>QJPP01007531.1:311357-957749 GCA_003996215.1 Jaltomata sinuosa
GGAAAATAATAATCTATATATAATAATAAAGTTAGGAATAGTAAAAGTGATGTGACATCTCTTTTTAATCAAGAAATACAATTAGTATCTTTTCTCTCTCTCTTTTTAGGGGTATTTTTCTAACTTTTTTTTCTTATTTAGGTGCTATATTAAAAAAAAAAGGCAGTCCTAACTCTCTTAACCATATTAAATATGTAATGTTAAGAAACTAAAAAGTCACTTTTTAAAAATTTCTTTAATGTAAAATTTAATGATCTTTATTTTTATTATGCACATAACTTTTTATTATCATAACTTATAAAATATTCATGGCATTATTTGATATTTTATTTATAGTCCTATAAATATAGACATTGTAAGACTTTATAGAAATGATCACATTAGTCTTTTAAGTTATATTTTCGATGCTTATTATATAATAATAAAGCTAGAAATAGAAAAAATTATGCCATACATCTTTTTTGGCCAAAAAATACAATTATCTTTTTTATGTGTGTGTTTTTCTCTATTTTTTCCTCATTTATGTGCTAAATTAAGAAAAACTTTAAAAAATATTTCTTTAACTCTCCTAATTATATTAAATATGCAATGTTAAGAAACTAAAAAGTCATTTCTTTAATGTAAATTTAATGGACTTTATTTTAACGACACCCACAACTTTTTATTATCATAACCTATAAAAATAATTAATAGTCATATTGGTGACTTTTTTGGTATTTCATATTGTAGTCTTATAAAATAAAGACATAGTAAGACTTTGTAGAAATGATCGCATAAGTCTTTTAAGTTGTTATGTTTTTGGTTCTTATTATATTTATGTTTTAGTTTGACTCGAAGAATAAGATGAACGCTACTCAATGTTGATCGGTTTGTGGGAGTGAATGTCGACAAGAGCTCAAGAGATTGTGTATTGATTTCATATTTTTTTCTTTTTTTTAATGATTAAAGTCGTAAAAATGATGTATTATTTATTTATTTATTTATGTTCTCTCTATATGATTTATCTTTATTTTATATTTACATGAGTTTTTGATTGTCGTAAGTTCATAATTTCTTTTGATTTAAAAGTAACTTATGACGTTGTCAGAAATCTGCTAACCACCATTTTTTATAATCGCGCGAAGCGCGAATAAGTTCACTAGTTTATTCATAATTGTTGTATTTTATTAATCATTACACCCATATTTTCATAGAATTTTAATCGTTTTAATGGATCTATAAAAAAATTACTTGGGCACACGTGCAACGCACGTGTCTAGGAACTAGTACAAAATAAATGTTTCTATCAAGATAAAATATTCAAAATTTCAAAGTCTAAATAACATTATCCAAAATCAAGCACGGTCCTACTATGCAATCTTACACAAAAAATAGACGCAGGGGCGGCTCAAGCACGCTAGTGGCCTAAAGCCAAAAATAAATTGGAGGCCTTAAATTTTTGAAAAAAATAATAGCTATTTTATTTAAAGTCTATTCTTTAATTTTTTTTATGATGTAAAGTTGTTAATATATATTTTAAAAAATTATTTTGAGAAGCAAAATTGTTCTTTCTTCTTATATGATCTTTTGTTTACTTTTTCAGCAAATAGTAATCCTTCCGTTGCGATTTGCTTATTTGATTTTGATTGACACTAAATTTGGAGTTTAAGAAAATAAAAAAAAAACTTTTGAATTTTGTAGTCTTAAACTAAAAATATATAGAATACATTAAAATGTCCTTATCTTGTGATTTTAAACATGTCATGCAAGTGGAACGTTGAAATTAAAAAGTTGACATAAAAATATTCTTTTGTTACGAACTAAAAAGAAAATAAGACAAACAAATTAAAACGAGTAATACAATATATATATTTCTTACAAAATATAATAATCTAATTATTGCTAAAAAAAATGAGGCCCCTCAAAATTGAGGGCCTAAGGCGGGTGCCTTATTTTGTAAGGCATAGAGCCGGCACTGTATAGACGATGCTTGGAAGACAATCCTCAGATAGATGCAAAATGACATTAAATGAGATATTGTCTCGTGCTTACTATATGTGCAAAACCCATCTTATTACCTATATATAATTTAATATTTTGAAGCGCATATCAAATATTATAATACTCAATAACAAAATATCCAGTATATTCTCACAAAGTGAGATTTGAGGAGGGTAAAATGTATCAAATATTATAATACTAAAATCGTAATATTGAAAATTTAGATTTTAATATAATAATTAAGTATCTATCAAAGTATGCACATCCCTACATAATTGAGGTGACTTTTTCTCATTAAATTAAAGAACTTTTTAAGAACGTAATGGTATCTCCAAAATCCGGCACTTGATTTTCTTTCACTACTTAATGAAGCTGACTTTGAATTGTTGACACTCAATTTTTACTCTCTACATTGTGAATTAATCTTGAGCTTTTAAATTTTTAAATAATTTTTAAAATAATTATTTTTGTAAAAAAGCATAAAATATTTTTCAAATCAGCTTTATAATAGTTCTAAGTAATAATTTATATCTTTCGCATTTAATTATGTGAAATTTATATAAAGTTTACTGAAAGAGCTATTGTAAAGTTAATTTCATAAGAAAATCCTTTTAAAAGATTAAACGTTTGATTTTCCCTCTAAATTAATTCAAGCAAGAGATTAATTGAATAAATTAATTTTCATAATTGTAAAAGAGGTAATTATGCGTTGAATACAATAATTATTTCAAATCTTTTAAATTTAAAGAGGCTCAAGCAATTAATTTTAATTCGTCTCTATTTCAATTCTAGCCTAAATTCCTTAAAATTATTTCAATTTTAGCCAAATTCACCTATTTATTCCTAAATTGGCCACATTAATCCTCAATAGACCTTATAACTCCCATGTCTGCCAGCCGATTTGGGCCAGCAAACAATGCCAACCCGATGGCCCACTCCCATTCCCTTTTAACCCAGTCCTAAAACTTTCGACCCGGCCCAATTTTCCTTTGTTCCATCAGCTCACATACACAAATACGTATATACACTGATATATTTTCCCCAAAAATCCTCTCACGCTCTTCTCACTCTCCCTCTTTTCCCAGAAAGACCGCACCTCACCCTGCTTCATCTTCGTCTTCTCCATTTCCTCTTTCTCTCCCAAACCCTAACGTCTAACAGCTGCAAGGCGACAAGCAACAACCTCAACAGCTCCCAAACGCCGTCCATTCTCCATCAATTTTCTGCTGGTTTTAGGTTGATTACGTTGTGTATACGAGTTCTGTTCTTCTTTCCTTATCATGGAATTGTCATGTTGGGTTTTGGGTTGATCTTGTGTGTTGAAAGTCGTGGATGAAAGTTTTGTAACCCCCAGTGTCGTCAAGAATGAGAGTTCTAAAAATTGTTCTCTGTTCTTTCCATTTAAAATGGCTTTGTGAATTCGGAATTTCAAATCGTCTCTTTGTGTTTTCCTCTTCTACAAACTCCGTCTGCTTTTGTCTGTGTTATTCATTGCTGCCTTTCCCTGTTACTCAACCTCTAGTTACAGCCTTGGTGGTAGTAGATTTGTATGCTGTTTTAAATAGTAAATGGGGGTGGTTACAATATGGCTGTTCTTTCACCTTTGCAATTAACCATGTCTGCATCTCATGTGTGCACAGGGACGATCATTGAAGACAAAGATTAAACGGGCTTAACCCGAATATTGGTAGTCCGATAAGGACATTTGTAGGGGTTTGGGCCGAAGTGCCTAAACCCAACTTCTCCCTTTCCTTTAGTTTAACATTATTTGTATGAATTTGGACTTTGTAAAACGCTAACTTTTAAACTTAGTTAATTTTTCTCATTGGAGTACCATGAATTTCATCGCAAGTTTATCTATTTCGAAATTTAGTATAATTCTTACATTTTGCCACCAAGCTTTAAATTGCAAAAATCTCGTTTTGATATCGTTTTATCATAAGCAAATAACTCCTTTCCATTTACTTGTTAAATTTCACGTTTTCAAAGTTTGTCAAGTAAAATAAGTTAGAAAAAAATAGTCGGATAATCGCGTGTT
Source organism: Jaltomata sinuosa (assembly GCA_003996215.1). Classification (NCBI taxonomy): domain Eukaryota; kingdom Viridiplantae; phylum Streptophyta; class Magnoliopsida; order Solanales; family Solanaceae; genus Jaltomata; species Jaltomata sinuosa. The sequence goes on from QJPP01007531.1 coordinate 315,376, forward strand.
AGCGGACATTTCGAGTGCCTTAAAACTCTTCTCGAAATGTTAATATGAACTTCTTACCCGGATTTCTTAAATTCGAAAGGTTTTCATCTGTTTTAAATCTTTTGAATATTTTCAAAGCTTTTTTTAATTTTTTCCTAAAAATTGAGTGGCGATTTTGTTTCAATTAAATTTGAAAATTTTCTATAAGTTTTCGAATTTAATTCAAGTCAAAACCGTTTAAAAACACAAATTGCTTTTTCTTTTTAAAATAAACGAAAGTGAAAAATGCGATAAAACATGAATCAAGCCTAATTAAAAGCTCATAATATTCCCTTTTAATTCTTTTAGTTGCCTATATTTTTGTGGAAAAAGATTCAAGTCAAATATAGTCGTGTCAAGTAATATTTAATAATCTTGTAAATTCATGTCACGTGTATCATAAAATAATGTAAGATTGAAGTCAAATTTTAATTCATATTCTTATAAAAAATAATTAAAAATAGTAAAATAAATTAACGGTTGATGTCAGCCACGTTTATTACCACTTTTAAAAAATATACTTTCTAACGTTTAAACTGAAAATTACAGCAAAATGCATCAATATTTATCTTTTAAATTACAAAATAAAGCAAAGTGCACCATAATGAATGACACTATAATTAGAGAAAAGAAGTCCAAAAAGAAGTAATTGGAAGTGAAACTATAACAAAACATATTGGGAGTAGCTACGATAAAATAATATGATAATTAAAGTATAAGAAATAACAAAAAGCAATTGAAATTAAAGGACAAGAAATTACATGAGCATTCATACAGACTATTAGTAAGGATGGATCACAAGACAACGCACCGCTACCTACTAATCTTCTATCTTAATTTTGTGTATTTCGCAATCTCCTATTTAAGATCATGTCCTCGATAATCTGAAGTTGCATCAAGTCTTATCTAATCATCTCTCCCAATATTTCTGTGGCCTATATCTACCTCTCTTGAAACTATCCATAGCCAACCTCTCCCATCTCCCCTCTAGGCATCTGTGTCTCTCCTCTTCACATGTCCGAATCACTTCAGCGTTGCTTTTGCATCTTATCTTTCACCAAAGTCATGCCCACTGTGTACTAGACATCCTCATTTCTAATCTTATCTAGTATATTCACACATCCTCGCAACATTCTCATTTAAGCAACTTTCATTTTCTAATTAATATAAGAGTTCTTAATTGACTAACATTCTATCTCATACAACATAGTTATTGTTTAATCTTATTAAGTTTGATTTCTTGATTTATTTTAAAATTGAACACCAAGTTCAGAGAAAACATGAATACTTGTATTTATAATTTAATGTAAAATTCCTTTTTCAAAAAGATTAAGTTTGGTAGATTTTGCTGTAATTTCAGTTCAAACGTAAGAAGTATATATTTTAAATTAAAATTGGTAAGAAACGTGGGTTATAGGTTGACGGCAACCGTTAGTTTATTTTGTCATTTTTAATTATTTTAATAAGCATATTACTTAAAATTGCATCTCAGCCATGAATTGTGGTATGGTATATGTGACTTGAATATACAAGACTATTGAACATTACTTGATACAATTATATTTGAGTAAATCTTTTTCCTTATTTTTGTTTTCAATGCCAGTATTCAGGTTAATATGTGTGCATTTCAACAACTTTATTAAGTATTTACTATTTTTGATCAATATGAATAGGGTAATTTGTCCAATAAAACTTAGGCAAATAAAAAGAAAAGGTGAAAATCATTTATCTTTTTCAATTTTATTTTAAAAATCAGACTCTTCTATCAACTTTGAACAATAGATATTCTCCCCCTTATATGTTGAACTAGTATACGTACCCGCACGATGCACGGATAAAAGCATTATTTCTAAATTATACAAAAATTGTGATATTTTATTCGAACATGTTAAATCATAATAATATTGTAATGGCCATATTGTTCCTCAATGAAATGTATCCCCCCCCCCCCCCCCCTCCCCCCATTACACACAGAGACCAACACCATCACAACGCCGTAACTAAATCTATATGAATAAAGACAACGAATCATATAATAATTCTGATATTTTTAAATATTCTTATTAGCTTATCACTTGGCTTAATATAATTATCAAGTGTTCTTCTTATTAATATAAATAGATATATCTATTTTGCTTACTTATGATTTTTTCATTTGTGAATTTTAATTATTCTATTATTTACGTCTCTTCAATTTAAAATTTATGGACAATAATATGTGTATTATCTAATTATTTTATTATATTTTTAAAATTAATTCAAATATTAATCCCCTCCCCCTCCCCTCACAATTTTTTAATATTTTTTTACTGTATTTTAATTACTTTTATCTACTTCAACATTAAACTATTTTTTTTCATGTTACACATCATAAGTTTTCTTCTTTTTTGTTTCAAAATATGGAATACTTAGTTTAAATCTAAGAATCTAAGTTACTTAGATTTTATATTTTAACGTTTATTGAGTTCTTCATTTGTCGAGATTTTAGTTACGTGGTATACACAATTTAAGATTTTACTCGTTATAATTGAAAAAAATACTTTCTCATCTAAAAGAAAATCGTGCCCTTCAATTTTTTTATACTATAATTCATAATATTTTTTGTTCTTTTTAAAAGGATAATGTATTTTCAAATTCAAATATTTCGAATTTTAAAAGCGTTTCTAGTTTAGAACTCTTCAACTACGGATTTCTAGTTTTAAGCTAACCAAAAAATCTTTTTTTTAAAAGCCTAATATTATGAAATTCAAATATTTTTAATTTTTTAATTTATAATTTTATTACAATATTTTAATATTAATATTATTATTATTAGATATTATGATTATTACTCTTACTACTACTACAACAACTCTACTACTACTACTATTATTTATTGTTATTATTATTATTATTTAAATATATTTTATAATATTTGAAAGGATAAATTTATGAAATTATAAAAGTTTATTTAAAATTTTTCAATGTTAGGTTTCTAATCTTTTAATTTTAAAAATATTATTACAATATTTTAAGGTTTGTCTTAAAAATTGTCACGTAATTTCTCAGTAACTTGCCACTTGGCTTCATACTGAGGGATTAATTGTGCATCAATTACTCTTGTCCCTAAAGTGCCTAGCCCCACTACAGTTAAAGAATATAGGCCTATTACCGGCTGCACTGTCCTTTACAAGATCATCTCAAAAATCCTCACTGCTAGGTTGCAAACTGTGATTTCTTCTATTATTTGTGATGCTCAAGCAGGGTTTATACCTGGCAGGAGGATAGCGGATAACATAATTTTGGCTCATGAGTTAGTTAAAGGATACACTAGGAAGAATATTTCTCCTAGGTGTATGATCAAAGTGGACCTACAGAAGGCTTATGATTCGGTTGAGTGGATTTATTTAGAACCGGTGATGGAGGGATTGGGTTTCTCGGGAAAATTTACAAACTGGATTATGGAGTATGTTAAGATTGTCAATTATTCAGTAATTGTAAATGGGGAACCTACTGAACCCTTTGATGCTGCCAAAGGGCTCAGGCAAGGAGATCCTATCTCTCCCTTCCTATTTGCTATAGCAATGGAGTACTTAAGTAGATGTCTTAATGGACTGAGATTAGTTGAGGAGTTCAATTATCATCCTAGATGTGCAAAGCAGGGCATTACACATCTCAGCTTTGCTGATGATCTTTTACTTTTTCCTAGAGGGGATACAGTGTCTGTGGCCTACATTCAACAGTGCTTTCACAAGTTTTCTTCTGCCTCCGGACTACAAGCTAACATGTCCAAAAGCTCCATTTATTTTGGAGGCCTGCCACACTCAGACAAAACAATTATTGTAAGACAGCTAGGATTTACCCATGGAGAATTGTCTTTCAAGTACTTGGGCTATCCTTTAGCTACGAAGAGACTCACTGTGGTCCATTGGCAACCTTTGATTGGGAAAATGGTTGACAGGATAACCTCTTGGACTGCTAAACAACTTGCATATGCATGGAGGATCCAACTTGTGCAGACTGTGTTATTTGGTATACAATTCTACTGGGTCCAACTATTCCAAATACCCTCCAAGGTGATGAAAATTATTGAAGCCCACTGCAGAAGCTATATTTGGTCAGGAACTAATACCATCACAAAGAAGGCTCTAGTATCTTGGGACAAGTTGTGATCTCCTAAATGTGTAGGCGGCCTTAATCTCATTAACTTGAAGGTATGGAACAAAGCTGCTCTATCCAAGAGTTACTGGGATTTGGCAAAGAAGCAAGATAAGATGTGGATTAAATGGGTGCATAACTATTATATAAAGAATCACAACCTGGCACAGATGTCAATTCCTACTCAAGCTAGTTGGATGGTACAAAAGATCATGAGTACTAGAGGTGCAAATAGTCAGATTCAGGATCCTACAGTAACTAGGAAAAGTGTTACTAGACAAATCTATCTACAACTTCTTGACAAACTGAAAGGGTGTCCTCGAAATATTTCATGTTTAAGAATGCAGCTAGAAATAAGGCAATTTTTACCTTGTGGCTGCACTTCCAAGACAAGATATATACTGGTGACCGACTCTTACACTGGAGAATGGATGTTGATGCTGATTGTGTGTTCTGTCCCTCCTTTATTGAATCAAGGGACCACCTGTTTGCTGAATGTATCTTTGCCAGAGCTTTATGGAGTAGACTCTTTCAATGGCTGAAGAAGCAAGGCTATGTATCTTTGCCAGAGCTTTATGGAGTAGACTCTTTCAATGGCTGAAGAAGCAAGGCTATCCTGCAGAGACTTGGGAGCAACATAGACAGTGGAGCATAGTGCAGGCAAAAGGGAAATCTCAAGCAACACAAGTGTTTAAAATGGTCTACACTGAAGGGGTTCATGCAATCTGGTTGGAAAGAAATCAAAGAATTTTTGAAGGAATTAGTAGATCCCTGGAGAGCATAGCTAAAGAAGTGGCATTCATTTGTAATGTTCGAGCCTCTCATGGAATCAACCAAATACTACAGACTTGTAGTTTTGAAGAACATGACAAGATGCACTGTATAGGAGTAGTATTGCTATCTTTGTTTTCTTTGTTTTCCTTTTCTAATGAGATAGCTACCTTGTAGACTTTGATCTCCTGTATCTCCTGTAGTTGTCTAGCAGAATAGGACATGTAGTTAGATGTGTTGGCGTTATGAGAACAACTAGGTTGAGTTTAACTAGGCTGATGCTTTGTAATGGTTACACTTGGTGATTAATAAAACCGTAAATTACCAAAAAAAGAATCCACTTAAAACTTTTTAACTGTGAATTTTTAGTTTTAAGCTAATAAAAAAATTCAATAATATGCTATTTCTCTTATTTTTAATTTCTTTATGAAATTAATCTTGTTTTTAGTTTTTTAAATTATCATATTATATTTGAATAATTTTAAAAGAGTATAAATAATAACTTTTTAAAGCTCTTTTTTCATTAGGGAGGTCTCCTTACCTTCGTTCTCATTCATAACAAAATTGATTGAAATTTGAGTATATCTAACAAAGAGTTTATTTAAATTTGATATTTTGAATTTAAAAGTTAATATGTCATCAAATGGATAAATAAATATAACTAAGTCTAATATAATTTAAAATTTACCTAAATCCTTATGGTGATATTTTAAACTTAAATTTTTATACCATTTCTTTTTGTTTTTCAAATTCAAAAATCTTCTATCTTTAAAACCTTATAAATCTTTACATATAGTCTCATAAAATGTTGCATGATATGACATTTTAGTCTTATATATAATAGATAACTAAAAAATAATTATATTATTTTCAATATGAATTTATATTTTAATTATCAGATTACCTACATAAATTTTTTTATATTTTAAACATGTTAATTAAAATTCTCTTATTATTTAATGTAGCTTTATCTTGATCCATCAAGATTTCGATTACATAACCTTATTTATTTAGTGTATGACTTTTCTTATTATATAACAATTAAAAAATATTAATTATTTTTTAGAAATTCAAGTAACTATTTTTACCGCCTGTTTATAAGTTATATCAGTGTTCATTCATTCATGACCTAAATTTTTTAACACTAATTAATTATTTTTCAAGCAATTTAAAAAGCTTCACAAAATTTATCCTAACAAAAACAATGTCTATTTATATTTTGTAAGAAATAAAATAGCAAAAAAATCAATGATATAAATAACTATGAAGAAAATACCTTAAATACGGGAATAGATATAAATAAAAGAAATATCTTTTTATCAAAATAAAAGCTATTGAGTTACCAGTTACTTAATCTTCTTGTCTTCATCCAAAATTTCTCGTAAATCAAATTAGATAAATAGATTTTTATCAAAAATAAAACAAAAAATCAAGAATGAAATATATTACTACTCACTTGAATTTAGACTTAGATATCATCGGAAAAAGAATATAGCCCATAATACGATCACCGCTCATCTACATAAAAGAAGCAAAAATATATTTTAAAAAAATCTAGAATATAAAAAATACAGTAAATAAATTTACGAATAAAACTAATGAGAGAGAGAGAGAGAGAGAGAGAGAGAAGAGAGAGAGAGAAGTTAACATTATTTATCATGGTAGGAGTATATATAAGAGAGTTTAAGAAGCTAAAAATTCATTCCAATTCAAATTTTATTTAAATTCAAATTCACAAATATCAAAATAATTTGTTAAAAGAAGATTATCTTATTATTCTTCCTTATCCTTCCATTTTAAATACAATGCATATTTTTCTTATTAATATATCTATATATTTGAATTGAGAGAAATATTTGAAATTGAATAAAGTTTGCATGTTTAAAAATATTTCAAATTCAGATTTGTATAGAATCTTTATCTTTCCTTCAATTCAAGTTCTTTTAATTATCAATTCAATATTTGTGTTACAATTCAAAATAAGTATCTCCAACATAATCTCCACCATTTTATCTTTATAAAAAATTTAAAATAATTTTGTAACTTCATTTAATGCACCATATAATTTAATATTCATAGAAAATATTATATAGATTATTATTATTATTATTATTATTAGATATAGATATTATTATTATTACTCCTATCCTACTACTATTATTAGTACGTATGTACTACTATTACTATTATTTATTTATTTATTTATTTATTATTATTATTATTATTATTATTATTATTATTATACGTACTACAACTAATACTATTGAATATTATTATTTTTTATTTATAACATTTAAGAGTGATACGTTTATGAAATAGTAAGAGTTCATTTAGAACTTTTCAATGTTACGTTCCTAGTTTCAAGATAATGATAAATATTTTTTTTTTAAAAATCTAATATTTTCAAATTCAAATATTTCTAAATGTTTAATTCATAAACATAACATATATTTGTTATGCCAATTATAAAATATTTGTTAATAGATTCAAGTTTATTTTTTAACATCAATTTCAAATTCTTTTAAAATCCTAATAATATTTCAAATATTATTGATTAAGGTAATTTATAATTTTGAAATGATTTAGAAGTCGACTTTTTTTCTATCATAATCATATAGTTGAGATTAGAGTAGGCTAACGACATTGAAAAAATCTTAATTACTATTAGTAATATAGTTCATATAGACTATATATTTAAATTGAGATAAATATTTGAAATCAATGAGATAGTAATAATAAATTGATAATAAAAATAACTTTATTATTATTATTATTATTATTATTATTATTATTATTACCACTACCACTACGTATGCACTACTACTAATTTTTTTAAAATTATTATTATTATACCACCACTACTACTACGTACTACTATAACTATACTATTATTATTATATTTTATTTTATATTTTATATTTAAATTAAATGTATTCAAATAGTAAGAGTTCATTTAGAACTCTTCAACTATGTGTTGCTAATTTTAAGCTAACTGAATTTTTTTTAAAAAAAGTTTTATATTTTTAAATTCAAATATTTTTAATCTTTCAATTCAAAATTTTTATTACAATAATATTAAGCTTTGTCCTAAAAATAACCACGTGGCTTCTCAGTAGCTTGCCACTTGGCTTCTTCTGGTGCTTCGTCCTCTGCTTTATAATATATATAGATATTTTTAAAATTTTCAATTTTACCCTTACATTATTAATCTTTGTCTTTTGTTTTTACTTCGTTAAAATCATGAGTTCTTTTTTATTTTATGTAACAATATCTATAGAAAAAATATCTTATTTCCAAGATGAAAAAACGTGAGAACAAATAATTGAGTATTTAAGTTAGTCACGTTATATAATAAATAAATGATTAGAATAAAAAATGATTAATAATTACTAAAACTCTAATATTTATTTACAAAATTAAAAAATAACAAAAGATAATAACTTTATAGGTATATTTGAATACATATAATTAAAAAAAAATAAAAAAATAGAGGTATATTTTATAATAAATAGTTGAAATGTGAAAATCTGATATGCAAAGTAAGACAGTAAGGAACCACCAATTTGGGGCAACTAGTTTTCGTTTGTAAGACATGTTGTATATGGAAAAAAAAAGAAGATACACATATTATACAGGAACAACCAATAAAGACTTTTCTTTTTGTAGAATAAACCCAAACTTTTCTTCCATATCTAACTGCATTGGATCTTCACCATTAGGAAGTGACCACTCAAAGTAATGGATTAAACTAGCTAAAATCAAGTGAACTTCTTATCTAGCAAGGGGTAAGCCAGGGCATATTCTCCTCCCTCCACCAAATGGTATGAACTCAAAATCTTGATCCTGAAGTTTAAAATATTGGAGTCAAGAAATCGCTTAGGCCTGAACGATAATGCATCTTCTCATGTTTTAGAGTCGCGCCCTATTGCTCAGATGTTCACAAACAACCTCGAGTTCTTTGGGATGGTGTAATCCATAATCTTACACGTCTTAGGAACACGACGAGGAACCAAGAAGGAAGTAGATGGATGGATTCTCAATGTTTCCTTAATAAAAGCAGTCAAATATGAAAGTTCACTGATGTTTGATTCTGTGATAATATCATTTTCCCCGATCTTTCATTCAAGCTGAAAGTTTGTGCATCGCGTCCTTGTTCCTTAGCAATTTTGCCATTGCCCATTCAATTGTTGAGGTAGTGGTGTCAGAACCTGCAATAATTAATTCTTGAAATTGAAGAACAAGATTGTGCCATGTAAGTCTCAATCTATTTTGATTAGAAATTTTGCATATGCTTCATCAAATTCTCCTATTTGAAACATGGTTCAACCAGATACATTAGTTCTAAGAAAGGGGATTGAGAAATTACCATCAATAAAATATTGATCTGTAAATTCGCGAATTCAATATCAATCATGACATTCAAAAAATCTTGATTTTTGGTGGAGCTGCAACGACTAATTGCTTGTCTTTTTTCCTTGACAATTTCACTTCAGATGTTGATCAATTGATTCTGATATATCTCAATCTGCTTTCTCAATTCCTGCATATCCAGAGAATCAAATATATGATAGAATTCTGATATATTTGGCGTAGCTCCCAATTCAACAAATTTTCTAATAATATGTTTGATTCCGCTAGTGTTCTTTTCATAATTCAAATCACATAAATCTTTTGAAAAGAAAAGATTCCTCAATGTGTTTAAAACGGCACCAATCAGAATTTCAGAAATCTTCACGGTTTCTCCTTTTTTTAACCTAAGAAAATCTATCATATCAGACACTTTTTTCTCCTTCATGTGACTGTTTGAAGAGTGTTCAAGTCAAAAAATGAATTTGCCTTATTGATTATTTTCTTTAGTAAAAATACTTCTAAACTTGATAAAGATAAGATTATTGTGGAGTTAGAACAATTATAAGTGCTATATATGAATTATCTGCAGTAGTTGGAAGGTTGAAGAAAAAAATATTAGAGTTTATTAAGGACAAAGTAAATGCTAAATAAAAGATTGAAAAAATAATTTTTGTAAGTCTTGGTGAAAAAAAAAAGTGATGCTAAAATTTGTCTGTTGTGGCGGAAAGCGACAAATTTAAAAATAGAGAAAATAAAAAATATCAAATTTAACATGGAAAAACCCTTCAAAAAAGGTAATAACCACGGGATCACAAAGACCTAAATAGCTCCACTACAACAATCAGAGAGTTATAAATATTCTCCAACAATGGCTACACAACAAATGTCAAACGCGGAGAAGCAATAGATAGCTACACGCCTACACCAATAAAATAAATCAAGAGAAGTCACCCGAAACAGAGCTGCTGTTCGGGACTCAAAATAGGATGCTGTGAACCTTCAAATTTGATCTCTACCATTCACATTAAATACCAAGATGTTAAAAATACTCAGTAAAAATTTCAATCTGCTCTAACGGTGGATGAACTAACAAACACAATTTGAAGGTGGCTGGTCGGAGAGCAAAAACTGCAGCGAAAAGAACCCTTTTCTTCTCTCTTCTCTCTTGGTGAAAGCTCTCTCAAAAACCTTTCTAATGTGCTATTATATTTCAAATACAAATACCAATGAGCCTTTAATAATTCTCTCAAGTAGTCTTATTTATAGATGATGAGTGGTGCTTTTTCCATAAGTCAAAACCAACTCCAAGTAGGATTAAGAATCTAAATCCAAATAGGAATACACAACCAACTCCTATTCCAAATAGGATTGGGAACCAAAAGAGAATAGGATTAGGCCATGGGCCATAGCCCAACAAACTCCCCCTCCAACCAATGGGCCAAGTAAATCTTCAAGTGGAGGAACTCTCGACAAGCTTCTTGCCTGCCAAAGTTCTACAAAACTCATGCATATCTGCAATCACCACTTTTGTTAGCATATTCGCAGGATTGTCATCTGTGTGTATCTTCTCAATCTCTAAATTTAGACTTGCGACTAAGACTAGAACCGTAGAAGATATTTTCACAACATGAGAGAAAATTTCATCAAAGTTAATTTTCTTTCTCTGGTTAAATTCTTTGTCAATTAACCTCGCCTTATACCTAGGCGCAGAGGTATGTTGCTCTTGATTTACTCTGAAGATCTATTTGTTCGATAAAGCTCTCTTACCTTTCGATAATTGTACTAACTCACATGTTCCATTCTCATGGACTGACTTCATCTCATCTTTCATAGCTTCTACCCACTGATCTCTGTGAGTATCTTGCATGGCTTCATCTTAATCTCCATGTTCTCCCATGTCAGTCAAAAGTATATATTCACTAGGAGAGTAACGTATTGATTTTTGCTTCTCCCTATTAGATCTTCTATTAGAGGTTTTAGGAGTATCCAAAGTAGAAACTTGAGCAGGAGCTAGTAGCTGATCAACCACAATATCATTAATAGGAGCATCTATATGTTCTACACCCTGATTATCATTTTGATCCTGCTCATCGTTTATATTATTATCTTGGGTTCCTTCATGTGCAATAGATGAATCAGTAATAGGAACTGGATTAACATCGATTAAGCTCTCATTATTCTGAGAATCTATTTTCTCAGTCTTGCCAATATCTTCAATTGTTTGGTCTTCAAATAACACTGGATCACAATTTTTAATAAGCTTATTATCAATCAGATCATAAAATCGACACCCCAACTCATCTTGACCATAACCAATGAAGATGCATTGCTTAGTTTTAACATCCAGTTTTGATCTCTCATCTTTTGGAACATGCACACAAACTTTACACCCAAAGACTTTCAAGTGATCATAAGAAACATCCCTAGCAAATCAAACTCTATTTGGAACATCACCATCCAAAGCAACCACAGGAGATAAATTGATAACATAAGCAACAGTGTTAAGTGCTTCTGCCCAAAAGGAATTTAGAAGTTTAGCCTCTGAAAGAACACATCTAACTCTCTTAACCAGAGTTTTATTCATCCTCTCTGCCAAGTCATTCAATTGAGGCGTCTTGGATGGAGTTTTCTGATGACGAATTCCATGCAATTTACAATAGTTATCAAAGGGACCAATATATTCATCGCCATCATTAGTGTGAATACATTTTAGTTTATTTCCCGTTTATCTCACATAAGGCTTGAAATTCCTTCAAAATGTCAAGTACTTGATCTTTAGATTTTAAAGGATATACCCAGAGCTTGCGAGAATGATCATCAATGAAAGTAGAAAAGTAAAATGCACCACCTTTTGACTTCACTTTAAAAGGACCACATAAGTCAGAGTGCACTAGCTCCAATAATTTAGGCTTTTTTGAAGGAGAATGACTGTGAAACAAAACTCTTTTCTATTTTCCGGCTAAGCAATAGACTCACCTTTTCACCTTAGCTTGTTTCACACCCGCAAGAAAATTCTTCTTAGCCAAACATACAATTCCCCTCTCGCTCATATGACTTAGCCTTTTGTGCCTCAATTCTGATGAAGTTTCGCTTTCTACTAGATTTACAGAGTTACTAAGGATAGAACCTTGTGTCATATATAAATTAGAATTATTTCTTCCTCGAGCCACAACTAATGAGCCTTTGGTGATCTTCTATTGGCCATTAAACAAGTCATTATGATAGCCGTCATCATCCAGTTATCTTACAGAGATAAAATTTAAAGGAATGTATGGAGCATCCTTTACATTCTGAAGAACTAACGTTGTATCAATATTAGTTTTCAAATAAACTGTGCCAACACCTAACACCTTAACTTCACCAGCATTGCACATCTTTAACACTTCACAGCTAACAGGAGTATAATATGAAAAGAAGTCTTTTCTTGGTGTGACATGAGACGTAGCTCCAGAATCTACTATCCAACTTGTATCTTGAGATACAAAATTGATGACATTTTTATCAGAAGCAAAGAGAAGGTCTTCTCGGACAACAGCTAGAACATTATTTTCGCTATTTTCTTCTTTCTTTCCTTCTCTAATTTCTTGCTTCAGCTTATTACAGAACCTCTTAATATGTCCTTTCTTTTCACAATGATGGCATGAAAGATTTTGATACCCTGACCTTGACTTACTTTTGCTTTTACCTCTATTCTTAGAATTTCTTATTTTATCTCTCCCCAATTTTATGTAAACAGAACATCTGAATGTGAGGATGAGCCTTGAGATTTTCTCTTTACTTCTTCATTCAACACACCACTCTTGGCATATTCCATTTTCACTTTGGCACTAGGAGCTGAATTTGTTAAAGAAATACGAAGAGTTTCTCAAGAATCTGGTAGAGTATTAAGAAGCCAAAGTCTTTGTATCTCATCGTCAATATTGACACTCATTCCAGACAGCTGATCAAGGACACCTTGAAAATCATTAATATGATCAAGAATAGGACTGCTCTCCTTGTATTTAAAAGTCATCAATTATTTTAGTAGGAATAACTTGTTATTGCCAGTTTTTGAAGCGTAAAGTGTCTTCAACTTTTCTCACAATGTTCTAGCATGTGTTTTATTCATAATATGATTGCGAATATTGTCTTCAACCCATTCTCTAATATATTCACATACTTGTTGGTGCTCAAAATCCCAATTCTCATCAGTCATAGACTCGAGTTTATGAGCAGCGAAAATGGAAAGATGCATCTTCTTCACAAACAGTAGATCTTTCATCTTGTTTTTCCATATATTGTAATTGCTCCCGTTTAAATATATAATCTTGCTCATATTCGCCTCCATCAAAAAATCCTTGATAGGTAACCAAGGCGCTGATACCACTTGTTGCGACGGAAAGCGACAAACCCAAAAATAGAGAAAATAAAGAACACCAAATTTAACGTGAAAAAATCCTTCAAAGAAGGTAACTACCATGGGATCACAAAGAACCAAATAGTTTTGCTATAATAATAAGAGGGTTATAAATATTCTCCAACAATGGCTACACAATAAGTGTCAAACACAGAGAAGCAATAGCTACACCAACAAAATAAATCAAGAGAAATCACCTGAAATCGAGCTGCTATTTTGGACTCAAAACAGGATGCTGCAAACCTTCAAATCCGATCTTCACCGTTTAAATTAAACATCAAAATGTTAAAAATACTCAGCCAAAATTTAAGCCTGATCCAATGGAGAACGAACTGACAAACACAATTTGAAGGTGATTGGTCGGAGAGCAAAAACTGCAACGAAAAGAACCCTTTTCTTCTCTCTTTTATCTTGGTGAAAACTCTCTCAAAAACTTCTGTATTGTGCTATTGTATTTCAAAGACAGATACCAATGAATCTTTAATAATTCTCTCAAGTAGTCCTATTTATAGATGATGAGTGGTGCTTTTTTCATAAGTCAAAACCAACTCCAAGTAGAATTAGGAATCCAACTCCAAATAGGATTGAAAACTAAAAGAGAATAGGATTAAGCCATGAGCCTTTGGCTGGAACATGGGCCATAGCCCAACACTGTCTTATGTGCTATTCTCTTCTTTCTTATGTTTTATCTTGTTTTCGATCTTCTTTCTTATGTATGGAGATCATAACTATTTTGTCTAATTTCTGATTGGGACATGATGAGGATAGAAGAAAAATATATTTTGAAAAATGAGAGAATTATTGTGTAGCAAAATCTAAAAAAATTATAGGATTTAGACAGTTGAAATCTTTTAATCAAGCTTTATTGGCAAAACTTTTCTGACGAATTTTAACTCAAGAAGACTTCCTACTTTTCAAAATTCTCAAATGTAAGTATTTTCATCATACTTTTTTCCTCATAATGTTCTTCTGCTAGCTCATGAATATAAGAAAGTATTGTTTAGGGTAGAGACTTTTTATAAAAAGGTATTAAATGAAGGATCTGAAAAGTGAATTAAAGTCTAAACGGATCATTGGATTTCCAAATCAAGTGATTTCAAACCTAATCATTATCATGCTCAAATGGATATAAAGTTATAATTAAGTGGCATCATAGATTATAATACCCATACTTGGAAGATGCAAGATCTTCATAAATGATTTTGTACGGATAATATCCATGCAATAGTATCTAGTATCTACTCCAATTTCTATCACTAGATCATCAAACAAAATTGTTTAACATCATATTAAATCTGATAATTATGAGGTAAAATCAGAATATCATTTAACTAGAGAAATTTTAAGATGTAGAGAAGTTAACGGTCACATACCTCAAATCAGCTATCAATCTTTTTCAAAAGATTTTGAAATTTCTTATGGTCTATGAATATGAAGAACAAGTATAAATATTTTATTATTAAATGTATTTTGAATGTGGTACATGTTAATCATTTTGCCTTAAAAAAGATTAAGATGTATTTGTGATGTTCGTAAGGTTTGTGATGTTGATACTCAGTTTTTTCCCTCCACAACCTAATTTAATTATGAGCTTCTTTAATTTCAAATAATTTTGAAATAATTATTTTGTAAAATTAAGAGTTATTTCAAAATCAATTTCATGCTAACGTTGTGATTTTCAAAAGAAATATATATATTTTTGTATTTAAATATATGGAATTATATAATTTATATTTAAGAGAAATATTTTGAGAATTGATTTAGTGTTGGAAATGGCATTTAATTTAATCACATCTTTTTAATCGGCTAAATTAGAAATATAGTTGATGTTATTTTGAAATGAATCAAATTTTATGATAAAAATAATTATTGTAATATAGTTAGAATTAAGAAACTCATTTAATTAATTGAGAATTTTATTTATCTCAATTTGATTGATCGGATTTTGTCTAATTCAATTTGGCCACATTTTTAAATTAAAATTTGGCGACATTTGCAAAACAAAGTGGTCAGCCTTTAAATCAACCTTAGCCCCAAATGAACCCAGCGAAGAACAACTACAACAACATCAAACACAACAATAACAACACCAAACGACGAGCTCAGAATCCTTAATCCATCAAGATTCCGTTCAAATCCCTCTGTTACCACTTATAGTACAAAGGTGATGTGTTGTCCCTTCTAGAAGCATCTAGAAATTGGACAGATGGCACTCCAAACGAGATTATCCCCTCAGTTCCTTCGAATTTTCTTTGGATTTGTACAAATTCGTACAATTTTGAGCTGCAAAATTCTTATCCTAGTTTGAATTTCGAAAACTTCTAGTGTTTTTCTTAAAAGATCCTAATCCCCCCCTGTTAGGGTTTGCCCTGAATTTCCTACTTTACTGAATTATACCATAACTGTGTTTTACCTTGAAAAGGTTTTCTTGGTGGAAAAGGTTTCCTAGTAGGAAAATAACTCTTCCATAATTGGTTAACCGTTTCTTGGAGGAGAAGTTTAGACTTCTATAAATTGAAGATCCCTCTTCTCAAATCAAACACAATAGCATCCACAATGTAGTCGTTTAGAGAGTTTCGTTTAGGGGGAGATTATTCTCCCAATAAGTCTTTATGCTTTTTAGTTTTTAGTTTTAATATGTAGGCCAATTGGCCAAATCATATAATAATATGGTGTTTTTAGTATGTTTTTTTTGTCATCTGATTTATCATTGTTAAAGTTTGCAATTATTAGCTTCCGCATGACGCCCTCTCGATTTCGATCCCAACACCCCCCCCTTAAAATTCCATTTATAAATAGCCCTTCTCCTTACTCATTCTCTAAGTCTCAAATAGAACCAAGGTCTCAGAGATAAGGGATACACTAAAGAATTTCTTTCGACTTCTGGTGAAATCAGTCTAACCCACTGTTGAAATTAGTCAAACTCCGGCATTCAGAGCTCCTAAATACCTCGAAGTCCCGGTGTCGCTGCTTCGGAAAAGGTAATTTCGTCTCTCTTAGCATTTCCTTACTCTGTGTATTTACTTGATTTCCGTAATACAAAAAAGTAATGCCATAACTTTTGCTTGCTTCAAATGTTTCCCTTTTGTCATCATAATGTTCTACAGTATAAACGTTGGTTAATTAGATTAAGAGAATGAGTCATGTGATTTGATAATGTTCAGTTCCGTGCACAATGTCATGATTCGGTTCATAACTTGTTCAACATAATGTGGTTGATAAAATCCTGCAACTCTTTAGGTGTGAAATGTCGAACCAAAGATCCTCCCTTTGATCACTGAGTAAAAAATGATAGTAATAAGTTTGCTTATATTTCTCTTCCTCTGTCAAAAACTTGTTCTGTTTTGCCACTACACCTTTACTTAATTGATCTAAATATTTTTTTTAAAATCAAGACACATTATTAGTTTCTTTGATTAATAAAAGGTATCCCCAAAAGGTTATTGATCTGGATCCCTGGGAACAGGTCTTAGAGAAGTAGATGGCTCGGCTCCACTGGGAGATGGGAAACTATATGCGGAGTTAGAGGCAGAGGGACTTGTACTTGGCTAACCGTCAGAGGGATGGTAAGTAGATTGTTCGTATGAGTTCATGTCCTGGAAATTGCAACTAGTTCTGTTTTAATCTAAACAGATGGTTTCATCAAGTTTTGACCCATCTCGTATGTATAATTTAAGCTTGGTTTTGCTTCTCGACGTGCTTCTTGAGTGAATATTGGTTCGAAATCCTGGTATATTTAAAGCTGCTAGCATTTGATAGTTGCGATGTTCACAATTTTCTCCTCTTCTTAAATTTCTTAAGTTTGGACCTGTCACATGTAATTTAAGTCAAGGAAAATGAAATAGTTCGTTGAATTTTAGTATGTTACTACTATAATTATGGAATGCAGGGGAGTTTTAATTTGTAATACTTCTTAGGATATTTGAACTTGATTTGTTTCCATACCCATCCTTGTCTAATAAAGAGGGAAAATGAAAGTTAGGTCCATAAAAAATGAAATTTGTATGTTTCTTTTGATTGCTTAACGTGCTACAATGTTTTCAAGTATTCATTTCAAAAGCTTCCTTTTCTTTTCCTTTCTCAAAGGATGTTTTAAGCAGTCACTAATTTTCTTTTCTTTTCCTTTTCATGAAAACTTCCACCCGAGTCCATTTGGGACTGGATCCCCTCCAGTAATATTATGTCCGGTAATGTTCAATACATGATTTGATATCTACCATGTGTATAAGAAAATAATCTATTGTTTGAATTTATATTATTATCTATGGTTTTTTTAATCCTCTCTTCTAATATTGATTAAAAAGGGCAGGGACAAGTTTTATTTCTATGAAATTATTCCCTTGAATTTCAAAATATTAACTTTTTTTGTTTCTATGAAATAAATATTGAGTGTATGTAGTAGCTTTTTAAAAGTTGTTTATAATTGTGAGAAACTTTTTCTATTTTGATTTCCCATAAAAAAATTTCAGAAACCCACTAAAATAAGGGGGTAAGGACAAAAATGGCCCATCCATTAAACTATTTCCACTAGATGGCCAAAGAAATTAATTTTTCACAAAATGACCATTTCGACTGTCTACTTTTTTTATTATTGTCTTTTTGCTACTCTTCTTTTCTTTTTCTTTTTTTTCACTGCTCAATTTTTTATTTAAAAAAACGGCTGCTCCATTGGTTTTAAAAAAATTGCTACTCCATTCTTTTTTAAAATTTTGCTGCTCCAGTTTCTTCTTTTAAAAAAATAAATCCTCTACTCTTTTATTTTTTCTCACTGTTTTTTTTGCAGCTTTTTTTAAAAAAAAAAACAATTCTATAAATTGATGTCCTTTTTATCAATAATCAAATACAATTTTTTAATATTGTAATTGCTATTTTTTTTATCAAATAAATATAAAAAATATATTTTTATTTGTTATATAAAAATAGCATATTTTATATAACATTGATACATATACATTTTTTATACATCAATGATATATTTTCTATACACATCTTATACAGATACATATTATTAAATTATATGCAATAATGATACAATTTCTATACATATCATATAAAAAATACATATTATATACAATAATTATACAATTTATATTTATTCTATATACATACATATTTTATACAATAACTATACAGTTTCTATACACATCCTATATAGTTTCTATACATATATCTTATGTAGAGACATATTCTATACAACAATTACACAGTTTCTATATAACTGTATTTTAACTATTTTATTTTTTTGAAAAAAAGGGCCTTGCTTGGTATAATATAAGCGGATGACTTAGTTATAATTAGCTCAGATGTGACTTCTTCTTGAAAGAAGTTTTCATTTCTCCAAATAGATTTTTTAGCCCAAAAAATTTTTGCAGCGAAACAAAAAATAACAAAACAAACTACTTTAAAACGGGGCCGAAACAAAAAAAAACTAAAACTCTGGGTTGAAATAGCCCAAGAAGGGAAAAGGTAACGGGAAGGAATTATTATGGGCCGAATGGCCACATAGTGGGATAAGTTTGAAAAGATCATTTTAGGTGGTATTTCTTTGTTAGAGTGGACAACCCATGTCCCTTTCCCTAAAATAAGTCTATTTTTTCTCAAATATATAATCAAATAATGAAATTTATTACTGGATAAACGTTGAATTGCATTAATGTTTTCTTTAAGAAAAAAGAAGAAGAAAAAGAAGGAACATCAAATAGTAAGTGAAGAGCTAGCATTGTAAAGAACATTCCATTTAATACGATTATATAATCAAGAAATACATGATAATGCTTTTAAAAAGAAATTAAAATCAAATTAGGATTCCTAAAATCTCAACTTTACAATTTCCTTTTCGTCTATTAAATGAAGCAATGATAATATTTAGTATTCCTTCAATAATTTGATATTTTTTAGCCTTCTTTTAAACATTAAACGAGAGGATTAAAATACCATGAATAATAATATAAATCGAAATCGTAGATTATTTTCTTGTACACATGGCAAATATCAAATCATGTATTGAACGTTACTGGACATAATGGTACTGACCCGTCCATTTTGGACTCCAAAGTCTCCTTGTTGGAGACTCAACTATCTATTGAGTCAGCCCCAACCAGTAAAATGGAAATGGAAGCTAATATAAGGCCTCCAAGGGTCTGAAAAATAGTCCCCAAAGGGCTGAAACAAAGATATTTGGACTTAAGAATCCAAAAAAAGATTATGGCAACAGCAACAAGGAGCAGTTGGGCCAAGGGGCCTGGAATTTCTAGTTTTTAATGGGCCAAGGGCCAAGAATTTCTAGTTTTTTATTCTACTTTAATTGTTGTTTAACGGGAAAAGGATCGAAAATACCCTCCAACTATTGAAAATGAAGCAGATATACCTCTCATTTGATTTTTGGTGCAAAATTACCCATACCGTTACACAATAGGATCAACAATACCCCTCACTAACAGAAAAGTTAAAAAACAAGATTCAAAACACTTTTAGAATAAGAAAATCTTGACTTTTATTTTCTTCTACCCCTCCAAATTCTCTCTCCATGCCTTTCATTCTGCTAGTTGCCCCTTTCTCTTTTCTTTCTTTCTTCTTTGTTCTTCCCCTTTAATTTAAATTAATACAAGAAAAAACCTACACAATTTCATCTTCTTCACAAAAAAATCTAGCCCATTTTGCTTTGTATGTGCACATAAATTTCATCCACCAGCACTATGGTTGTTATTTTTCTCAAAGCAAATATTATATCAAGAACTTTCATGATTTTGCCATGAACGGACTAAAATGCTAAACTCAAATTATATCATCTCATTGACAAGAACAAATATATTTCGAACAAAGGATATGTACAATGCTTGAGTACTCTTGTCAAAGAGTCTAAATCAATTACTCATTAATTCAACCGCTAATGTACAATATCGAGTTAGAATTTCAGTAGGTGCAAACTCAGTTTGTTAAATACACTGCACCCATTATTCTGGCGAATTTGTTTTTCCTCTTGGTATCACTCACGCTAATTTTCTCCGCTCTATATCCTACATGCAAGTTCATGTTGACTTTTAAGCAACTTATATGTAGTACAAGAAAAATATTAAAAGGTTGCAAAATCAAAATCAAAATTTGCTCTGACTAGTTTGTTTTGCAATATTGATAGGAAATGACTTGTATAAAAATTCATTTACTTGACACTTGCATAGACATTAGTTAATAGCTGAGTTTTTTCTTTTCGGATACAATTGATGGTTGTAGGTGAAACTTGAGTGTAAGCAAAATAGGTTCGATTTCTAGTTGATTTTTTTCTGGATTTGACTTGATTTGAGTTAACTAAGAGGTAAAGAAGGAATAAAGAAGAAGAGATAGGGAATGAGTGGGTAGCGGATAGAATGAGAGAGAAGGCATGGAGAGAATTTGGAGGGGAAAATGAAAATAAAAGTCAACCTTTTTTTATTCTAAAAGTGTTTTGAATCTTGTTTTTAACTTTTTCGTTAGTGAGGAGTATTGCTGATCCTATTGTGTAACGGTAAGGGTAATTTTGCACCAAAAATCAAACGGAGGGTATATTTGCTCTATTTTCAATAGTTAGAGGGTATTTTTGACCCTTTTCCCTTGTTTAATCTATTTCTTACTCTCGTTATGCCTTATTTATCACTAACTCTTTTAAATTAATTTAACTGAGATGGTTCGGACATGCGATGAGGAGGGGCATGGAGGCTCATGTGCGTAGGTGTGAGAGGTTGGCTCTGGATGGATTCAGACGAGATAGAGGTAGACCGAAGAAGTATTGGAGGGAGGTGATTAGGCATGACATGACGCAGTTACAACTTACTGAGGACATGATCTTAGGTAGGAAGGTGTGCAGAACGCAGATTAAGGTAGAAGGTTAGTAGGTAGGGGTACGTCCTTGCTGGTAGGTAGGTGTGCTACGTGTGTAGTATCTAGTTCTTGGAGTTTTGATAAGGCTTGGTGTTCCGGTAGATGGATTGTACTATTATTTTGTGGTAGTCTTATTTCTGTTATTTATCTGTTGTTTTACTACCTATTATTTCCTGTTCTTATATTATTGCCCTTTTCTAAACTGTTTTTATTTTGAGCCGAGGGTCTATTGAAAACATCCTCTCTACCTCACTTCTGAGGGAGTGGTACGGACTGCGTACATTCTACCCTCCTCAGACTCCCATTTTGTGGGAATACACTGTGTTGGATCGAGGTAGATTTTGAAGATTGACAAAGCTGTGAAACACATGTAGGGAACAAGTATCTGTGACTTGTTCCTCTCAAGCAGAATCCAACCAGGATCAGGAGAAGGCAGATGACACGGAGATAGAAGCAAAGGTGTGTGGAGAAAACGTGTTTATGAGGAGAGTCCAACTTGCACAAAGGTTCCTTTCATAAGAAGGAATCCTACAAGGAAAGAAATCAAGAAGATTGACTTGACAAATCCTACAAGGAAAAGGATTCCTAAAGATGGAAGGAAATCAGCCGAAATAAGGAGAGGACTCTTAGTATAAATACAAGAAAAGTTTTACAAAAAACCTCACGCACTTACAGAGAGAGCTACAAGCAGAACACAATCAAATTTAGTGAGTTCATATTTGAGAGTTCTGAGTGAAGATCCAAGTGCAACCAATACAAGAAACCAGATTGAAGAACGTGTTCCTTAAGTCTATGCTTTACAGTTCTTGAGTCAAGTTAATTGTATTGTTTTTCATTGAGTTATAATCGTTCATTCTTAGTGCCAGTGAGTTATAAACTTGTATAGGAGTGAGTCTTCAAGTTGGGATAACTCGAGGACTTGGGCACATAAACCTAGGGAGGTTTGTGTGGTGTTTTAGGAATTAGAGGTTATATTCCTTAGGTTACAGAGTTTGTAATCTTGTGTTGAGGCTCATTGTTTTAGTGGAGTTGGGTTAAATCCTACAAAGGTGTAGGTCATAGTTTTTACCCTTTGTGAGCTGGGGGTTTTCCACGTATAACATCGCATGTTCTCTTTACTGCTTTATATTTAAGTATTCGACAAAGGAATAGATCGCTTAACCTATTCCTTAGGCAAATTAGGGGGCCAACATTCTAACAATTGGTATCAGAGCGGGTTATCTTAACAAAAGTCTAATAACTCAAGATAAGATCACTATGAATTCTGCACCTCCTCTTGGACACGGTGAAGGACAACACGTCAACATACCACCTCTCTTCAATGGTCAATACTACCAATGGTGGAAGGCTAGGATGGAAGACTTTCTTCAGGCAGAGGACTATGAGCTATGGACCAGAGTTACAGATGGCCCTAAATTCCCGATGATCAAGGCTGATGAAAACAAGGACATTCCCAAACCAAAAGATCAATATACTGAGGCAGATTACAAGATGCAGGGGAAAAATGCCAAAGCCAAGTGCATTCTTGTATATGGACTTGGACTAGATGAGTTCAATCGAATCTCCAGTTGCACCACTGCTAAACAGATTTGGGATACGCTTGTCAATGCTCATGAAGACACTACTCAAGTGAGGAAATTCAGAATTGTTAAACTCTCCACTGAGTATGAAACCTTCAAAATGAAGAACGGTGAAACTCTCCAGGAGATGATTACTAGATTCACCACTGTGGTAAATGAATTGGTGTCCTTAGGTAAAGTATACACCACCAAGGAACAAGTTGACAAGGTACTAAGGACCCTACTCAAACCATGGGAAATCAAGGTCACTGCAATCAGAGAAGCAAAAGATTTGACAAACACGTCATTAGATGAACTGGTAGGCAATCTAAAGACCTATGAAGGAAATATTGAGAACACTAAAAGAGGTGAAGGAAGCAGGGTCAAAACTCTTGCTCTTAAGGCAACTGAAAGTGATGAATCTGAGTTGGATGATGATGACATTGCCCTGATAAGAAGGAATTTCAAAAATTTCTTCAAAAAGACAGGAAAATTTGAAAAGAGGAAATCATCACCAAGAAAATAAAGGAATGTAGACAAGGGACAAAATGGTGGCTACTTCAAATGTGGAAAAATTGACCATCAAGTCAAAGATTGTCCTATGTGGGAAATTGAATGGAAGAAGGAGAGAGCTGAAAGAGAAAGAAAAGAGCAAGCCAGCAGAAAGAAGAAGAAGGATGCTGGGAAAGTTATGTATGCTGCTTGGGGACCAGGTTCAGACCACTCAGAATACGAGGATGCAGAAGATGTTGCCCTGATGGCCATGGAGGACACTGAATCAGACACTGAAGAACCTGAGGTAAATCTCCTTGATCTTAAGGACAAGATAAAACTCTTAAGAAAAAACTGTCCTCTCTAATGATGACCTTTATTGATAATTTTCAAGAATTGAGTGAGAACAGGGATCAGCTGCTGGCATCCTTGACTAGTTTAAAATTTGAGTACATTGACCTTGAAAAGATCAACTCTGATCTAAAAGAAAAATATCAATCTCTCAAGGAACAGGTCCAGCAACTTGAAATTGGCACTCTCTCTCTCAAGTCTAAAATTTTGAAACAAACAGTTATTAAACAGGGAAAGGGACACAAGAGTGATGACCAAATCAAGTGTGAACAAGATCTTAAAAGGTTCAAAGATGAATTATATGTAGAAAGAGAAAATTTCAGAAGAATAAATCTTGAATTAGCCAGAACCAAATATAAGCTCGAAAGAGCAAATAAATGGACTCAATCTTCAATGATTGTCACTCAGTTGGGTAATAAGACTTACAACACTAAAACTAGAATAGGCTTTGATAAAGAATTTTTTGAAGGAACCTCTAATCTCTGTACACACTGTGGTAAGGTTGGTCACCTAAGGGAAGCTTGTCAAATTGCTAAAGCTCAGCAGGATAAAAATTTCAAAGTTGCTTGTAAAGGCAAGAATAGGCATGCTAATAGAAAAGTTCCTCCCTCAAGGAACAAGTCTGCACACATGAAACAGCTTGTCAAAAGTCTGCCAAAATGGACCAATAAAGATCTAATTCATCCTTTTAATCAAAGAAAAGGACCCAAGCTAATCTGGGTTCCTAAAACTAACCTTTAATCTCTTTTGCAGGAAAGGGTGAGAGGAAGGAAGCAACATTGGTACATGAACAGTACTTGCTCAAGACACATGACAGGAGATAGAGAAAAAATCCTCTCACTGACAGAAGGGAAAGGAGGGAATGTGGCCTTTGGATGAAGAAAAAAGGTAAGATCAAAGGAGTTGACAGAATAGGTAAGTCTGAAGAGCACTCAATTGAAAAGGTATACCATGTTGAAGGACTGAATCACAACCTACTCAGCATCTCACAACTCTGTGACAAGGGGAACAAGGTAACCTTCTACTCTACAGGTGTAGAAGTGATAGACCTAAGCACTAGGGAAACTGTCTTGACTGGACAAAGACATAAGCATGTGTACACTGCTGATATCTCAAAGGTCCCTGTTGAGGATCTGGTTTGTCTCAGTGTGATGGACAATGACCCTCTGCTATGGCACAAGAGATTGGGGCATGCTAGTCATGTTCAATTGAACAAATTGATCTCCAAGGACTTGGTAATAGGACTACCTAAAACTAAGTTCAAGGAAGATAAAATTTATGTTGCATGTGCTCAAGGTAAGCAGGTAAGATCTTCTTTCAAATCTAAGCAAGTGATAAGCTCGACCAGATCCTTGAAACTGGCCCACATGGATCTTTGTGGCCCCATGAGAGTAAGAAGCAGAGGTGGCAAAAAGTATATGTTTGTACTAGTTGATGACTACACAAGGTACTCTTGGACAGTTTTTCTTGCTTCTAAAGAAGATGTATTTGAGGCATTCTGCACTTTAGTGAGAAAACTAAAAAAAAAACTTGACAAGCAACTAGTTATAATCAGATCAGACCATGAAACTGAGTTTGAAAATGCAAAATTTGTTGACTACTGTTCCACCCATGCTATTGATCACAACTTCTCTGCTCCTAGAACTCCTCAACAAAATGGGGTAGTTGAAAGAAAGAATAGAACCCTGCAGGAGATGGCCAGAACTATGATGATAGCTAGTAATGTGGCTAGCCAATTTTGGGCTGAATCTATTAACACTGCTTGCTATATACTTAACAGATGCATGTCCAGGCCTCTATTAGACAAATCTCCCTATGAATTACTCAAAGGCAGAAAACCTAACATCTCTCATCTGAGAGCTTTTGGATGCAAATGTTTTATCCACAATAATGGAAAAAGAATTTGTTAGGAAAATTTGATGCCAGGAGTGATGAGGAAATTTTTCTTGGCTACTCTTCACATAGTAAAGCTTATAGGGTGCTAAATAAAAGAACTAATTGTGTAGAGGAAAATGTGCATGTTGTATTTGATGAAAGCAATGTTATGGCTAACCAAAGTGTGCAAAAAATTGATGAACTATCACAAACATCTGAACCAGTTATGCAGGAACAGGTTAAAGGAACAGGTTCAATTGATGCTGAAACTGACAGACACAACAAGGTTGATGAAATTCTTGTGGCTGATCAAAATGATGAAACCATGAGTCAGCGGGATAAAGACGAGGATCAAGCTGAGGAGGCACAAGAGCTAGTAGTCAAAGGGTATAAATATCAAGGCTCACATCTAATAGACAACATGCTTACTGATCTGAGCACTGGCATAACAACCAGATTTGGACTGAAGAATCTATGTGCTTTTGAATCCTTCTTGTCCATAATAAAGCCCAAGAAAATCAATGAAACCTTGCTAGATGTTGACTGGATCATTGCAATGGAAGAAGAGCTTAATCAGTTCAAAAGGAACAAAGTATGGCACTTGGAACCAAAGACAAAGAGTAGAACCATCATATGTACCAAGTGGGTGTTCAGGAACAAGTTGGATGAAAATGGAACAGTCATAAGGAACAAAGCCAGACTTGTGGTCCAGGGGTATAATCAAGAAGAAGGAATGGATCATGATGAGACCTTTGCACCAGTAGCCAGATTGGAGGCAATCAGACTCCTCATTGCCTTTTCAGCCTACATGGAGTTCACACTCTACCAGATGAATGTGAAAAGTGCCTTCCTCAATGGGTTGTTGAAGGAAGAAGTGTTTGTCAAACAACCTCCTGGATTTGAAGACTCTGACTATCCTGACCATGCTTACAAGCTTGACAGAGCCCTCTATGAACTCAAGCAGGCTCCTAGAGCATGGTATGAGAGGTTGTCAAAGTTTCTTCTTGATCATGACTACTCAAGAGGTAAGATTGATAACACCTTATTCCTCAAGAACAAAGGCAGAGACTTGTTGGTTGTGCAGGTATATGTTGATGACATCATATTTGGAGGCACCAGCAAGGCCCTCACAAAGAAATTTGCTACTCTATTGAGCAAAGAATTTGAAATGATCATATGATGGGAGAGCTCAATTTCTTCCTAGGCCTCCAAATCAAATAAACTCCTTCAGGAATAATGATTCACCAGCAGAAGTATGTCAAGAAGTTGCTCTAAAGGTTCAAGATAGAAGATGCAAAGGAGATAGACACTCCAATAGCCACAGCAACAAAGTTAGGTCCGGAAGGAACAGGTCCCACAGTAGAGCAGAAGTTGTACAGAAGAATGATTGGATCTCTCCTATATCTCACAGCCAGCAGACCTGACATTGTCTTCAGTGTAGGTCTTTGTGCAAGATTCCAGGCCAATCCCAAGAAACCCCATTTGAAAGATGTCAAAAGGATCCTCAGATAATTGAAGGGCACTACTGACTTGGGACTGTGGTAACCCAAAGGTAGCAACTTTGAACTTGTAAGATATACTGATGTAGACTATGCAGGTTATTTGGTGGACAGAAAGAGCACTATTGAAATGGCACACTTTTTGGGATCATGTCTGATCTCATGGGCAACTAAGAAGCAAAACTTTGTGGCCTTGTCTATTGTTGAAGCTGAATATGTGGCTGCTGCCTCATGTTGTGCACAATTACTCTGGATCAAGCAACAGCTCAAGGACTTTGGGTTGAACATTGACTGTGTGCCTATCTTTTATGACAATACAAGTGCACTTAATATTGCAATAAATCCTGTTCAGCACAAAAGGACCAAGCACATTGACATAAGACACCACTTCCTAAGGGATAATATGGAAAAGGGATTGATCTCCATGCACTTCTATGCCACAGAGAAGCAGATTGCTGACATATTCATAAAGGCTCTGGCAAGGGATCACTTTGAAAGGAACAGGTTGGAATTGGGGATGATTAAGATCACATGAGTACCCCTAGTGATTTGAGTAATGAACACTGTACATATTGCATTTTATCTTTAAAATTTTTATGCTCAGTCTTATACATGTAATTGTATGTCCCTTTGCCACTTTTAAGGGTTCAAGTTGCTCAAGCACTATAACTTGGTATTTGTCTGTGCAATAGGAAATCAAGATATTAAATTGGGACATGAACTCAATGCAAAATTAAAGAACCAAGGTATGTGCACTATACTTAAAGAAAATTGATTTCTCAAAATGTGCATGTGTACCTGTACCTTCCACCTGGACCAAAAGAAGCTTCATTAATCCTAAAGTCTAAAACCGCCAGTCTCCAAAAAGGAAAAGAGATCCAATCAAATCAGGTCACTTTTGACGTGATTGGACAGTTGTCAATCAAAGATCTCTTCCCTAGAATAGGACTCTTCCATATAAAGACTCTAATTAATTTCAAATGGCTAATCCCCTTATTTAAAGTCCTTTTTGAATTCATTCTCTTCATTCACTCTCAATCTCCTCTTTTACTAAATCCTTCTCTCTGAAACCAAAACCCTCTTTCACTTCTTCTCACTTTTGACGTGATTGGACAGTTGTCAATCAAAGATCTCTTCCCTAGAATAGGACTCTTCCATATAAAGACTCTAATTAATTTCAAATGGCTAATCCCCTTATTTAAAGTCCTTTTTGAATTCATTCTCTTCATTCACTCTCAATCTCCTCTTTTACTAAATCCTTCTCTCTGAAACCAAAACCCTCTTTCACTTCTTCTCTTTTCTCACGTCTCAATAATGGAACCTCAATCACCCTCCTCTCCCAAATCACCAGAAGTCACTACTAGTTTCTCCATATCGCTTACTCAAGCCCTAATATCTTTTAAGGAACAGGTTACTTTAGTCCATCTTCCACCTGTTATCCATGTTGATTCTCAGGGGATGGCTCATATGGAGCAATTCTCAGCAGTTCTGGGTGATGAATTGATTGGAGATGAGACTACTGCATTGGTACCATATGAAGAGTAGGATGAGGCTTTAGAGTTTATTGGTGCTAGTCGTAAGGAGAAACATGAGGATAAATACATGGTGAGTGATGAGGGAGTTCAGGAGGATGCACCTCGTGAGGGGAAAAACACAGGGAAACCCACAGTTGAACCTAGTTCACCTGTTGGAGAAAATTTGGGTGCATCTGCTGAGGGGGAAGCTGAGGATGAAAGGTCTGGTTCAAGGGAACAGGTTCAACATACTCATTCAGCACCTGTTGCTGAGGATGATGACAATACACCGATTGCCAACTTGATTCCATAAAGGGTAAGGTCTCGTCTATGCAAGGCCTCAGTAAAGGTTGTTCGTATACCAGCTGATGAACCTGAAGAAGCCCCTCATGCTCCTGTAGGTCAGCCAGTCCTTTTTTGAATAACTAGAGCCACCAAGAGGGGTCTTGGAGAAAGCATGGTCGCTTCTGCAGTCAAGAGGCCTAGAGATACTAGAGGTACATCTGCTCCACCCCCTAATCTCATTGATATCTTGGATGATGAAGCGGAGAATGCTGAAAGGAGAAGGAAAGGGAAGGGTGTTGCTTCCTCAAAACCACCAAAGAAACAGGTCAGGAAACCTGTTCCTTCTAGAGGTTCTGTCAAATCCCAGCTAGTGGACGAGCCCACTGATAGTGAGGGAGATGATCATGGACTTCAATCCTCGAAGTCTCATGAGCAAGATGATACTGATGATGTTGCTTCTCAGGAGGATATGGAGGCTGATCTCTCTGAGCATGTGGAAGAAGAGTATGACACTATGGAACCCATTGATGAAACCGTTAATGCTAGAACTGAGAGAATGATCAATTTTGGGGTCCGAACTGTGGTAAGAGGTAGAGTATTGACTGGTTTTGGAGGTGATGAGATGATGGAACTGCTAGTGTTGATAGATGTACAGGGTTGGTCAAACCTGTTCTTTCAGGGTAGTACTCATCGAAAGATGGCTCATGCAGAGACTCTGCAATTTTATATGAATGCCACAGGTACCTCAGCCTCCATCTCCAGTGTTGTTAGAGATGTTCCTTTCACCCTAACCCCTGCTGTACTGGCTGAAATTTTGGGAGTTCCAAATGATGGGTGGTGTCACTATGTGAAGAGGAAATGGCCTCCCTTGGATGGGTTGCCCTCAGCTTTGGAGATTTGCTAATGACCCTACTTTGGAGTGGCACTCTAGGGTGGACAAGGGGTCTATGCTACCTCTCCATCAGATGTTGTTTGATATGGTGCACGAGATGGTGCTTCCCAGGGAACAAAAATGTACTGAGGCCAACTTTGTGGACCTCACCTTGATGCAACTGCTACTCTTCAGGACCCCCATCAACCTGCCCAGACTCATACTTTGCCATATGCACAGGATCTGCAAGCAGGATAAGACCAAACATGCCTTGGGCTATGGATTCTGGCTGGGGAAAGTCTTTGAACACTTTGGTGTGCCTATTCAAACTTGGTAAGATCAGACAACCAAAGATGTAATTGGTACTCTGAACCATGCTGCCGTACCTGCTCCTCGGAGAGGGGCCAATGCACCACTGTAGTGGCTCAGGGCAATGTTGGCTGCCAAGGATGTAGAGATGGCTGCTATGATAGCAACCCATGATGAGGAATTGACTGATCTTCATGACACCTATGGGCTTGGGCATGCACTACTGATGTAGGAAAATGCAAGGCTCAAGGGTGAGCTTGCCCAAGCACAAGCTGCTTTAGCATCTGAGCAAGCCACTAACTCTGCAAGCCTGAAGGACATCTTTGAGCTGCTCAAGAAAGACCTTCCACCTCCCACTGCCTAGCCTGCCTTTCCAGCCTTCCCAACCTATTTTTTGTTGTTCTCACACTTGCATGTCTTGAGCTTTTAATTTCTATTTCTAGTGTACATGCTTTGTGATTAATAAAATGTTGAGTTTATATTCTAATATTATCTTGTCTCCTGTGCACTTGCAAATACCTTGATAAATCTAATTGAGCTCTTAATTTTTGAGTGTTTGCATATGTGATAGCCCCAGTGGCCATGAGTATAGAATACTACTTGAATTGGACTACTGTGTGTCTTTACAGTGTTTTATGATGCCAAAAGGGGGAAGATTGCTACTTGTGTGGTATTTATAACCCATTGGTCCGACATGTTCCTCTAATGTGTTCTTTTTGCAGCTTCCCTTGAGAAAAATGACATGATACAGGTGGAATTCTGTATACAAGAAGCAAGGGTTTGCCATCATCAAAAAGGGGGAATTTGTTGGATCGAGGTAGATTTTGAAGATTGACAAAGCTGTGGAACACATGCAGGGAACAGGTATCTGTGACTTGTTCCTCTCAAGCAGAATCCAACCAGGATCAGGAGAAGGCAGATGACACGGAGATAGAAACAAAGGTGTGTGGAGAAAACGTGTTTATGACGAGAGTTCAGCTTGCACAAAGGTTCCTTTCATAAGGAGGAATCTCACAAGGAAAAAAATCAAGAAGATTGACTTGAAAAATCCTACAAGGAAAAGAATTCCTAAAGCTGGAAGAAAATCAGCCGAAATAAGGAGAGGACTCTCAGTATAAATACAAGAAAGGTTTCACAAAAAACCTCAAGCACTTACAGAGAGAGCTACAAGCATAACACAATCAAATTGAGTGAGTTCATATTTGAGAAGAGTTCTGAGTGAAGATCCAAGTGCAGCCAATACAAGAAACCAGATTGAAGAACGTGTTCCTTAAGTCTATGCTTTACAGTTCTTGATTCAAGTTAATTGTATTATTTTTCATTGAGTTGTAATCGTTCATTCTTAGTGCTAGTGAGTTATAAACTGGTATAGGAGTGAGTCTTCAAGTTGGGATAACTCAAGGACTTGGGCACATAAACCTGGGAGGTTTGTGTAGTGTTTCAGGAATTAGAGTTTATAATTCCTTAGGTTACAGAGTTTGTAATCTTGTGTTGAGGCTCATTATTTTAGTGGAGTTGGGTTAAATCCTACAGAGGTGTAGGTCGTGATTTTTACCCTTTGTGAGCCAGAGTTTTTCAACGTATAACATCACGTGTTCTCTTTACTGCTTTATCTTTAAGCATTCGACAAAGGAACAGATCGCTTAACCTGTTCCTTAGGCAAATTAGGGGGTCAATATTCTAACACACTGGGTATGTTATTGTTGTTGTAGTTGTATGATGCCTTTGTCTAAAAATCACTTTTCTTAATCGGCTAAACTCATTAATATCCACTTATTTAGTTAATTTTCTTGAAATCAGATCTTGCTTTTTTTTCTTTAAAATTAGTAATTGTTTAAGTTGTCGCCCCTTTTGAAATTAGTTGTTTCAAATCATTCTTCGGTTTAGACTAAATGGCAAAATTCTATTAAGCTTTCCCGAGTTAAATTGTCTCTTTCTTGTCACATTTTTTCTTTGAAACCAAATTCCAAGATTTTACCAATAAGAATCACCCTTTTTACAGTTTAGTCAGAAATAAGAGTTCTCAAAAATTAAACGGATAATCGCGAGTTAGAGGACATTTTTGGTGTCTTAAAAATCTTTCAAAAGTATTAATATGATTCCTTACTCAGAATTTCTTAAAACTTGAAGTCTTTTATTTGTTTTTGTCACGACCCAACCCGTCGTGAGTGGCACCCATCCGAAACCCCCGAATGAGCGGACCAATATCAACCCAACCCTTGGTAAAGTCTAACAGCTCAAAACCAGTTTGCATTAAAGATAAACTAGCATTCACATCTAACCCAAAAACTAACAATATCCTGCAAAAATTACCCCTAGAATCTGAAAATCCTCGTACCAAAACAATCTACCAAAAGTCTAAAACGGGGATGCAACCTCAAAAATCAAGAGTCTAAGTCTGAAACAATGGACTAGAGAATATACTAGAGAAACCATGGTAGCCCGAAAGAAGTAGCTCATCCTTGGAATCTGGAATCGCCGGGACTAGATCTAAGATCGCGTAGGAGCCGCCAGAAAATGTCCTATACTCATAGAAAGAAAAACAAGTGCAGAATCAGTACACAACCACCGTGTACTGGTAGGATTATCGGTCATCTCCATCAAATAATATAAATACAATAAACTAGAACTGAGTAAAGCAGCACAAACATGCAGGAACAACCAGTAATAAAATTTGGATAACTTTCAGAAATAGCCTAACTATAGGCGAAAATAGGCTAACATAGCAACACTTTTAATAATTACAATTTGTAGCACCGTTGTATTCATTTTCGATGGCTACCCGTTGTATCAACTGTATGCAATTTACTGTATTCGATATAAAATACAAATACAGTAGCTAATTACTGACTGTATTCCTCTTGTATTTGTATTTTCACATCTTTGTCTCTCCTTTAAATGTATCAAACTTATCATTTGTATTTAGTATTTTTACATCTCAGTCTTTTCTTTAAATGTATCAAATTTTATCAGTTGTATTTGTATATAAACAAGTATATATATCATTTGTATTTTTTAGTCTATCATATACAAATACAAATATATCATTTATATCATTTGGATTGTTCAAGTTGTATCAACAAATACAAGTGTACAATTCATATCAACAAATATAAGTGTATGAACGAATACAATTCGTATTAACAAATACAAGTGTATCAACGAATATAATTGTATACAAATGTTTGAGGTGTCAGATAATTATTTTGAGGTGTTAGGCGACTATATTAATTGTATTCATACGCATATTAGGTTTTATTGACGAATACAATCCAGGTGTGTACAAGAATACAAACAATAAAAAATACAAGGGGTTGTATTCATTCACTCTAATTTAACTTGTATTCCTTCACTCTTGTATCACTTGTATTCAATCGCTCTAATTTCACTTGTATTCATTCTCTCTATTGTATCTGTTATATTTATTTTCTCTAATATATCAATTGGTATCACAAATTATATCACTAATATTTATTCGTTCTAATGGTTGTATCAACACATATAATCTCAATAAATACATTCATAATAGATTGTATGTGTTCACTGAATTTTGCTTCGTACACTATAGACGAAATACATAAATAGAAGGATATAAACAATAAAAATGCATCATACAATCAAAGCAAAATACTAAATACACTGATTGTAAAAAAAATTCTCCTTCAAAATATAAAAGTACAACAAATTCTGCAAAAAGTTTTGAGGTACAAAATCAAGGTGAAATATAAAAATACAGAGATTTACAAAAAAAAACCTCCTTCAAAATCTAGAATACAAGCAAAAAAGTACATCTAAATCTAAAAAAAGGTTTCCAATGCTGAAAATTCCTCCTTCTTCAGAATACAAAAATAGAGGCAACAAGACAAAAATATATTCAAATCTGAAAAAGTTATCATAAAAAATACATACAGAAATATAATTTTTAGGATAAGAAATAGAGAGAGAGAGAGAGAGAGAGAGAGAGAAGAAATGGAGAGAATGATAATGTAATATCATTCATCATTTCTCAATCCTCAATCGCCATCTCTTCACCGACGATTAGCACCACCCACTACTGAAACACCCAAAAACAACTTTGATTCTGCCATCGTCTTTCATCTCTGATGATTCAAAAATACAGGAACGCCATCGTTATACTCCATCTTTATCCGATCGAAACTTTTCATTTAGATAAGATTCGATGGACAAATTAATCTTCGGCAACTTGGGTTGACTTTTGAGGGAGGAGAGGTCGAAAAACATGGAGTTTTTGAGCAGATAGGACCAGAGAGAGACAGAGAG
This sequence comes from Jaltomata sinuosa, assembly GCA_003996215.1. Taxonomy (NCBI): domain Eukaryota; kingdom Viridiplantae; phylum Streptophyta; class Magnoliopsida; order Solanales; family Solanaceae; genus Jaltomata; species Jaltomata sinuosa. The sequence continues at coordinate 349,938 of QJPP01007531.1, forward strand.
AGAGGTAAGAGAGAGAGAGGGAGATAGGGAGAGGGGGAGAAAGGCGAGCAGATGGGAGAGAGGAGGAGAGTAGCGAGAGAGGCAATAGAGGTTAGAGGCAGCAGGGTTTTCCCAAAGTATTTCTATCTGGCCATGGTTTGTAATTAACACAAAGTTTGGCTATGTTGACTAAATAAGGCCTTAAGTATGCCTATATGTGTAGTTTTTCCATAAAATTTTCAGGCTCTTAGCCTACCTTCTAACTTATCAGCCACATGAAACAGGTTCAACAATCACTTAACAATAAATAATAATCAAGATATTTACCCTTTTTCTTTACCCGGATCAACTACGGATTCCTAGACCAACACCTAGTGTTAACATGCAATGCTCGATCCACCCCAGGACCAACCCCACATTTAAGTGTAACAACTCGACCTCTCAAGGACCAACATGCAATATCACAAATTCAGCAATCAATCCGGTCCACTCATGGAACCTTCGACAAACACAATCAACAATGCAATTTAAACGTGTACCAGGTGTAGTACCCGAGCCAACCAATATAGAACCTGTACCAAGCATGGTACCCGAGCCAACCAATATAGAAACTATACTAGGCGTGGTACCTGAGCCAACCGAATATCACTCAAAGCCAACAGTCAATACTTAAATGAACATGAAAACACCCTTGTAAAACCAACAAGCAACAATCAAGTTCATTTCACATAATTGACATCCCAAATACTTGGATATTCATAATTTTCTTTCCTAAGCATGAAAGCACATACATTACTAAGCTATAGTTACATATATATTTCATTTGGCAAGACAATAACTATCACCTACCTCGAATTGCTTTTGAAAATTTTACTGGACCGGAGCCTTCCCGTTTACGAAAGCTTTTGCTTGCTCTTGGTCTAAAAACAAGTATACAATATACTAAAATCAGTCCAATGGCCTAAAATTATCCAGATTATGTAAAATCTTAATCTCCAGGTCAAACCATAATCATTACACCCCTTCCCAGGTTTTCTCACTGTTAAATCACCTTAAACTATCATTTTTACAGATAAAATAAGCGAATCATGGTAATTAAAGCATGAATGGACCATAAACAACATAATCCAAGAACTCTACACCCTAGAATCCCTCTTTTCTCGGATTTCACATTCTTAGGTTAACTCAAACCTTCTCCCAAACTCGCAGTTAACTATTCTACTGCGTAAGAAATATAGTACTAAGTTAGGGGAGTAAAATCCTTTGAGACGAAATTTGGTGAAAATGGAGTTGAGATCATCCAAATCGCCCTTGCCCTTCTCCAAAATATTCTTGAGGAAAAACTGAACGTCACAACTAGAAAATGGGCCTACGGGAACAGATATGCTAGTAACCATTTTCAAACCATTGCTAAATATAGTCTATTGCAAAAGTTATGACCGTCGCCAAAAGTTTTGATAGCTATTGACACGACTTAATCATATGACCGTTGCCATTGGAATATAATTATTGCAATAGGCCTACCTATAGCAACGGTTTAGTGAACCGTTGTGGTAAATTCATCTATTGTAACGGTTGTTTAAAATTTTTTATTTGTTGAAACAATTCATTAATCCAAAACTTTTGGCGATGATCATAACTGTTGCAATAGACTATATTTAGCAATGGTTTAAAAATGGTTACTAGCATATCTGTTCCCGTTGGCCCATTTTCTAGTAGTGTCCATATTTTTCCTCAATTACTTTTGTCACCCGCCAATGAAAATCTTTTTCTTTTATTTGTGTACGATAATTATTATTAATTATTTATATTTTAGTATGTATATGGTATTTATCAAATAGAAATACAATTAAATTTAGCCTTTTTTATTTTAATTCTAGTCCAAATTATTGACACCGAATTTTGACCTCTCTATACCTCACCCGAACTATTTTTACTAGTTATTATTATTGTATAACTTAATTTCCTTTATGTTTTACTTTTATTTACTAAATAAATTATGTATTTTATTGTTATCCTAGTACTTTCTAAATTTGTATATGTAATCTATAAATATATAATTTATTTCTAATTACTATTATTTTATCGTGAATTTCATATAATATTATATGTCATTAATTTTACGTACAATATATATATATATAATAAATTTATAATTTAAAATAATATTTTTTTTATAATTATCGTTAATTATTATTTTTATCTACTAAATTTATTACATGCAGTATTTTATTAATCAAATAGCAGCCCAAATTCTATTTCTCTAAAAAAGTTATTTAAATTCTAGCAAGTTCCTACCCAATTTATTTCAATTCTAGCCTAAACTTGAGCCAATTTGGCCTAATTCTAAATTTCAATTTCAATTTTAATTTCCCAAATTCATTTGACCCAATTTTTGACCCGATTTGTGATAGATTAAATCTCACCCGTTGATCTCGTATGATCAACGGCCAAGATCAACTCTCACCCTTTCTTCCTTTTTAATCACCCCTTCACCCCCAAAATCCTAATCCATTTCTTCACACCCCCTAAGCCGCCACCCACACTCCTCTCTCACACCATCACCCCCACCGCTCTGACCACCACCTCCATCACTGCCGCACCATCGCAAAATCGGCTACCACCACCCCTACACTCTCCTCTTTTCCGCAGTCGAAACTCGATGCCTCTGTCGCCTCTTCCTCTCACACACAGCCGCCACCCTCATCTCCCTTCTCCTCTTCTCTCTCAACCCCTCTTCTCCGCCACCTATACGTGGATTGAATATTCATGATTGTAAGCAAGGTTGGAATGCTTATGTTAGAGATTCACCAGAACATTAGGATTGAAGGAAATTATCAGATGGAGATGGGGTTTCTATATTTGGAGGAAGCCATGTTTGGGTGGATAATTGTTCTTTGTCAAGTTGTAGAGATGGGTTGATTGATGAAATACGTGGATCCACTGCAATTACTATTTTCAATAATTATTTGACACACCAGAATAAGGTAATTAATCAGTGGTGAATGTAGTCTTTTTGTTCATTATTGATTCGAATCTTGTGTATATATAGTTGAAAAATGCACAACTTTAAATTTTAAATTCGCCTATGCAGGTAATGCTTTTGGGACATAGTGATACATTCACTAGGGATAAGAACATGCAAGTTACCATTGCTTTTAACTATTTTGGAGAAGGACTTGTGCAGAGGATGCCAAGGTAAAAAATAAATAAATGTTGGATCTAATATGGTCTGTTTTATTTAGTACATGTATTGGTGTAATAAGACAAATATTTTTGAGATTTATACAGATGTAGACATGGATATTTCCATGTGGTGAATAATGACTATACTTATTGGAAGAAGTATGCAATTGGAGAAAGTGCTTCTCCAACTATCAACAGTCAAGGCAATAGATTTCTTGCTCCTAATGATGTCTTCAACAAGGAGGTACATTTTACTATTACCTTAACACTCTTTACTTTCCAATCTTTTGAAGAAGAAAAATATTTTTAAAAATTAAAAGTAAACTTTGTTGTTTAAAGTTTACAAAGGTATTTAACAATATTAACAAAGGCAAAAAGAAGCAAAACCATCTCATGCTTTTTTCAAGATTGCAATTTTTATGTTAATAAAATGTAGTAGCCTTTTGTCATGTTTATTACTGTGATAAAATTTTCTTTATGCAAATGTCCTCACTAGTTACCGTTGACACTCAATTTTTGCCCTCCATATTATAATATATATGAAAATAAATATTTTGAAATTACCTTAGTAATTTGCCACTCATTTTTGAGAAACTATCTCATAAATATTATTTTTTATAAATTCCAAATGTGTTGAATATGTACAAACATTTATTTCATGTTTTAAGTTGTTCAAAATTATTTTACGTCAAATAAAGTATTTTAAAGAAATAAACTAATTTTGGTTAATTTTAATTTCTACTCTTGCAAATAAATATTTTTCATAATTTAGGAAGCTTAATTAGTTAACTAATTACCAATTAATCTTTTTTTTTTTTAGAATAACCAATTTTTTATAAATTAATTTTACAAATTAATTATTTTCAATTTGACGAACTGTTGCTAGTTTGTATAAGAATTGGCTACAATTTGAAATTGTTAAAATGGCCAATTTGAGCAAAATAATGTGGCAATCCAAGACCGTTTTAATTAGCCAATCCATGTGTGCCACGTAGGCAGCACATGGATTGTGCTTCTTACCCTTTAATCGTGACCATCCAAATTTAATCCTACGGTCATAAATTTATCAGCTCTTTTTGCCTTATTTAAAATATATATACATATACATATACACATATATATATATATATATTATTTCCTTTTAATTTTTTATTTCCAATAAATTTTAGATCGGACGGACCAAAATGATCAAGGATTTCTAATCCCACAACACGCTTTCTTTTCCCCATTACACGTCTGTTTCTCCTTTTCCTTTTCCCCAGAAACCCCAACGCTCCATCTTCATCTTCTTCCCCAAAACACTTCCTAAAAACTTAGCTTTTCCTCTTCATCTTTCTCCTTTCACCCAAATGGCCACTAAACGCCATCAATGTCGCTGCCCCGTCTGCCACCTCTGTCGAGATTCCCCCCATTTCAACCATCTCCAACTCGTAATTTCGAGATGGCCAACAAATTAGTTCCAAATCAATGCAATAACACAATTTCAATTTCAAATCCGCCATTAAACACCTCTGCGATTTTGATTTAACAAGTACAAAGGATCAGCTTCTCAGAGATGGGATTCAAATTTTGAATCTTTCCCCCCTCTTTGGTCACGTTTTCGTTAATTTTTGGGTTCAAATCCGAACTTTCAAGTCCGTATTTCTCCTATAAATAGTGGGTCTTTCACCACAAAGAAAAATGGATCCAGAGTTCATCAAAAATATACAAGTGTTTACATTAAAAAAAAAGAGTCTTTTCTTTGGTTTTGAGTTCAAGCTTTGAGTCTGAGTTTCTTGGCCGGAGAAGTTTGACGTCGACGCCCCTGTTTGCTGTCCGACAAAGGGTGAAAACCTCAATCCTTCTTTCTTTCATTTTTATTTAGTTTCAATATATGTTTGTTTGAGGTCCGTAAATATGAGTATGGTTCGCATATGTTAGGATTTGTTGCTTACTTTTTCCACAAATTTGACTCCTCCTTGTTTCTCTTTGCGGATTACGTCTCTAAAAGCATGTGAATCATCCCGTCTCATCTTGTTCACGACTAGGTGACTGCTTTAAACGTTCCCTCTAAGCCAAAAATTCCTTAACGATTCCGCATCAAGCTTTACTTAAAGAATTTGTTAGATGTTCGATTAAAAAGATTCCGAAATGAAACTAGTAGCCTCAACTTTGTTCTTGTTTATTGAAAGTATTATGTGTGTTTTACTTTCCCAGTAAAGACATTTAGTAGTCCCTTCAGAAGGTTACTATGAGTATTTGCTTTAGATCCAAATGTGATTGCTTTGTATATTTTGGCCAAAGATCTTGCTAAATGAATTCCTCACTTTGCTCATTATTTTCGGCTCCTTTGGATGACCAAAAGATATTATTAGTGTTCATAGAAATGCTTGATACATATAGTAAAATCACAAAATATTGTTGTGTGAATTTTGATATATTCCCCCTCCCACGTCTTCTCCTCTTCGGCTAAGTATGTGCTTGCGGATGTGTCTCTTAGGCTTAGTAAGTAATTTGTCTTTTTCCTGTCTGTTTTATTTTTTGTGAATTTACCAAAGTCACAGTTACTACATTCTGTTAAGTTATCTGGACACTTTTGCATTCAAAGAGAAGTGAATTAGAAAAGGCCTTGAGTTAAGTTTAAGAAGTTCGTTTGTCCTCAATCGTTAATTTTGGGTCGACGAATTGGTATAATTTCTTTTAGATAAAGTAAGTTGCTGATTTGTTTTAAAGGGCGTTGTCTTACAGATGTGTATTTGTGTTTATCATCAAGTTTCAAGTTTAAACAAAAGGGGATAATTTCTTGTGTATTGGAAAAACAGAGTACTGATCCATTTTTCAACATTCGTTCTTTTAACTTAATAATACCTTTGGATGAAGTGATTGGCTTATTTGTTTCATATCTGCGTGTGTGCTCCTTCCAATTCAATAAGAGTTAGAAAGTGTTTTCTTTTTGTTTGTTTATTGGATAACTACATGAAGCCCCATCCATGGGAGATTGAATAGCTTAAAGTAACTAAACTTTGTCGAATAGGTTAAAATTTTATTTGGTATAATTTGTGACCTTTAATCTGTAGTCTTGCCTGCATAATGGTAAAGTAGCTTAAAGTAATAAGTAGTTAGTTATGTAGAATAATTTGATTTTCTTTTTATCATGCTAAAGCTGCCCAAATAATAGTACCAATTGCTCAAGTGTGAATCATTATTACTAGTATATTTCTTATCACGAATTTGTACTAAGTGATCATATTTCTAATCCTTTATTTTACTTTTCTTTGTCTCATGTACACCCCGAAGGGCTGGAGTTCTCATTTGAAACTCAACCTCGGCCCAATATATTTTTGGGTCGAATAACTATTAGGAACTATCGCAGTGCTCGGAGTCATTCATTAGGAGACTAGTTCCTCCAAAGGAACTTAGCGTACCTAGTCCTTTATTTTTATATGCTTTTCTTATTACTTGAATTGTTTAACTAACCTTGTATTATTTGGATATGCATTTTGTGTGACTTTGATTAACGTTTATTCTTCGGCTTACAACTTTGTTTGGTTATTTTATTTAGTTTAAAACTTTGAAAGTGAATTTCCTTCACCCTTTAATCCAGGCAATGTTTCGGATTTCCTTTTCAAGTATTTTAAAATAGTGAGTAAATATTTTCAAAAATAATAAATAGAGCAGATCTTAAAAGATTAAATTAATGTAGACTTTGTTTCAAGAAAAACTTGTTTTAAATGACTAGCAATAATTTTTAAAAATATTAATTAGTGATTTAATTTATCTCAAACAACCATTAGTCATTCTTAGGCCATAAATTATAAAGTTCTTTATCTAATTTAGGCAAGACCTTTTTATATTTATTAATAACTCATTTAATTGGATCTGTTTTCCTATTTTTAACCCAATATGTTACATATATTTTGTTATACTCTATGATATCTATTTTGAGATTTCAGATTTTTAAGCCTCAAAACACAAGATATATATGGCATGTGCTATATAATACAAGGTATATCTATATTCTATTTATTCCTTTTTTACTTAAATTGTACACATTATTTTATCGCAATTACATTTACATATATAATACGTTCTTTCATACTTGACGAATATTTTTTTCACTTTAAAATTAAAAGTCTTCTTTTTATATGAAATAAATAAAACTTTTATTTTTCTTCTCCGCTCAAATTATACCTGCACATTATTTTTCTCTATTACCACTATATTTATTTCCTATATGTTTTCATCTATCGAAATCTCATAAATAATAAACTTTTCACATAATTTCTTATACTTTGAATTTGCATATATTTATCTTTATTTTTTGATAAATATGTGGTAAACTTTCACAAACTCCAAAATACATATATTTTCACTTTATAATAAGTATATTTGTATAAATAATATCTTCAATTTTTATAACTTTTAAGTATATGTTCTTATAAAATCAAAAGTTCTATATATTTTAATTATAGTTATGATAAAAATATTACTATTAAGTTTTTCATATATTTTGACACAATATATATTTTTTTAACTACAAGTATATTATATTTTGTATGTCGTAGTATCATGTCTCGTATACCTTGAATTTTCTTTAAATTAATAAAGTGTTTTTATTATCATTTTTTAGCAAATAATAAACAATAATTTTCCCAAATACTTTTTCCTAAATTGAGTTTAAGGACTATCTTCGGATAGGCTCTGAGGGGTGCTTAACACCTTCCCCTTGAGTAACCAAAACCCTTACTCGGAATCTCAAATGTTTTCAAAAGACCAAAACAGAGTTCTACAAAAAATGGTTTTCCTAAGTTTTTCCTAAAATTTAGATGGCGACTCTAAAAAATAAATTTTCAAAAAACCAGAGAGTCACAACCACCATACGTTGTGCACGGTTTCAGCCGGTTTGAAATAGGGCGCGAAAGCGTGGCGACTCTGCTGGAGAATAACTTAGGTTTTTACCTTAGCAGGCTTAGTTTAGAAATATTATTTGGGATGTTTGTTTATTTTCAGTACATTATTTGCTTTATTTATGTTTATATCATGCTTTGTTTGAAAGGACGCAAGCCAAATCCAAACTTGTGTTCCTTAATTATTTGATAAACACTACTTGTTACTGCTTTCTCACTTGTATCTTTCTATCGAGTCTTTGGCCGTACACATTTCACACACTGTGGTTCACGCGGGGGGTTTTATGCCCCCCCAAACCTTCTTTTGGATTCCTTAGTTTCAGAGTCGGTGCAATTAGGTTAGTGTGTCGTCTCGCAGTTATTCAGTCCCACTCTCAAATATAGGAAAATACTCTTATTCTAGAAATAGGTCATGTTGCATAGCTTAGGCAGGACGATCCTTGGGATTGACACTGCATTTAGGAAATCGCCCTCGTGTCAACGGGTTTTTCATAAAACCCAACGACATATACTTTTGTATAAGATTGATGTAAATGATCCAAAGTAAAACACATAATGGATTTGGGATAAGCAAACTTGTCATACCCTTTACCCTTTCTTTCAGATGAATATATATCAAAACATACCACATATCCAGATGGCTGTCTCAGCGCCTGACAACTTAAAAAAATGGTGGCGGAACATTCGCGTAGCACATGGGGGTGAGGTACGAGAGCATTTGGGGGATTTGTTATCACTTATGGGGGTCCAAGCTGACAAAACCCTCACCACTCCGTTGATGAAATTTTGGGACGCAACCACTGTGACTTTCAGATTCTTGGATTTTGAAATCACTCCTACCTTGGAGGAGATTAGTGATTTTGCTGAACTACCGCTAAGGAAAAAAGTGTCGGTACTCCCATCACCCATAAAAAGGAAAGATTTTCTGAGGCTTTTAGGATTGCACATTTTTTCATCACTGAGAAATGTGAAAGGTGGAAAGGTGAAACTGGATTACCTTTTTGAAAGGTATGGTCGTCTTGAGAGCTATGATGAGCACCAAAGTGAATTTGCTTGTACCCGTAGACAGTGGGTATATATGCGGCCTAGGGTCTTTGAGTTGGCCTTCTTGGGAACTATGGTCTTCCCAATGAGATTTCATTGCATCGATATCAACATTTTGTCGATAGTGATGAACGTCTTTGCAGAGCCGCAGAGACTTACCTTGGTACACATGATTCTTGCCGAGATATTTCGATCGTTATCTGCATGCACACGAGGATATAATTTCTTTGGAGGCTGTAATTTATTATTGCAAATCTGGGCAGTAGAACACTTCTATCGCCGTCACCCACAAATGGATTACTGTATGGACGCACGCAGCAGGATTCAGACTCATAAAGATCGTATGAGGTATTGGACATATGCACCCACTAGAGAAGAAGAGTGGCGCATATTTTTGACCAACCTTACCGGAGATTCCATCCAATGGAGGAATCCTTGGATGACAAGATTAGCCTTCGTCAGAACTCGATACTTGTACTTCATCGAGTTGATCGGGCTAGGAGGCATCCAGTCGTATGCGCCTCTTCGAGGTTTAAGACAGTTTGGCATTGTCCAGGATATACCATTATGGTCAATCATGGTGCTATATGAGGACGGTTATGGTGCCGTAATCCCAGTGGCACGAATGATGAACCTGCAAATGGAATGGGATTACATGATCACATTGCACATGGGAGGAGAGAGATGGTGCACGCCAGAATACTATGCTTGGCGGACTACCGTGAGCCACTTGGCTCAACCAAGAGGTTCAGAGATTTTGCAGATGTCCAGTGGGTCAAATGGGTTAGGGAAGAAGTGCTTCCTCGCATGGAAATCACAACACTGATGTACAATCAGATAATTCCAGACTCCATCAATTATTTGATAACAAAGATAGAGGAGGATTCAGGGGAGTTAGAGAAAGACCCGGAAGAGGATCCGGAAGAAGACCCCGAGGAAGAGATGGAAGAAGACCCTGAGGAGGGTTCTGAAACCGGCTCCAACTTTTATGATCCTAACGATGGAGGGTTGATGGAGACAGACTCAGAGCCCAAGTATCATCACTCCACTGGATCTCCAGAGTATCATTCAGCACCACATTATGATAGTGACGACGGTCCTACGTGGCCTTAAGTTATCCTTTCTCGGTGTACCCCTTTCATATTCCCTAAAGGTGCCTCACGGTCGATCCCTATGTATGCCCTCGCGGCCATCCCATGTCTTTCATTTTCAGGCTCCCATCGGCCTATCTATTGTAAGCCTTCGATGCCACCTTTTGCTTAATGAAAGTCATATTTATCCCAAATCCTAAATGTGTTCAAAATGGATCATTTATTATCAAATTGTATGCAACGTAGGCCAACCTCTGGCGAAAAAAGGCTCAATATTAGGACGCGTTTCTATGTGAATATCGCTAATTTGGCATATATATTTGTTATATCTTCCAACATTTCCCAAACTAACATAGTTTTCTTTTTCTTTTCTTTTCTTTTCTTTATATTTATTATCAATCCCCAAAGAAAGTTGATTTGTGTCGATTTGCAAACTGGCAGAATCATAATACAACCTCCGATCTAAAGGAAAAATGAGCGAAGAATCTAACAATGCCTCGATGGTACCGGTAGATGGCGCCGAAAGTTCCCAGAAGCCGATAAATACTCAAAATGACGAACAAATAGCCAGCATGGCACAAGAAATTGAGATCCTAAAGGAAGAACTGCGCCAAGTGCGGGACTTGACCAAGCTCACAGCTGCTACCTTCCCCTCTCAATTCCAATTTCCAAATGTTGAATTACTTCCAGTCACTCCTGCCAACTTAACAAACCCACCTAAGCAAACACCACATGTTCACACTTATGCTCAAGCTCTACTTACTCTCCCATTCACCGCTAGGGTTGCACCTAATCTTTTATTGCCTGCTCAGAACTTCACTGTTCCAGTTCACCCAATAATGCAACACATACCTGAGGCACACGTCACTTGTGAGATACATGTGTCATCGGTATATGCTACTGAAGCTCCTACTTTTGCAACATCCACGGCAGTCAAAGTACTGTATGAGGTCGATCAGTACATAGGATTGGAGAAGGATGTCCTGTCAAATGAAAAAAGGTCGATAGCAGCTCAGCTCGAAAGTTTGAAAAGGGCATTTAAGAACATGCAAGTCACCAGGGGCACTGAGAGCCTGGATTACGATGACATATGCATCCACCCAGACATCGACATGCCAGTCGGGTATAAACCACCAAAGTTTGATGTATTTGATGGAAAGGGTGATCCTCATGCACACCTAAGAGCTTATTGCGACAAATTGGTCGGCGTAGGAAGGAATGAGAAGTTGAGGACGAAACTGTTCATTCGAAGTCTGTCGGGAGAAGCTTTGACTTGATACACTCGCCAAGACCCTCGTAAATAGCATGACTGGCAAGAAATGGCCGAAGATTTCATGAGTCGCTTTAGGTTTAACACTGAAATCACCCAGACATATTCTCATTGGCCAATATACAGAAGAAGCCATCTGAGTCATTTTAGGAATATGCATGGCGATAAAGGACTGAGGCTGCTAGGATCCAACCCCCATTGGATGAGGGTGAGCTTTCTAAATACTTCATCCGAGCTCAAGAAGGCATCTACTTCAACAAGATGATGTCAATGATGGGCCAAAAGTTCGCAGAATTGGTCAAGATGGGAGACTTTATTGAGGAAGGTATTAAGTCTGGAAAAATTCAGTCTATGGTCGCATTGCAGGCCGCAAGTAAGGCCATACAGTCAGGATCCATTGGTCCGTCATACCTTACTACCAGCACGGAGGATCATCCCATAGATACCCTAATAACCCCCAAATTATCGCACATGTTCCGGTATATAATACCCAGCCACACTATAATCCACCTCGAGCTCCAGCACACTAAAATCCGCCAAAACCATATGCCCCTGTCCAAGCTCCAGTTCACCAAAATAGACCAGCATATGCACCAAGACCACGTCCTAATCTTGAAGCCAGAAATACCTGCACTTACACTCCTATTCACGAGCCTTTGGCTCAATTATTTGAAAGGTTGAGGGTAGCAGGACTGTTGCAGCCGGTTGAGGGAAGAATCCCTAATCCGATCCCTCAAAGCTTTGATGGAAACAAGCGATGTGCTTACCACTCGGGAGTCCAAGGACATGCACGGAAGAGTGTTTTGGCTTGAAGAATCAGATCGAGTCTCTTATCAGAAAAGGAGTAATCAAATGCATCACCACTCCTCCAAATGTGAACAATAACCCTTTACCAAATCATGAGAATCAAGAAGTCAACATGATTACCCTGGAGGAAGAATATGACTTGGAGGGAGCTATTGTGCCTACTTGGAACACAGAAGAAGTTGCCACTACATCTCCAGCGCAACCTTTTATCACAGTTCAGTTGAGAGAGCCTTTGACTATTCAAACCTACCTCTGAGAGTTGTGGTAACCACTATTGCCACTGGGAAACTCGACTCTGACACTAAAGCGGTCCTATGGGACTATCAAATGGAAGCCAAAGGCAAGACCACGGACGCTGTTGTGGCTCACGGAATGACCAAGTCGGAAAGGTGTTATGCCCCGGAGGATCTAAATCGAGGGGTTTCTGGGAAGGAACAAAATCCAAAGAAGAATGTTACTGATGCTGAAGCCGCAGAATTTTGGAAAAAGATGCAGTCCAAGGATTATTCCGTTGAAGAACAGCTAAAGAAGACTCCGGCCCATATTTCTATTATGTCCTTGCTTATGAGTTCTGAAGCCCATAGGAACACTTTGGTACAAGTTCTGAGCGGAGTTAGCATACCAAAAGAGACTACAAGTGACACGTTGGCTGCAGCAATCGGGAGAATGGTGGAAGCAAACAAGATCTCTTTCCACGATGATGAACTACCGGCAGAAGGGGTTGGTCACAATAAAGCACTTCACATCGCAGTAAAATATTATGACAAGATCGTGACCAAAGTTTTGATTGATGGCGGTTCTGGATGCAATATCTGCCCTTTCACCACCCTGAAAGATTTAGGTGTAAATATGGGAGAGATAAGGGAAAGTTGTGTGAAAGTGAGAGTGTTTGATGGCACATAGAGAAGCGTCATTGGAGAAATCTATCTCACGTTGCAAGTAGGGCCAGCTAAATTTCCCATTTTATTCCAAGTGATGGATGTGTCATCTAACTACAACTTGTTACTAGGAAGGCCATGGGTCCATATGGAGAGAGCAGTTCCTTCCACGCTCCATCAGTGTGTGAAGTTTGAGAAGGGTCGCACCAAAGTTACCATTCATGGGGAGGTAAGTCACCCCATCTATTCCGTGAATTCTATTCCAGTCACCGATGAATTGGATGGAGCTGTTTTCCATGCTCTGGAGATCATGCAAGCTGTAAGAATTGATGAGAAAGTAGAGCCTGTTGAGGTGAGGATGCCGAGAGCAGCAAAGATGGTTGCATCAGAGATGTTGAAATATGGGTATCAGCCAAAGACAGGACTCGGACCTAAGGCTGATGGTATAATTGAACCAATCCAGCTGAAACATCAGAAGGGTACTGCCGGACTTGGATATGAGCCTACTGCGGAAGGAATCCACAATGCAAAGTTTGGTAAGATAGTGTTCGTGTCGGGACAAGTTCCAATCTCAGATGAAGCATTTGATGAAGATGTCATTGAGGGAATAGGAAATCTATTTGTGGCCGTGATCGACGACGAACTGGAGATAGGTATCAAGGAGCTAACCATCTGTGATGCCGAGCCTGGAGAAGTCTTGCAGAATTAGACCATCAGCCCATCCCTATTTCGACAGGAGTCCTGGTAGTGTGGAAATGTAGTTTTATTTCAAATATGTTTTTGCATGATCAATTGAGGCTTGAATCATGCCTAAGCCTTTTTGCTACTCGCCTCTTCTAAAAAGCTAGAATGCTTTTAATAAAAAGTCTTTATTTTCTTAAAATTTATCTTTCTATTGTTTAAAATAACTATTTATTTTACTCATCTTTCGTACTTTTCAGTGCTAATATTAGTAAAAATCATCGTACAACGGTTATGACATGTAACGAATCCATTAAAAAAAGTACGAGCCATGAGCAGGACTATGAAGAATACGATGAAAGCATGATGCATGAAAATCTACCTCAGGAGATCGAGCAACTCGAAAGTCAGAAAAAGCCCAATATGGATGAAACTGAGGTTGTCAACTTGGGAGATGAAGAAATGGTGAAAGAAACATGAGTCAGTATACACTTGGAAGATGAAAGAAAATGAAAATTGATTGAATTTCTCAAGCAATATGTTGATGTGTTTGCTTGGTCCTATGATGACATGCCGGGATTAAGCACCGATATCGTCTCACACAGGCTACCAACTGATCCTTCTTGCCCGCCTGTGAAGCAAAAGACGAGGAAGTTCAAGCCTGATTTGAGTTTAAGAATCAAGGAGGAGGTAACTAAGCAGATCCAGGCAAACATTGTGAGGGTTACGAATTACCCTACATGGTTGGCCAACATCGTGCCAGTACCAAAAAAGGATAGGAAAATTAAGATATGTGTAGACTATCGGGATCTTAACAAAGCCAGTCCTAAGGATGATTTTCCTCTCCCAAACATTCATATACTCATCGACAATTGTGCAAAGCATGATTTGCCATTGTTTGTCGATTGCTTTGCAGGATATCACCAAATCCTGATGAATGAAGATGATGCGGAGAAAATAGAATTTATCACTCCATGGGGAGTGTATTATTATAGAGTGATGCCATTTGGACTCAAAAATGCTGGCGCAACCTATATGAGGGTCATGACTACCCTCTTCCATGATATGATTCACAAGGAGATTGAGGTGTACGTAGATGATATCGTTATCAAGTCCAAAAGGAGTTCGGACCACATAGAGGATTTACAGAAGTTCTTTGAGAGGTTGCGGAGATACAATTTGAAATTGAATCCAGCGAAGTGAGCATTCGGAGTTCCTGCTGGAAAGTTACTCGGGTACATCGTTAGCAGGAAAGGCATAGAGTTGGATCCATCGAAAATCAAGGCAATCCAAGAGTTACCTCCCTCCAAGACCAAGAAGGATGTGATTAGCTTCTTGGGGAGACTCAATTACATCCGTCGTTTCATAGCTTAGTCCACAGTAATTTGTGAACCCATATTCAAGTTGCTAAAGAAAGATGCTGCCATAAAATGGGCAGAAGAATGCCAAAGAGCTTTTGATAGAATTAAGGAGTACTTATCCAACCCACCGATACTAGTCCCACCAGTTCCGAAAAGCCATTGCTACTGTATCTATCCGTCATGGATGGAGCATTTGGATGTGTGTTGGGACAACACGATGACACAGGAAAGAAAGAGCAAGCCATTTACTACTTGAGCAAGAAGTTTACACCATACGAGGTAAGATACACCTTGTTGGAGTGAACATGTTGTGCTTTAACCTGGATCTCGCAAAAGTTGAGGCATTACCTATCAGCATACACCACGTACTTGAACTCAAGAATGGATCCACTCAAATACATCTTTCAGAAACCGATGCCTACTGGGAAACTAGCAAAGTGGCAAATTTTGTTGAGTGAGTTTGATATTGTGTATGTGACACAAAAGTCCGTCAAAGGATAAGCTTTGGCCAATCACCTTGCAAAAAATCCGGTGGATAAAGATTATAAACCACTCATGACCTACTTCCCCGATGAAGAAGTATTATTTGCAGGAGAGGACATCTCAGAGTTATATGATGGATGGAGATTGTGCTCCCGAGAAGGTATGGAACACGTGTATGTTTTTTGTTTCCAGTTTTGGGTTGCAGGGCCCACATGTCCATTTGTGACCCAGATTTTGACCCGGGTATATTTATGGCATTATGGGTATCGTTAGTCTTGTTTTGACGTATAGATTACTTTTTTGATAGTGGTTTTGCAGATTAGAGCTTACCAAAGCCGTTTAAGCCTGGACGACACCATCCCTGCAGCTATTCGTCAGACGACGGGTAGGTTATGGCTTTCCCTACCTAGACTCTGCGTATATAGGGTATAACTACATTAATTAGGATCCTTGGTTGGGTTGTTATAGGTTGGTACCCCAGACCTTGTTCGCCGTTTTCGTCTGTTGATTTCATACGCTATTTGTAGTATTCGCATAGTATTGTATATTACCCTTGTGGTCCTGTGCGGCCTTTTATTGACTCTGGAACATAGATGGTGGGTTATTTGGGAATGTCCGCAAGTCCACATAGAGATATCCATTTAGGCTGGTTATATCTGCTGAGTAGCTGTTGGGTCTGTGCATGGGTGATAGGAATTATTGTGAGCAGTTGGGCTAATTTATATTTGTGTGCGAGCATATCATCCATGAAAAAGGTTTTTCCCCTGCATGTTTTACTTCATTTTTGGTTGCGAGCCACTATAAACGGTTTTTCCTAAACTTGCATGGCCCCAGGGATCCATTTTGGGTATATTTGATGATAAAAAGGGGATTTTGGATGATTTCACACTAACTTTACTGCTGGTACTAGTCTTTACCGGGTAAAGCACCAGACTTGATTTTATTACTGATACTAGGCTCTGCCGGGCGAAGTACTACACTTGATTTTCTACTAATACTAGGCTCTGCCGGGAGAAGTACTACATCTGATTTTCTTACGGATTTATACCAGAGTATACCTCGGGCACCCTTTTTGAGAGGGTCTTTTGAGATTACTACTACTGTTTTAGACCCGATTCAATCCCGGGCACGCATATTCGAGATTTAGCCACTGGCTTGAACCCGGACTTGATTCTGGATGACATGTTAGAGATTTTGTGTTCGTTACTGTATGTGATCAGGGACCTCCATGGGCCCTGCCGTTCTAGGACTTGGCCAAAGGGCCGATCATGCTGGAGGAGGGGTATATGGTATAGGATGAGGTATAGCGGGCACGTCCCACCATGGGTCCTCCTGTCGGTGCATCGGGCATGCCGAGGGAGGTGCATACAGAGTTACTATTACCGGTTCTATCATATCATTATCATGCATTTGGCACGTCGATTCCACCCTTGTTTGATGTGTGTTCAGTGTATGCTCCGGTTATATGGGCGGTCGGAGGGTTTGTTTTCACTTGATTGTGTTCCTTAGTTGTATGGGCGGTCGGAGGGTTTGTTTCACTTGATTGTGTTCCTTAGTTGTATGGGCGGCCATTGGGACTGTAGTTAGATTATATTTACTCCTGTCTTTATTTAGAGTTTTTCATGGTTTTTGGTTTTGGTGGATTAACAATTTCTAGCCTGTTGAGGCACTATCCTTGGGACTGAGTTTGTTGAGGGGCTAGTGGGTCCCATCTTACCGAGGAGCTGATTATGTAGCTTTCTGAGCTATTGTGGGGTCTTTTATTCCTACTTTATCCTGGCTTGAGTAGTAGTTTTGTATACTCTTGGGTTAGTTTTTCCATCTTAGGCTTGACTTGTGAGTTGTATACAACTATGTTATCTTGGTATTTGTTATCTTGGGCTTGTTTATGTTAGTATGATATTTTAGCTCGATTGTTGGTTGCTTTCCTTCCTTCCCGTTATTTTGAGGTTACCGGTATACCGTCCATCTCTTTAAATTCTCTTTATATATACTATTGTTGCAAGTATCCCAGGTGCGTCCTTACTTCCTTTTTACACACGTGTTTATGTGTATGTATATCTTCTGTGCTAGCATGTTCTACTTGTAACTTTTGGTTGCTTACTCATGTGCTAGTTTCCTTGTGCTTCTTCTTTGCTTTCGTGACTGCTTTCTTGTATTCTGTTGGTTACTGCTTTTATATTTTATATGCGCTCAGTCGGCCTATGATATCTACTGATTACCCATTGTCTTGGTGCTCATACTACACTTCTACACTTTTTGTGCAGATACTAGTTGAGCTTTTGTCGTTGATCGCGTTGGAGACTCGTGCAACTTTGGGAGGTTCGAGACTAGGGTGAGCGCCTGTCGGTCGGGGATTGTCTACATCTCATCTGTTGTACTGTTACTCCTTGTACTTTTGGAGATAGATCTATATTGTATTTTGTTACTTCTAGCACTTGTATTCTATTAGAAGCTTTTGTACTATCAATACCAAGTCTTGGGGTTGGTGTAGTTCCTTTATGTTTATATTCGAGTTTTGCTTTCGCTTGGTCTATCTTTACATTCAGCTTACATTTATTTTAACTTGTTGTGCGTAATTGTTAGGTAGTAGCCCATTACTAACCATTCTGGACTACGGGGATTGGTTTGCCTACTGGGGGGTTGTAGGTGCCATCATGACCTGAGAAATCGGGTCATGACAGCTTGGTATCATAGCTCTAGGTTTATCAGTGTCTTGGTACAGAGGCAAGTGTCTACATAGAGTCTCGTGGATCGGTATGATGAAGTATGTATCCTATCTGCGGGAGGCTACAGGGCATTGTTAGGAAAAATTTCATATTCTAGGCTCCTTATCGTGCGTTCCTGGCTTTATTGACTTCTAAAACTTTGGTTGTTCCATTCTTTCTCTGATGCCTAAAATGAGTTCGACAGTAGTTGGTGTCGAGGCTTCTGTGACTATTTCTTCAGTGCTTCCATCAGTGCCAGGACTTAAGAATGATAGTTTACCGCCTCAGATAGGGGGTGTGAGGCCAGCCCAACCTCCAATTGGATTTGTAGCGACCGGGTATTTGGTTACAGTTGGGACGACCTTCCTTCAGGTAGTGGATCATGTTTGGGCTATTGAGGGTTTATGCCGTGAGGCTTATGGTGGTAGTGCTAAGAAGCGTCGTCGCCATGATAGTTTCTGAGGTTCCCAGACTCGAGGTAAGGGATTTTCTCCTAGAGACCAGTTCTATTATTTCTTAGATACCGGGCCAGTTTCAGTTGCTCCACGGGTTTCAGAGGGTGTTGGTACATTATATATTGAGCAGTGTAGGCAGGGTACGGATCTTTGCCTTTGGGGTTTGCCTTTAGAGTGTGTAGTCCGTGGTGGCCAGTCAGGTCCAGTGAGATTTTCTCGTCAAGCATCATTTGGTAGAGGTTATTTTCGATGTGGTGAGCATGGGCACTTTGCTAAGAATTGCCCCACGATTGTGTATCCCGGTCAGCCTGGTTGTTATGATTGTGGAGAGATTGGTCACCCTTATAGAGCTTGTCCCCGGCGAGAGACGGTTGGGCCTTCAGCTTCGACCACTCAGTCCAGAGTTAGATCTTGTCAACTTGATGCTCCTCTTGGTGGGTCAGAGGTAGAGGTTCCTGATATCGTTGCTCTGGGTTAGGCTTTTTGCTACCTTCGGCTTGTGATAGTCATGCTCGCGTTGCGATTCTAACCCTTCTGTTATTTATTTGCTTATATGCCTACCTGCTACTTGTTTAGTTGTTTGGCTACCTGAATTATAGTATCTTTGCATTGTTTTATTGGTAGTTTATTCTTTAGTAGTGGATGGGGTGAGATGTCCTTGAGAGATGTTTTCCTGAGGTTGTAGCTTGTGGGTAGGCTTTATAAAGCTCATTTTTGGTTTGTCGTGGTTCTAGGCTTGTGATTGAGTCTTCTTTGTTCAGCAGTCCTAGATGGTTGTTCCCTAGGACGTTATCTAGCGTGGCTAGAGATCTGTGTGCTAGTTCAGTGTGATGCTGTTATTTGTGCCGGAGTTGAGATTTTGCCTTAGTTGGGAAATATTAGTTATGCTAGTATGCATAGATCGATTTGGCTTCTCAAGTGTTTAGAACTGACCCTCTTTGTTTGATTAGCTTAGGAGATTGGCAGGTATGTGGTTTGTTCCCATAGTTTCTTCCAGTACCTTGTCCGTTGGGTTGTCTTGTTGTTTCCCCAGTTCCAGTTGGAATAAATCTGGATCGTAGACTCGTGGTTGAGTTGTATTCATAGCTTATTGGGTGAGTCGGGAATCCGGCCCCTTTCTCTCATGCCTTGTTGAGTTTTGGCAATGTAAGTTTGGTAGCTAAGAGAATGGCTCCAGGTTCCTATTTGAGAAAGAATTTGTCAGGTTCAGTATATGCTACAGAAAGATTATATTTAGTTGAAAAATGAGGGAGATGACTCCTTGTTTGTGCTTATGGGTCTTAATAGTTGACTGAGGTGGTGACGAAGGTTTGCTTTGGGATTGGGTGTTGGTGATTTGATTCGATTGTCTACACATTGTAGAGGTTTTTCCATCGATTGGTTTGTGTTTCAGTAGCAGCTGTGATTTTAGCAACTTGCATATTCAAGCCTAGTTGACTTCGGTTCCTATGGGTTCATTGGCAGCATATGAGTCTACTCGTGGGTTCAACAGAAGCGTTGGTTGGTAAATTGGGATTTTGTTTCAGAATTATGGCTTGGCAGGTTACATCGGATGGTTCGTGGCAGTTTCTATTTGGTTGCAGCATCCTAGTGTCCGGAGGCAGTGGGTGTGGGCAACTTAGATTCTTTACTTCAGTTTCGTATGCGGCTATTGGCCTTGGACACCTAGTCCTTAGCTAACCTCTGTGTTAGGCGGGACATTCCTGATTTCAGTGGTGTTCTTCATGGTACGACGTTTCTTCCATCTTTGTTGGACAGATGCAGTGGCGTAAGTTGCAGAATCAGCGGTGATGTATTATACGTGGTCAGGTTGTATGGGTTGAGACTATCGAGCCTATCCTTGGGTTCTAACGATACTTTGAGGTTTATGGTCGCCTTCATTTGCCAAGAGTTTAGAAGCTTATTTAATTAATTCTTCAAGGGTTATATTTTACGTGGGGTTCCAGTGTTGATTAGACTCGGTCAGTATGGACTAGAAGTTTGGCATGTGGTATGCTTCGGGATGGTTGGTTTGTGTGCTGATACGGTAGAGCGGTTGATTCAGACCAAAGGGATGAGTAGAAGTTATATGTATAAATTCTATATCTAGTTGGCGACTTTGAATCCCATGCACCTCTTTATTTTGCCTTCGGGTGTCTTGTCTTGATATTTGCGGGATGGCAAACTTCTTCCCCAGGTGAGCTTGGTAAGACGAATCTAAATCAGAATGTATTTGAGTATTCAGAGTAGCAGCAGTGTTTCTTAGAGTTGGGAGCTTAGCTAATGATTACAGACTTCGTAGTAGGCTTACCACACTACTTGCATGTTCTTGGTTTTGGTTTGGGTCTATTGGGCAGGTTGCCCTGATTCATTCGCTTCCAGTGATTTAGACTTGGCACAGTGCAGCAAAGTTGGGTTCGCTCTATAGTTCGGAAGTTTCTCCGCCAACACAGGGTGTTCATATATGCCTTTCCTAACTTTGGTGTACGGACTCCAATCGAATTCAGATAGGTTGATCAATTGGGTTCAGTTAGTGAGTTTGGTGTTGGCAAGGGTGTTCTTCCGTTGCTTTATGGTCAGTAGGGTTAGGTAACTCTAGTTTCCGAGGGTCTGCTTTGGGTTGTTATCTTGAATGGAAAAAGTTAGTATACTATAGCTTGATCTTGATAGAACTTGCGTATAAAAGGTGACTTCGTTCGTGGTAGAGTATGAGCGGGAACTATGGATCTCTGGTCTGCTAGTTGGTGCTTCGAGGGAGGTTTGAGAGTTCAACTTGTTTGAAGTTTCCTGTTTATGGTACAAAAGGATTCGGTTCAGAATAAAGGGTTTTGTGGAGTCGGCGGGTTCATAAGTTAGAGTTTTGGTTGTGGGCTTTTATGGCAAATTTGGTTGTGATTTCGAAGGATCAAGTTCTATGTGTTGATCGCCTTGCTTCTCTGGTTTCTGTGATTGTGTCGATGCTTTTTGGTTGAGATTCTCGAGGCTCGGTTTAGGTTGGCAGATCTTTGGAGTTTTGGAGTTTGAGTTTGGTATCTAGATTGGCAAGTATTGAGTTTTAGGTGTGGTTACTTTTGTTGGTTCTGTTCTGTTGGGTGCCACTCGATCGTAGAACCTACCCGGGTGGTCCGAGAGAGTAGTGCGGGCTTTGTATCCGCTGTTCTTCTTATCTCTAGTCTTTCCTTCTTTCCTGACTTTCGGGGACGAAAGTCTTTTTAGTAGTGGATGATGTAATGACTCTTTTGGTCATTTACGTATTTTTGCCTTTCTTGTACCGTTAGAGCTTGCATGTAGCGACTCCAAGTCATTTATGGCTTGCTGGGACCGGTAGTTCGGTGTCCGGGCCGTTTATTTGGCCTTTTCGGCCGTTCCTTGTTTTAGAGCTTTATGTATTTGGAATCGTTGACTTCAGTCAACGTTCTTGGTTAACATGCTCGAAATTAAATTCTGACAGTTTCTTAGCTCCGGAGCATGGACATTGGTCTAGAGGGACCTTTGGTCAGGATCTGGGAGCTTTTCAGCTTGGAATTCTCTCTCGGTTTGTGTTTTCAGGCCAGTTGAGCTGGTTTGGTTGACTTTGGTCAACATTTGGAGTAGACGGCCTCGGATGGAAATTTTGTCAGCGTCGTTAGCTCCAAAATATTGATTTTAGGCTAAGGGGACCATTGGTTCGGGTTCCCAGGCTTCTAGACTTGTTTTTGGCCATTGGGTTCCATTTTGGAAATAGTTGGCTAAAGGTTGATTTTGGGAATGGGGCTCACTTTTTATTAATTTGACCTCCGATGGGATTTTCGTCGATTTCATTGGATCCAGAATGATGTTTCTAGTCAAATAGCTCTACTCGTTTGTGTTCGCGGGATCCCGAATGCATTCTCGGGGACCCAAAGTGTGAAAATCTACCTTTGAACAGCTGGTTGCTATCATAGCACTTTTGTTCTTCGCGTTTATGGGCCTTGGCCACGTTCGCGAAGGGAATTTTTGGCTGCCCAAACTTTGTTGTTCGCGTTCGCGGACGTTGGCCGCGTTCGCGGACCTTGGTCGCGTTCGTGAAGGCCATTTGACCAGCCACTCTTTTTACTCTTCGCGAAGGCGACGCCTTGGTCGCGTTCGCGATGAGTAATTTCCAGTAGCTATTTAAGTTGAGCCCTTCAATTTTCCAGCCTTCATTTCTCAACTCCCACACCTCTAAGGCACCTAAAACACTCCCAAAATTGCTTCAAATCACTTCTTAGCTTGGGGAAATTACTGTCCTTCGATAATCCGTGGTTCCTCATCAACGGGTAAGTCTCTTTTTCCGACCCTTTTCTTCTCTTGTGTTCTTTAAATCCTCCATTATTGTTCATGTTCAAAGCTTGGGATTCTTGTAGAAATCTGCGCCGTTTGTGATTGCATGATCGTGGACTCACCCAATTTACCTCCTTGGCAAAAATTCTCGCATTTTGGTAAGCTTCCCTACCCCATTTTCGGACTTAATTCTTAAAAAATCCTCTTTTATTTCATGACTTGAGCGGGCTGTTTTGAGCCCCAATCATTGTCCCTTTTTGCTCAATTTTTGAGCATGTGCTCCCGGGAAGATATGGAACACGTGTGTGTTTTTCATTTCCGATTTCGGGTTGCGAGGCCCACGGGCCCATTTGTGACTCGGATTTCAACCCGGGTATGTTTATGGCATTATGGGTATCGTTAGTCTTGTTTTGACGTGTAGATTACTTTTTTGATAGTATTTTTTTGGATTGGAGCTTCCCGGAGCAGTTCGAGCCTGGACAACGCCGTCCCCGCAGCTATTCATCGGACGACAGGTAGGTTATGGCTTTCCCTACCTAGACTCTGCGTATATAGGCTATAACTGCATTAATTAGCATCCTTGGGTGGGTTGTTATAGGTTGGTACCCCAGACCATGTCCGCCTTTTTCATCCATTTATTTTATACGATGTTTGTAGTATTCACGTAGTATTGTATATTACCCTTGTGGTCCTGTGCGACCTTGTATTGACTCTGGAACATAGATGGTGGGTTATATAGGAATGTCCGTGAGTCCCGGATATAGAGATATCCGTTTAGGCGAGTTATGTCTGTTGAGTAGTTGTTGAGCCTGTGCAGGGCTGATAGGAATTGTTGTGAGCCGTTGGGCTAATTTATATTTGTGTGCGAGCATATCATCCATGAAAAAGGTTTTTCTCCTGCATGTTTTACTTTGGTTTTGACTGCGAGCCACTATAAACGATTTTTCCTAAACTTGCATGACCCGGGGGCCCATTTTTGATATATTTGATGATAAAAAGGGGATTTTGGATGATTTCACACTGACTTTACTACTGGTACTAGTCTCTGCCGGGCAGAGCACCAGACTTGATTATATTACTAATACTAGGCTCTGCCGGGTGGAGTACTACACCTGATTTTCTACTGATACTAGGCTCTGTCGGGTGGAGTACTACATCTGATTTTCTTACGCGTTTGATCTGAGTATACCCCGGGCACCCTTTTTGAGAAGGTTTTTTGAGATTACTACTACTATTTTAGACCTGGTTCAATTCCGGGCACGCATATTTGAGATTTAGCCACTGCTTGAACCCGGACTTGATTCCGGATGACATGTTAGAGGTTTCGCGTTCATTATTGTATGTGGTCAGGGACCTCCATGGGCCCTGCCGTTCCAGGACCTGTCCAAAGGGCCAAGCGTGCCGGAGGAGGGGTATACGGTGTAGGATGAGGTATAGCGGTCACTTTCAACCATGGGTCCTCCTGCCGGTGCGCTGGGCGTGCCGGGGGAGGTGCATACAGAGTTACTATTACCGATTCTATCATATCATTATCATGCATTTGGCACGCCGATTCCACCCTTGTTTGATGTGTGTTCAATGTACGCTCCGATTGTATGGGCGGCCAGAGGGTTTATCTCACTTAATTATGTTCCTCGGTTGTATGGGCGGCCGTTGGGACTGTAGGTAGATTATAGTTACTCATGTTTTTATTTAGAGTTTGTCATGGCTTTTGGTTTTGGTGGATTAGCAGTTTCTAGCCTGTTGAGGCACCGTCCTTGGAACTGAGTTTGTTGAGAGGTTAGTGGGTCCCATCTTATCGAGGTGCTGATTATGTAACTTTCTGAGCTATTGTGGGTCCTTGATTCCTACTTTATCCTGGCTTGAGTAGTAGTTTTGTATACACTTGGGTTAGTTTTTCCATCTTAGGCTTGACTTGTGAGTTGTATATGGCTATGTTATCTTGGTATTTGTTATCTTGGTATTTGTTATCTTGGGCTTGTTTCTGTTAGTATGAGATTTTAGCTCGATTGTTGGTTGCTTTCCTTCCTTCCTGTTATTTTGAGGTTACCGGTATACCGTCCATCTCTTTAAATTCTCTTTATATATACTATTGTTGCAAGTATCCCAGGTGCGTCCTTACTTCCTTTTTACACATGTGTGTATGTGTATGTATATCTTCTGTGCTAGCATGTTCTACTTGTAACTTTTGGTTGCTTACTCATGTGCTAGTTTCCTTGTGCTTCTTCTTTGCTTTCGTGACTGCTTTCTTGTATTCTGCTGGTTACTGCTTTTATATTTTATATGCGCTCAGTCGGTCTATGATACCTACTGAGTACCCATTGTCTTGGTGCTCATACTACACTTCTGTACTTTTTTGCAGATACTAGTTGAGCTTTTGCCGTTGATCGCGTTGGAGACTCGTGCAGCTTTGGGAGGTTCGAGACTAGGGTGAGCGCCTGTCGGTCGGGGATTGTCTACATCTCATCTGTTGTACTGTTACTCCTTGTACTTTCGGAGATAGATCTATATTGTATTTTGTTACTTCTAGCACGTGTATTCTATTAGAAGCTTTTGTACTATCGATACCAAGTCTTGGAGTTGGTGTAGTTCCTTTATGTTTATATTCGAGGTTTGTTTCCGCTTGGTCTATCTTTACATTCAGCTTCCATTTATTTCAGCTTGTTGTGCGTAATTGTTAGGTAGTAGCCCATTACTAACCGTTCCGGACTACAGGAATTGGCTTGCCTACTAGAGGGTTGTACGTGCCATCATGACCTGAGAAATTGGGTCGTGACATTATTAATAATCCTAATTAGCACTATATATATGTTCTCTTTTAAGTGAAAATTGTGAAATATTATAATCTCTCTCTCAGTCAATTCCCATATACTCATAACAGAAAATGATCAATAATAAACTTGAGAGGTTCATTAATTATGCTTGGTAGATTGTTATTCTTGATGGGTTGATCATTTTCATTTGTTAACTTCAATATAATAAATATGATTTGAGGAACATAGAAAATATCAATGTAACAAAGTTTATGCTTTTACACCGGATCATTTCTTGAAGCTCTTTTACTTGAAATATGCATCATGATTAGAGTTTCTAAGTAGAATTTTGTTGTTGCTACATGCTGCTCAGTTACATATTTTGGTCTCTTTAGATACTATACAGTTGGCACTTAACCACTAAGTAAAACGTCCTTGAGCAATCACCTATGTAGCCAAGTGGTCTTATTCTCATTGATGGGTTGCATAGTCTGTTCCGGGAAATAGTAGCTTTTAGTAGTATTTTGTGACTGATTTGGACCTCCATTTCAGATTTATTTTCTTCTAGATAAACCTACTCTATCGAATCACGTTTGAGCTCCCATTTGAAGACTTTATTCCTGCACTAATTTTACTACATCACTCATTTATTAATTTTTTTGTAGGTGTAGCAAATGGACAAAAGGTAGAAGAAATTAGTGAAGATCTTCGTATTGGTTGTTTGCTTCCAAAACTTAAGATATTTCAGGATTTTCTTTTAAATTTTTGAATATTTCAAGCTTATGTATGCTAATTCATGAGTTATCAAACAATATTGTATATTTTGTTTCTATAGTAACTAATAGTTTGATGATATGTTGAATTACTTGTTACAAAATCATTTACATTCATTATTTATATAAAATTTAGTGCATTTATATACGTACATAATTAATTGTAAACCTTTGAAATAGCTTAGATGAACAGGAACTGTTGGAATTAATCATACAAATTATTGCTATAGATGATAATAACTATTGCGGTAGCTGCACAAAATACTTGCATAACTTGATATTGCAACGGTTATCAACAGTTGCATTAGAGTAAAGCGACCATTGCAATAGGAAGGGTTATTGCCACGGTTGCGAAACCGTTGCTATAGACACTCTATTGCAATAATTTTGCAATCATCGCAGAAAACCATTGCAATAAAGCTACTGTAACGCGATCAGATGTGACAGGCCTCTAAACCGTTTCAATAGATCTATTGCAACGATTATGCTATCTATCACAATTGTTTGGGGGGGAGGGTTGTCATAGGTCTGATTTTTAGTAGTGCATTTAGGGAAAGTTTCTATATTAAAACCCGACTTTTTCTGCTATAGCGGTGCTGCAGTAGCAGAATCGACCATTATTGTGGTGCTGACCGTCGTTGACTTTCGCTATAGCAGAAATTTCTCCGCTATAGTGGTGGCCATTGTAGTGCAGTGTCAATCGCAATGGCGATTGACACGGGACATAAACTCGAAAAATCTCCTAAAATTTCCCATTTAACAACACACCTTAAATTCTGACGTTATGAAATAACTCCTTCACGTCAATCTTAATACCAAAATTTCTACTTATCCGAATTCATTTTTGAAAAGTCTCCGGACTCCTTAACGCCTTAGCTAACGGAAAAACTAGTTTATCACAAGATACATTACCCAATCCTCGCCCAGATTGCCCTAAACCATACCTCGCTCAGAAATCGTCTGAGACTAGCCTAGCCCAAAATTTTTAACTCCCAAACCTGAAAGTTTTCTTACCCGAAACTTGGCACGAAAAATTTACCCGTAACAACAAACCCGGTCGTTACAGTTTTTAAATCATTGGCGGCCCCTTAAAAAAGTTTTTAAGTCTTTTATAAAAAAAAAGTGTTTAATAGGTACACGTTTGTACAGTTTAAGTGATCAATAGGTAAAAATTCAAGTTGAGGTGTCTAAGTGAATAATTCGAACAATTTTAATGGCCCGTCAATGACTTAAGCCTTAAAAAAACTTCAAAGATTTTTCTGAATTTTTTTAATTAATTAAATGGCGACTTTGTGTTTTAATTGAATTTGAGAATTTTTTAAATTTTCAAATTTAATTAAAGTCAAATCATTTTTTTCGGATAAAATATCTGATATAGAAAGTGAAATTATTGATCATATATTTTTTAGAAGTCCTAAAGAACAATTGGTGTGAAAAAATCTATCTTATTAATTGGCCTACTGTAAAAAATGCAATGAGTATTGCTAGATGGTGGAATGATATTTTTGTTAGTGCTAATCAATATCCTGATTCTATTGATCTTGCTAAGTTAAGTTTTTCTATTGTGTGACAAATTTGGAAGGTAAGAAACTCAATGAACTTTAATGCAGATTTTTATGAACCCGTAATATTGTAAGCAAGGCACTTTTTGATTTTTAAGAATATGAAAATAATTTGCATATTATTTTTTCTCTTGTGCTTGTACCTGATTGTACTAATAATAGAAATATTATTGTGGCACAAGATGGTGTTGTTATGTTTTTATATTTTAGCTTACAAAAGGAGGGAGAAAATGATAAGCATTGGAATGACGGCTATGGACAGTTGTAGTAGTTTGGTTCAAACTTTTTCTACCCCAATTTAATTTGTTGAAAAAACCATCACTGTTGAAGCACTAAAAATTCATGTAGCATTGAAAAACACAATGAAAGATGAATGGTTAAAGGTGCAAATCTTGTTTGACATAAAAAAAATGTGAGTGATATGATACTGAGAAAGAGTTTAGCTTCATGAGAGATAGAGATTACTTGTGAAGATATTTGAAAGTTTATGGGTTTCTTTGAAGATGTACATATCGTACATATTTGTATATCTTGCACTATGTTAGTCCACAATCTAATCAAGTTTTCTATTTACATAAGGTTGTTTGAGTTTCTGCTTTCTCTAGTTGAATTGTGTTAGTGCCTCTTTTAACTTTTTAAGATAAGATCGTTTATGTATTGAAATAATAAGATTGTTTGTCGTAAAAAAACAAGAAGATTACTTTCCTATATTTAACAGACGTAGATTACTCGATTTTTCTACGACTTTCATTTTATTTACTTTTGACTATTTTACTAGGTTATGACTTGTAATTAGACTTTTAGGTCCTATTTCACCATAAATTTTGGTTTGAAATTTTAAAATAATATTTGGAGATTATTTCAAATAGTTATTTATCTATCAATTATATTGATATATTATTTCGACTTCAAACTTTAAATATATAATTTGGAAAATAAGTATTAGGAGTTTTTCAAGTTGTCACTTAAAAATTTTAACTTTTTATTTTTATGTCGCAGTATAACTTCAACTTTCAAATATTCTTTTCGAATTTCAACTTTAAATATTGATATAAAATTTTCAAATCTCAACCAAATTATGATCTAATACCTACTTACTATTTTTTTATATATCAATGGAGGAAATTGAAATTTAGCAACATAAGTTTAGAATAAAACATAATCACATTGGAAAAATTGATATGTATTTTTTATTGGGGCTTGACAAGACAACTTTTTCACGAGAGAATACTAAGAACTTTACAACCATTTTCTTTATGCCATAAAGAGTTAATATAATTTTTATTTTAGTCTCAATTCAAATTCTACAATTAAAACTAATATCTTATAGTAATAAGTATTGTTGAGATAATACAGTATCGATGGACAAAAATCAACGAACACTATCAAAAAGCCAATGATTTTTTTATAAAAATTGATAGAAGTCTGTCGGTTTATAATTTTTTCTTTATATAGAAAACTGATGAAAGTACGCCAATTGTTTTCACGCCAAAATGCAGGAAAACTATAAAAATAATTTTTTAATTTATTTTGAAGAAAACTGCTGGATTGCCGATAGTGTACGTCGGTTTTTGTTAAAAGAAAATTTAAAAAATCAGTGGCTTTCCTATAGTGGCCGTCGATTTTAGTCCATCTGTTTTTCACAATTTTTATTTGAAATTTAGAAAATTGAGATACAAAGTAAAGACAGACTGTACTCGTACATGTAACATATGGAGGAAAAAAAGATAATTCTACACGTTACATAGGGACTACTAGCAGAGGTTTTTCTCTCTGTAGAGTAACACCAAACTTTTCTTCCATATCTAACTGCATTGGATCCTCACCATTAGGAAGTAACCACTCAAAATGATGGATCAAGCTAGCTAAAATCAAGTAAACTTCTTGTCTAGCAAAGGGTAAGCCAGGGCATATTCTCCTCCCTGAACCAAATGGCATGAACTCAAAATCTTGACCCATGAAATCCACATTGGAGTCAAGAAATCGCTCGGGCCTGAAAGATAATGCATCTTCCCATGTCTTAGAGTCGCGCCCTATTGCCCAAACGTTCACAAACAACCTCGAGTTTTTTGGGATGGTGTAATTCATAATCTTACACGTCTCACGAGCACGGCGAGGAATCAAGAATGGAGTAGGTGGATGGATTCTCAATGTTTCCTTGACACAATCAGCCAAATATGGAAGTTCACTGATGTGTGATTCTGTGATAATATCATCATCCCCTATTTTACTTCTGAGTTCAGCTTGAAGTTTGTGCATAGCGTTATTGTTCCTTAGCAATTCTGTCATTGCCCATTCAATTGTTGCGGTAGTACTGTCTGTACCCGCAACAATTAAGTCCTGAAATTGAGAATAAAAGTGTGCCATGTCAGTGGTGATCAAATTTTATTAAAAATTCACATTTGCTTCATCAAATTTTTATATTCTAAACAAAGTTTTGAATTTGATCCAAAGGGGATGAAGAAATTACTATGAATAAGATTTCGATCTGTAAATCCGAGAATCCACTATCAATCATGATATCCAAAAGATTTTGATTTTTGGTTGAGCTATCACGACTAATTGCCTGCCTTTTTTCCTTGACAATTTCACTCCAGATGTTGACCAATTGATTTTTACATATAGTCATCTTCTTTCTCGAACCCTGTATATCCAGAGCATCAACTATAGGATAGAAGTCTGATATATTAGGCATAGCTCCCACTTCTAAAAAATTCCTTACAATATATTTGATCCCACTGGTGTTCTTTTCATAATCCAAATCACATAAATCTTTTGAAAAGAAAAGGTTCCCCAATATGTTTAAAATGGTACTAAACAGAATTTCAGAAATCTGAACGGTTTTCCCTTTTTTGGACCTAAGAAAATCTACCATTTCAGACACTTTCTTCACCGTCAGAGCAGCATGTGACTGGACCGCTTTAGGTGAGAACAAATGTGTGCGACAAAATGTCCGCAAGAACTTCCAGTGATTGCTCAAATCACTGGACCACACAATTGAGTGTTGATCTATAACAGAGAGTTCATATGGAGCAACACTAGGCAAAGACCGGCCTGAGAGCAGACGATCTTGAGTCTTGAAGATTTCAGCTGCTGAATCAGGAGATGATGCTACCACAATCAATTGAGTTCCCAGCCTGACAGAAATCAATGGGCCATGAATTTTGGCAAATTCTGCCATGGAAATATGAGGCTTTTTTCCCATTTGGAGAATATTTCCTAGCACAGGCCATGGTCGAGGCCCTGGTGGAAGGTTTCGCGATTTTGGTACGAGTTTTTTGAGGATGAATAAGAAGAATGGAATCAAGACAAGGAAGGAGGCTAGCAGCTTATACTCCATTGACAACAATGCCATACCAAAGAACAACACAAGTATAATGAGCAGATATTTCATAATTGGTCTGTTCACATATATAGCACCAAAAAGAGAATACTCCCTCCGTCCATCTTTACTTGTCCACTATACTAAAAATACATGTCCAACAATATTTGTTTAATTTATGAAATCAAGAGATAATTTTATACTTAATTTCTAATTTACCTTTATCATTAATTATACATTTTCCTATTATATTTTTTCAAAATATTGTATTTATTATATTTAAAAGGTAATGTGATAAATTTATCTTTCTATTTATGATTTCTTAAGAAATGTGTAAAGTTAATAGTAGACAAATATTATTAGGCGGAGGGAGTATTACACTTTGATAATATAGGTGACTTTTCTCCGTGTTATTTATTTTTAGTGACAGTGTCCGGGTCACCTAATATTTTTGTCTGCACCTAAACTTGAATCTAAACCTCATAATTCTCTTCTTTAATGCTAGTGTTGGCCCCAAATATACTATCCCTTCCTTAATTGGCAAACCTATAATAACATGTAAATAATTTGTAGAAAAGAAAGCTAAGAACTGTTGAAGGAGACAGGTATAAACATAGTGCTTATTTAAAAAAGAATAAGGTTTTGAATTTTTTATGGTCTATGAATATTAAGAACATGTATAAACATTTTATTTGTAAATATATTTTAAATGTGCTACTTGTTAATCATGTTGTCTAAAATAAGATTAAGATGTATTTGTGATGTTTATAAGGTTTGTAGTATAGAAAATGAAATTATTGATCATATGCTTTTTAGATGCCCCTAAGCATAATTGGTGTGAAAAATTTATTCTATTAATTGACCTAATGTAAAAAATACAAGGAATTTTGCTAGATGGTGGAATGATATTTTTGTAAATGCTAATCAATATTCTGATTCTATTGATCTTGCTAAGTTAAGGTTTTTATCTTGTGGCAAATCTGGAAGGTAAGAAACTCAATGAGCTTTAATGCGGATATTTGTGAATCCATGAAATTGTAAACAAGGCACTCTTTCATTTTCAAAAATATGAAAATAATTTGCTTACTATTTTTTCTCCTACGCCTGTACTTGATTGTACTAATGATAGAAATATTATTGTGACACAAGATGGCGTTGTTATGTTTTCATATTCTAACTTACAAAAGGAGGATCGGAGAAAATGATAAGCATTGAAATGACGACTATGGATAGTTGTGATAATTTGCTTCAAGCTTTTGTAATAAAATATTAATATCTCAAAAAGAACAAAGAATTTTCTTTTAAAATTTCTCTAATTAATCTTTATCAAAAGAATTTAATATAATTATATATTTTATTAATTTTGAATGACAACATACAAAATGATTTGATTATATATTTAATGGCCTTAATGGCGATATGTTTCCTACTCAATTACTTTTATCCGTTTGTCAACGAATTTGCATTGATTCTGGCTATTTGGTCAAAGATGGTTAATGATCATGCTCACATTTTCTACTTTGGCTATATTACATGCTTACATGTTCAAAATTGTACAATTGTTTTAAATAATATACAAAACACTAGAATATATGCAATCACTATCAAACTGCTATATATATATTATATCCTCTTAGAGTTAGATCTTGACGGGGTTATCACAACTATTCTTGATAGTGATGACATATATTCTAATGTTTTGTATATTATTTAAAATAATTGTACAATTTTGAACATGTAAAGGCATGTAAAATAGATGAGTTTGAACCTAATGATGCTTTGGGAAACTGTATGGCAAACAAAAGCTTTGTCATCATAATACTTTTACTAAGAATGAAAACCTTTACCTGAAATTTAATGTACTAAAATATTATCCTATTTAGAATTTCATAATAGTATTGAAAAGATAGTCAAATTAAAATGCACAATATTATAAATAATAATAAAAGAACAAATAACTAAATGAGTGCTAAAATTTATGAAACTCCAAGATGAGAAGAAAATTTTAAACATAAATTATAAAAGGAAGTACACAAACGAAAGACATAATAGGCAATTGACGTTTCCTAAATGATAGGCATAAAAGTCCAAGCACACTATGTTGAAAATCTATTGAATAAAAGAATCCATACACACTATGTTGAAAATTTTACTGCATATAAGAGGCTACAAGCACACAATTCATGAATGAGTTGTGTGTTTGAGTTGTGTGTTTGCAATCAAGGGTGGACCCGACTTTAGAGAATTTAAAAATCTGTGTTTTAATTTATTTGTCTTACTTTTCTTTCTAATTTGCTATATATTTGATTAAAATACTTTATTATATATGTAAAAATTATATAAAAAATACTACAAATCACAATAATTAATAACTTTAAATATTCTTACAAATTTATATTAACTCTAGAAATTCAATTAGTGCCATATAAATTGGGACAGAGAGAATACTAAAATAATTAATAACAGAAAATATGTAAAAATCATATAAGAAATTTATTAACTCTCCAAATTTCATCGGTGCCACATACATTAGGACACAGAGAGTAACATATATTTTTTGAAAATGACATAAAAAATATTATAAATCACAATAATTAATAATTTAAAATATTTAAAAATATATATATATAATAAATTTAAGGATGAAAATCATTTACATCCCTCAACTTTGCTTTAAAAATCAAACTCTCCCTTAACTTTGAAAAATAATCATTCTCCCCCCTTTTCCTACTTGACTTTTCTAAGTGTCTATTCTACCCTTACATTATCAATATTTATTTATTTTACTTCCTCAAAATTATAATTTTTTTATTTTTTATTCTGTGCAGCAAATTATCTATAAAAATACTATTTTCGTCAAAAAAGGAAAATAAAAAAAATATTGATCAAGTATAAAAGCTAATGGTGTTCGATAATGAAATAAATGAACATAATAAATATTCATTTTATTATTAATAATAAAAACTATAACAAAATTAAAAATATAATGAAAACTATAATGTGATAACTTTATAAATATATTTCGATACAGATATACAAAAATAATTAATAAAAACAAATGATCTTTTATAACAAATTCTTAAAAGATTAGGCAGTCCAGTGCATTAAAACTTATGCTATACATGGGGTTCGAGGAAGTGTTGAACCACAAGGGTCTATTGTACACAGTCTTACACTGCATTTCTGTAAGAGGTTATTTTCATTGCTTGAACCCATGATATTTTGGTCACACAATTCCTAAAAGATTATTTATTTATATTGTAAATAAATTTTAAATTATAATTTAAAAAAATATTTTATTAATAACAATTATATATACCTAATATCGTAATATTAAAATACTAGAGGGAATGACACATGTCAGCACGGGTTCAATATTATAAATTTTCACATTATTAATATACTTCTACCAAGACAATAAATATCAAGATAAAACTATGCATAGTCTATCAATATTTTAATTAAATTCTAAACTCTTAATTATTTAAGGACTATAGTAAAGAGAAGATGTTTTTCAACCTTACGTTGATTCTCTCACAAGAGTGAGGGCTCAAAACCTCATTGAAAAAATTGAAGTATAAATTACATAACATACCAAGAATTCATGCGTAATTATGCTTCTTGCCGATAGTATTATTCAATTACATTTTACATCAATAGATTAAAACTATTGGTATATACAATTATAGTCTCTCCTTCTCCTATCTATCCCCTTCTCTCTCTCTCTCTCTCTCTCTCTCTCTCTCTCCCTCTCCCTCTCCCTCTCCCTGATTCAAATCGACTAAATCAATTTATTTGATACAACTGAATACAAATTGTATTTAGTTGTATTCGTTGATACAACTGAATAAAAATTGTATTCACTTGATACGAATTGGTAATTTTTTATTCGTTGATATGAATTATATTTTGTATTCGCTGATACAATTATATTCGTTGATACGAATTGTATTTTGTATTCCTTGATACAATTAAATACAAATTGTATAACGTTGAAAACAATGACGTGAAATATAATTAGTGCGAAATACAATTGGTATTCAAATTGTTGATATGATTTGTAATTAGCCAAACTATTATTATGGAAGTCTAATTAAGTTTATTAGGATTGATATTTAAGTTCCTCGAAATTGAATTATTATTTTTTTTATTTAATTTTATATGATGTTATTTTTTCAATTATAAGTAAAAAAAAGTTTATTATATATATATATATATAAATGATTTAATTTTATAATTTTTATTTTATCAAGATCTTGTACATTGAAATTATATATATTAATACAAAACTTTTTTTTTCAAGTAAAATTCCATAGTATACTAAAGAAATGAAAAATATAGTATTATTAGACTAAAGAGGGAAAGGAAGGAAGGAGGGGGGCGCGGGGTGGGGGGTGGACTGAGCACATGTGTAGTTGATGAAATTAGAAAATTTAGTGGGCCCCATTAATTCAATGCATTGTAGTTAATAAATTAAGTAGAAAGTTCAACGGATCCCACCAATTCAATGTATTTGGAATGCCATGGTATGATCTGTAATTTAATGAGAAAAAATGGACTTTATTTAAAGTTATTGATAAAATACAAATAACAAAGCACAAAATGGAATAATTTTTAGCAACTTGATTTTGTAAAATTTGTCAAAAGACTAATATACCCTCAAACTTTCCAGCTAATGTCCAAAAGCTGACATGTTGAAATCCTTGCTTTTAATATATAGAAAATTATAAAAAATAATAATATTTAATTTTACGATAAATTTATAAAAAAATTATTCTACTTATTATATTAATGAACTTAAATAAAAATCTAGAAACTACCTAGATTAAAAAATAAATATTAGTATACATAATATAAAAGAAATTACATAGGAGGATTACAAATGTCAAGGATAAAACAGACATTGCATATGACAAAAGAAGGAAGAATGATTATTTTTCAAAGTTGAAAAGGAGTTTGATTTTTAAAGCAAAGTTGAGAGGTATAAATAATTTTCACCCATAAATTTAATTAACTCTTTAAATTTTATTTGTACCATATATATTAAAACAGATATAGATGAAGTGATATATATTGAGTTCAGCACAGACTTCTATATCTAGTCTATTGAATAAAAATCCAAACACACTATGTTGAAAATCTAAAAAGAGTCCAAACACGTGATATATGCTATGCTTCCACTTTGAAATGGTCAATTGATGTGTGTTAGTCAAATTCTTTGAGTTTACCATTCAACCAATTCTTTTTTTAATAGATAACACTTTTTTCAAACAATCTTAATTTCAAGTTGCCTCATGTAGCTAATGAACTTACTAGGGATATTTTGGGAAGATATAAGGGTGTCATAAAATTATACTCCATTCGTTTAAAAAAAATGATCTATTTTGACTTGATACGGAGTTTATAAAAATAAAAAAGATTTTTAAGTTTTGTGATCTTAAATTAAAGTTATGACAAATGTATCAAAATGCCCTTTAATCTTGTGATCTTAAACATGTCATGTGAAAAGTTGAAATTAAACTGTTGCCAAAAAGGAAAGGGTCATTTTTTTTTAAAACGGACTAAAAAGGAAAGTAGGTCATTCTTTTTTAAACAGAAGGAGTAATACATAATACTTTCTTCATTCAAAATTATTTGTCACTTATTTTGATTTTTGATTTTGATTTTTACTTATTATTTTTAACATATCAAGAAAAGACAAAAAAAATCATGTTTTACCCTTAGCATTAATTACTTATTCCTAAAATCATTTTCAAAGACTTAATACTAACCTTAATTAATAAGGGTAATGTGATAAAATTGCTATGCCAATCATTATTTTTTTAATGAGTCTGTCAAATCAAAAAGTGACAAGTAAAATTAAATGGAGGAAGTATCTTATTAGGATGTTACTGTTATACTCCCTCCGTCCAACAATACTTGTTCATTATTGACTTGGCACACAACACAACAACAACAACAACAACATACCCAGTGTATTCCCACAACGTGGGGTCTGGGGAGGGTAGAGTGTACGCAGTCCATACCACTACCTCAGAGGTGAGGTAGAGAGGCTACTTGGCACACATGTTAAAAAATAATAAATAATAGAGGTAATTTTACTATGTCACCCTTTGAATATAATTAATTCAATGCTTTGAAAAATGTATTAAATAATGACTATAATAAATAACTAAGAGTAAAATGGATAAAAATGAGTAAATTGTCTATTGATTTTTCAAACTGGATAAATATTATTGGACATCTGTTTTTAGTAATATAAACAAGTATTGTTGGACGAAGGGAGTAATTAGATAGATTGGAGAAGTTGGAAAGATCATATAAATGGATATTAAGATACTCTCTCCATCCAATAATATTTGTCCATATTACTAAAAATAAATGTCCAACAATATTTGTCCAGTTTGAAAAATTAATGAATAATTTTCTCATTTCTACCAATTTTACTCTTAGTCATTAATTATAATCATAATCCGATACATTCTTAAAGACATTGAATTAATTATATTCAAAGAGTGATATAGTAAAATTACTCATATTATAAATTATTTCTTAACATGTATGTCTAGTCAATAGTGAATAATTATTATTAAATAAAGGGAGTATATGATAAAAAAAATTATAGGAGAGAAAAAAGTTAATTATTTGTATTTAGAAAAGCCCAACAAATAAGATAAAAAGAAAAGTGAGGGGAAAAAAAGGAGAGGAAGAAATATTCCAAGTTTTATAATGTTGACGTGACTTTTGTTTTCGAATTTAATAGAATATGATTTATTAACATTATCTAGATTGGCTGCTGGGCATTTAAAAGTCCCACAAATTTCAAAAGATACAAGATATTTCTACTATATATAAGCCACCAGGAGGGACTAACACAATATCACCAAACTGTATAAAAAATAATACTCCTTTCGTTTCATTTTATATGATACACTTTCCTCTTTAGTCTATTTAAAAAAGAATGTTATATTTTTATAATTAGAAAAAAACTAACTTTGAAATTTCCCTTTTACCCTTAATGAAATGATTTACAATCACACAAATATTCAAAAATTATTTTGGACTATAAATTTCAAAAGTCTTTTATTTTTTTAAAATATAATGTCAAATCAAAGAGTATCATATAAAATGGAACTAGAAGAGTACAATTTGATACTTTTCTATTATATATAAGCCACTAAAAGAGACTAACACAATATCACCAAGTTGTACAAAAAATAATATAATTTATACCAAAAAAATTGCTTACTTTTAACTTTTCTGTCCTGTAGACCCTATTGTATTTATTTGGATTTCCTTGCCAGTTGTGAACCCCACTGTTTTACATGACATTCATGAAGATCATACACAATTTATTTCGGATGATTTTCACTTTTATAATTACCACTGAATAATTGAAATTACGGAAAAGGGCCAAAAATATTTTTGAATTATCTGAAAAAGTTTAAATATATCCTTCGTTAATCTGTTGGGCTAAATATACCCCTCAGTCTATCTTTTTAGCTCACTTTTACCCTTAAAACTAACTGCCCTCTTTTTTTTTTTAATTATTATTTATTAGGTGGCTCTTTCTTATTGGACAAAACTAAAACCCAACCCATCAGAATTTTCCCTGCCGTCCCGACCCAATTTCACTACCCATGACCCAAACTCATTTAGAAAAATCCAACAAAGGACATAAAACATACGATCAACGTTCTGACTGTGAACACTATAAAAATAAATTCTTTTTGACTCTGAAAATTCAATTCATGCAAGTCATGAAAATCAGAAAATAAAAGAAAAAAGCTTGTTCAGCGGTGCAAACATCTTTTAGATTATTTTAAGGGGTGCACCATGCATGTCAAAGTTCAGCCGCAACAATTAGAAATTAAAGTTCTGTTTTGCTTAAATTTTTTTCTCTTTATACAATGATTAACCAAGGGAGGAACATAATAACGAAGCTTTTACTTTTTATTTCATACACATCCATTGACATATCTTCGATATAACAAAATCAAAGCTCTAGAGAGGCAAACCCCAAAGACAAATAATAACAGAAAATAAAATAATGCAGAAAGTGCACCTGCTTTTAATAATACTACGGAATCAATTTCTTCTGTTGCTGAGAATCCTATTCAAGTAAGTCGTGAAGGCCAAACAACACCTGAGAATCCCACGATCGATGTATGTTTTATGTCGATGGATTTTTTTAAATGGGTTTGGATCATGGGTAGTGAAATTGGGTCGGGGCGGCAGGGAATATTCTGATGGGTTGGGTTTTAGTTTTGTCCAATAAGAAAGTGTCACGTAATAAATAATAATTTAAAAAAATAAAATAAAGATTGTTAGTTTTAAGGGTAAAAGTGAGCCAAAAAGATAGACGAAGGAATATTTTTAGCCCAATAGATTAATGAAGGGTATATTTGAACTTTTTCAGATAATTCAGGGGTATTTTTAGCCCTTTTCCGTTGAAATTATTGCTTCTCAATATGCAAAAAGTACTACTATTTGCATAGCAAAAATTAATACTTAAAACAAAATTAGAAAAAAGTAATCACATTATGAAGGATTTGACTTTTTTTTCTCCGTATTAAAATGATATCTCAACTCTACATTTTTCATGTTAATTGATTAAAAATTTGAAATTATTTATTGTTAAGATTATTGGCATTTCAATTGAATGGAATATAAAATTAGCAAGTAAATTCAAAAGGGTCATCTGTGTAAATATTTCTATTTTAATTTTTGCTCTTAAATTTGACGGTCTTTAATTTTTTCCCCTTTAACATTTTGAGTAAAAAAATAAGTGGTAAAAAATACTCTTGATATTGAAATAATAAACAACTTTCTCGACAGTTTATATTTTTGTATCATAATATATCACAAGTTATACTTTATAAGGCATAACAAGTTATGTCGTACTGCATAACTTAATTCCTACAAAACTAACTTCGTAAGAGGAAAATGTTTAATTTCAGAACCCACAAGTTATATCTTAAGAGACATAACTTAATTCCTATGAATATTATGTCGCAAGAGGCAAAAGCTTAATTTTAAAATCCACAAGTTATGTCGAAAGAGGCATAACATAGTTCCTAGAGTTGTCGAGTGAATTAGGTCATAAAAATACTATTATAATTTATGCCTCATAACCTAATTCCTACAGAGCTTGTGTCGAGCGAGGCAAAAAATTTCTAAACTTTTGCCGAGTATCATACAAAATGATACTTTAATTTACAATTTCCATTAAATAAACAAAAAGGGCAAAATTTTAAAATATTATATTTAAAGATAAAATTTTCAAGAACTCTCAAAAAATAAGAACAATCCATGAAAAAACTTTAATCCAAAATCTATAAGATTGCTAAACTATAAAAAATGAAGTTTAACATTATAATTGGGACTTGTGCTGGCACGAGCTCCGACCTCTAGTTTCTATATTATAGAAATGGTCGTTCCATTATGTCGGTTTTTTGTCATTTTAAAAAATGATTAAGGACAATTTAGTTATTGCATATCACATCATATAGGTCTTCCAAGTAATGACCTAAAATGCATAGTACTCCCGCACTAAAACTCGACATATACAGTACTCCCGCACTAAAACTCGACATATACATCATCTACTTTCATGATTTGTTAATTTTATTTATTAATTTATCAATTGAGTTTTTATTATTTATTTCCTTTATTTATTTTTATTTATCACATTTTATTTTATGAGAAGTTAATTTAATTAATTTTTAAAGTTAAATTAATTTAGATTAATTTAATATTTTAAATTTAAATTTTAGATATTTGAAAATTATATAAAAAAATATTATAAATTGCAATCATTGTCATACTAAATTATTAATATGGTGAAAAAATAACAACCTATGCATTTACCTAGAGAATGATAACACATTTTGGAACTTATAAGCTTGTTTAGGCTTTCAAAAAATATTAATTGTAAGGATAAAATATGAAAATTTTAATTAATTTTATCTTGATTTAATAAATGGACAAATAATTTAGGACAACTATTTATAGTAAGGTGAACAACTTATATGAGACGGAGGGAGTATGATTTATGTACTAAGCAAGAATTTGAAAAGAAAGCAATCTTAAATTAAAGATATGTACAATGTACCAAAATGTCATTTAAGCTTTTAATCTTAAATATGTCACGTGAGAGTTAGAACTAAAAAGTTGTCAAAAAAGAAAAAAAACATCCTTTTTAAAATGAACTAAAAAGAAAAATAAGACAAACAAATTAAAATGAAGAAAGTAATAAGCTTATTTTTTCAACCTTGATATGCCTACATCTTATAACTTATGTATTCATAAATTAAAAAATGTCCAAAATATTTAAATTTAGACATATCGTTCTCAATTTAATATCAATTTTTACGAATAAAACTGTATACTCTTTAAACCTCCTTCATATTAGGTTCATGTTACACGAACCATACACCCTAGTCTATTATCTATCTATTACTAATATATAAGTGGAAATAACCAGGTGATGGTCAACGTACTTACCGATCAAGGGTATATTGAAATTTCAGTTAAATTAGTTTGGAATGTGTTGCACTTACAACTTTGAAAATTGACATCTTGATCAAATATCGCCACAATTGAAGCTAATTTCAAAAGCATCCTTTGGAGGCAAACAATTTTAGTTGCCTCCAGTTTAGAGCTTATTTTTTATCTGAAATTTTAAAAACAAAAAGAATTTTAGTCTCCTCTAATTGAGTTGAATTCAATTTTTTTTATGGGTATCCAATCCAATTTAGTTAAATTCAAAAAAAAAAATTATCTGAATTTTT
This sequence comes from Jaltomata sinuosa, assembly GCA_003996215.1. Taxonomy (NCBI): domain Eukaryota; kingdom Viridiplantae; phylum Streptophyta; class Magnoliopsida; order Solanales; family Solanaceae; genus Jaltomata; species Jaltomata sinuosa. Next base: position 392,230 of record QJPP01007531.1, read on the forward strand.
TTTTTAGTTGAATTCCAAAAGAAAATTTATGGCAACTTTTCTTTAATTCAAGTAAATTTGGGGGGAAATAATTTAGACTTTTGTATTTTTTTTTTATAACAATTTAAGTGAGTCCTCTACTTTGATATTTGTTAAAATTTCAAGTGTTTTCTTTAGTATATTTTTAGTATCTTCGTTCATTTCTTATAAGAGATGCTCATTATAAGCTTTTCAAGAAAGATGTTCCTAATCAAAATATACAATATGGCTTTTAAGTGGAGTAAATTTTAAGTGGGTTGATGAAGGGGTTCACGTGTAAATCCCAAGATTAAACATTGGTGCTAGCTGAAATTGACTATTTGGGATTTTAAAAAGTCATAGTAAATAAATTAAGGATAAAAATAGGGGGGAAATTATCTTTTTTTGATATGTCAAAAATAATAAAAAAAATAAAAAATAAAAATAAAAATAAGTGACAAGTAATTTTGAACGGGGAAAGTAACTCTTCTAAATTATAACAAAAAATCATGTATAATATAATAAAAATCGGACATATGTTTAACCCCAATATTAATCAATCAATAACTTCTTCTTCCGTGTCTCACAAGAAACGTTTAACCCCAATGTTAATCAATCAATACTATGTTATTTAGCCCTATTTTCTAAATAAGTGGTTGTTTAGCCTTTTCACGTTATTCTTAAATAAATTAGTGGTATCTTAGATGATCAAGAAGATATTAATGATGGTTTTTTAATTTTATTCTTCTTTAAATAATTTTTTTTTACAAAACCAAAAAACTACTAAAGAATTATATTCTTTTCAAAGTATTTATTAAGGAGAAGTTAGTAAAAATACTCTTTATTTTTTAGGATTGAGTAATTTCTTAAGGAATATACCCAAACTAAAATAATTACTTATTTAGAAATGAAGAGAATACTAAGTTTATGTAATAATGCAGATTTGAAAGAGCCCGGAAAAAAAATTGACATTGTCAAAACCATTTGAGATAAGATGTGATGACGCAGTAACAAAGCGTATCGTAGTTAAAATAAAAAAGAAGTTAGCAGCCCACAATAATAAAAAATTACTAGTATAGTAGTTGTCTGCTACTGGACTTAGTCGAGCTAGAAATCGTATGGTAATAGTTTGATACTACTCAAGCTAAAAATCATATAATAATTTGATACTAGTCAAGCTAGAAATCATACAGTAATACTACCTCCGTTTAAGAAATAAGAAAATAAAGAAGACTTTTGAATCTTGTGGTCTTAGATTAAAGATATGTCAAATGTACTAAAATATCTTTTAATCTTGTGGTCTTAAACATGTCATGTGCAAAGTTGGAATTAAGAAGTTGCTAAAAAAGAAAAGGATCATTCTTTTTTAAATAGACCAAATAAAAAAATAAGTCATTTTTTTTTAAACGGAAAAAATACTAGTCAAACTAGAAATCATATAGTAATAATTTGATATAGTCAAGCAAGAAATCATATAGTACTAGTAATAATTTGATATAGTCAAGCCAGAAATCATATAGTACTAGTAATAATTTGATAGCACTAGTCAACAACTTTATCTGAAATGTACATGTTCGTTTTTTGTTTTGTTTTTATAATGCACAGTCCGACAGTCGTTTTCTTCTTGTTGTTGAATGTATGCTCGGTTGTATTTTGTAGTTGAAACTTGAATTTGATAAGAAACATAATTCCCAAAATTCAAAATTATATGGAGACCAAATTTCATCTGTTTGATATGGCCGATTCGTTGTTTCATTCTATTTTGTGTAACACTTCGCGTGTTTAAAGTTATGTTTTGTTTCGTGTTAAAGGTTTATGAGTCTAAATTTAAAAATTCAATTAATATTTAGTGTGTTCGATATTCTTAAAATTATGATTTGATAATATAATATAATATATTATATATATAATATATAATATATAATATATATATATATATTACTAAGTATTATATATATATTATATATATATGTCTATTTTAATTACCTTCCTAAATTGTCTTAAATATTATAAAAATTTCTTTAGTTACGATATACTTGCATATATATATATATATATATATATATATATATATATATATTTTATAAGAATTTTTATAATTTATTAATATTCTAACGAAAATATTAAATTTTAATAAACGGAGAAATTATTATAATATTCAGTAATATTTATCCAAAAAGAGGTCTCCACCATTTTGTTTCTTATGCAACAATTAGAAAATTTATATATATATCTAACGATTACTCTCTCTGAACCATTTTATTTGTCGTCGTTACTAAAAATAGATGATTCAAAATAATTGTCATTTAAAAAATTAAGGTATTATTACTTGTTTATTTTCACCTTTACTCTTAGTCATAAACATGAAAAGATATTAATGTAGTGCAAAAAAAAAAATCTTAAATATTGAGGAGTAATAAATAAGTATAGTTTAGTCAAATTACATTCTAGTACTATTTTTTTAAGTGCGTATAAACAAAAAATATGACAAGTAAAATAGTCCAAAAAGAGTACCAATTAATGCTAAGTGATAGCTCCTTTTTTTCCGTCCCACAAGAATATTATAATCAATTTGAATGCTAATATATATAATAATTTTTATCAAAATTTTAACTGAAGACAATTCTAAAAATCAACATTATATTTAAACTAATAATGCACTACAATACAATAGGTGACAACCATCCAAACAAGGTTACATATATTTTGCACTTTCATTTCATCATACATAAACAATAACAAAGAAAATAGATTAAATATAGATTATAAAAAGGAGCCTAAATATTGATGGTACCATGTGACCAAACTTGAGATGACACACTATAAATTTTGTAATTGATTAAAAAGAAAGACATCAAATACACCTTAAAATTATTTTGAAAAATTGAATTCATACTCAAACTTTATGGATGACCTATTACTCCCTTATACATATTAAAAATAAATTTATTACCTTCCTGAAACGTCAAAACTATCCTTGTGGTGGGCAGTGTCTTGCACGCATTTTCACGTCAATGTCACATAAATGTCATGTCAGAAGTGTACTATATTTTTAATTCTTTACTCTTTTTTCATTTCATAATTTTTTCTTCTAGTAATCACATTAATTAATACTAATTAACTACTAAAATTCCTAAACAATTGTGAACTGTGATCTTCTTCATCACCGAAATTTTCTCACCTCATCCTAATATTTTGCCAAAAATACAGTAACAAACTCTAAATTAAACATCATTTCTATTTTTTGGTGCACAATTTGCGATCTGTTTCTTTTTTGAAGTCAAAAAATTTTATTTGCAAAGTATAGTGAATTTTCCAGCGGGAATAGTCATCTTTTTCAATAAATATTCGGTGGTTACAGACAAAATAAATCATAAGTTTTATGCATAAATCATGAGTTTATGAAGAGATTTCACTGAATTTTCAGTAGGAGTGTTATCTTTTTAATAATTTTTTTTGATGGGCTCTCCGATGAGTGTTTGAATAGAAAATCAGAAACTCGTAAATTTTATGAAGAAATTATAATTTTTTTGATAAAATTCATCACCTTCTTCATTAATTTTAACTTTCTTTCCTTAAGCTTCTCTTTCAAGGTTTAGAGGGAGAGTGTGCTTACCGGAGATTTTTGACTGCACAAAGTGAAGAAGATGAAGAACTGGGATAAAGAAAATACTAAAAAGAAGGAAAAGGGGAAGTTTAAAAGAGAAGTGAGACCCACAACTAAATAAATAAAATAAAAGAAAATTTAAGATAATTAATTATTTTAGAAACACTTTACTATATTAAGAAAAATGAAGAATACTTTAGTTATATAGTAATGGCCAATAAAATAGCGATACTTCTGTAATTTTGTTAGTTTAAATAAAAAAAATTCTTCTCACGCACTTTTAGAAAGGTGAATACATTTTCTTTGTCATATCACATTTCAAGAAGGTAATAAATTCACTTTTGATATCTGTAGAGAGGTAATAGATCACTCGTAAAGTTTGAGTGTGAACTCGACCTTTTGAGACAACTTCAGGGCATATTTGATATCTTTTCTTTTGATTAAAAGAATACCAAGACTTTGAGAGGCCGGAAAAAGAAGGATGCCTATTATATTTGTACTTGCTGATGACTTCAGAATTTAATAACTAAAATTTAGTTGATTTGAATACTGAATATTAGAGGAAAAAATAAACACTTATTTATTAATAAATATTACAAAAAAATATTAATTTATAATTTGGTTTAGTGTGAAAGTTAGTTTTAAAAGGTAAAAAAAGCAAAAGACATTTCGGGCTTTCATTCTTCTTAAATATTAGGTAAATAATTAAATAACATGTTGCTACTATAAACAACGTGGATGAGTATCTTTAGAAGTATAAAAATTCGATCACACCCTATGCAATTAATTACAAAAAAAAACAAAAAACTGATCATGGTAATAGTTAAATGTAGATTTTAATTTACGTTATATTAGGAATTTCGAATTGAATGTTGCTTCAATTTTCTCTCAACTGAATAGAAACCAAAAACTTCAATAATATAAAATTGAGTCTCTTTGACTAATTGATGTCCACCTCAATAATAGAAAATTGAGTCTCTTTGACTAATTAATGTCCACCTCAATAATAGAAAATTGAGTCTCTTTGACTAATTGATGTCCACCTCAATAATAGAAAATTGAGTCTCTTTGACTAATTGATGTCCACCTAATAATACTCTGTCCGTTCAATAATATTTGTTTATATTACTAAAAATAAATATTCAATAATATTTATTTAATTTAAAAAATCAATGAATAATTTGTATATTTCTATCCGTTTTATCCTTAGTTATTAATTATAATCATTACCATAATATTTTTTAAAAATTGAATTAATTATATTCATAGAGTGATATAGTAAAATTATCTTAATTAATTATTATTTTTTAATATGTATGCCAAGTCAATGGTGAATAAGTATTATTAATCCAAGAATTTTAAATTTTCTTTCCTGAACATACGATTTCTAGGTAAGTGACTTTTCTACGGGAAAAGATTGACAACAAAATTGTACATTGAAAAAAGAGAAAATTCTTTCATGAGAGAATAGAATATACATAATAAAATATTTATTTATCTTAGTTTCCATGATATGTACGACACCAAAATGCTTGCCAGAATTGACCTAATCATATTGATCAATTCATAAGTCACAAACCAATATACATTGTGATGGAATGATTGAAATCCTTTCACCCTTAATTAAATGTCTCAAATTCTTCAACTTCAATACATCAAAAAAGTTTTGTTCTTGATAGGTAGAACTGATTAAAGAAAAAAAATCTCTAAAAGTAATTTACCTTCAAAATTTTGTTCATTTTCAAGATACCCACAAAATCAATGCAAAGAAAATCAAATATTACCAATATAATTTTCTGACGTAAAAAAATAATTCTAAATCAAACAACAAAAAATAACCTAAACCGAAAACAAAAGAGGTTAGCCAGGAACACGTAATAAATATACATGAACTAAAAATTCTAGATGAAATAAAATTAATTACATTACAATTGACTAAAAGAGAAGAAAACAAAAATCAATATTTAGGACTCTATATATTAAGATTTTAAAGAGAAGAAAACTAAATAATTTTATTGAATATATTTTCTATTCAATTACTTTTGTCCGTTTGGCAAAGAATTTGCATTAATTCTGGTCATTTGGTCAAAGATGGATGCTCACGTTTCTACTTATATATGTACTCAATTACTTCTGTTCGTTTCGCAACGAATTTGCATTGATTCTAGCCATTTGGTCAAAGGTGATTAATGATCTTTATTATCGTTCAAATTTTATGAATACTCCCTCCATCCAACAATACTTGTCCATTATTGACTTTGCACACTTTTTAAGAAATTATAAATAGAAGGTTAATTTTATAATATCACCCTTTGAATATAATAAATATAATATCTTGAAAAATGTAATAGAAAAATTACAATAATTAATGATAAGGGTAAATTAAGAACTAAGTGTAAAATTATCTTTTAATTTTATAAATTGGACAAATATTGCTGGACATCTATTTTTAGTATAGTAGATTAATAAAGATAGACGGAGGGAGTATCATAATCATGATCACAATTTTTTACTTTAGCTATATATAGAAAAAAGAGAAGAAAAGAAAAGAGATAATGCATAAATACCACCCTAAATTATAAGTGAAATCTCAGCGACATATCTTAACTATATAAGTGTCTTATTACTCTCTAAACTATTTTAAAGTGTAATAAATATACCCTTTAGTGCTGAGGTGGCACAAAGAGTGTGCTCACTCTCTTGGAAGCAAGTGAAAGGCGAAAATTTTTTTTTGATCAATATTAGACACATGTTCTTTTTTAATTGGATATCTTACAATTAGTTGGTACACATAATTAATACCATAAAAACTTATACATATTTAATTAGTTTCATTTCTTTCTTTGTAAAATTTATTTCCCTCTTCACTTTTATTTTCTTTTTTCTTTCATTAATTTCTTATTTTTTCACTTTTATTTAATTTGAAAAAGTACGTATATTTTTTTTCAAAAATAATGATTATTTTAAAAAGTGACCTTTATTTTTGTATTTTTTTAAGTTTAATTTCCTTCATTTTTTTTTATATTAGTTCAACATTAACATATTTAAATACAAAGTATTTGAAATTAAATCCAAAGGAAAGACAAAGAAAATAAAATAAATAAATAAAAGCAATAGAAAAAAAATGACAGAAGGTAAAAAATAAATAAAAAATTATGTGTATTTGAGAGAAGTTTAATTACAAGGCAAAGAAAAATATAAAAGATATATTCTTTTAGAAAATTTTAAGTACAAGAAAAATATTTTTTTTATGTGTATTGACTTATTTTAAATTCAAGGCAAATAAAATAAGAAGATTTTTAAAAAAAATAAAAATAAAAAAATATTTAAAAAAAATAAAAAAAATTGAAAAAAACCATTTATACACGTTGCAGCGCGTGTATATCACCACAACTAATTGGATTGGGTTATGACTCCACATCAGCACATAAGATGCAAAGAAATACAGGAAAAAAAAGTTTAGGGGGGTAATAGGACCCTTGTATAGTTAATGTGTGTCGCTGGGATTTTACCTATAATTTAGGGTGATACTTATGCATTATCCCAAAAGAAAAATCAAACTCTTTTTTCCATTTTTTTTGCATTGTTGAGTTTTCTTTATTATAAATTATTGTAAGTTTTTGGCTTCTAGTTTATTACTAGAAGAGTTTGTTGAATTCTGCAAGATATCAACTGTCACGATTATTACTAGAAGAGCTTGTTGAATCATAATTTTTTTCTGCCGAAGCTATTTTATAGTCACAATCTTGGAGTGACTATAAAAAAAATTTGAAGCACAAAAATAATTATCTCTTGATGATTTGATGAAACACATCATTATTGAGGATACCAGCTGTCACGATTCAATTATCGGGCTATGCGAACACCTACGAGCAAAGCGAAAAGTGAAAGTAAAACATGATAAAATAGCTTTTTTAATCATGGGAAAACATTTGAAAACTTTAGTACAATGAAAATCCTTTACAAAATTGAATACAACCCTCCCTAGGAACTAGTCTAAACAGGTACATGAGCTCTAAGGAGAAAATACACTTATAAAAAAGAAGATACAACTTTCACTATGAAGACGAAGAGTAGAAGCTGTTGGAGATCACCATCGTCCTATACCTAAGAAACATCACTGATCCTGCAACCAAACTATACCCAAAAAGTTATAACAAGAATAGTATCAGTACAAACAACACGTACTGGTAGGCATCATCGGTCGATCCGAATCCACTGCATACCATTATATAAGAAATCAAGAGAAAATATGCAATAAGTTACAAGAATCTCGTCTTTCCTCATTCACCTCTACCTCCGTATTATTACCGATACAGCTCTGTAAGCTCCGCTCCCAAGCCTTCCTACCCTGCTCTGCTGCCAACTCCGTAGTTGGGAGACTCTGTACCATCCCATCCTGATCCAACGTAACACCAAGGGCTTTCCCACAATCACATTTAATACTAGAACCTCTCAGGCCACACTTAACTCTAAGACTTTCCAAGTCACTCTTAATACTAGATTTCCCAAGTCACATCTTATACTAGACTTCCCAAGTCACTCTTAACACTAGACTTTCCAAGTCACACCTTACACTAGACTTCTCAAGTCACCCATCTTACCGATCACTATAAGCACCCTAGTGGTTCCAGTCTCAACAATCAGGTTTACTATCCACCCCTGCTAGCCAGTTGAGAGGCAACCTACAAAACATTGATTTTCCACCCTAACTCAAGTTAGGATCCTAAGTCAACCACCTTAACGCTTAGCCCTTAGCCAAACAATGAACTACCAAAGAGTTTTGTGTATTCTATCTCCAAGGTTCTTTACCCTTGACATTCTGTCGGTTCAGGAACTCACAAAATACTAGTTTTTTTCACTAAATCAGTCAAAACCTGACTTTCTAAGAACCTTAGTTTTCCCCAAGCTCACTTATCTTGAACCCGTCAAGCAAAATACCTCATAACATTTAGTCCTGTGCCCAACTAGCCCAGACATTACTGCTAGTCGCCATGTCACTCTTATCGAGTTGGAAATTTCAAAGGTACGACATTAATCGAATATTGCCAGACAATATAAACAATCAAGTTCATGTGACTATCAATAATACCCCCAATTAATAATCAGACTCAACAATCTTATAAGTCATATGCCGCTGTCCAAGTAACCAGACAACATATAATTATGTCACAACTTGCAAATCACTCGGACCTCCCAAGAATCTCTAGGACATCATCTATGCCATTTAACATACGACCCCGATTTACAGTAGAAATCACCTTATCACTTAAGCACACCAACCCGGCCCTCAAGGACCAATATATATGTCAAGTAATAATAAATTTCGGCCCTCTCAGGAACCCAACATGTAAAGAACATCAATAACAGATAAACCCGTTTCACTCAAGAAATCAATATGTAATGAACAACAAGCAAATTCATACCAGACATGGTACCCGAGTCAACTGTTAATATCTCATACCAGGCGTGATATTCGAGCCAATCAATATATATATTTCATACCAGGCGTGGTACCCGAGACAACCGAATGTCACACAAATTCAATAGTCAATCATTAAATAAACAGAAACACACTTGTAACACCAGCAAGCAACCAAAATAAGTTCATTTCACATAATTGACACCCGAACACTTAGACATTCATAAACTCATTCCCTAAAAATGCACAAGACATACATTACCAAGTTAAAATTACATGTACACATATTGCATTTGGAAAATAATACCATTACCTACCCAATCACCGGGTTCATACCCCAACATTGAAATCCTTTCTAACGTCTAGTTCTCGATTCACCCCTAGACACATATTCAACAGATACATCAATTCATGAACCCTCCTTTTAAAATAACACAGTACGAAAACATCCCCTTAACATTGAGGCTTTAATCATTCTTGTTCACCCTATTTATTTTGATTAAATAATGTCCGAAGCCCACTACATCTAGCTATTAATTTACCAATAAAGTTTTCGATTCTCCGAACCTACCCAACAGTCTAGTTCCTTGGAATCTAGCATCACACACAAGTTAACAAACATGAACACACCTCGAATGAAACACATCACCCCAATACCATCATTCCCTATTCAACAACCAGTCAATAACATAGTGTTCTTCCAGACTCCATGCCCGAAGGCCTAAACATGAATCCTCCTGTCATTCTATAACAATAATATGAAATGAAATACAGGTCTAAGTCTACTCAATGTAAAACCTAGCCTACCTAGACGCCAAGCAACTGCACACACTATATTCTGGCTCCGTGAAGGCATTTTCTACGGAGAACAAGCCCAAAATCTATGATTTTTTACCCCATTGAGCGGAAATCTCTCCTCTCCATTGCTCCCAAGCTTTGGAGCAGTCTAGGAGGATTTTTGGAGCAACTCTCGCCTCTTTGAAACTGAAGAAGAGAGAATGAAATTATAAAATTCATTCTTAGGTTTTCTGGTCCGTCATCCCATTATAGCGGTTGAATTCCGCTATAGCGGAGTTGACCACCTTGACTTTCGCTACAACGGGAATTTCTCCGTTGTAGCGGTCGTCACTGTAGCGCAGTGTCCACCACCTCGCCTACCCCCACCTTCTATCCCCACTTTACCCTACCCCCAATTGAAAATATTTTCTAGGCAAATAAGTTATTTCTTACTTATTTTTTTGTGTTTAGTACGCAAGTAGGAAATGATGGTGGGGTGGGGGTAGGGTAGAATTTTTTTTTTTTTTTAAAATTAAAATTAAAATTTAAAAAAATTGGGTGTGGGGCCCAATTTAAACCCAAAGTTAATTTGAACAGGTCATGACCTAACCTATTATAATTCAGCCTATTTTAATCTTTCCAATTTCAATTTAACCCGCTCATGTGACACCTCTAATTTTGATGCTTAAAGAGTGATTAGTTTATTGCCTCCATATGTGAAAGATAAATTGCTCACCAGGTAGCTGCCACAATCCCCTTTTTTAAATTTATTCCAATGCTTCCTTCTGATAGCCTCCAAAACCCTTTGTATATCACCATCTTGGAGTTGAATAAGAGATCACTACACGTAGTTGCTTGGTCCACTCACATTCTACAAATAAATACATAGGAGTTTTTACGATCTGTGCATCATATATAAGCAACATTTGTTATATATATATATATATATATATATATATATTGTCAAGTGGGATGTTCAAGCCATAAGATAAGCCTATGCTTTGATTTAGCTACAACAGTCCATATAAAATTATCTATTCTCCGCCTAGTATAATAAGTGTCCTTGAGTATATTATAGCCTATAGTAATAAATATTTCCTTCCTGAAATCAAGGTGTACTTACCTTGAGTGTACCAACTAATTAATCATGACAGCTTTCAGTGAGTTGAGCTTCTTCCAATACCAACTGCAATCAATAGGAGAATTATGCATTCATATGGTTTTGCCAACCTTTATATATAGTTTATGGACCCATTTAACCCACAGATTTAATAATTACCACAAGAGTTTACCAACTAAGGCTACATTCCAAGTATTAAACCCATTGATATTTAAGCTTTCAATTTGTAGCCTCCCAACATAAGAGAATTGTTTAGCATCGCCCTTCTTAGAGCCTGTTTGGATAAGTTTTTTTTTTTAAGTTAGAAATCTCACCTTTTCACTTTTAGCTTTTTTTAAGCTGTTTTGGGTTAAAATTAAGTGTTCAAAAACATTTTCTTCACTTTACCCAAATACTATAAAAGAGCTTAAAAGCTATTTTAACTTAAAACACACTTGAAATATATCAATCTAAACGGGCTCTTAATCCTTTTAGTGATCTTATCAGTCAGTTGGTGACATTCCAACTTATTTCATTTCTTTGAAGAAACTAACAAACCCAAATATCTAATAGGAAAGGTTCCTACTGAGAAGCGTTTACTCCTTAATTACTAACTACTCCTTTGCATGCTCATCCACTCCTGCAATAAAGATGTTAGATTTGTCCATATTAGCTATCAGCCATCAGGACAGTAATTTTAGTGAAGTGCTCTAGTGTCTCCATAACTCTCCTACTACACTTCTCCTTCCTTTTACAAAATATCATTAATTATTGAAAAATTACATAAAAGTGCATGTGATACCCTTACATTGCAAAATATGGCCAACTTTTTAAGCTCTTACTAAAAATAGCCCAATGTCTATAGAAAAAGAAAGTTACTTTACATCTATATCTATAGCCAAATTATTATTCTCTCTTTCACACACATCTCCAATCTCCACAATCTCCATCTTCATCTTTTTTTTCTTCTGTTCAGCCTTTTTTATCTTTTTCTTCTTCTTCTTCTTCTTTTTCTTCTAATTCTTCTTCTTCTACTTCTTCTTCTTCTTCTTCTTCTTCTAATTCTTCTTTTCTTCTTCTTCTTATGGTAATTTTTGTCTTGAAATTGATGTGTAATGCGATCTGAAATTTGATTGATTTAAAAAAATTCATTATATAGTTGAAACTTTAAGTTTGAAATAGATCTCATATTTTGAGTTTGAAAGTCAAACTCGCATACAAAATTTGAAATTAATTTTGAAATAAGTGTTAAGTGGGTTTGCTTGGAGACATTATTGAGTGTTGTTTCAATTGATCGAAAATACTAATAGGAGCTCAAAACTTAAAATTTTAAAGTGATTTAGAGGATATTTGAGTTAAATTTCAAAAAATACTCAAGGAAGAAGAAGAACCTGTAAAGTTTCATTGATTTCATAATAAACTTCGTTTCGAGTGGGTATTTCTACAAATGAATGAGTACATATTGTGGAAATTAAATCTGAAATTTTGGGCCATTTATTGTTATTTTTGAGGTGTTTTTGAATGAATCTGATGCTTGAAATCAAGGAAGAAGACGAAGTCAATTATTTATATAATAGTGTATAATATTGTATAGTATTGCATATGAGTGTATCATACACCTCTTATAATTTTGTATAATATTGTATATTAGGTGTATATATACAATTATATAATGATATACATAATTATACAACTATATACATATGTATATATAATGTTTAACAATGTATTTACATTGTATAAGTGTGTATAATATGAAGAGAGAAGAAAATCACTGAAATAAAAAGATTGTATTGTATATACAACAATATACAATACATTATACAAATATATACAACAAAATGGACTTTATCTTCTTCCTCGAATTCAAGCACCAAATTCATCCAAAAACACCTCAAAACTACACCAAATCATTCAAAATTTCAGATTTGGGCTCCTCAATACATAACCGATCTTTTGTAACCATACCCACTAAAAATAGAGCCTATTCATGAAAATTGAATTTTCAAATTTTGAAGTTTTAAGCTTCAACCATGGTTGAACCAATTCTATCCTATTTAATATAAGATGGAGTAATTAAAAAAATTGATCAATTAGGTAAACCTATAACTATTGCACTAGATCATTGTTGAATAATCATGTAGGTGAAATCAGTTAAAGGAAGCTTCAAAGATGCAATGTCAGAAGGTACTGAATATTGGGTTAACAATTTGGAGACAAGCTATTTCTTAGCAGGTGCAGCCATAGGACCTCACCCATGTCCAACCATAGTTCGTGAATTCCAATCAGTTATTGGAAAAGAGACGAGGAAACAAGCCATGGAGAAGTGGGGTGGAAAACCAGATGTGTTGGGGGCTTGTGTAGGGAGTGGCTCTAATGCATTGGGTTTTTTGGTAAGTAACATTTTATTATTTACCAAATGAACCATTACAAAACAGGAACAAAATCTGCAGTACTGGACACTTCCCAGCCTTGCAGTTCCTCTATCACTTCTCTATATATGTACTCTATCTACTAATCAGCAAACAAAGAGTTAAGGGTAGTAGTTTAGTTCTTGTAGTCTCATTGCAAGCCTTGGTAGCATATGTCCTCTACACATGGTCTCCTGGATAATCAGCCTTTGCACCACTTCAACACTTCTCCTTACCTGTTGGAACACTCGACGGTTGCGTTCCTGCCAAATGAAATACACAGCAGCAACAAGAACTACCCGATACATCTCAGCAGAAGCTGATCTTCCTTTTGTGTTTTGCTCTGCCCAGTGCTTCTCTTCAGGCCAAGACTTAGCAGGTCTGTGGTAGCCTTGCCATTGTAACAACTTTTCCCACAGTTTAGTCGACCACTCACATTCGAAAAATAAATGGTTCACGCTTTCATTCTGCGTGCCACATAATGGGCAGTCAAGCACCTCAGTGATACCCCACTTACTTAGCCTATCCCGCGTGTATAGCCTCCCATGAATTACCAAATACATGATGAAGATGCATTTAGGCGCCCCTTTGTTATTGCATACAAGTTTCCTCCATGACACCTTCTGGTACTCTCCCCTCAATTTTGCATACATGGTTTTGACAGGGAACTGCTCCATTTGACATTTAGATCTCATTTAGTCGTTATACACAAAAATATGCAAACTTAGAAAAAATATGAATGTACAAAAGGAAAATATCAATAACTTTTTTCCTCGTGATTATGACTATAACTGATGGACACCATATAAATATTTTTTTTCTTTTAGATATTTTTACTTGAATTTAATATGTGCATGACATTAGTGATGACTACCATAGTTATTTTGATATTTTATTTTATGCATAATGTATTTTTTACAAAATATTATTACACAATATTTGCGTATGGCTGTTATAGAGGAGTATTTTTACAAAGAGTGTACTGCTATAATGAATGACATTGTTGTTACAAGTAGAATGTTGTTATAGAGAAGTAAAATATAACATGAAAAATCGGTTCTAAAGAAAATCGGGTCGTTATAGAAAAATATCGTTATAACGAGAGATTATTATAGAGAGTTCAGACTGTATTAACTTGGCTTTTTTCTTTACTTCAGCTTTGAGATGATTTTAGCCACTGAGGACCGCCGAATTCACATCAGAAATCGCCAACATGAACACAAACGAAATCTTGAATTGCGTATAGAAAGAAAACGAACCATTCTAGTGCTACGATCTCTTTCTGCATAGAGCTGCCGGCAGGGTTAAGATATGGCCTCTGCAAAGGTATCAGGTTAAAAAAGATGGATGAAATTGCAAAAAAGACTCGTGGGAAGTAGACAGAGACTTAGTTGATACAAACTTATGAATAGGAAAACGAAGACGGGTAGAACATCAAGGTTCAGCTGTGAATTTGCAAAGAGGTTCAGGGTTCGTAATTTGAGTAAGGATCTTTCACCTATCTAAATGTATAAGTTTTAACGGCTTACACATTCAATGAAACTTAAAGTCTAACAATTCACTCACACTTTTTAGAACTCTAGACAGGTATCCATAACTAGAACAAATAGATATGGTCCACCCTGCCTAAGACTGGGCACCGGATCGGAATGGGATGGCTGGATCGGAACAGACCGGTACCGGACCGGATCGGTACGGCCAGTACCGGAATGGTGACCGGTACCAGAATGAACCGGACCGGTTTAACCGGTATGGAAATCGGATTCCATCTCATTCCGGTTTAAACCGGAATGGACCGGTATCGTACCGGAATGGTACCAGAATGGGCCGGACCGGTTTACCGGAATGGTTTTTTTTTTTTTTTTTTTAAATTTTTTAATTTTGAATTACATTTTGAATTTCAAACTTAATTTTCAAGTGATAACTTATAACTTAATTTTTTTTTATAATTTATAACTTAAAAGTTAATCATGATTTAAAATTTTATAACTTATATAAATTATATTTGAAGTTTATTAGTTTGTTAAAGTTTTTGTTTTTTAAAGTTTTTAAATTTATAAGTTTTATTTATTTTAATTGAAGTTTGATTAAGTTTATAGTTTATATATATTTTCTAAGTTATATATTTGAAATGTTTTAGTTTGTTTAAAGTTTTTTATTTTTTAAGTTTTCAATTTATAAGTTTATGTTTTGAAGTCTATTAGTTTATGTTTTAGTTTATTTTTTTTTTCAATTTATAAGTTTGTTGTTTATTTTTTTAAGTTTTCAATTTATTAGTTTATGTTTTCAATGAATAAAAGTATAAAACTATAAAAGTATAAAACAATGATAAAAATTAAAAAATAATCCAATTTATTCAAAATTTCAAACTAATATTACAATTTACAACTATTAGTAAAGCGCCTAATTTATGCAGCCACCTTCTAGGAAGGTTTTTGTTTCAACTAAGCGCGCCTAATTTACGCAGCCACCTTCTAGGAAGGGTTCTGTTTCAACTAAGCCTCGAATGTAATACTAATAGTGGTATAGATTTATAAATTTATCTTCTAAACTTTGTAAAGTTTCAGCTTCTTCAACCTCAATTCCTGGTAAAGCTGCTTGACGATCTTCAAGTTCAGCGCCATCATCACTATCAAATCCAATGAGGTTATCTATGGCTTGTTCTGCTACTTTTTGCAACTTTGGTCTTCCAACGTTTTTTCGCTCGGCGTTGATCCAATCTCTAAACAACACCGATACCTCCAAACTGTCTTCTGCTAAGGAATATCTATGGTCTCCAATTTGAAATCTTGCCGCGCTAAAAGCTTGCTCCGAAGCAACTGATGATCCTTGAATAACTAGCACGTCTCTCACCATCTTGCTAAGTTTTGGAAAGAGTTCTTCACGACATTTCCACCAATCCAATAGCTGTGGTATGCCATCCGTAGTTGGAATATTATCAACACCCTGTTCAAGATACTTAGAAAATTCACACTTATTAGAAAAATCAAGACCAAGATGTGATCTTGCTTTACCATAGACACCTGATCTCGACGTAGAAGTTTGAGGGGCATGATCAAGATTTTCTAAGGTCACAGTATATTTGTCATACATTTTCTTAGCCCAAATTTTAATACTATCTTGACATTTTATTCAATCCGGTGTTTCTTATGGTGAAATATTTAAATTAGTATAAATTTCTTTAACTAAAGCTTTTGCACCAACTTCTTTATATTCCGGGTTAAAAAGAATTGCAGTTAAATAAATTTGTGGAATAGGAAAAAAATATTTTTTAAATTTTTTAATCATAGCTTCAATAGAATCTTTAAAATATGAATTTTATATATAGATAGCAAAAAGGCATGAAATATTCCAAATATGTATTAAAATTTCACTAATAGTAGGATAATATGTTTCAAAAAATTTTTTGGTAGCATCAAAAAATGATTTTAAAAAGTCTTTAAGTGCTTCTACTGCATCCCAATCACTGTCCGCAAGTTTATCATCAGGATAAGCATTATGACTATTAAACATCATAGTAATAGGCTTTTTATACTTAAAAGCAACTTTAAGCATTTCATAAAAAGAATTCCATCTAGTTTTAACATGCTTTGGAACTTTTCTAAATGAAACTTCACACAATTTACAAAAATCTTTATATTGTTGAATTCTACTATTATTATTCATATGAAAAATCCAAAAAATTGCATTTTCAACTTTATCAATACAACTATCAAATACCCTAATACCATCTTTCACAACTAAATTTAATATATGTGCACCCCATTTGATATGAAAAACATATTTACTAATTGGACAAAGTCTAGTTTCTAGCATAGTCATAGCATTTAAATTAGCAGAAGCATTATCTAAAGTAATACTAATCACTTTATCAGTAAGATAAAAACGTTGTAAAATTTTTAATACACTTGAAGAAAATATAAGCACCAGTTTTTTTGTGTTCACAAATTTTATAAGCGATAATTCTTTTTTGCATTATCCATTTATAATCAATCCAATGTGCAGTAACAATTAAATAATAAAATCTGTTAGGACTACGGCCCATATCAGTGGTAATAGAAGCCCTACAATCCATCATATAAAAATATTTACGAAGATATTGCATATGTTTTTCATAAAATTCAAAAATATCTCTTTTTACCATGCTTCTTGTAATACCTTCAAAACTGGGATAAAATGTATCCCGAATATATCTTATAAAACCATCATGTTCTCCAAAATTAAAAGGCAAACCATAAACAACAACCATTTTAGCAAAATCTTCACGATCACGGTCCCTATTATAGGGCCGTTGTGAAACATGACCAGCAAGGTTTGAAGGATTTAGTGAAGTTTGAATCATGTTTGACCTGCCAACAGAAGGTCCAACGCTAGAGCCAGCATCACCTTGACTAGCTAGATATGCTTGCCACTCTCTCGGATGTTTCTTAAGCAAATGAGTTTTTAACCCCCCAGTCGAACCTCCACTAGCACCAGATACATATTTCCAACTTTGTTTACAAATACGACACATAGACACAGTTTTTTCTTCATTTAAAAAACAAAATTTTCACACAACTGATTGTGGTTTGGTCTTACCCCTCACTGGAGCAATAGGGGGAAGATCAGCTCTAACTTGAGGATTATCTAGAGTTGGAGCTTGGGGAATAGTGGGGGCGGGGGCAATAAAGGGACTAGTCGGTGTATCAGTTTCTTCTAAATCATCATCCTCATGCATTTCTACTTCTTCATTTAATTCATCTTCTAAATCATTATACATTCTTTCATAAGCTTCGTTGGGAATAGGGTCATCCGTAGTAAATGAAAAATTAGTTTCATTAACATGCGTAAATTCATCTGTATTAAATCTAATTTGAGGAAGAGCAGGGCGGAGAGAAGAACTAGAAGAACCACTACCTATTTTACCCTTCACATAAATTTTTGTTCTTGAAATAATACCTTTTTTACCGGATTTTTTTTTAGATGGATCCATAATATAATAAAATATAAAATTAGCAAATTATAATAAGCAAATCACAAGTTCACAAATCACAAATTCACAAATAAATCACAACTAATAAACAAGAATAAAAATTAAAAAATTAAAGAGTGGAACGAATATACCAAACGTCTGCCGTAAAAACAAACGATTATAACTGAAATTTGAAGAAGATTGCTCCTCCAAAATTCACCAAATTATACTTCACTTGCAAAATAATAACAATAATTATAGAATTTGTAAATATTAAGAGATGAAAATTGAGAGAGAATGAGAGTTGAATGGATGAATAAAAATTAAAAGAGACAGGGGTATTTATAATGAAAAAATAGGAGGGGAGCTATTGAGGGGGGGGGGGGGGGGGGGGGGGGGGGGGGGGGGGGGGGGGGGGGGGGGGGGGGGGGGGGGAGGGCTAAAATAGCCGTTGGGTGGCTGAAATAGCCGTTACCCAACGGCTACAAACGACACCATTTAAAAAAAAAAAGCGCGTTGACCGGTTGACCGGACCGGACCGGACCGGACCGGTACCGATTTGTAACCGATACGAACCGATATCGGTTTGCCGGTATGGATCGTCAAACCCGATCCGTTCCGGTCAACTGCCGGTACCATTCCGTTCCATCCCGGTACGTACCGGACCGGTACGGACCGGCACCGATACCGGAATGGACCGAAATGGTACCGGTCCGGCGGGCACTCTTAACCCTGCCTTAAACCATCTTGCCCTCATTCCTCAAAGTAGTCATTACCATCTCCATTAACCATGATAGAATGTTTTGAGGATATAACACACACCATAATCAACTTTACAAACTTCACTAGAAATACATATCCAAGTTAGACCTTCTATACAAATTTCCAACTCATTACATCATATGCTTTTTCGAGATCAATTTTCATAAGGCACCTAGGAAATTTTTTCTTGTTATAGTGTCATAACAAGTCATGACATATTAAAACATTACGAACCATGGACTTCCCTTATACAAATGCAACTTTGTTCTCAGCTACTAAGTGGCTCATATATATATTTCTTCTCATCCTTTTTTTTCCTTTCATTTTCTTCTAATCTTTTCTTTTTACTCGGACTAGTTTTCTTTATTTAAGATAATTTAACTTTGGGGATGTATCATTAGACATGGATTACTCGATTTTTCTAAGACATTCATTTTATTTACATGGAGTATTTTACTAGGTTATGACTTGTCACTAGAATTTGTGTCCCTGTTTTGCTATAGATTTTAGTTTTAAATTTTGAAGTAATATTTGGAAATTATTTCAAATAGTTATTTGTATATTAAATTGATCTATTATTTCAACTTCCAACTTCACATATAGGATTTGAAAAACAAATATTAGGAATTCTTCAAGTTACCACTCTAAAAACTTCAAGTTTTTATTTTTATGTCTTAACACAACTTTTTCTTCTTCTTCTTCTTCTTTTAAGAGAAAAAATGGAGAAAAGATTACAAGGTGGGGAATCAAATCCTCGCCAATAAGGTGAAAGTTCATGTAGCCAATCAACTAAACTAATAAAGATTCCCCTTCTCAACATAACTTCAACTTTCAAAATATTCTTTTTTAGTTTAAACTTTAAATACTAATACTCCCTCCGTCCCATATTAATTGAATTGTTGAGGCTTTTTTCATGGTTCAAAATAAGTGAATTGTTCAAATATCAAGATAATTATTAAAAAAAAAATCTATTTTTGCCCTTCCTTTAAAGAAAGAGTATTTTATATTTTCTATGTACTTACACTCTTTACAAAGTCATAATTATGATTTTACGTTGAAATCACATTTCCAACAATGACTAACTCTACTTTTGAGAATAATGTGGGAATAATGAAAAGGGTAGTAATGGAAAGTAATGCTCAAAATATGTCCTAGAAGAGTTTTCTTAAGGAGTGTGCATTATCTCAATAATTCAGTTAATATGAGACGAAGGGAGTACTTTTTGCCAAACCAAATTGTGGTCAACACCTACTTACTTGTTTTATTTTTATGAGTAATGCTAAATGACCACAATAATTTGGCCCAAATTTGACCACAAATGTAAGAAGTCCATAATATCCCTATATCAAATTTTGCATTTGTTTTCCCAATACTTTTCCCTCCAAAACAAAAGTAACTTTTTCCTATTTCCCAAACTTTTTGAATTACTAAAATAAAAAGTCTTTTGCTGTTAAGGGAGATAAAACTTTTTTTAAAAAAATCATTAAATTTTTTTATACGATTTAGTTTTAAAAAAAGTTAAGTGCTTTAGTTTAATAAAAAACATTCTTGTAATTTCATTTTTACATATTAATATATTTTTCATTACTATATAATAAAAATTATATATTGAACATATACGTAACCCTCTCCCCCAAACCCATTATGTTAAGAACGTATCAATGAATACCTTTAAAAAATTATTTTTTTCGCTTAAACTAAGTTTCTCTATTGAATGAGATAACTAAACTTCGTGTTAGTATTAATTATAAATAAATATTTTATCCACTTAACTCATACTTAATTATTTAGCAATACAACGTTAGCAACTTGTAGTAATTAAGCATGGATTCAAAAAAGATTTAATTGAATTTTTCTTTAACTATAACCAAGTAAATAAAACTCTATCTAGTTCTTCAATAATTAGTGCACTGTCTATAAAATGGATGTTTTTCAAGAGAAAAAATAATTTATTTTAAATAAAAAAATAATTGATAATGAGACATTTATAACTTTGAATAACACATTAATTTTTTTTATATTATAATTGTCCAAAAAAGATTTTATATATATATATATATATATATATATATATATATATATATATATATATATATAGTAATTGGTGAAATTATTTAACCAGTTTTTATAACTACGAATAGAGAATTCAGTTACTTCAATAATATTGAACAAGAGGATGTTTCAAAAGGAATAAATAAAATATCACTCAATACCTAATTATCAATTATAGTATTTAAAAATAATTATATTTTATATAGGATAGTATGTTAAATTACGTCATTTTAATGTATGTAAAATAAAGTATAATACATAATTATGATATACATTTTTTTTAAAAAAAATCATTTAATATAGGATTTTCTATTGAAGGAGACAATTAAACTTCACGTTAATAATAAATATAAATAAATGTCCTCTCTAATTAAAAGTTATACTTTACTCAGTAATACACAATTTAGTAAATTGAAATAAGTATGAATTTTCAAATTTACAGATGAATTTTTAAAAAAATATAATTAGCGGATAAATTTATATATATCATTGTTCTAAAAGGCGCAAGTGTGAGGCAAAAAGTTTTACCTGATACGAGACGAGGCGTAAGCTTCAAGGGACTGGGGAGTAAGCCCTATGAATCTTTAATTTTTAATATTTTATAAATTAATATAATAAAAAATAAAATTACATGAAAATTATAAAAAAATATAAAATAAGTAAAAATGTACATAAAACTGTTTCATCTGAAACATTAATCAAATTAATAATTAACTAAAAAAATCATCATAAGTGCTCATCACATAACATTGATTTGATTTAATTTATTCGTAATATTTAGTATTTATATAGATTTAAAAAATCAACATATACCATATATAATTTATAATTAATTAACAATTTAAGCATATCGTATTTATTAGTTTGGCTACTAATTAGAGCATTACGATTTATTTTTCTCCTTACCTCAATGTAAAGTTGAAGAATTTTTATGTAATCAAAAATTAAAAATAATTATTTGTGTGATAAACACAATCGAGAATACCATACGTGAAATTTACTCTGTTTGAAAAATTTTATTTTGTGAATCACATAACAAACATATTTATATAAGGCAGTTCAATAACTTGACAAGTGAAATTTATGAGTCCAACAAGCTTCTTTATCTTATATAAGAAGTGGGATTTTAGCAGTTGAAACAGCCATGTTATGGACGACATGCCTGCTTCGGTGGGTCCCATTTTGAGAAATTTTATATACTTCTCCATTTTAATTTATTTATCATTAAAAGTTTTATAAATCATAATAATTAATAACTTATTATATATTTAAAAATGATATTAAAAGTATTATAAATCACAGTAAAAAAAATTACATTAAAAGTATTATAGGTCATAATAATGAACAACTTAAAATATTCTTATATGAATTTTATTGATTTAAATAAAATAATGTATGCATATCTAAATTAGACATATTTTAAATTTTTTAAATATCAATATTAGCCTCGTGCATAGCACGGGTAATAGCTTCTAGTCTTTGAAAATAGATTACAAAAATGCAATTTTAAAGTTTATATTTTTTCCTAATTAGCTAGATGACAATAAAAGGAAATTATAAAGTAAAAATCCTCCAATAGGCGATGAAGGCATAGTAACAAAATTGACAGTTTTAAAATTTAATTGTTGAATCTTTTGCTTTTATTATATTTTTTGATTGAAAATATGATATTTTAGGAATTAAGTCTAATTAAACACACAAGAAATTTCTGCATTTGTAAAAAAATTCTCCTTCATCAGTTTATATCTATTAATCATTTTAAATTATTTTTTCGTATTTTATACTCCTTTCATCACGTAGTTTTTGTCAAATTTTGCTTTTCGAAAGTCAATTTATTATTTTTTGAAAATAAACTAATTAGATCAACTCAATATTTTATAATTAAAATTTGAATATTCAAAAATTGTACGAAAAATACAACAAGCTGCAACTTTTTTCATATCAGTTTGATGAAAAAATATGTATTTTAAATTATTGATCAAAATTTACACAATTTAACTCTCGATAAGCGAAATGTGATAATAAATTTGAAACTGGGGGAGTAACAATATATGATCGTTAATCTCTTTTATACTAATTATTAAAAATTATATTTAAAAATTATTAAAATATGTAGTTTAAATTTATTTAAGCATAATAATTAATATAAATTAGTTAATTAGAGATCATATTAATAACAAATATGAGTAATAATTCACAAGTTATCAAATCAAAATAACATAGGGAACACAAGAGTCAAGACTACGACATTAATGTGTGACTCACTTGAATTGTTGTTAACTAGGGTCGACACATATGAACTATATGATTTTTAGAATGTGTTAATGTCTATCATATCTAAAGTGTTTTGAGTTTTGATTGTCGTTATTGAGATGTTTTCAAATTATTTTTTGAAAATATTTAAATTTGTAATTTAAATTTATTCAAACACAATAATTAATAACATTACTTAATTAAAAGTCATATTAATAACAAATATAAGTAATGATTTGCAAGTTATCAAATCGACGTAACATAGGAATGTAAAACTACAACATTAATGTGTGACTCTCTTGGGTTGCTGTTAACTAGGATCGACACATATAAATTATATAATTTTTATAATGTGCAGATGTCTACAATGTCTAAAGTGTTCTGACTAATATTTTCAAATTATATTTTAAAAATATTTTAAATATATAGTTTAAATTTACTTAAATATAATAATTGATAAAATTACTTAATTAAAAATTATATTAATAAAAATATAAGTTTAAATTTATACTACATATTTAAATATTTTTAAATATAATTAGAAAGTCGAATTAATATTAATCAAAGTCATTCTTATAAATTGTCATAAATTATTTCATATTTTTTAATTTCTTAACTTAGCACCAAAGGCAAAAAAAGAAGAAGGTAATTATCAAAAAAAAGATTGTATAAATTCGTCCAAAAAAAGTAAAAATTCAACAAATAAACAAATAAGAAAAATGTTTATTCCCCATGTATTGGGAAACAGCTGAAATAATAAATGAATGAGGAAATTTTAAATTTGGGAGAAAGGGTAAAAATGTAAAAAAAGAACTAGTTCATAGTGTGAATACACATTCAAATACTATTGTGGCCAAAATCATTGTGGCCAAAAGAATTTTTCCTTTTTTTTAATACCAATGGAGGAAATTGCAGAAATAATTTAGCAATATGAGTTTAGAATACAACATAATCACATTGGGAAATGAATTGGTATGCGTTTCTATTGGGACTTCACAAGATAATTTTTTCCTCAAGAGAATATTAAGAACTTCACAACCATTTTCCTCACGCCATAAAGAGTTAATATAGTTTTTACTTTAGTCTAGTGCGCAATTCAAATTTTACAATTAAAAGTTAATCTGTCATAATAAGGATTGTTGAGATAATACACTACTAAAAATTAGCGAAAAATCGACGGACTAAAAGCAACGGACACTATCGAAAAGCCAATGATTTTCTTAAAAAAATGACGGACTTCTGCCAATTTTAAGTTCTTTTAAAAGAAAGTTAACGAAAGTCTGTTGGTTATTTTCATGCAAAAATGTGAGGAAACTATAGAATGATGTGGGATTTTTACTACCGACAGATTTCCAATAGTTTCCATCGATTTTCTTTGGAAAAAAAAATAAAATCAGTGGCTTTCCGATAGTGTTCGTCAATTTTAGTTTATCGGTTTCTGTCCGTCGTTTTTTTAAATATTTTTTGAAGTTAAGAGTATCTAAATATTTGAATTATAGAAACTGATATACAAAGTAAAGACAGTAACTAACCACCAATTTAAGGTAACTAGTTTTCATAGGTAAGTGAAGGTACATATTAATGTATTATATGGAGGAAAAAAGAGGAGGATAGGAATATTGTGTTGAGCAATTTAGAGTATTTTGAGAGTCATCGAGATTTTGGGTATTGTAGGAATATAAAGTTTGAGGATATTACCTGTAAGATGAGAAGAGAAAGGGCGATCGGACCAGATGAGATCCGGTGAAATTTTGAAAGAGAAAACGTAAAGCAAGAATGGAATGGCTAACTAGGATGTTTAATGTCATATTCAGAACGTCAAAAATTCCCGAAAATGAAAATGTTGTACAATGATCCTACTGTACAAGAACAAGAGAAATATTTAGAATTACAATAACTATAGGGGTATCAAGATGTTAAGCCACACTATGAAAGTTTGGGAGAGGGTAGTGGAGACGGGGATAGGGGATTGTGTCTATTACCGAGAACCAACTTAGATTCATGCGGTGAGGGCGTTCGACTATGGAATTCATACAACTCGTAAGGAGATTGATGGAGCAGTATAAGAAGAGGAAGAGGGACTTACATATGGTGTTCATTGATCTAGAAAAAAAATTACGACAAAATCCTTGGGAGGTTCTATGAAGATGTTTGGAGGCTATAGGTGTACCCGTAGCTTACATAAGAGTGATTAAGGATATGTACGATAGAGTTAAGACCCAAGTGAGGACAGTGAAAGGAGACTCAAAGCAATTTTCATTTGTGACGGGGTTGTACTAGGAATTAGCTCTTAGACCATTTTTATTTTCCTTGGTGACGTTGAACTGACGTAGCATATTCAAGGAGAGGTGCCACAGTGTATATTATATGTAGATGATATAATTCTAATTGACAAGACACGCAACAGAGTTAATGATAGTCTGGAGGTTTAGAGACAGACCCTGGAGTCTAAAGAGTTAAGATTGAGCACAACTAAGACATAATACTTGGGGTGCAAGTTCAATAACATTTACTCACGTGGAAGATGTGAAAGTGAGGATTGATACACAAGTCATCGCCAAGAGAGAAAATTTCAAGTATATGGGATCAATAAAATAGAGGCTTGCATCCGATGTCTTGTGCGATGAGAATATGCGACCAAATCTTAAAGGTATGTTTTATAAATTGGTGGTCAAATCAATTATGTTGTATGGGGCGGAGTATTGACCGATCAAGAGCTCTCACGTCCAGAAGATGAAAATAGCAAAACTGAGGATGTTGAGATGGATGTATGAGCATACTAGGAGAGATAAGATTAGAAATGAAGATATCCAGAGCAAGGTGGGAGTGGCCTCCGTGGTGAACCAGATGAGGGAAGCGAGACTGAAATGGTTCGGGCATGTAAAGAAGAGATGCACATACGCCTTAGTAAGGAGGTGCGAGAGGTTTTCTATAGTGGGTATGAAGAGAGGTAAAGGTAGATCGAAGAAGTACTGGAGAGAGTTACTTAGACAGAACATGACACACCTGCAACTTACTGAGGACATGACCCTAGATAGAAAGATTTGGAGGTCGAGGATTAGGATAAAAGGTTAATAGGTAGTCGAGCATTGTCTAGTTTCCTTATCAATATTTTTTACTACTCTCCTACTGTCTTATTCTTCGATTTTGTTGTCTCCTTGGCTTCGATTATCATATTATTTATTGTTTTTGTTCTCCTCCATTGTTTTTAGTATGGACTCTTCGCTACTGTATTTGCTTTACATACTTGATTGTTTATATGCTTTACTTGAGCCGAGGGTCTATCGAAAACAACTTCTCTACCTTCTCAAGGAAGGGGTAAGGTTTATACACACCACCCTCTTCAGGCCTCACTTGTGGGATTACATTAGGTATGTTGTTGTTGTTCTATATTTATAGTTAAATGTTATTAAGGACATCTATTATATAATCAATCCATTTTAAGCAAATTGGATCAAGAATTGGATTGGATTTAGGATGGATTGGATATTAAATAAATTTAAATTTTAACTTTAATTTATTAAATTATTTTCCTAAAGATTTCGAGCCTTCACGTCATTAAATAGGCATCAGAGATTGTATTTAACTAGGTAAAGTTGGATAACCATAAAATTTAACTAGACAAAGTTGAATGACTAAAGACAAAACAAAATTGAACGACTCTAATGATTAATTACTATAAGTTGAGTGACCATTCAAGCATTCAACTCAAGTAAAGACAGTAGGAACCACCAATTTAAGGTAACTAGTTTTTCACACGTAAGTGAAGGTACATGTTATATATGGAGGGAAAAAGAAGATACATGTCATATAAGGACAACTAGTAGAGGTTTTTCTTTCTGAACAGTAACACCAAACTTTTCTTCCATATTTAACTGCATTGGATCCTCACCATTAGGAAGTGACCACTCAAAGTGATGAATCAAACTAGCTAAAATCAAGTGAACTTCTTGTCTAGCAAAGGGTAAGCCAGGGCATATTCTCCTCCCTGCACCAAATGGTATAAACTCAAAATTTTGACCCCTGAAGTCCACATTGGAGTTGAGAAATCGCTCGGGCATGAAGGATAATGCAGCTTCCCATGTGTTAGAGTCACGCCCTATTGCCCAAATGTTCACAAACAACCTCGAGTTCTTTGGGATGGTGTAATTCATAATGTTACACGTCTCAGGAGCACGACGAGGAATCAAGAAGGGAGTAGGCGGATGGATTCTCAACGTCTCCTTGACACAAGCAGCCAAATATGAAAGTTCACTAATGTTTGATTCTGTGATAATATCATCGCCCCCTATCTTACTTCTGAGTTCACCTTGAAGTTTGTGCATAGCTTTCTTGTTCCTTAGCAGTTCTGTCATTGCCCATTTAATTGTTGAGGTAGTACTGTCTGTAGCCGCAACAATTAAGTCCTGAAATTGAGAATAAAATTGTGTCATGTCAGTGTTAATCAAGTTTTATTAAAAATTCACATTTGCTTCATCAAATTCTCATATTCTAGACAAAGTTTTGAATTTGATCCAAAAGGGGTGAAGAAATTACTATCAATAAGATATTGATATGTAAATCCGAGAATCCACTATCAATCATGGCGTCCAAAAAATCTTGATTTTTGGTTGAGCTACCACGATTAATTGCCTGCCTTTTTTCCTTGACAATTTCACTCCATATGTTGATCATTTGATTTTGACATATATTGATCTTCTTTCTCAAACCCTGTATATCTAGAGCATCAAATACAGGATAGAATTCTGATATATTAGGCATAACTCCCACTTCTACAAATTTCCTTATAACATGGTTGTTCCCGCTGGTCTTCCTTTCATAATCTAAATCACATAAATCTTTTGAAAACAAAATGTTCCCCCATGTGTTTAAAACGGTACCGAACAGAATTTCAGAAATCTTCAACGGTTTTCCCTTTCCTGGACCCAAGAAAATCTATCATTTCACACTTTTTTCACCCGCAGGGCAGCCTGTGACTCGACTGCTTTGGGTGAGAACAAATGTGTTCGACAAAATGCCCGCAAAAACTTCCAGTGATTGCTCAAATCACTGGACCAGATAATTGAGTGTTGATCAATAACAGAGGGTTCATATGTAGCAGCTCTGGGGACAGACCGGGCTGAGAGAAGACGATCTTGAGTCTTAAGGATTTCAGCTGCGGAATCAGGAGATGAAGCTACGACAATCAGTTGAGTTCCCAGCCTGACAGAAATCAATGGGCCATGAATTTTGGCAAATTCTGCCATGGAAATGTGAGGGTTTTTCCCCATTTGGAAAATATTTCCTAACACTGGCTGGTGGAAGGTTTCGCGATTTTGGTACGAGTTGTTTGAGGATGAATAAGAAGAATGGAATCAAGACAAGGAAGGATGCTGGCAAATACTCCATTGACAACAATCGCATACCAAATAACAACACAAGTATAATGAGCAAAAGTTTCAAATTACTCAGTATGATAAAACAAATTTGCCATACTCGCTGGCCTAATATAGGTGACCTTTTCTCCCTAAAGAACCACTGAAAAACGAAGCAAATCTCAAGAAAACATTGTTCAGTTACTCTTTGACACCACTAGAGTATATTATACTTTGATGGTATCAAGGAGGAAGAAATAGTAAGACACTGTCCAGTTAATTTTTGATATATATATACTGTGATGGTATCAAAGAGTAAAAAAAGAGTGGCCACTGACGTCAGCATGACGTCAGCCCACTTTTTTCTTTTTTTAGATAAATACAATTTTAGGATAAAAAGATTATAAAAATAATGAGGTATTTAAAGGTAAATAATTTTCTTTTTTTTGGATATAAGTGTTCTTTTCCCAAAACGAAAAGGTATCTTTAGAGTCCAATTTCCTTGAAAGAAAATCATGCAGGCCTATTATTTGTTGCAGGCCTTTTATTTGTTTTAATGGCAGTGTTTGGGCTAGTGCGTATGCGCGCATTTCAAATCTCTTAATAATTCTTCCCTCACTTTATTAACCACTCACAACCTTCGGTGCTACTGCTAGCCAGTTATTTTGGTTAGTCTCCTTTCTTAAATGGTGAACCTTCTGTCGAAATGACATAAGCTACCCCTGTTTCAATTTGTTTGTCTTACTTTTTTTTTAGTTCATTTAAAAAAAATGTATTTTTTCCTTTATTGGCACCTTTTTAGTTTCAACTTTCCATATACGTGTTTTAAACCACGAGAAAGAATATTTTAATACATTCTATATATATTTAATTTAAGAACACAAGATTTAATTTTTTTTTATTTTCTTAAATTTCATATCAAATTAGATTAGACAAACAAATTAAAACATAGGGAGTAACTAATACTGCTCTACCAAAGCTGTTGTTATGATAATCGACTTAAGCATTTAACAATTTGAACTTTCAGTAAGTCATACGAGGTAGCTTGTAAGAATAACCTATAGTAACATGTAAATAATTTGAAGAAAAGAAATCTAAGAACTGTTAAATGGTGACAGGTCAAACTCACTTTTATCATTATTTTTCTCATTTTTTAAATGTAGTGCTTATATAAAAATAGAAAAATTTGCACAATCATAAGGACTAAGATGGTTGATTGTTAACCAGACACATCATATATGACAAACTAGATACAGACGGGGCGAAGTTGCACCAGAGTTTACGAGTTAGATCGAATTCAATAATTTAATTTAAATTTTATATTTATTTTTAAAAATTCACTAAATATATATTATAATTTAGTACTCAATAATTAGAGAAACTAAAATTTCAAATTCTAACTCCGCCATAAATACAAACAATTTTTGTCGTCAAGAACTCAAGCTATATCGATGAGGTTAGAACAATTCAACAACTATTTAAGTTTTTTTTTTCGAAGCCGGCTTCTACCTTAAAATATCTCTTCATTTTGTTCTAGATGCCCAAGAAATTGTTCTTTTTGAACCTAAAATCCTAAATTATGCCTTTTTTGTTTCAAAAGAATCAGACTAAAATCAAACCAATTAAATTAGTTTTATATAAATTAAAATTAAATCAAATCAATTAATTTTAATTTTCAGTGGTTCTATTTTTGTCAATTAATCAGGTTTCTTTTTAAAAAATAATATGTGACATATATTGGCAAACACATATTTCATCTATTATATTTTGGGAAAAAGACATAGGGTGACCATTAAGAAAAATAATGATCCAAGTTTGATCCGTGTATGTTAAATGTATTTAAGATTAAAATAATGACAAGTTATAGCCAAACTCTCTCTCACCTCTCGCCCTACCGAAAAGTAACGATCTCGCCAACTAGGGCTTTTTTTGTTTTATGAGAGCGTTTTTTATGTCGTGTCCTAAGGAAGAAAAAATTGATCCGTAGATCATGCCTAGTTATCCGGCCCGAACAAAGTTAAAATCAATCTCAACATGTTTAGTGCACGAGTGAAAAAATTAGATTTATAGACAGAAAGATCAACTCCAAGCTAAAAAGATAGTGTTTAAGTCCTTGTTAGCTCAGTGGTAGCATCTACAAAAGCCTTATATTCAGATTCAGCAGAGGACTTGGCCACTGTTTTTTACTTTCTTGAGGACCATTATATCAAATTCAGACCAAAATTATGTGACATAGCCACCAGTAGGCCTACGACCATTAATGCTCCTAGCCACGCTGGCCAGAATCACTGAATGCTTGCAAGTGAGCATTAATAACTCTAGAAATGAAAAAAGACACGATTTTGATCTATTATAAATAACATATATATAGAGAGAATCTTCTTGAAAGCAATCCATTGATTTTGCGAGTGATTGTCATGTGATGGCAAACTTTGTTAACGATAGTCTTGTTAATGTACTCCCTCCGGACCATTTCACTTGTCGTCTTTACTAAAAATAAATGATCCAAAATAGTTGGAGTCAATTCTCAAAATGGTTACTGAATTTGTGCAAACATCCCACTAAAGTAATTTTTGCTTTTCCAGAACAGGTGGCTGGTATACCACAATAATAAAACTTCCTTTTATTTTAATATGGTCATTGAACTATGTACATCTTTCCAAAGTAAAGTGAAACTAAGAAATAGTTAAGGTCATGTTTGGGAAGCCACTAGAAAATTAAAATTGGGTGTAATTGGATATAATTAACAGTTTGGTATGATATGCAAAATGAAATAACAAGTCAATACTACTAAAACAAATAAATTGGAACATAAATTCAAAATTCAACAAAAATATATGAGCAATTATATTGAATCTTAAAAAGTAAAGGTTGAAAAATGAGAAGAAAAGAAATGAAAGATAAAAAATGTAAAATGAGAAAAATATATATTTAAAAAGTAAAAATAAAAAATAAATTAAAATAATAGAAATAAAAATATAAATTAAAAAGAAAATAAATTAAAAAGTAACCTTGTAATTACACCCAATTTTCAATCCCTCCTTGAGAATTAGACAGCGTAATTATACCCTTTCAATTACACTCAATTCTCCTCTAAGTTGGTAATTATTTGATAATTACATCCAATTACACTCAATTTCAATTTTCTTGTGGCTTTTCAAACATGACCTTAACTATTTCTTAGTTTCACTTTACTTTGGAAAGATGTACATAGTTCAATGACCATATTTTCCTAAAAAAAAATAAAAGTTACTTTAGTGGGATGTTTGCACAAATTCAGTGACCATTTGGGGAATTTTACAAAAGTTACTCAAATAGTTGTCATTTTATAAATTCTAGGTATAATTAGTTGTTTGTTTTCAACTTTACCTGTCATAAGTATGGAAAGATGTTAATATAGTGCAAAAAAGAGAAGTATTAAATATTGAGGAGTAATGAAGCTTAGTCAAATTACACTCTAGTTAATATTTTTTCTTAAGGGGCGTGTAAATAAAAAATGTGACAAGTAAAGTGATCCGGAGGGAGTAACATATTGTAAAGCACCAACAACATGTCTATAGAGGCTGGGATCATCAATGGAGGAACTATCACCCTTGTAGTTGGCCACCTATTAGGATTTGACAGTTGAACCATATTCTAGAGTGACTAAGAGGTATAAGGATAAAAAGAAACACTACATTATTCTTTTACATGTTTTTGAGAGTAAATTGTATACTTCATTTTATTTAGTCATTAAGGAGTGTTGCTTGACGTCAGTCCATGATTAGTATATTGATCCTGTCATGATCCAAAAATTGAATAGTTGTGATGACACCTACACTGAAATTGTTAGGTGAACCCTAATTCATTTTTTGTCCACTTTTAGTAATCTAAGCGGAAAGGTAAATGCGAGTAAACATAACTTAGTCATAACTAGAATCTCATAACCATACAACATGCAAAGTAATGAAAACACCCCTAATACCTGGTATCGTAGATACAAAAATCTCTAAAAGAGAATATAAGTCTGAAAGTGGCTAAATATAACTGTGTAGAAATAGTAAAGATAAAATATAAAAATGGGTTAAAGGAGACTAGTGTTGCGGATCAGCCAGCAGCTCACCCTAAGATCTCCAAAAAAGGGCTATGAATTCAGACGGCTCCGCGTACTGCACTGGTGCATCGATCTAAATATGCATTTATAAAGAAGTGTAACAAGTATAGTATGAGTATAAAATAGCAACATGTACCTAATAAGTATCATTAATTGATACTGTTGAAGCAGTGATGATGTTAGATTGTTGAAAATACTTGTGATAGTATTAAATAGTAATAAGACTTCACAATAAACAAATAGCACAAATAAGAGTGAAATAACACAAATTAATGGGTAAATCTCCTAAGTCAACAAATACAAGAACTAAATACAAATCACCTCATCTGTTCAATATATATTACTAATAGGTTTATCAAGCTAAATAAATAAAGAATGCAATATAATGATCATGTATATATAATATAACTTCATTTTAACTTGCTTAATGATTCAACAAAAATCAACCTCAAGCTCCGAGGTCAAAACTAAAATTTCTTTAAAAATCGGGTTATTCATAACCTATGGGTTTTGAATCTCAAATTTCATCCAATTCCAAACACTAATCAACCTCCAAATTTCTTATTTGCATATTCTTAGTCCTTGGGTTCACCAACTAATTATGAATTAAATTGCTAATAAACTTAAAAAATTACGGGCTAATACCGAAATTGAGTTTAGATGCTTACCCCTTTTTCTAAAACGTATGGTAATTTTTTTTGGGAGGAAATGATGAAGGATTAGGGATATTTATAATTGAGAACTAGAGATAGTATAATTTTATAAACTGAAAGGTTAAAAATAAAATTTGAGTGTGGGGGTAGGGGGCTGGGAGCACAGATATTTTTTTGGGTGTGGGGGTGGGTCAACATGATCGCTTTTAGCTGGTGCAAAAATAGTCGTTGATAAACAACTAAAAATAACTAGAAACTTAAAAAAAGAAATCGGAATAGGCAGGCAGGTGTAACACCTCGAAATTCGATCCATCTTTTAAACTTAAAAAAATTGAAAAATTTGAACTTTCCAGAAATGACAGGTCCAAACCACAGACCGTGGTTTGAACCTTGAGTCATGGAGTGAAACAATGGTTTATGTCTGCCAGGATCAGTCTCTGGTCTGAGAACCATGAGTTGATTCTACGGACTGTAGTTCAGTCTACGACCCGTCCTATCAACTCGTGGAATCAGACCTGAGGACTGACTGATTTCCTATGAACCACGAGTCAAGAAGACGGACCGTGGTTTGAATTACAGACCATCATGTTGACTCGTGGAACCTGATCAGAGACCTGCCAAGTCCTTCAGGGATGACGAATTGGTTTGACGGACCATAATCTTTTCTACGATCCGTTCTGTTGACCTGTAGTTTGGTTTCTGCATCCTATCTTTTTGGCCAGGAATGACTGGTGGAAATCACGAGCCGTGGTTTGGTCTACGACCCGTGGAATCCGTTCGTGGTCCCTGAAAGT
Organism: Jaltomata sinuosa; assembly: GCA_003996215.1. Taxonomy (NCBI): domain Eukaryota; kingdom Viridiplantae; phylum Streptophyta; class Magnoliopsida; order Solanales; family Solanaceae; genus Jaltomata; species Jaltomata sinuosa. The sequence continues at coordinate 426,455 of QJPP01007531.1, forward strand.
TAACTTTTTCTAATTATATCACAGGGGCATTTTAGTTATTACCCACCATTTTAACTCCTAAATGAGGTCATTTTGACTATTTCTAAAAGGGTTTTCACCCTCATTAGCCTAAGTTCCTCCTCAAATCTTCATTCATCTCCCCAAAAGGAAAAGAACTCTCTCAAGCCCAAAGTCTCAAGCTCCAAGATCAAGTCTCCTTTTCTTTTCAATTCCAAGTGAGTTAGCTTCAATCAAGGTATGTGGGTATTCAACAATGAGTTCCTCTCACCCTTGTGCCCAAAACTCCCAATTCTTATTTTGAATTATGAACATGTGAAATTAGGGTTTTGATCTAAATTGGAAAAAACTTATGAAATCAGTTTCTATGCATCAATTCATGGTTTCTTATTGTTTATTTACGATTTGATTAAGATTCCTTAATTGGTTTTAAAAGCCCATGTCTTAAAGTTGATTTCTAGCATGATTCCATTGAATTGCATGTTTTCAAGTGAAAGTTTACATGTTTAGATAACATGTCCTTAAGTATTTATAAAATTGCATGCCTAACTCTTCAAGTATGAATTTAGAAAGAAAAGTATGTTTTGAATTATGGCTATGCTAAGTTTCAAGAACTTATGATATGAGAATTGCATGATACCCGATGTGTCTTCATGCTTTTCAACAAGATTTGGCATTAGATTATGCCACTATGAACTTATGAGCTATATGTATGTTTTAGGAGTAGTATTTAGCACTGAGTGATGAGGGTTCGATTATCCAAGTTCAAAAACAACATTGTCAGCGTAGGTTATGAATTGCCCTATGGGCTTATGAGAGTGGTTCCACATCTTGATTATGGTGTCTTGTGCTTTAGCGGGCATTAGGGAAGCTTTGCTAACTAGGGTTATATAGTTAGGTATGGTGACTTGTTACTTGGCAGGGTTCAAGTCAGCTTTTCTAACTAGGGTTACATAGTTAGATTCCATGTGGCTCGCATGGTCTATTGTCGGTTATAAATTTTTTATTTATGAACGTTTTAACTGGTTTAAGCTTATGATATCTATTTTGAAGTTTTGACTCCTATATCATGTTTACCATTAAAGTTATGATATTTACTTATGATATTCCCTTTTGCATGAACTTGGTTTTAAATATGTTTTAAGTATGTTTTCATCATATTCATGCATATATCACATATTCAGTACATCTTATAGTACTGACGCATATCTTGCGCTACATTCTTTGATGATGCAGATTCAGACTCTCGTTCCCTCACACTCGTGGCTAGATATTGTCGGAGTCCCAGTTCCCAGTGGTGAGACCTTATTATCCGAGGGCCAGTATTAGACCTATTTCTCTTATGTTATTTTCTTTGGATTTCACGAGCTAGTTGGGGTCTTGTTCTATCAGCTCTTATGTTAGTTTAGAGGCTTCAGACATAGCTAGACTTTTATTCTGTTGCATGGATTTGATACTTCTTAGACTTGTTCTTATTTAAGTTATGGTTGCCTATCTTTAACTAGTATACTTCCGCTATGTTTCTTGAATTGATTTTTGAGTATGCTATGACCAAGAGTTAATTTGGAGCACTTGTGTTCTGAATCCCGTGTTACGTCTACGGGGTAGCCTCGGGGCACGATAAACTTGGTATCAGAGCCTCAAGTTCAAGAGTCCTAGGGTGTCTGAAGCCGCATCAAGTAGAGTCTCTTTCATGTGTGTGAAGCGCGCCACACTTATAAAAGGGAAGCTATAAAATGTCTTAGGAAAAGTTCACTTCTTTCATGATCAGTATCGTGTGATAGATTTTAACCCTGTTACTCTTCTAATCCATTCTTATTACGTTTCAGATTATGCCTTCTCGTCGTGCTATGCCTCGCCGGGCTAATGTCCGAAATTCTAATCCTCCGATTCCAGACCCCGAGGTTACCAATGTAGAGTTCAGAAATGCCATCCATATGCTAGCTTAGACTGCGGCTGCTCAGGAAAATCAGCAGTTTCCTATCCCCGTCCACCCTTAAGGTGGAGTAGCGGCCCGAGTTCGAGTTTTCATTCGCATGAACCCACTTGAGTTCTGGGGTTTGAAAATGGGTGAGGATCCACAAAATTTCTTGGATGAGGTAAAAAAGATATTTGGTGTGATGCAAGTCGGTGGTGCTGATTGTATTGAGCTAGCTTCCTATCAACTCAAGGACGTGGCTTATATTTGGTTCACACAATGGAAGGATGCTAGAGCTAGGGACATGGTCCCTATGGCTTGAGAATGTTTTGAAAGGGCTTTTCTTAACCGGTTCTTCCCAAGGGAGTTGAGGCAAGCTAAGATCGAGGAATTCGTGAATTTGAGGCAAGGTTCTATGTCAGTTCAAGAATACGGGTTGAAGTTCACCTAGCTTTTAGGTATGCTCCTTGCATGGTGGCTGACCCATGGGATGAGATGAGTAAGTATGTTTATGGAGAATCAGATTCGGTGAAGAAGGAGTGTAGGTCCACGATACTTTTGGGTGATATGAATATTTCCTGACTCATGACTTATGCCCAACAGATTGAGGTAGATAAAATGAAGGAGAAGGCAAGGGAGAACAAGAGGGTTAGGTCGGAAGGTTCAGGTTTTGGCCATCAAAAGTTTGGGGGTGGACCTCGCTCTTCATTTCAGAAGAAATCATCAACCCTCATTCATTCTTCAGCTAATATTCCTACCCAGGCCTCCATGCCTCATCATGATCAGACTGGTAGATGAGCTGGTTCCTATTTGCAGGGGAGTCATCCTGGTGAATGTTTAGTTGGTTCAGGTAGTTGCTTCGGGTGTGGTCAGGCTGGGCATCGAATTAGAGATTTCTCTTTGGCTAAGAAGGGGCAGGGTGGTAGCAGGACTCAGTCTGCCCTAGTAACTTCAGGAGGTCGACCAGCCCAGCAGGGAACAACTTCTAGTTCTGGTGGTCAGCGCCAAAACCGCCATTATGATATATCCTCTCATCAGGATTATGAGGGTTCTCCAGATATTGTTACTGGTATGTTGAAAGTCTTCTCTTTCGATGTGTATGCTTTGTTGGACCCCAGCGCCTCCTTATCTTTTGTGACCCCTTATATAGCATGGAAATTCAAAATTTGTCCTGAATTTCTTTTAGAACCCTTTTGTATTTCTACTCCTGGTTGTGAGTCTGTCTTAGCCAAAAGTGTTGACACCCAATTTTGTCCCATCTTTCTTACCGATTAATTCTTTATGCTTCAAATAATTTTGATAATTTAAGAATGCATACAAGTTATTTTTATTATAATTAGAAATCTATGTAATTCTATCGTCCTTATTTTTTGTGAATTTATCAATATAGTTCTACTACTATTATTATTATTACTTTATTATTGTTATTATTTTTATAAATCTAGCAGCGTGCTCGTTATTTTTAATTTAGCAAAGGACGGAGGCCGTCACCACCTTGACGGTCAATGTGACGGACCGTCACACATGTGACGGACCGTCACTCAGACCGTCACCTTAAGGCAGTGGCACTGCCTCTTTGCTGCCATGGTGCGACGGTGGGGGTGACGGACCGTCACCACCTTGACGGACCGTCACGGCGGCCGTCACCACCTTGACGGACCGTCACGGCGGCCGTCACCACCTTGACGGACCGTCACGGCGGCCGTCACCCCTAGGCAGTGTTGCCCCTCTCCTTGACGGTCTATGTGACGGACCGTCACACATGTGACGGACCGTCACTCAGGCCGTCACTTTTAGGCAAAATCCTCTTTTCTCGTATTTCCTTCCGTTTCCGTATTCGCTCCCATTTTCTACAAATACTTCTTTTGATTTTCTAACTTTTTTAAATGTTATCGTAATTCCTACGATATTGATTTTTTGCCTAATATTTTTATAATTATCTTTTAATCATAAATAATTGAATACGTTTTAACCCACGTGGATGCCACGTAAGCGCCACGTAAGCACCCAACAGTCACAAACACACCTATAGCACACGCTTTCCATGTGCCTCACACATCTTGCACACACCCAACTTCCTCCTCGCCGCGTGTCGCTCTTTTATTGGTTGGTCAAACCCATCCCAAAATCCAACTCACCCCATTTGCTTAAATTACCTAATTTACCCTCACTTTATCTACCCAAAATACCCAATATACCCTCGAAACCCTAACAAAAACATCAGCCGCTTCTTTGTTTTCTTCTCCCACTTTTCCTCTTCTAGAAAAAGCTCCAGCAAGCTTTGGCCATGGCAGAAGGCCACAACCCCATTTTCGTGCAACCTTCGTCTCTTTCTTCTGCAAAAATCAGACGCTCCTCTTCTTCAATTCGTCAACACAAGAGGCCAAGAAACTCTGAAAATTTTCATCAACTTTTCAGAGCTTTTCAATTCAAATTTCAAACGGGGTAATTCACTCTTAAAATCCCGCCCAAATGCTCAATCTCAACCCTAGATTTCTCCTATAAATATTAAGCTTTTGGTCCGAAAAGAGGAGGGTTTTCTGGCTGCCTCTTCCCCCTAAAATCTTTGTTATTCTGCTTTGCCTTTAAGGCCCTTTTTCCTCCGCCCCCCCCCTGCACTATTATATTTATTGGTTTTTGCTCTTAAGCACTTGTCTTTGCATTCTCGTTTGGGTTTTTCCGAAACTTTTGTTTTGAGCGAGTTTGAGTTTGGATCTTGACGTTGGAGCCCTTGTTCACTGCTCCACACAAGGTCGGTACTCTTCCTTTCCTTCCTTTTTATTTTTCGTTTCAAGAACTGAATGCGTTAGTGTTCCCGTTTAATTCATATTTGATGCTTTGTATGGTCTGTTTTATTTTTAGTTCTTCGTACGAAACCAACATGTAATTAATGGATATTTAGAATTACAAACCTTAAAGGAAAAGTTATTGTTCTGTACGCAAGGATAAAATTTGGTGAATATGTGATCGTTTGAATGCCTTAGTTGCTCGCCTAAGTTTTCGTTTCGTTTGAACAACTCGGTTACTCGTCTAAGGTTCTGTTTTGAATGTTTGAATCTGTGGCCTTACCATCTTTTTGTTTCGACAAATCAGTAAGCAAACAGTTTGAGATGGAGTAAGGATACCTGGAGGAATGCTACTAATCTGTCGAATATGTTTTTCATTGTATCGCTCATTTAGCTTCTCTGTTCTAGGATTTGTTAAAAACATGCTTCGCTTGTTCCTATTTCGAAATCAAGGTTTAAAAGAGAACTATGGGCATTTAGGGAGGAAGCCACCCAGTTATATAAGTTAAAACTAGTCGAAACTTGCGAACGTTTAAAGATCTTTGACCGTTTATAAATCTTTTGCTTTCACTGTTCAAAAGAGACTGTTTTGCCATGGCTACTCTCTTAAAAATCAGCTCATGCTAATATACTTTACTACTGCCTCATGATCAAACAGCTTGAAAAATGTTGTGTTGTTTAAAGAAAAGTGTGAATCCGACTTCATCTCCATTTATTTATTTCTTTCGTTTCAAGCGGCTTTGGTTGTTTGGGAAATTTCGTGTTTGTTTAGACTTGTTCTTGTCTTTTGTACGTTTTGATGACAATCAATTAAAGTATGCCTTCAGTTCTACTTTAGTTAAATTATTTATTTATTTACTTATTTACTTTCTCGTTACATGCCATAGGTAAACACGCTTTAAATCCCATAAAGAAATCATGTCATCTTGTCTAAACATATTTGGGTAAATATCAAGATGGGATATATATAAGATATAGCTAGCATAAGTTCACTGTATGATTCATCTTTGGCTATTGTTGTGTTAAAATGCTACCTATAGTCAAGACCTTCAAGTTCCTCTCTTCATTCAAATAATTTTAAACTTATTTTTTGTGAATAATTCTAATGTGTAGAAATTGTGTAAAATGCCTTTGTTTGTCATGGATATTTGGACTCTTGAATGTTGTCAGAGCATGCTCCTGTTAGTCTTTATACTAGTAATTTTGCTCTCATTGGCATTTGGTGTGATACTACTACTCCTATGAGTCTTATGCTATTTGAATACATTTCACATCACTAGTTTCTAATCTTTATTTCTCTCTTTCTTTACATGTACACTTCGGAGCAAATGGAGTCTTAATTCGAGACTCTCGTAAGTGGAGTCTCAAGGCGAGACTTGACTCAACATACCCGCGCTTGGAGTCTTTATACGTTCTTCTATTCTTAGGTCATACCCAATAGCAAGAAGAAAAAAAAATGAGCGAAACACTTGGGGTCGCTTTTGGTGTCCTTCCTTCCTTATTATTCTTATTATAACTTTCTTGTTATTGTTTAGTAGCTTATTTTGTGTTGACTTAGTTTTATCTCAAGTTTGAGATTATTTGTTGAATTTCTTTCTTAACACTAGACTAATTTTATTACGTGAGATCGTTAATCTAGTTAATTAATAGTGTCTTTGTTTTATTATTTGATGTCAATAAAAGAATTAGGCCTAGAATACTTGAACCTTAGAAAGGGTAGTTTGCTATATATAATAAAAGAAGTATATGACTAGCTTCTCTCTTTCGTCTATATACATGGTCACTAACCAAATGCTTTGCCTTCTTTTTTAATCTTTCTTGTTAAAAGTAGAGTTAAAATCTAGATATGTTTGGTGTAAAAAAATGCAACTTTAGTATGTTCAAAAGTGCAGATTTTATGTGCAAAACTCAGCTTTTCTAGTGCTAAAAACGCAGATTTTAGTGTAAAGAATATACAGCTTCCTAAGAGTTTTAAAACCCAATTTTTGAAGGAAAAATATACTTGTTTAAGGACTTAAAAAGTGCAGATTTTTTAGCTAAAAAACATAGCTGTTTAAGAGCTTTAGAACGCAGATTTTGAGGTCAAAACAAACTTCCTTTGTGATCTTTAAGGTGCAGATTTTGCATAAAAAGGATGTAGATTTTTGAAGTGAAAAATGCTCTTATCAAGAACATGAAAATGCTTTATCTTTTTAGTAAAAAATATAGCTATTCGAAAGGATCAAAACACACTTACGTGAAAGGCAAAACTAATTTTTTTTTACATCATTGGAATTTTTCCTTGTTTGCTTTGAAAACTATTTTACTAATAGATATCTTTGAAATCTTTATTTTTATCAAGTCTAAGGCTATAATTTTAAATCCAGGTATTCCCTAACAAGCTATTCTTTATAACCAAATAGTTTAGTTGCACATCTTTTATTGCTCAACATATATTTTTGGAGAATAACTCACTTGATACTTTACCATGATTTATTTTTTATTCAGACACCCTTTATTTTAAGTTTATCATTAATTATCTTCTTCTACAAATTATCAATTTTACTAGCAATTTTATGCTTTCAATTTGTAACCTTAATAATATTTGTAAGTTATTTTTTAGACCCTTATTTGTTTAACCTAAGTCTGGCCGGTTAACCGTATTTGGCGGATCTTAAAGGGTGCTTAACCCCTTCCCTTTAGGATAGTTAGAATCCTTACTTAGAATCTTAAGTTTAGTAGACCTTAAAATGAAGTCTTTATTTGCTTTAATCATTAGTTAATTATAGGTGTCCTAATTCACCGTAAGACTAATTAGGTGGCGACTTCCTTTAATTAATTTAGAAGTTTTCAATACGTTGTACACCGTTTCGACCTCGGTTAAAATGGGGTATAACAGCTTGGCGACTTCACTGGGGATTTTAGGTTCTAAACCATAATAAACTTAGGTTAATAATTAAAGCACTTTGTATTTGTTTGTTTTATTTTAATCGCTTGAAGTTTTATTTATTTTATGTGATATAAATTGTTTATTTGCTATTATTTTATCTAAATTGCCTTATGTGTCACCGCTTTATTTAAACTGTCATTCCGTTCATATTTCCTCCACTTTTGGAAACTTGACACTTTCACACACATTGTACACGCGAGTTGTATCCTTTCACTTCTCCAAAATTCTTTCAAACACCTTATATTTAGAGAGTTGGTGCATGCGTGGGGTGAGCGGATAGTTTTACTACCGTGTGACCACGTACCTTCTCACATAGGAAAATCTCAAGTCCGGGTCTACCCAAATCTTAGTTCACCTAAGATAGAGCTAAGCCAACACCTATTTTAGGTACATGCATCATGATACTTAGGAGACTTAATATGCTTGGCATATTAAGTTCATTAGTCAACCTCGCCCAAATGTCCGAGTGGGTTCACAACCCCGAGTGACGCTTATCATTTATATGTGCATTATTTAAAAATGATTGTGCCTAAATATGGACCGTTTACTCTAAATTAAATTTTGTATATTATAATGATTAAAGCTTTTTTTAATATTATTTTATTTTGAGAATAAGATTTGTTTAATTAATTAAAGAGCAAACGAATGACATATTATGGCACATTTATTCTTTAAATACGCGTTAGGCCTACCTCTGGCATAAAGAGGCACCTGTATATTAGGACGCGTTATTATCATACGAATTGTTTGCTCGCTTACTTGCTACGTGCCGTATATGAATTTATTTGCTACATGATTTCACTTGATATTTACTAACATTATCTTTATTTTTCTTTATTTAAAGAAGAGTGACTTGCGTCTGTTTATCTCTTTATTTAATTGCCTATTATATTTTTACATGTTCACAATTATTGTTGTTATTGTTGTTGTTGATATTATTATTATTATTATTATTATTGTTGTTATTATTATTATTATTATTAATATTATTATTATTATTATTGTTATTATTATTATTATTATTATTATTATTGATTATAATCTTTCCGCGCTTAGAGCACTTTAAAGATTTTAGAGCATCGTTTAGAATCATTATCCTAGGCTCACTCAAGCTTTTAGAGTTCTCAATTAATTTATCCTCCCGTTTAGGATATAATCTTCTTTATCAAATTTGCCTTAGTTATTTCAAAATTCCTACTCCCTCATTCCGCTCGTTTATAAGACTCGTGTCAAAATTCAATGTTTCTAGATTTTTTACTTTCTCAAGCCTTTTCAAGTCTCTCCTTTACGGGTTTAATCTTCTGTTTCTAATGATAGAATATTTATCCCGTTAGTTTCATGCTTCGTAGAATCTAGTTAGCGCCCGATCTACGTCATGAAACTTCTACTTATGCTCTCAAATTCTTCCAATCTTTCATTAATCTCTATGCCATTTGTGGCTTCTTAAATTGGTAGATGTCCAAATTTATTTGCGCAATCTATCAAATAGCACTCGTCGACATTTGCTCGATCTTCTCCATCTAATTTGTTCAAGAATGACTTTCCAAAATTGATACTTCTTTAGAGTTTATCATTCATTCAAAATGCTTGTGTCGTTCCTATTTTTGAGCTATTAAAATTAATCTTTTCGCACCTTTTATTTCTAAGTTTTGGCATGCAAGTCGAAGCATCTCATAGGTCTCCAATTGGTTGACATTATTCTCGTCCTCGATAATTTTTCAACCCGCCAACTCAGAGTCATTTGCAATCGTTCAATTTTTCAAGTTCAATCCTCGTGCGTTTAGTTTCCTTTTTAAATATCTTAATCTCGTGCTTGTCATCAAATTCGTCTTTAATACATTCTTTATAAGACTTAATCCTTTGATTTCTTCTCAAGCATCACATGTTTAAATAATCCACCCTTAGCCTCTTGTATGTCTATTCTACGCTTATCAAGTGTTCCATTTTCTTTCCAAAGGTTGACTTAAGTTGAACATCAAAGATTCAAGGGCGACCATTGGACCAAGGTTTATTGCATCAGATTTACCTTCTCATCCAATTTTTGCAAGCACTCATGATATAGCCGGATGGAACAGCAACAATGGTTTCATCGAAGAGGACTATTAGCATATGATGGGACTTTTTGTTCATTAAGAAATATGTGTGGCCTTCAAGAAGCATGTAATAGGATAGTTAGTTTTTGGGGAGCACATTTTGGGATTAATTATGAACTTTTGTAAGCTCAAATGATCGATCTTATATTTTTATGTAAGCAGAACTACACATGACCTGATTTCCTTGGTGGATATGTAGGCAGCCCATATAGGGACTCGGTCATATTGGGGTTTTTTTTAATATTTCTTTTGCGTGTAATTGGAACTACGTTTGATCTGATTTCCTGTCGGACACAGGATACGTAGGCAGCCTATATAAGGCTCGGTCTCTTTATTATAAAATTTTAATTTCCTCAGAGAAGATTGATATTCCGCCAAATTTTTTAGCGTACAATCATGGCGTCATCATCAAAATATCTTTAGACTGGGGCAAGTCTTGGAATTTACCAGAGTTCGCAAGGGATGAAGATCAAGTCAAAAAAGCTTTGTTGTTCAACATAAGTCAGCCTTTTTCGAATTGCGCATTCTATTCCAAATTAGTTTGCTTTTATTTTGTTAAAAATTCGAGCGTTAGAGCCAAATAAGTGATTTCCATTCACTCATTCTGCGATTTAAGTCATCCCTTTTATCTTAGAGCTTCTACGTAAGCAAGTCACAAATTTATCTATTTTATCAAATAATTTATGTATTTACTTCCTATTTTCATACGCTAATATTTTTATTTTTTAAGCAGCTTTATCTTTCTTTAGAGGTTGCCTAGCATTGAACATTGTTTTGGCTGTGAATCTGCATCAAGGGCAAACTATAATGGCAGACCGATTTGAAGCATTCAACAACGGTATGAAATTGGTGCAGGCACAAAATGATGATAATGAAAATAATGTGGTTCGAAGAAATGTGTTGGTTAATCTACCAAATACCTTCAGCCTTCTTCCTACCCCAACTTCCAGCCCAACCAAAAATATTTGTTTAACTATATCCCCTTGCCCAACTCCTTCCTATACAATTTCTCCTCAAATGCCATCAGTATACGCTAAAGCCAAAAGTTTTCAATTTACCATGATGCCAAATACTCATCCTTCCACAATTGTGCTTCCTTTCAAGGAAAATAAGCACGATCAACTAGCATTTTGTCAATATGCTAGATGTGAAAAGGAGATTCAGTCACCTTGCCATGAAAATTTGGAAAGAGAACTTCACAATTTGAGAAAAGCATTTGATGAAGAGTTGCATTCAAGAAATTACCAGAGTTTAAAGTATGAAGATTTGTGTGTGCACCCAAATGTTGAGCTTCCACCAGGGTACAAGCTACCAAAGTTTAACACTTTCAGTGGGAAAGGAGATCCTGTCGCTCATTTGAAAGATTACTGCAGCAGGTTAATCGGAATTGGCAATGATGAAGCCATACGAATGAGACTATTCATTCAAAGCTTATCAGGATTGGCACTCTCTTGGTACACTAAGCAAGACTTTAACAAATGGTATACATGGCAAGATATGGCTCGCGATTTTGTCAAGCAATACAATTTCAACTGCGAGGATGATCTTCATATAGCCGATTTGTTCAAAGTAAAGAAAAAGCCGCATGAATCTTTTCAAGAATATGCCTTACGATGGAGGTTAGAAGCTTCAAAAATGCATCCTCCATTGCCTGAAGAGGAATTGATCTCAGCCTTCATTCAAATTCAAGATGGTCTATATTATAATAAACTACTTGGAACTTGTGCACGCAACTTTTCTGATTTGATTCGTGTTGGCAAAGAGTTGGAAAGTGGAATTCAAGAAGGGCGAATTGTAGACAACCTAGCAACACCAGTTGTTCACCAAACCTTTCAACCAAAACCTTCTTGCCAGCAAAACTTTCAAAATGGTCGTCAACTAAAATTTCACCAAGCACAATCTAGCTCACAACAACAAAGGAAGATGAAATTTTTCTCCTTCACTCCTATAGATGAGCCATTGAAAAATATATTTGAGAGATTGAAAGCTAATGGACTTCTGCAATCAAAAAAAGGATTCATGCCTAAGTATCCATCTCCAAATTTTGATTTATCCAAAAGTTGTGCTTATCATTCAAATATTCAGGGACATGATATTGAGAATTGTTCGGCACTGAGATTCAAGATTGAAAGCATGATTGAAAGTGGCAAGATAAAGCTGCACCAAGAGCCTCCAACCAACAATGACAATATCGCAAGTGGCAGCACAATCTTTGTTAAGGGTGATCCATCAAAATTGGCACCAAGGCATTTAAAGAGAAAGCGTGCAACCAGTCAAGAGAATTGACAAAGGCATCATTTTGCAAATTTGAGAATATCATTCTCCATTTTCCCTCTTTTATGAGTAGCTACTATTTTGCAATCCTTTCCTAAGCTTTTGTATGAACTACGTTTGACCTGATTCCTGTTAGTAGCGGGATACGTAGGCGCTCATTCTGAGTTCGGTCTCATTATAATAAAAAATCCATTTCCCCAATAGCCAAAACTGGGACAGCCTTGCAAATGGCCTATGTTTATTCAATGAAGCAGAAGTCAAGATCACAAATCATATTCGCTCATCAATTTGTTGCAGTGCCATAGCAACGAGAAGCGCAGATTCAAAGTCAAAGCTTCAAAGTTCAATGCAAGGCAACCATTTCATCTTATACTAACGAGTTTTCTTTGAATAATGCAGAGGCTAATTTTGGAATGATAACGCACGCAAATGATGACGCAAATTGGATGTTGTATTTCACAAATTTTCTTTGAGTGCAGAATTTTGATTTCCAGTAAATTTTCATCAAGGCATCGTACTTTAAATAATGGCTACTGCAAAGGCATCGCATCAAGCACTATTATAAAGGCATTTGATTTCTTGAGCACTCATTGGATGTTGCTACTGCAAAGGCATCATACCAATCTCTCCATATCGTATTATAAATGTTCGCAACTATGAAGGCACCGCACTAAATTTGCTGCACCGCACCTTGCATATTTATTATTTTAAGAGCGCCGCACCAAGCTCACTGCACCGCATCATGATGTCCATTATTGTAAAGGCACCGCACCAAGCTTTCTGCATTGCAACATGAAAATTAGCTACCGCAAATCAAGCATCGCATCAAGCTTTATGCATCGCATCAATATTTATCTTTCTAAGCTTACATCATATTTTGGGTTCGTCCACCCTAAAATAGGACACATTGGGTTCGTTCACCCTAAAATAGAACACATTGGGTTCGTCCACCCTAAAATAGGACATATTGGGTTCGTTCACCCTAAAATAGAATACATTGGGTCCGTTCACCCTAAAATAGAACACATTGGGTTCGTCCACCCTCAAATAGGACACATTGGGTTCGTCCACCCTAAAATAGGATATATTGGGTTTGTCCATCCTCAAATAGGACATGTTGGGTTCGTTCACCCTAAAATAGAATACGTTGGGTTCGTTCACCCTAAAATAGAACACGTTGGGTTTGTTCACCCTAAAATAGGACACGTGGGTTCGTTCACCCTAAAATAGAACACAACGGGGTCATCCACCCCAAAATAGGATATGCTGGGTTTGTTCACCCTCAAATAGGACATTTTTAGGCTTATCCTCTTTCAATTAAATATTTATGCTCGGCCGCTTATTATTGCACATCTCGCAATGCATTATTTTTATTTATTTATTTATCAAGCACCGCACGCTATCTTTTAAATTTCTTGAAAATCGCGCTTTGAATATATTGGGTTCGTTCACCCTAAAATAGAACACATTGGGTTCGTCCACCCTAAAATAGGATATATTGGGTTCGTCCACCCTAAAATAGGACACATTAGGTTCGTTCACCTTAAAATAGAACACAACGGGTTCATCCACCCCAAAATAGGATATGCTGGGTTTGTTCACCCTCAAATAGGACATTTTTAGGCTTATCCTCTTTCAAATTAAATATTTATGCTCGCCCGCTTATTATTGTACATCTCGCAATGCATTATTTTTATTTATTTACTTATCAAGCACCGCATGCTATCTTTTAAATTTCTTGAAAGTTGCGCTTTGAATATATTGGGTTCGTTCACCCTAAAATAGAACACATCGGGTTCATCCACCCCAAAATAGGATATGCTGGGTTTGTTCACCCTCAAATAGGACATTTTTAGGCTTATCCTCTTTCAATTAAATATTTATGCTCGCCCGCTTATTATTGCACATCTCGCAATGCATTATTTTATTTATTTACTTATTAAGCACCGCATGCTATCTTTTAAATTTTTTGGAAATCACGCTTTGTATATGTGTTTGCTTTGCTGACGTTATTACTTAGATTTTGCGGGCGCATAATCTAAAGCAATTATTTAAGAAATAATGCACATTTGACTTAGCACCAGTTCAGAATGGATGCATCTTCCTTCTGATCTTTGTCGTAAGATATTTATTATATTTCACGCTTTGTTTGCTAACAATTTTATTAAGACTTTGCAGAAAGTACCACCCACATGCAGCAACAAGAGACATAGCACAACGTGGAACTTCATCTAAGCAGTGAACTAGGGCAATTTGTTGGGAATGTCGATCGGACTCCCAACAAGGGTCAAGGATCTACACTCGAACTCTATTCAACCTACATCCCACAGCTCGGAGCATGTAGAAAATTTTGCGTCAAGCTCTCCTATATTCATTCCTCACCGCTTTTATAACTTTTTCAGCCCCTTTTCTTCGTTCTCCTTACAAATCTTGCAATCCAGTCTCATCGTAACTCGATACTGGGATAATTTTTAGAAAATATATCAATCTTTGGCTATGCTTTGCTTTATTCCTTACTTCACTTCTTTTTTTTTATTACATATGTACTTATTCAAGCTTAATCTTTTTCTTAGCCGCCTTCACCACCTTTTTCATCATTCATTGATACAGGGACACTTTATGAGTCATAGTGTTCTAAACTCACTCCATCTTATCTCATCATAACCCCCGAACTACATTTGGCCTGATTCTCGTGTAACCCGAGATATGTAGGCAACTTAAAAACCAAAGTTCGGCCATAATCTTCAAAATATTTCATATCAATCTCTTGATCTTTCCTAATCCCTCTCCCCCGTAACATGTCAAACGCCTTTTCCCCTTAAACTTCTATTTGTTGGTCGGGACAAAATTGGCTACTACGTCAACTTCTTTGCCCAAACACTCTTACATCGTCTCCGGTCAAAGAGGGACAAGCTGTTGACACCCAATTTTGTCCCATCTTTCTTACCGATTAATTCTTTATGCTTCAAATAATTTTGATAATTTAAGAATGCATACAAGTTATTTTTATTATAATTAGAAATCTATGTAATTCTATCGTCCTTATTTTTTGTGAATTTATCAATATAGTTCTACTACTATTATTATTATTACTTTATTATTGTTATTATTTTTATAAATCTAGCAGCGTGCTCGTTATTTTTAATTTAGCAAAGGACGGAGGCCGTCACCACCTTGACGGTCAATGTGACGGACCGTCATACATGTGACGGACTGTCACTCAGACCGTCACCTTAAGGCAGTGGCACTGCCTCTTTGCTGCCATGGTGCGACGGTGGGGGTGACGGACCGTCACCACCTTGACGGACCGTCACGGCGGCCGTCACCACCTTGACGGACCGTCACGGCGGCCGTCACCACCTTGACGGACCGTCACGGCGGCCGTCACCCCTAGGCAGTGTTGCCCCTCTCCTTGACGGTCTATGTGACGGACCGTCACACATGTGACGGACCGTCACTCAGGCCGTCACTTTTAGGCAAAATCCTCTTTTCTCGTATTTCCTTCCGTTTCCGTATTCGCTCCCATTTTCTACAAATACTTCTTTTGATTTTCTAACTTTTTTAAATGTTATCGTAATTCCTACGATATTGATTTTTTGCCTAATATTTTTATAATTATCTTTTAATCATAAATAATTGAATACGTTTTAACCCACGTGGATGCCACGTAAGCGCCACGTAAGCACCCAACAGTCACAAACACACCTATAGCACACGCTTTCCATGTGCCTCACACATCTTGCACACACCCAACTTCCTCCTCGCCGCGTGTCGCTCTTTTATTGGTTGGTCAAACCCATCCCAAAATCCAACTCACCCCATTTGCTTAAATTACCTAATTTACCCTCACTTTATCTACCCAAAATACCCAATATACCCTCGAAACCCTAACAAAAACATCAGCCGCTTCTTTGTTTTCTTCTCCCACTTTTCCTCTTCTAGAAAAAGCTCCAGCAAGCTTTGGCCATGGCAGAAGGCCACAACCCCATTTTCGTGCAACCTTCGTCTCTTTCTTCTGCAAAAATCAGACGCTCCTCTTCTTCAATTCGTCAACACAAGAGGCCAAGAAACTCTGAAAATTTTCATCAACTTTTCAGAGCTTTTCAATTCAAATTTCAAACGGGGTAATTCGCTCTTAAAATCCCGCCCAAATGCTCAATCTCAACCCTAGATTTCTCCTATAAATATTAAGCTTTTGGTCCGAAAAGAGGAGGGTTTTCTGGCTGCCTCTTCCCCCTAAAATCTTTGTTATTCTGCTTTGCCTTAGGCCCTTTTTCCTCCGCCCCCCCCTGCACTATTATATTTATTGGTTTTTGCTCTTAAGCACTTGTCTTTGCATTCTCGTTTGGGTTTTTCCGAAACTTTTGTTTTGAGCGAGTTTGAGTTTGGATCTTGACGTTGGAGCCCTTGTTCACTGCTCCACACAAGGTCGGTACTCTTCCTTTCCTTCCTTTTTATTTTTCGTTTCAAGAACTGAATGCGTTAGTGTTCCCGTTTAATTCATATTTGATGCTTTGTATGGTCTGTTTTATTTTTAGTTCTTCGTAAGAAACCAACATGTAATTAATGGATATTTAGAATTACAAACCTTAAAGGAAAAGTTATTGTTCTGTACGCAAGGATAAAATTTGGTGAATATGTGATCGTTTGAATGCCTTAGTTGCTCGCCTAAGTTTTCGTTTCGTTTGAACAACTCGGTTACTCGTCTAAGGTTCTGTTTTGAATGTTTGAATCTGTGGCCTTACCATCTTTTTGTTTCGACAAATCAGTAAGCAAACAGTTTGAGATGGAGTAAGGATACCTGGAGGAATGCTACTAATCTGTCGAATATGTTTTTCATTGTATCGCTCATTTAGCTTCTCTGTTCTAGGATTTGTTAAAAACATGCTTCGCTTGTTCCTATTTCGAAATCAAGGTTTAAAAGAGAACTATGGGCATTTAGGGAGGAAGCCACCCAGTTATATAAGTTAAAACTAGTCGAAACTTGCGAACGTTTAAAGATCTTTGACCGTTTATAAATCTTTTGCTTTCACTGTTCAAAAGAGACTGTTTTGCCATGGCTACTCTCTTAAAAATCAGCTCATGCTAATATACTTTACTACTGCCTCATGATCAAACAGCTTGAAAAATGTTGTGTTGTTTAAAGAAAAGTGTGAATCCGACTTCATCTCCATTTATTTATTTCTTTCGTTTCAAGCGGCTTTGGTTGTTTGGGAAATTTCGTGTTTGTTTAGACTTGTTCTTGTCTTTTGTACGTTTTGATGACAATCAATTAAAGTATGCCTTCAGTTCTACTTTAGTTAAATTATTTATTTATTTACTTATTTACTTTCTCGTTACATGCCATAGGTAAACACGCTTTAAATCCCATAAAGAAATCATGTCATCTTGTCTAAACATATTTGGGTAAATATCAAGATGGGATATATATAAGATATAGCTAGCATAAGTTCACTGTATGATTCATCTTTGGCTATTGTTGTGTTAAAATGCTACCTATAGTCAAGACCTTCAAGTTCCTCTCTTCATTCAAACAATTTTAAACTTATTTTTTGTGAATAATTCTAATGTGTAGAAATTGTGTAAAATGCCTTTGTTTGTCATGGATATTTGGACTCTTGAATGTTGTCAGAGCATGCTCCTGTTAGTCTTTATACTAGTAATTTTGCTCTCATTGGCATTTGGTGTGATACTACTACTCCTATGAGTCTTATGCTATTTGAATACATTTCACATCACTAGTTTCTAATCTTTATTTCTCTCTTTCTTTACATGTACACTTCGGAGCAAATGGAGTCTTAATTCGAGACTCTCGTAAGTGGAGTCTCAAGGCGAGACTTGACTCAACATACCCGCGCTTGGAGTCTTTATACGTTCTTCTATTCTTAGGTCATACCCAATAGCAAGAAGAAAAAAAAAATGAGCGAAACACTTGGGGTCGCTTTTGGTGTCCTTCCTTCCTTATTATTCTTATTATAACTTTCTTGTTATTGTTTAGTAGCTTATTTTGTGTTGACTTAGTTTTATCTCAAGTTTGAGATTATTTGTTGAATTTCTTTCTTAACACTAGACTAATTTTATTACGTGAGATCGTTAATCTAGTTAATTAATAGTGTCTTTGTTTTATTATTTGATGTCAATAAAAGAATTAGGCCTAGAATACTTGAACCTTAGAAAGGGTAGTTTGCTATATATAATAAAAGAAGTATATGACTAGCTTCTCTCTTTCGTCTATATACATGGTCACTAACCAAATGCTTTGCCTTCTTTTTTAATCTTTCTTGTTAAAAGTAGAGTTAAAATCTAGATATGTTTGGTGTAAAAAAATGCAACTTTAGTATGTTCAAAAGTGCAGATTTTATGTGCAAAACTCAGCTTTTCTAGTGCTAAAAACGCAGATTTTAGTGTAAAGAATATACAGCTTCCTAAGAGTTTTAAAACCCAATTTTTGAAGGCAAAATATACTTGTTTAAGGACTTAAAAAGTGCAGATTTTTTAGCTAAAAAACATAGCTGTTTAAGAGCTTTAGAACGCAGATTTTGAGGTCAAAACAAACTTCCTTTGTGATCTTTAAGGTGCAGATTTTGCATAAAAAGGATGTAGATTTTTGAAGTGAAAAATGCTCTTATCAAGAACATGAAAATGCTTTATCTTTTTAGTAAAAAATATAGCTATTCGAAAGGATCAAAACACACTTACGTGAAAGGCAAAACTAATTTTTTTTACATCATTGGAATTTTTCCTTGTTTGCTTTGAAAACTATTTTACTAATAGATATCTTTGAAATCTTTATTTTTATCAAGTCTAAGGCTATAATTTTAAATCCAGGTATTCCCTAACAAGCTATTCTTTATAACCAAATAGTTTAGTTGCACATCTTTTATTGCTCAACATATATTTTTGGAGAATAACTCACTTGATACTTTACCATGATTTATTTTTTATTCAGACACCCTTTATTTTAAGTTTATCATTAATTATCTTCTTCTACAAATTATCAATTTTACTAGCAATTTTATGCTTTCAATTTGTAACCTTAATAATATTTGTAAGTTATTTTTTAGACCCTTATTTGTTTAACCTAAGTCTGGCCGGTTAACCGTATTTGGCGGATCTTAAAGGGTGCTTAACCCCTTCCCTTTAGGATAGTTAGAATCCTTACTTAGAATCTTAAGTTTAGTAGACCTTAAAATGAAGTCTTTATTTGCTTTAATCGCATTAGTTAATTATAGGTGTCCTAATTCACCGTAAGACTAATTAGGTGGCGACTTCCTTTAATTAATTTAGAAGTTTTCAATACGTTGTACACCGTTTCGACCTCGGTTAAAATGGGGTATAACAAAAAGGATCTATCAAAACTGCCCTATCTCAGTCCTTCATAGAGTCACTTCAAGCAGATCTAGTAGAGTTGGAGATGACTGATTTTGATGTTATTCTTGGTATGAATTGGTTGCATGCTTGTTATGCTTCGGTTGATTGTCGTACTCGAGTTGTCAGTTTCAAGTTTTCAAATGAACCCGTCTTAAAGTGGTAAGGTAATCCTCCATCCTCGAAGGGTCATTTCATATCTTACCTTAAGGCTAGGAAGATGATTTCTAAGGGTTACGTTTATCACATAGTTTGGGTTATGGACACGGAGTCCATAACCCCATCCCTTCAGTTTGTTCCTGTTGTGAATGAGTTCCCAGAAGTGTTTTCTGAAGAGTTGCCCAGAGTCCCTCCCAAACTAGAAATCGACTTTGGGATAGATCTTCTTCCAGATACGAATCCTATCTCCATTCCTCCCTATAGAATGGCTCCCGCTGAACTTAAAGAGTTAAAGGATCAGTTGAAGGATATTCTTGATAAGAGTTTCATCAGGCCTAGCATTTCTCCATGGGGTGCCCCAGTTTTGTTTGTGAGAAAGAAAGATGGTTCTCTCAGAATGTGTATTGACTACCGTCAGTTGATCAAGGTCACAATCAAGAATAAGTATCCCATTCCTAGGATTGATGACTTATTCGATCAGCTTCAGGGTGCTAGCTTTTTCTCCAAAACCGACCTTAGATCCAGTTATCATCAGCTTTGTGTTAGGGAGTGTGATATTTCGAAGATAACCTTCAGGACTCGGTATGGTCATTATGAATTTATTGTGATGTCTTTTGGTCTAATAAATGCTTTTGCAGCTTTTATGAATTTGATGAACCGTGTGTTCAAGCAGTATTTGGATATTTTTGTGATTGTATTCATTGATGACATCCTTATCTACTCTCGGAGTGAGGAGAAGCATGCAAACCATTTGAGAGTGGTGTTGCAAACTCTCAAGGACTGACAGTTATTTGCTAAGTTTAGCAAGTGTAAGTTCTGGATGCAGTCTGTTACTTTTCTTGGTCACATTGTTACTAGAGATGGTATTCGAGTTGATTCTCAAAAGATAGAGACAGTAAAGAACTTGCCTAGACCCACTTCCCCATCTGACATTAGGAGCTTTTTGGGTTTGGCTGGGTACTACAGGAGATTTATGGAAGGATTTTCTTCCATTGCTTCCCCTTTGACTCAATTGACTCAGAAGAAGGTAAAATTTCAGTGGTCTGACCTTTGTCAGAAGAACTTTCAGGAATTGAAGACTAGATTGACCACAACTCCAGTGTTAGCTCTACCCGAGGGCCCAAATGATTTTGTTGTGTATTGTGATGCTTCTAGGATTGGTTTGGATTGTGTGTTGATACAACGTGGTAAAATGATTGCTTATTCTTCGAGACAGCTTAAGACTCATGAGAAGAACTGTCCTACTCATAATCTTGAGTTAGCAGCCGTTGTCTTTGCTTTGAAGATTTGGAGACATTACTTGTATGGTGTACACGTGGATGTATTCACCAATCATAGGAGTCTTCAGTATGTGTTCACTCAGAAGAAATTGAATCTTCATCAAAGGAGATGGCTTGAGCTTCTTAAGAATTATGACATGAGTGTGCTTTACCATCCGAGTAAGGCCAATGTTGTGACGGATGAACTTAGTAGATTGTCCATGGGTAGTGTGTCTTCAGTCGAATATAGGAAGAAGGAATTGGTTAAGGAGGTTCATAGGCTTGCTCGGTTGGGAGTTTGCCTTATGGACTCGATGGAAGGTGGTGTTATTGTTCAAAATAGTTCCGAATCATCTTTGGTAGCTGAAGTGAAGGCAAAGCAAGACAATTATCCCATTTTGCTTCATCTAAAGGGTGCAGTCCATCAATAAAGAGTTGAGGGTTTCTCCCAAGGGGGAGATGGTATGCTTCGCTATCAGGGTCGATTGTGTGTGCCTGATAGAGATGGGTTGAGACAACAAATTCTTACTGAGGCTCATAGTTCTAAATATTCTATTCAGCCCAGTGCTACCAAGATGTACCGTGATTTATGAGAAGTGGTGAAATGGTATGAAGAGGGACATAGCCAGTTTTGTGGCTAAGTGTCCCAACTGTCAGCAAGTGAAGGTAGAGCATCATCGATCGGGTGGCATGACTCAGGATATTGAACTTCCTACTTGGAAGTAGAAGCAATCAATATGGACTTCATTACAGGTTTGCCTCGTACTTGAAGGCAACACGATTCGATTTGGGTGATTGTCGACCGGATGACAAAGTTATCCCACTTCTTGGTTGTTAAGACTACAAATTCAGCGAATGATTATGCCAGACTCTACATCGAGGAGATAGTTCGATTGCATGGTGTCCCATGGGCAATTATTTCAGATAGAGGTACTCAGTTTATTTCTTAGTTTTAGAGATCATTTCAAAGAGGTCTTGGTACTCAGATGAAGCTTAGCACAACTTTTAACCCACAGACGGATGGCCAGGCAGAGCGTACTATTCAGACTTTGGAGGATATGTTGAGATCCTATGTGATTGACTTCAAAGGTAATTAGAATGATCACTTACCTCTTATCGAGTTTGCCTACAACAACAGTTTTCACTCCAGCATCCAGATGGCTCTTTATGAGGCCCTCTATGGCCGGAGGTGTAAGTCTCTTATTGGTTGGTTTGAGGTAGGTGAGGAAGCTTTGATTGGTCCAGATTCTGTATATGAGACCATAGAGAAGGTTCAACTTATTAGGGAGAGGTTGAAGACCACTCAGAGTTGACGAAAATCATATACAGATATGAGGAGAAGAGAGTTAGAATTTGAAGTTGATGATTGAGTTTTTCTGAAAGTGTCACCCATGAAGGGTGTGATGAGATTTGGCAAGAAAGAGAATCTTAGTCCCTATTTTGTAGGTCCTTATCGGATTCTGAGGAGAGTTGGTAAGGTTGCTTATGAGTTGGATTTACCATCGGAGTTAGAAATAATTCATCCAGTTTTCTATGTTTCATTGTTGAAGAGGTGTGTTGGTGATCCGACCTTGATTGTTCCTTTGGAGGATGTGGGTATAAAGGATAGTCTCACCTACAAGGAGGTTCCCATAGAGATCCTTGATCGTCAGATTCAGAGGTTGAGAAATAAAGAAGTCACTTCGGGAAAGGTTCTTTGGAGAAATCAGCTAGTTGAGGGAGCTACTTGGGAAGCAGAATCAGCCATAAAAGCCAAGTACCCTCATCACTTCCTTTCTGATTCCGTTTCCTCCTTAGTATGTTCCTCCGATTCTATCCGATCAGTTTTCCTCATGATCCTAGCATGTATTCATGTTTTCGAAGTTGATTCAGTCATGTTTTAAGTTGAAAAGTTCAATTTTCATGTTTATTCCTTGGTTTCCATGTTTTGTTGTTGGTTGGGCTGTTGTTCTCTCCAAGTTTCCTTGCTTAGTTTTCATTCGAGGATGAATGATCCCAAGGGGGAGATATTGTAACACCCCAAAATTCAATCCATCTTTTAAACTTAAGAAATCTAAAAAGTTTGAACTTTCTAGAAATGACAGGTCCAAACCATAGACTGTGGTTTGAACCACGAGTCGTGGACTGAAATCATGGTTTAAGTCTGCCAGGATCAGTCTCTGGACTGAGAACCATGAGTTGGTTCTACGGATCGTAGTTCAGTCTACGGCCCGTCCTGTCAACTCGTGGAATCAAACCTGAGGACTGACTAATTTCCCAGGAACCACGAGTCAAGATGACGGACCATGGTTTGAATTTTGGACCGTCATGTTGACTCGTGGAACCTGATCAGAGACCTGCCAAGTCCTTCAGGGATGACGAATTGGTTTGAAAGACCATAATCTTTTCTATAATCCGTCCTGTTGACCCGTAGTTCGGTTTTTATAGCCTATCTTTTTGACCAGGAATGATAGGTGGAAACCACGAGTCATGGTTTGGTCTACAACCCATGAAATCCGTCCCTGGTTCCTGAAAGTTAACTTTTTCTAGCTTTTTTCTAATTATGTCTCAGGGGTATTTTAGTTATTAATCACCATTTTAACTCCTAAATGAGGTCATTTTGACTATTTCTAGAAGGGTTTTCGCCCTTATTAGCCTAAGTCCCTCCTCAAATCTTCATTCATCTCCCAAAAAGGGAAAGAACTCTCTCAAGCCCAAAGTCTCAAGCTCCAAGACCAAATCTCCTTTTCTTTTCAATTCCAAGTGGGTTGGCTTCAATCAAGGTATGTGGGTATTCAACAATGGGTCCTTTCACCCTTGTGCCCAAAACCCCTAATTCTTATTTTGAATTATGAACTTGTGAAATTAGGGTTTTGATCTAAATTGGGGAAAACTTATGAAATCAGTTTCTATGCATCAATTAATGGTTTCTTATTGTTTATTTACGATTTGATTAAGATTCCTTAATTGGTTTTAAAAGCCCATGTCTTAAAGTTGATTTCTAGCATGATTCCATTGAATTGCATGTTTTCAAGTGAAAGTTTACATATTTAGATAACATGTCCTAAAGTATTTATGAAATTGTATGCCTAACTCTTCAAGTATGAATTTAGAAAGAAAAGTATATTTTGAATTATGGCTATGCTAAGCTTCAAGAACTTATGATATGAGAATTGCATGATACCCAATGTGTCTTCATGCTTTTCAATAAGATTTGGCATTAGATTATTCCACTATGAACTTATAAGCTATATATATATTTTGAGAGTAGTATTTAGCACCGATCAATGAGAGTTCGATTACCCAAGTCCAAAAACTACATTGCCAACGTAGGTTATGAATTGCCCTATGGGCTTATGAGAGTGGTTCCACATCTTGATTATGGTGTCCTGTGCTTTAGCGGGCATTATGACAGCTTTGCCAACTAGGGTTATATAGTTGGGTATGGTGACTTGTTCCTTGGTAGGGTTCAAGTCAGCTTTGCTAACTAGGGTTACATAGTTAGATTCAATGTGGCTTGCATGGTCTATTATGGGTTATACAAAATTCTTGTATAAATATTTTGACTGGTTTAAGCTTATGATATCTATTATGAAGTTTTGACTCCTATCTCATGTTTACCATTCAACTTATGATATTTACTTATGATAGTCCCTTTTGCATGAACTCGGGTTTAAATATGTTTTAAGTATGTTTTCATCATATTCATGCATATCTCACATATTTGGTACATTCTATAGTACTTACGCATATCTTGTGCTGCATCCTTTGATGATGCAGATTCAGGCTTATTCCCTCACATTCGTGGCAAGATAATGTCGGAGTCCCAGTTCCCAGTGGTGAGACCTCAGTATCCGAGTGCCAGTATTAGACCTATTTCTCTTATGTTGTTTTCTTCGGATTTCACGAGCTAGTTGGGGTCTTGTCCCATCAGATCTTATGATAGTTTAGAGGCTTCAGACATATCTAGACTTGTATTTTGTTGCATGGAGTTGATACTTCTTAGATTTGTTCTTATTTAAGTTATGGTTGCCTATCTTTAACTAGTATGCTTCCTCTATGTTTCTTGAATTGATTTCTGAGTATGCTATGGCCAAGGGTTAATCTGGAGCACATGTGTTCCGGATCCCATGTTACGTCTAGGGGGTAGCCTTGGGGCATGATAGCAGGTCTGATCCGGTCCAAAATGGGCCTGTAGGTTGGTCCTTAAAGGGTCGATCCAGCAGTCCCCGACAATCAACCTGTTCCAATCACATCCCTTATCTTTAGCCTAGCCCCTACCCCTTCAGTGGTCATAGGCAAGTCCCAATACCTATATCAAGTTGGTCGGGACAGTACCATGCTAACCCGACCTAATTGACAGACATAGTTTTAGCAATTACATTTAAAGGCTATTCTTCAAGCACACTCTTTATTATTTCTACTGAGATGATACAACACCAATGTTTATCGAATTAAACATGGAAATATCTCAAGATGTGAATAGTAAAAGCATAAAATCATCTTGGCTCAGTGGTAGAATGTGTGATGTTTAATCACATGGTTTTGGGTTCTCTCCCTACACAAATAAAGATTTTTTTCGTACTAGAAAAGTCTATTTTTCCAAGATGCTCACTGACTTTAGAATTTCGTATTATATTTGTTCCTCATTATGTTGAAGATGATGATCACTCTAAATCAGCCAAAGCAGCTCTATTGATTAGCTGTAGAAAGAAAATGAAAATGAAAATGAAGAAGAAAATCCTAGGGTTTTCAGACAAAAGGGAATGTGATAGACTTTTCCAAGGTAAGTCCCTAATATCTAGAACTCAGCCACGTGGAGAAAATCAGGTCATTCAAAAGATTTCCTCCTGGATGCATTTTAAGTCGTTTGATGATAATACGCACAAGTTTGTTAAAAACACGTGAGAAGCACACTCTCCAACATAGAAGGAATATAATTAGTTACACAGTTATAGAATAATGTATAGGATAATTACAAGTGTACAACTGAGATAATACTTTACATTTTTTCTTTTTCTATTTCTTGTACAAATTCTTCTATAAAAAGAGATGCTGATGATCAATAAAATTACACAGAAAATTTCCCAAAGTTTTTCTCTTAAATATTTCATGGTATCAGAATAGTAAGATCAATCTTTCTCTTCCTCAACACCAAATTTCTTCTAATCTTTTATATGTGCATCAATGGCTACTGAACCACCACTGTTGTTTCAGGAACTGCACCTACTGGTGGTATAGATTCCAGCAATCCTTACTTTCTCCATCCATCCGATTCACCAGGCATGACCATTGTGAACACATATTTGATGGATGTGGTTTCCCTGGATGGAGAAGATCCATCCTTATTGCTCTCTCAGCTAAGAAAAAACTTGATTTCATCAATGGAACTTGCAAAGTTTCAGCTCCCACTACATCAGATTTCTCCCAATGATCTTGTTGTAATGACATGGTTACTTCTTGGCTTTTGAATTCTCTGTCCAAGGAGATTGGGGATAGTTTTATTTACTCTACCACAACCAAGGAGTTGTGGGACAGTCTTGAACAAAGATTTGGTAGATACAATGGTGCCAAACTTTTTCACCTGCGAAAGGAATTGAATGGTTTAGTGCAAGGAAATTATGATGTCTCAGGCTATTTCACTATGCTCAAATGTCTATGGGATTAGCTAGATTCTTTAAATTCTAATGTTATGTGTTCCTGCATATGCACTTGTGATGGGAAATCAAAGATATCCAAATCCCAACAGGATCAGAGGTTGATACAATTCTTGATTGGACTAAATGATGTATATGGACAGGCCAGAGGTAACATTCTTATGATAAACCCTTTACCTAGAATGGATCATGCCTATTCTCTACTCTTACAAGATGAACACCAAAGGGAAATATATGTTAATGCGCAGGTTTTATCTGATTCCTCTTCTTTCATAGTGCAAAATCAAGGGAAGCCTAACAACATATCTGGAAACCAGAATTCCAGGACCAACAATATCAATCAACACCATCAAAATCCTAGCTACAAACCTCTCACTCAAAAATCTACTCCTTTCCTTTTGAAATTTGGAAACATGCCGTCTAAGTTTAAGAGGAAGACTAAACTTAACCCTAATGTTTCTTGTTCATATTGTGGTAAGGTAGGACATGTAATGGATGATTACTTTAGGTTGCATGGATTTCCTGAAGATTTTGAGTTTACCAAAGGGAAGAACTCAGGTTATACAGTAAAGGGAAATGCAACTTTTGGAAATGTGGAAGGACAAGATCAGTAGAATCCACATATTTCAGAGGGAATGAACAACTCTTTCCAAACTTTTGAGGGAGGGAGAACTTCTTGCCAACCATTTACTGTTGAACAAAAGGCAGAAATAGCAAGAATGTTCAAATAAATGCATATGTCTGGATCTGGTCCTAATACAAAAGTGAATGCAAATGCAATGGCTGGTACCATTTTTAAGTATTCAAAACATTGTTTTTCAGTTTTTGATTCTCCTACTTGGATAATTGACTCTGGTGCATCAGAACATATGTGTTTTTACTCTTTATTTTTTTATTTCCTTGACCCCTCTTCCCATCCCTATGACTACTAGTTTACCTAACTCTTTCAAGTTGACTGTTACTCACATAGGTAATGTCTCTATTTTTCCAAACCTTGTTCTCACTAATGTGCTCTATGTTCTTGCTTTTAAATACAACCTACTCTATGTTCATAGGTTGTGTCATCAAATAAATTGTCATATCTTATTTACCTCTACTGGATGTCTATTGTAGGACCATTTAATTAAGAAAATGGTTACTTTTGGTGAAATTAAGAAAGGCTTATACCTATTGGAGCCATCAGTTTCTAAGCCTAGTTTTAATTCAGTCAATCATGTAGTTTCTTTCAAACAAGGAAGTGTTTCTAATCATGTACTGTTTCTGTTTCTTTTCCAGTCTTTGCTAATGTTATTCCTAATGTAAGCCTTTGGGATATGAGACTTGGGCATTTTCCAATATCAACAATGAAACATTTTACTTTCATCAAACATCTTTCATATTCTGATTTTATTTGTCATGTTTGTCCTCAAGCTAAGAAAACTAGGTCTTCTTTTCCTTTAGCACTATCAAAACTGAAGAAATTTTTTATTTGATTCATATAGACACTAGGGGACCCTACAGAAATTCTACTTACAATGGATATAAGTATTTCCTTACTATAATAGATGACTATAGTAGGGAAACCTAAACTTTTCTTCTTTCTACAAAGAGCAATGCTTTTCTCTCTTAAAATCTTTCTTTGCTAAGGTTGAGAGACAATTTAATAGAAAGGTAAAGTGTGTGAGGTTTGATAATGCCTTGGAGTTAGCGAAAGGGACATATAAAGCTGCATATTTACAGGATCATGGTATCTTGCATCAACAGAGTTGTGTTGCCACCCCACAACAAAATGGGGTGGTGGAAAGAAAACACAGATATCTGTTGGAAATTGCAAGGGGTCTATATTTTCAATCCAAAGTTCCCATTGCCTATTTGGGAGATTGTGTGCTTACAGCAACACATTTGATCAATATTCTACCTTTTAAGGTTCTTAATGAATGGTGCCTTTATGAAATCCTTTTCAAGCAACAACCATTTACAGTTCTTTAAAAACTTTTAGATGTTTGTGCTATACCTCTACTTTGTCTCATGAGAGGGGGGAATTTGCTCCTAGAGCCACTAAGTGTGTTTTTTTGGGATACCCACAACATCACAAAGGTTTTAAAGTCATGGATCTCCAAACTAGAAAAGTTTTTGTTTCTAGGGATGTTACCTTTTATGGGGGGATTTCAATGGGCACATCGGGTCATCCCCTGGGGGTTACGCTGAGGTGCATAGAGGTTTTGGTTTCGGGGAGAGGAATGCAGGAGGGGCGTCCCTATTGGATTTTTCTAGAGCCTCTGGGTTATGGGTAGCAAACTCGAACTTCCCGAAAAAAGAGGAGCATTTGGTTACCTTTCGTAGTTCGGTGGCCAAGACGCAAATTGATTTTTTGCTCCTTAGGAAGGGGGATAAAGGTCTGTGTAAAGACTGCAAGGTAATACTGAGTGAGAACCTTTCGACCCAGCATAAGTGATAACGCCCAAACTACACCTCGAATTAACGAAGCGTAAGCGGTCGTAGTCAAATATAGAACCCAACTAGGTTGGGGTCGAATCCCACAGAGAATATGGTGAGAATTAAGTCTTTAGTGAATTAAGTGACTAGTCGTCAATGGTTTCCGATAAAAGGGGGGGTTTTTGCGTAATCAAATTGTAAACAAAAACAAACAATTAACGTATGAGAAATAATCAATAGGAGAATGAACTAGGGAAGTGTTTACCATGGCGTTGGTAACAATGTCGATTTTAGGCTTAACCGGGTTCTTTTTATGTGTGTGTCACGATGTGATTGAATTAATGGTATCGTCTAAACGTCTCTCGACCAAATAAACAAATTTCCTTTTCTATTCTCTCGACCTCGAAAAGATGTGCTTTTTAGATTTCAATCCTAAACATCAAGTAGATTAATCTAGTTACATCATTAATCATTAGACGAGAGTTAGTAGTCTCGAATCCTTGTTGTTAATCAAGTTTCCCGGTTTTAATCTCTTTACTCAAGCAAATTAAACCTAGGCATGTTATAATGTTTGCAACCTCTAGAAAACGTCAAATAACGAATGATTAACAACGTGACAACATACATATTGAACCCGTCGCTACTCGGAATCTATCTCGATACCTTAGCCATGGCTCCCACAACCCTAGTTGTGGGAGGTTTAGTTACTCATGCTAGTAGAAGAATAAAAGAAAGTCATATGCATAATAAAGAAAAGAAATCCTTACAATGTATTGAGAACAATCTTTAATTATTCCAAGAACAAGAAACCAAAGATCCCAAGAACGAATCAAGAACAAGATTGAGGAGAAGAAAACCGTGTGTAGCGCGTTTCCCCTCTCAAAACTCGCTCAAAAACTCTCCTAAAATTATTGGAAAAACTTGGTTCAAAGCCTAATAATGAAATAAACCTAACATAGGGTATTTATAGGAGTCTAGGAAACCAATCCCAAAAACGCTCGGATTCCGCGTCGCGGACTGCCTAAGTGTGACGGCCAGGGTGACGGACCGTCACAGGGTTGACGGACCGTCGCCTGGACCGTCACCCTTAGGCAGTGGTGCTGCCTTGGCTGCTGCCTTGGTGTGACGGTTTGGGTGACGGACCGTCACACCCTTGACGAACCGTCACCTGAACCGTCACTCTTATCCAGAATGTTCTTTTTTGCGTATTTCCGTCTGTTTCCGTGTTTGTTTCCATTTCCTACAAATACAACATAAAAACATCAAAAACAACAACGGTTGCTTGAAAACGTACGATTGTTCTTAGTAAAAAGGAGTCAAAAGTGCCGTAAATTAGCGGCACATCAACACCCTCAACTTAAAACGTTCGCTTGTCCTCAAGCAACATAACATAAAATAATAAAACGACTCAACTAAGAACACGAACTCATGTCTCTAGCAACTCATGGTCATTCCACATCTTAATCCATTAAATCAAGCTCCCTCGTAGCACACGAATGTATGAAACACTAACTTGCAAGGATCCAAACATGTCATTCCGATATGATAGAACATTCTACATTCACACGCGCAGCTATCTTAACAATCAATAGACAATACAGACATCTTGGTGCCCTCACCACAAAGAAATCCCTCACACAAGATTTGGGACTAGGTAAGCGCTCATACTCACAAACGATTTCAAACAATGCACATGCGATACCATAGGCTTGCCCTTACTATTCTATTTCAGTTCTTCAGAAAGCCGCTCAGGATCACTACAGGACTTGTTTAGGCTTGTAATGAGGCTTCGGGTGCAGGTAGGATACATTTAGGGGTTAGTGACTAAACCCTCCTTGGAACTACCGACGTCTTATTACCACATAACTTACTTTGTCCATCCTTATTCACCTTTTTATTTCCTTCTTTCTAGCTACAGGTGCGACCTCTTTATTTTGACAATTCTTTTTATTACTTTTTTGATCTTTTTCATCTCTTTTTTTTTTCTTTTCTTAGGCACACACCCGAATTTTTGTTCTATTCACAACCAATTTCCTCCATCCTCTTTTTTTTATCATTAACCTCTATAGTAGCCACCCTCAACTTAGGCTGATTGCCTGGGTTGAGGTGCACAATGTCCATGGAAGGACCAGGGCCAAAACAGGGTTTACCTCTATAGTAGCCACCCTCAACTTAGGCTGATTGCCGGAGTTGAGGTGCACGATATCCAAGGAAGGACCAGGGCCAAAATAGGGATTCAAAGTTAAACGGGAATGGTGACAGGTTATTGAAAGGATAAGGTCAATTATGGCTCAAACAGGGATCAAGGGATTATTTATATTTGGACGGTCTTTTAGGTTAAGTGGACTGCACACAAAAAGGGCCTGTGATCCTTTCCTAAGCAACCAAACTTCGAACTTAACAAAATAGACCAGGCAAGTTCTAGATGCATGCACAGAGTAAGAATTTATAACAATCATCTCACACGCTCTTGGCACCAAGAAACTATATCGCTACCAACTATCAAACAACCGCTCGGCTTAAGCATACTCATTCTACTCATAATCACATAATGACATACAAGGATCCAGACAGTCAATCGTTTCAACATAAGTACAAAACCAGAAAATTTTTAAAGGGCCTCGTTTTTAAACAAGAAAAACGCCATGATGCTTGCTATAGACACTAAAAAAAACAAAAATTTAAAATAACAACCTAAACATGCCGGTTCTACTAGATAGCACACCGGAGGAAAAAGAAACACGGCAATAAAAACCCTCAGTGGTGCCTCGCAGGTTTCCCCACACCCTCAACTTAGACTCATGCATTGTCCCCAATGCATCCATATGAAAGCTAAAATCTGTGAGAGAAAGGAATACCTGTGAAGTCGATATGACTCAGATTCTGGAATGATGTTGGAGACCGCCAGGGTCTCCAAAATAGGAGAACTCGATGGAGTGTGTGCACGCGACAACCTCATATTGCGTTTCAGCTTCTTCCTTCATTGGCTCCGCAGCTAGTCGCGACAACTTCTTCGCTCTTTCTTTGCAGATTCTCTTGCGGTGTTTTTGTTTTCTTGATTTATTTTCACCGCTTTCTTTCACCTGCTCGTTCTTTTGCGATCGCGACTTTACTCTCATAACAGCTCGGGTTTCAACACAACCCTTCTCTTCAAGATACACATTCGCAGGGACTTTCTCACTAGTATTGATGACCGCGACCACCCTCATCTCACTTGGTTGCTTCATCAATTTGGACACATCGAACTTGACCACTTCATTGTTTAATCGGAAGGTCAGTTCGTTTCTCTCCATGTCTACCAATGCTCTTGCTGTGGCTAGCAATGGTCGTCCCAAGATTATGGGAACTTCAAAATCCACTTCGCAATCCAAGATCACAAAGTCGGCCGGGAATATGAGCTTACCGATCTTTACTACCACATCAGACAATATTCCCACAGGTCTCTTCACTGAGCGGTCAGCTATCATCACTCTTATGGACGTTGGTTTAGGAGCTCCCAAACCCAGTTGTTTATAGACGGCTAGTGGCATCAAGTTGATGCTAGCACCTAGATCACACAAGGCTTTCCCGAAGTTGAGCTTCCCAACAGTGCAGGGAACAGTGAAAGCGCCTGGATCTTCCTTCTTTTCGACTAAGGACCTTGAGGAAATAGTGCTGCAGTGGTGGAGGTTGTCTTCCGGTTCAAAACTTACCGACCTCTTCTTTGTAATCAAGTCCTTCATGAACTTGGCATAACCGGGCATTTGTTCCAGCGCTTCCACCAATGGTATATTTATTGAAATCTGCTTCAGCATGGTCATGAAGTTCAGGAACTTACCATCGTCAGCTTTCTTCTTCAAACGCTGTGGGAACGGAGGTGGTGGTCGAGGCATCATAGTTGGAAGCTTTTCAGCTTCCTTGATTTTCTCCGCGGGCTTTGGAGTTTCCTCCTCTACCGCCTCTTCATCATCCGCAGCATCACCTTGAGTCTGAATTACCGGATGTGATTCCGGTAATATTTTTCAGCTTCTTGTGGTGATCGCCATACAGCTAGCGTCATTTCTCGGATGAGTCGTGTCACTCGGCAAGGTACCTGTCTTCCTTTGGTTTAAAGATGCCGAGATCTGACCCACTTGCTGCTCCAATTGCTTGATTGCGGTGGAATGTGACTCTACTACCTGACTCAATGTTGATAACTCAGTCCTCATTGCCTTTACCCCAGAGTCAGTCGATTCCAGCTTTAGCAGCATCTTCGCCATCATGTTCTCTAGCTTGGAAGTCCCTGCCTCATTGCCAGCTTTGTCCCGATTACCAGGTGGTACATACAACCCACCTCTATCGGTGTTATTCCTCCAGCTACCTTGATCGCGATCTCTGTAACCATCTTTCTCATAGTGGTTGTCTCTTTGGTAGTTCCGACCTTGGTTTCCCTGGCCATTGGCCTGGAAACCCCCCAAGTAATTTGCCTCCTCAGTCTCCATACCTTGGGAACCCACCGCTTGTACCTTCTCCATACCTCCTGAGAACAAGTGCTTGGTAAGTAGGTCCAACTGCGTTTTCAGATGCGCCATGTCTTGGTCGCGCTCCTCCTCTTTCCTACGCTGCTCTGCTGACATACCAACGGTATAGGTGCTAGCTGCAACCTCTGAATCTCGTGTGTGCCAGACCCTGTTGGTTTTGGTGAGCCTGTCCAAAGTAGTTGTGGCCTCAACAAAGGTAAGACCCATGAATGCACCACCTGCTGCGTTGTCTAACGTCGGCTTGGTAGCCGAATTCAGTGCCCGGTAGAACGTCTGCATCAAAAAGTTATCGGTCAACTGATGGTTCGGGCATTGTGTTATCTTCTTTTTGAATCGTAACCAAGTCTCGTGCAGTGCTTCGTGCGGTTGCTGCCTAAAGTTGCTAATCTCGTCCCTCAACTGTATCATCCGAGAGGGAGGAAAGAACCTTTCTAGGAAAGCTCCTCTCAACTCTCCCCACGTTGCGATAGAGTCGGGGGTCAGCTCTGTCAACCACAATGCTGCCTCATCAGACAGAGACAACGGAAACAACCTGAGCCTGATCGTTGTCTGACTCACGCCCTGTAGTTCAAACGACTTGCATATGCCCACGAAATTCATTAGGTGCTGGTTTGGATCCTCCCCAGCGACACCTCGGAACACTCCTCTCAAGTTCAACAGCTGGATCATCGTGCTAGTGATGTTGAACTTGGCTCCGGGCGGTAGCGGTGGAACAACAATGGCGCCCATAGCGCCAGCTCCATCTAAGTCGAGATCCTCATCATTCCGTGCGATCTCATCCTGCAGACCACCAGCATTCAGATTTTGTTGGGCCTGCAGTTCTGCAGCGATCCTCGCTGCCTCTAGTTGTGCAGCCATATTCCGCCTCAATGTTCTAGCAAGCTCGGGGTCGTAAGGTAAAATTTGTTCCCCCGAACTTCGGGTACTTGTCATGCACAACTATGTACCCTGTCAAAGACAAAAACAACAAATAAACGTAAAGCAGGAATTATGACTAAGAGTCAAATAAACACACCAGACTTAATTAACAACCGTATTCCCCGGCAACGGCGCCACTTTTTGATAACGCCCAAACTACACCTCGAATTAACGAAGCGTAAGCGGTCGTAGTCAAATATAGAACCCAACTAGGTTGGGGTCGAATCCCACAGAGAATATGGTGAGAATTAAGTCTTTAGTGAATTAAGTGACTAGTCGTCAATAGTTTTCGTTAATTCGAGGTGTAGTTTGGGCATTATCAAAAAGCTTTTTGATAACGCCCAAACTACACCTCGAATTAACGAAGCGTAAGCGGTCGTAGTCAAATATAGAACCCAACTAGGTTGGGGTCGAATCCCACAGAGAATATGGTGAGAATTAAGTCTTTAGTGAATTAAGTGACTAGTCGTCAATAGTTTCCGGTAAAAGGGGGGGTTTTTGCGTAATCAAATTGTAAACAAAAACAAACAATTAACGTATGAGAAATAATCAATAGGAGAATGAACTAGGGAAGTGTTTACCATGGCGTTGGTAACAATGTCGATTTTAGGCTTAACCGGGTTCTTTTTATGTGTGTGTCACGATGTGATTGAATTAATGGTATCGTCTAAACGTCTCTCGACCAAATAAACAAATTTCCTTTTCTATTCTCTCGACCTCGAAAAGATGTGCTTTTTAGATTTCAATCCTAAACATCAAGTAGATTAATCTAGTTACAGCATTAATCATTAGACGAGAGTTAGTAGTCTCGAATCCTTGTTGTTAATCAAGTTTCCCGATTTTAATCTTTTTACTCAAGCAAATTAAACCTAGGCATGTTCTAATGTTTGCAACCACTAGAAAACGTTAAATAACGAATGATTAACAACGTGACAACATACATATTGAACCCGTCGCTACCCGGAATCTATCTCGATACCTTAGCCATGGCTCCCACAACCCTAGTTGTGGGAGGTTTAGTTACTCATGCTCGTAGAAGAATAAAAGAAAGTCATATGTATAATAAAGAAAAGAAATCCTTACAATGTATTGAGAACAATCTTTAATTATTCCAAGAACAAGAAACCAAAGATCCCAAGATGAATCAAGAACAAGATTGAGGAGGAAGAAAACGTGTATTGCGTGTTTTCCTCTCTCAAAACTCGACTTTTTACTCCTAAAATTATTTGGTAATGTATATTAAAAAGCTTGGTTCAAAGCATAATAATGAAATAAACCTAACATAGGGTATTTATAGGAGTCTAGGAAACCAATCCCAAAAACGCTCGGATTCCGCATCGCGGACTGCCTAAGTGTGACGGCCAGGGTGACGGACCGTCACAGGGTTGACGGACCATCGCCTGGACCGTCACCCTTAGGCAGTGGTGCTGCCTTGGCTGCTGCCTTGGTGTGACGGTTTGGGTGACGGACCGTCACACCCTTGACGGACCGTCACCTGAACCGTCACTCTTATCCAGAATATTCTTTTTCGCGTATTTCCATCCGTTTCCGTGTTTGTTTCCATTTCCTACAAATACAACATAAAAACATCAAAAACAACAACGGTTGCTTGAAAACGTACGATTGTTCTTAGTAAAAAGGAGTCGAAAGTGCCGTAAATTAGCGGCACATCAATAAGCTCTTGGTGATGGACTTGGAGATTAGGCAGGAGAGAAGGAAGAAGAGGGTGGATGATCGGCCGAGAATTAAATGGGGTAGCTTGACTATGGGTAGTGCCCTAGAAATAGGGGAGAAGTTGATGACTTCGAGGGCGTGGGATAGCAGAGGGGATGCGGATAGTATGTGGGAGGCGACTTCCAGCTGCATAAGGGAGACAGCTAGTGAGGTTTTAGGTGTCTCGAGAGGCCGCTCTGACAAGCATCGAGGGGATTGGTGGTGGAATGGAGAAGTAAAAGGGAAGGTGGAGGAAAAAATAGGGCGTACGCGAAGTTGGTTGAAAGTAAGGATGAGGAGGAGAAGCGAAAGAATAGGGAGGAGTACAAGATATCTAGGAGAGAGGCTAAGTTGGCGGTTACGGCTGCTAAGACTGCAGCTTTCGAGAGCTTATACGCTGCTTTAGAAGGTAAAGATGGAGATAAGAAATTGTATAGGCTAGCCAAGGCTAGGGGGAGGAGCGCCCGGGACCTTGATCAGGTGAAGTGCCTCAAAGATGAGGATGGTAAAGTGTTGGTGGAGGATGTGCTCATTAGGAAGAGATGGCAGACTTACTTCCATCGGCTCCTAAATGAAGAGGGTGACGAAGGAATTGTGTTGGGACAGTTAGAGCATTCAGAGAGGTGTTGTGACTATGGCTATTGTAGGAGTTTTAGGGTAGAGGAGGTGAGAGGTGTTATTCGTAGGATGCATAGGGGTAGAGCGGTCGGACCGGATGAAATTTCGGTGGATTTTTGGAAATGTACGGGCAGCGTAGGGATGGAATGGCTGACTGGGTTGTTCAATGTTATTTTCAGGACGGCGAAGATGCCCGGAGCTTGGAGATGGAGCACAATGATTCCATTGTACAAGAATAAGGGTGACATCCAAAATTGCAACAACTATAGGGGTATCAAGTTGTTGAGTCACACCATAAAGGTTTGGGAGAGAGTTGTGGAGTTGAGGTTAAGAGGAATTGTGACTATTTCTGAGAATCAGTTCGGTTTCATGCCAGGACGGTCGACTACTGAGGCTATTCATCTCGTGAGGAGATTGGTGGAGCAGTATAGGGAGAGGAAGAAGGATTTGCATATGGTGTTTATAGACCTAGAAAAGGCTTACGACAGAGTTCCCAGGGAGGTTCTTTGGAGGTGCTTGGAGGTCAGGGGGTACCCATGGCATACACTAAGGTGATTAGGGACATGTACGATGGCGCAAACACTCGAGTTAGGTCAGCGGGGGGAGATTCTGAGCATTTCCCTGTGGGGATGGGATTGCACCAGGGATCGTCCCTTAGCCCCTTTTTATTTGCCTTGGTGATGGATGTGTTGACGCGGCAAATTCAAGGCGAGGTGCCCTGGTGTATGTTATTTGCGGACGACGTAGTTTTGATTGAGGAGGCCCGCGAAGGAGTTAACGACAAATTGGAGGTTTGGAGAAAGACCCTGGAGTCTAAAGGGTTTAGGTTGAGCAGGACCAAGACGGAATATGTGGAGTGCAAGTTCAGTGAGGTGACATATGTGACCGACGTGGAAGTGAGGCTTGACACGCATGTCATCCAAAAAAGAGATAGCTTTAAGTACCTTGGGTCTATTATCCAGGGTAATGGTGAGATTGACGAGGATGTGACCCATCGTATTGGTGCAGGGTGGATGAAATGGCGGCTCGCATCCGGGGTCTTGTGTGATAAAAAGGTGCCTCTTAAACTGAAAGACAAGTTCTACAGAGTAGCAGTTAGACCGGCTATGTTGTATGGGATGGAGTGTTGGCCGGTCAAGAACTCTCACGTTCAGAAGATGAAGGTGGCTGAGATGAAGATGTTGCGCTGGATGTGTGGGTTTACTAGGAGGGATAGGCTTAGGAATGCGGATATTCGAGAGAAGGTGGGAGTGTCTTCCGTGGAAGATAAGATGTGGGAAGTGAGATTGCGATGGTTTGGGCATGTGATGAGGAGAGGCACAGAGGCCCCTGTGCGGCGGTGTGAGAGGCTGGCTATGGATGGATTTACGAGAGGTCGTGGTAGATCGAAGAAATATTGGAGAGAGGTGATTAGGCGGGATTTGGTGCAGTTGCAGCTTACCGAGGACATGACCTTAGATAGGAAGGTGTGGAGGGCTCAGATTAGGGTAGTAGGTTAGTAGGTTGGTTGGTTTCTTTGTAGGGAGGAGTGCGGGGTTTTGTTGTCTTTTTAGTAGTTGAAAGGCTACGCTTGTAGCTTTTGTTTCTTCTGCGCCGGCTACTTGCTAGTGACTTGTGTAGTTAGATTTTTATATTATTTTGTTGTAGTATAGTTTTGTGTTTATCTGTTGTTTTGTTTATTGATTTTATCTCCTGGATTGCTTTGAGCCGAGGGTCTATCAGAAATAGCCTCTTTACTTCATTCTGGGGTAAAGGTATGGTCTGCGTACATCTTACCCTCCCCAGACCCCACTTTGTGGGAATATACTGGGTATGTTGTTGTTGTTGTGTGGATGTTACCTTTTATGAAGGGTGTTTTCCTTTTGCTGACATTACCTCTACTTCTACTTCTCCTATTTTTTCTAGCCTACTTTTCCATTTACTGAAGCAGGTCAATTTATTCCCTCTGATGATCAAACTGGTGATCTTTCAACTCTTCACTCTGATCATGCTTTAATTTCTTCCCCTAATTCCTCTCTACCCTTTTTCCCCCCTTTTTGTCCACATATTCCTACCCTTCCACCACCAGTACCCTCTATTCCACCTAGAAGATCTGAGAGAATTTCTCAAAAAGTTATTTATTTGCAAGACTTTGTTTGTAATTATAATGATCAGGTTCGTTGTTACAGGTAAATTTTTCGTGCCAAGTTTTGAGTTAGAAAACTTTCAGGTTTAGGAATTAAAAATTCTAGGCTAGGCTAGTCTCGATCGGTGTTAGAGTGAGGTATGATATAGGGAAATCTGAGTAAGGATTGGATAACGTGCCTTATTTTGAGCTTGATTTCCTTGTAGCTAAGACATAAGGGAGTCCGGAGGACTTTTTAGAATTGAATTCGGGTAAGTAGAACTCTCGATATGAAGGTTGACGTAAAGGGGTTATTCTAAAATATCAGGAAATTAAGTGTGTTATAAAATGGAACCTTTTGAGGAAATTTATGACTTTTTTTCCCATGTATTGTGGTTGACATACCGCTACAACGACCTCTGCTATAGCTGAGAAATAACCGCTATAGCGGAAGTCAACGTCGGTCAGCATCCGTTTTAGCAAATGGTTCTGCTATGGTGGTACCACTATAGCAGAGTGCATCTCTATAGCGGAATGAGTCGGGATTTAATGTAGAAAACTTTCCCAAAATATTTCGTTTTATCAAGAATGTTTTGGGAGAAGGGCTAGGCAATTTTAGGTGATTTTCCTCTATTTTGCATCATTTTTCGTCCCAAAGGTAAGGATTCTACTTCCCTAATTTAGTACTTTAATTCCTACAGAGTAGAATAACTAGTTGTGGACTCGAGGGAAGGTTTGGAATGACCTAGGAATGGAAGAATTCAGGGAAAAAAGAGATTCTAAGATGCTAGAGTTCTTGGGTCTTGTTTATTATTGATGGGTGATGATCACTTAGCCATAATTCTCCAAATGTATCCGTAAATTAATGAACTTAGGTGAATTTATGGTGGGAAAGCCCAGGAATGGGTAGAATGATCATAGTTTAGCTTGGGTATTGAGATTTTGCATAATCCGAATATTTTGGGCCATTAAATTGACTATAGTTCTTGTATATTTATTTCTAGACCAAGAACAAGCAAGGGATCCTGAAAAGGGGAAAGCTCCGGTTCAATAGAGCTTTGAGTAATTCGAGGTAGGTGATGGTTATTGATTCCTAATATGCATTATGTGTTCACGTACTATGGCGTAGTAGTGTATGAGTTGCAAGCTTAGGGAATGAATTGTGAATGCTAGTTGTCTGACTATCAGTCTTGTGAAATGAACTTGTTTGTTTGCTTGTTGGTTTACACGTATGTTTCATTCATTGTTGTGATTGATTGGACTTGGTGTGATATTCGATTGGCTCAGGTACCACTCCTGGTACATGTTTGATATTGATTGGCTCGGGTACCACACCTGGTACGAGTTATTTTATTACATTATTGTATTCTTTTGATGGTTCCATGAGTGAACTGGGTTGTATATATTTGAGTTGTGATTATATCTGTATGTGAGGTTGGTCTTGGTATAGACCGGAGTTGTATGTTGAACACTTAGGTGTGGTTAGGGGATCCTTGGTGGGTCTAACTTTGTGAACAAATTATATGTGTTGTTGTCAATGAGTGTGTCGATGATTATTATTGAATTCATGTGGTTAATAAGCTAAGAAAAACTTTCAGTAGGGTTATATTGTGGCTTGTTACATGTTTACTACACCTTACTATGTTATGGTTTACTGTTCATATTCTGTTTATTTGGAACTGGATGATGATCCTACCAGTACATGGTGGTTGTGTACTAATTCTGCACTTGCATTTCTTTTTGTGAGTATAGGAAATCTTTTGATGGCTGACACGCAACCACACTTGTAGTCCCAGTATTTCAAGATATCAAGGGTGAGCTGCTTCGGTCGGGCTACCTTGATTTCCTCTTTTAGTTGTAACCCACCTATTTCGGGCTTAAACTCTCTTTTTTTATTTTGGAGTTGCATTCCCGCATTCTAGACAGTTTTGGTAGAATTTTTTTTTACGGTGACTATCAAATTCTAGGGGGGATTTCCGCAGGTTATATTTTGTGGTAGTATTTTTGAGATATTGAATGCTAGTTTATTTTATGTAACTGGTTTTAAGATGCTAAATTATGCTAAGTGTTTGTTATCATTGGTTCGCTCATCCGGGGTTTGGATGGGTGCCACTCATGGTGGTCTGGATTGTGACAAAGATGGTATCAAAGCCCTAGGTTCATTGATCTCGTCGTACAGTAGAGTCCTGCAGAACAGTACAGAGATGTCTGTACTTTTATTTGAGAGGCTATAGGACTTTAGAAAAGCTATCTCTTCTTTCTTCCTTCGTGCTATAGCTTGATTCCAATTGGTATGTGGTGATACAAATTAGTATCTGACATCTTTCACTCTTTTGTCTGTAGATGGTTAATACGAGGAACAATGGAGCGAGGGCAGTGGTCCCAGTAGAGGGCCCGGGGAAGGGACAGGGGCCAAGGTAGGGCAACACCCACCGGGGGTAGAGCTCAAGAAGGTGCAGGATCACGTGAGGCGACCCCTCCCTCTCCCCAGGAGCACATGGAAGAAGAGGTTGAGGTTGTTGTTGAGAAAGGCGTTGATCAGGCGGAGGCGGCACCGGCTGGAGGTGCAGGCCTTCCCCTATCTCGCCTGAGGTATTTCAGCAGGTGTGGCCATTTTTGAGTGGGCTAGTTGGTGCTTGAGCCAACCCTATGGGTACT
Source organism: Jaltomata sinuosa (assembly GCA_003996215.1). Lineage (NCBI taxonomy): Eukaryota > Viridiplantae > Streptophyta > Magnoliopsida > Solanales > Solanaceae > Jaltomata > Jaltomata sinuosa. The sequence continues at coordinate 467,799 of QJPP01007531.1, forward strand.
GCAGATTAGGTTTCGGGAACTTAGCTAGCATTTACTAAAGTTTCTAGGATGGATGCAGCGTCTGGCACTGGCAATTTGTTCTGTCCCATGTTAGGCCCAATTATGACAGGAAATGAGCATGATATGCTGACTAAATTTTTGAAGCTAAAACCTCCTACATTTCAGGATACTGAGAAGGAGGATAAGTATGAATTCATTTTGGACTGGGCATTGTGCAATAACATGGGTTTGAATTCATCACTTTTCAACTACAGGGTAATGTTAAGTAATGGTGGAGGTCTCATATGGAATGTCGGCCATCGACCTTGCCTCCACTGACTTGGGAGCAGTTTCATGCTCTCTTTCTAAAGGAGTATGTACCTCACACTTTGAGAGATTGCAAAAAGAATGAGTTCCTAGCTCTGGAAAAGGGTAGCATATCGGTCTTTGCTTATGAGGCCAAGTTTCATGCCTTGTCTCATTTTGCTACTCAATTATTGGGTTCTTAGGAGGAGAGGATTTGAATGTTCGTGAAGGGCTTGAATACTGAATTGCAGGTGTTGTCCGTGCACATGAATTCAGCAGGAAAGAACTTCAATAAGGTAACACACTATGTTAAGAAGTTAGAAGGGGTCAAGCAGGTTGGGCAGGCTAAAGTGTTATCCAAGAAGCCCCGAAACGATGGAAATTATAGTGGTTGGTACTCTAGGGGCCACAATCAGTAGGTGTACTCTGCCCGTCCTATTCAATCAGCTCTGCCAGCTGCTATAGGTGGTCTTCTGGGAGTTAATAACCAATTTTTAACTTCTAGAGGCCAGAGAGCTTTTTACACATCTACCAGCAGGCCTACACTTGATCGCAGTTGTTTCCATTATGGTGATCTGGGCCATTTTAAGAGGGAGTGCCCTCACAGACAGACTGGTAATCAAGCTCAGCAGCAGTCTAAGGTTGTGGTCCCGGCAGGTAGATGTGGTTATGCTAGATGTCATCCACAGGGTAGGCGAGGTAACTTTTAGAGAGGTCAGGGAGACAGAGGTAATGGTAGCACAGACAGAGGTGTGGCACAGCCAGCCAAGGACGTTGCTCAGATTGATGACCGGGCTAAGTGTTATGCGTTTCCAGGAAGGTCTGAAGCTGAGGCATCAGACGCAGTGATCACAGGTATAATTCTTGTCTGTGATAGGATGGCTTCTGTACTTTTTGACCCAGGTTCTACATACTCTTATGTCTCTATGAAATTTACTTTGGGTCTGGACTTGATTTGTGATATCCTTGATTCCCCCATCCATGTTTCCACCATGGTTGGAGTCTGTGATTGTGACTCATGTTTATCGTACTTGTCTTGTGATATTTGTGGGGTTACAGACTTAGGTAGACCTGGTGATTCTGGATATGGTAGACTTCAATGTTATTTTGGGCATGACCTGGTTGTATCCTTATCATGCTATTTTGAATTATAATGCTGACTGTAGCTCTAGAAATTCTGGATAAGGATTGATTAGAGTGGGAAGGTATGTTCAGGCCTAAACCGGTTAAGATCATATTGTTTGTTTGGGCTACGAAGCTAGTGGGGAGAGGGTGTTTGGCCTTCTTGGCTCATCTCTAGGATAATAGTGTAGAGTCCCCTTCTATTGAGTCAGTTCTGGTTGTATCAGAGTTTCAGGAGGTGTTTCCAATGGATTCGCTTGGTATGCCTTGGGACAGGGACATTGATTTTTTCATTGACTTAGAGCCGGGCACTCGCCCAATTACCATTCCTCTTTATTGTATGGCTCCGACAGAGTTGAGGGAACTTAAGACTCATCTTCAGGAACTCTTAGACAAGGATTTTATCCATCCCAGTACTTTGCCTTGGGGTGCTCCGGTGTTGTTTGTGAAAAAGAAGGATAGTAGTATGCGGATGTGCATAGACTACAGGCAGTTAAACAAGGTTACCATCCGGAACAAGAACCCTTTACCCTGAATTGATGATCTTTTTGACCAGTTACAAGGTGCATCGGTGTTTTCAAAAATTGACTTAAGGTCAGGATATCATCAGTTAAAGATTAGGCACGAGGACATTTGTAAGACTACTTTTTGGACTCGGTATAGGAATTACGAGTTCCTAGTGATGTCATTTGGGTTGACCAATGCGTTGGCAGTATTCATGAGTTTGATGAATAGGGTGTTTAAGTATTATTTGGATTCTTTTGTCATTGTGTTTATTGATGACATTTTGATCTACTCCAAGAGTAGGGAGAAGCATGCTGAACATCTCTGTATTGTGTTGGATGTATTGAGGTACCAAAAGCTTTATGCAAAATTCTCCAAGTGTGAATTTTGGTTGACTTTGGTAGCCTTCTTAGGGCATGTAGTGCCAGAAAAGGGAATGATGGTAGATTCCCAAAAGATTGAGGCAGTCAAGAGTTGGGTCCGGCCTAGCTCTGTGACTGAGGTGGGGAGTTTTGTGGGTCTTGCAAGTTACTACCGTAGGTTTGTCAAGGATTTTGCGTGCATCGCTACTCACTTGATAAGGATGACTCAGAAAGAGGTACCGTTCATATGGTATGACAAGTGTGAGGAGAGCTTCCTAAAGCTCAAGACACTTCTCACCACGGCTCCCATTCTATCCTTGCCAGTTGAAGGTAAAGATTGTATTGTGTATTATGATGCTTCACATTTGGGTTTGGGTGCTATGTTAATGTAGGAAAGGAATGTGATAGCCTATGCTTCTAGGTAATTGAAGATTCATGAGAGAAATTATCCAACCCATGACTTGGAGTTGGCAGCGGTGGTGTTTTGCACTAAAAATTTAGAGACACTATCCCTATGGTGTCAAGTGTGAGGTGTTCACCAATCTTTGCAGTTTGCAACATGTATTTACTCAGAAGGACTTGAATCTGAGGCAGAGGAGGTGGATGGAGTTATTAAAAGACTATGATGTGACCATTCAGTACCATTCGGGTGGCAGACGCATTGAGCCGGAAGACAATCAGCATGGGCAGTTTGACTTATTTGGTGGTGTTCAAACGACCATTGGCAATGGAGCATCAGGCTTTGAAAGCTAAGTTCATGCACTTAGGTATCTCAGAATAGGGTGGAGTGTTGGCTAGTATTGAGGTTAAATCTACATTCATAGAGGAGATAAAGGCCAAGTAGTTTCAGGATTTGCAGTTGAGAAAGTTTCGTAGTAAGGTAATATCCAGAGAGTCCAGGGATGCCACGTTGGGAGTTGATAGGGTGATGAGCTTTAGGGGGAGGATATGTGTTCCTTGGGTTGATGACATGATTCAGAAGGTGTTGGTAGAGGCTTATGGTTCATGGTATTTGATTCATCCGAGCATAACCAAGATGTACATGGACTTGAGGAAACTTTATTGGTGGTCGGGGATGAAGAGGGACATAGCTGATTTTGTGTCCAAGTGTTAGAATTGTCAGCAGGTCAAGTAACAACACCAAAGGCCTGCAGGACTACTTCAGATAATGCCTATTCTCGAATGGAAGTGAGAGAGGATAGCCATGGATTTCATAGTGGGTCTTCCCAAGACTTTGGGGAAATATGACTCTATTTGGGTCATTGTGGACAGAATGACCAAGTCAACTCATTTCATTCCGGTCAGGGTGGACTATAATTTGCAGCAGTTGGCTAAGATCTATGTTACGGAGATCGTGAGACTTCATGGGGTACCTCTGTCTATCATTTCAGATAGGTGTATGCAGTTTACCTCTAAGTTCTGGGGTAAGTTACATGAAGAGTTGGACACTCAACTCACTTTCAGCACAACATTCCATTCTCAGACAGATGGTCAGTCAGAAAGGACAATTAAAGTGTTGGAATACATACTGAGAGCATGTGTGATTGACTTTGGGGGTTGTTGGGACTAGTTCCTATCATTATGTGAGTTCTCATACAATAATAGCTACCACTCCAGTATCGACATGGAACCATTTGAGGCAATTTCCCGGGAGGGATTGTAGATCACTTATAGGGTGGTTTGATGCAGGTGACGTGAAGGCTCTGGCTTAGACTTGGTAAGAGAAGTGCAGGAAAAATAAAGGGAATTCAGACCAAATTGCTAGAAGCACAGAGCAGGCAAAAAGAATACATAGACCACAAGGTGAGAGACATGGAATTTCAGGTTGGTGAACAGGTGTTATTAAAAGTGTCACCAATGAAGGGAGTTATGAATTTTGGCAAGAAGGGAAAGCTCAGCCCTCAGTTTATTGGTCTATTTGAGGTTCTTGAAATAGTAAGGTCAGTGGCTTACAGGTTAGCACTGCCACCCAGTTTATCTGGTGTCCATCCAGTATTTCATGTATCCATGTTGAAGCGATACCATGGGGATGGAGATTACATTATCAAATGAGATGAGGTGTTACTAGACAAGGATCTTTGCTATAAAGAGGAACTGGTTGCGATTCTTGATCGAGATGTCTAAAAGTTGAGGAAAAAGGATATCAAGTCTGTGAAAGCTCAATAGAAGCATCATCCGATTGAGGAAGCTACTTGGGAAATCGAGAAGGACATGCGGGACAAATACCCTCACTTTTTTGAGGATTCAGGTACTACACTTCTCTCATTTATTCTCTGTATTTTTGGGTTTGATTATTCGGGGATGAACAATGGGTAAATTGGTAGCATAACGATCGGGTTCATCATTACAGATAAACTTTTCGTGCCAAGTTTTGAGTTAGAAAACTTTCAGATTTGGGAGTTGAAAATTCTGGACTAGGCTAGTCTCGATTGGTGTTGGAGTGATGTATGGTCTAGGGAAATCTGGTTGAGGATTGGGTAACGTGTCTTGTTTTGAGCTAGGTTTCCTTGTAGCTAAGCCATAAAGGAGTCCGGGGAACTTTTTAGAATTGAATTCGAGTAAGTAGAACTCTTGGTAAGAAGGTTGACATAAAGGGGTTATTTCAGAACATCAGGAAATTAAGTGTGTTATAAAATGGACTCTTTTCAGGAAATTTACGACTTTCAGTCCGATGTCAACCGTAATAGTTGTTGACACACCGCTACAGCGACCTCCGCTATAGCGGAAAAATTACCGCTATAGCGGAAGTCAACGTCGGTCAGCATGCACTGTAGCAAATAGTTCCGCTACGGTGGTACTGCTATCGTGGAGCAGACTGCTATAGCAGACTAAGTTGGGATTTAATGGAGAAAACTTCCCCAAAAAGTTTAGTTTCATCAAGAATGTTTTGGGAGAAGGGCCAGGCGATTTTAGGAAATTTTCTTCCATTTTGCATCATTTTTCATCCCAAAGGTAAGGATTCTACTTCCCTAACTTAGTACTTTAATTCCTACAAAGTAGAATTACTAGTGTGGACTTGGAAGAAGGGTTGGAATGACCTTGGAATGGAAGAATCTGGGAAAAAAGGGGATTCTAGGGTGCTAAAGTTCTTGGGTCTTGTTTATTATTGATGGGTGATGATCACTTAGCCATAATTCTCCAAATGTATCCATAAAATAATGAACTTAGGTGAATTTATGGTGGGAAATCCCGGGAATAGGTGAAATGATCATAGTTTGGCCTGGGGATTGAGATTTTGCATAATTCGGGTATTTTAGGCCAGTAAATTGACTATAGTTCTTGTATATTTATTTCTAGACCAAGAACAAGCAAGGGATCTTAAAAAAGGGAAAGCTCTGGTTCAATAAAGCTTTGAGTAATTCGAGGTAGGTAATGATTATTGATTCCTAATATGCATTATGTGTTCACATACTATGGCTTAGTAGTGTATGAGTTGCATGCTTAGGGAATGAATTGTGAATGTCTAGTTTTCTGGCTATCAGTCTTGTGAAATGAACTTGTTTGTTTTCTTATTGGTTTACAAGTATGTTTCATTCATTGTTCGTGATTGATTGGACTTGGTGTGACATTCAATTAGCTCGGGTACCACGCCTTGTACAAGATACTTATTGGTTGGCTAGGGTACCACGCATGGTATGGGATATCATTTGGTTGGCTCGGGTATCACGCCTGATACGGGTTGTTTTATTGCATTGGTGTATTCTTTTGATGGTTTCATGAGTGAACTGGGTTATATATATTTGTGTTGTGATTATATCTATATATAAGGTTGGCCTTGGTGTAGACCGAGGTTGTATGTTGAACACTTAGGTGTGGTTAGGAGGATCCTTGGTGGGTTTGAATCTGTGAACAAATTATATGTGTTGTTGTCACTGAGTGTGTCAATGGTTATTACTGAATTCATGTGGTTGATAAGCTAAGGAAAGACTTGCAGACGGGTTATATTGTGGCTTGTTACATGTTTAATGTACCTTACTATGTTATGGTTTATTGTTCATATTCTGTTTACTTGGAACTGGCTGATGATCTTACTAGTATACGGTGGTTGTGTACTGATTCTGCACTTGCGTTTCTTTTTGTGAGTACAAGAAATCTTCCGACGGCTCACACGCGACCTCACTTGTAGTCCCAGCATTTCAAGATATCAAGGGTGAGCTACTTCAATCGAGCTACCTTGATTTCCTCTTTTAGTTGTAGCTCACTTATTTCAGGCTTAAACTCTCTATTTTATTTTGGGATTGCATTCTCACATTCTAGACGGTTTTGGTAAAATATTTTGTTACGGTGACTTTCAGATTCTAGGGGAGATTTCCGCAGGTTATATTTTATGGTAGTATTTTTGAGAGATTGAATACTAGTTTATTTTATGCAACTGGTTTTAAGCTACTAGATTATGCTAAGTATTGATTATCATTGGTTCGTTCATCGGGGGGTTAGGTGGATGCCACTCACGGCGGTCTGGGTCATGACAGTAATAGTGTTTATCTTACCACTCTCACTGATTCTTGTTTTTCTCTTCCTTTTTAACCTCTTACTTTTTCCTTCGCCAGTTTGTCCACTTCTAACCAATAATTGTTTCATTCCTTAAATATTTTTTCTGAACCTACCAGCTATTCTCAAGATGCTATACATCAAGGTTGGCAGACAGCCATGGATGTTAAAATCAGTGCTTTACAACACAATGACACATCAGACATTGTCCCACTCCCTTTGGGAAAGAAGGATTTGCCTTGTAAATGGGTCTACAAAGTCAAGTTTCTTTCCGATGGGTCTATAAAAAGACTTAAAATTAGACTGGTTGTGAGGGGGGACATCCAGAAACAAGGAATTGACTACACTGAGCCTTTCTCCCTATTGTCAAAATGACTATAATTAGGTGTCTCTTGGCAGTTGCAATCAAAAAGGACTGGAAGGTGTCTCAATTAGATGTAAACAATGCTTTCTTACATGGTTCTTTATAGGAGGAAGTTTACATGAAGTTTTCCCTAGGCATCCTTTATCCTATACCTAATCATGTTTGCTTACTCAAAAAGTCCCTCTATGGACTGAAGCAGGCCTCTAGGCAGTGGTATTCTAGGTTGGCTGGAGTTTTGAGCTACAAAGGCTACACAACATCCTTGAATGATTACTCCCTATTTTTCAAGTCATCTGGCCCCTTGATTTCTGTTTTGGCAGTCTACGTTGATGATATTTTATTAACAGGTGATGACCTTAATGAAATTGCAGCTATCAAATCCTTCCTTCACTCAAAATCTTGAATCAAAGACCTAGGAGATATTCATTATTTTCTTGGGATGGAAATTCTTTGAGAACCTCAGGGTTATATCATCAATCAACGGAAGTTTGCCATTGACCTTCTATAGGAATTCAAGTGTTCTCACCTTCTTAAGGTCACCTCTCCTATTGATCCCTTTATCAAACTACAGGGTGATGACACAACTACTCATGACACTCCTATAACAGATCCTTCTATATATCGACATCTAGTAGGAAAATTGAATTACCTGACACACACCCAACCTGATCTGTCCTTTCCTGTTTTGAAGCTCAGTCAATCTATGCGACATCCCTGTTCCTCTTATTTCTCTGCGGATCTCCAAGTTTTTCGTTATTTGCAACTCAATCCATAGCAGGGTATCCTCTAATTTTATTCTCTTTCATAGCTTTTTGTGACGCTGATTGGGCATCTTGTACGGGCACAAGATGATCTGTGAGTGGTTTATTTATCACCTTTGGAGGATCTCCGATCTTATGGAAATAAAAAAAGTAAGATTCGATTTCCTTCTTTTTAGCCGAGGTTAAGTATCTCTCAATGCGAAAGGTCACTGCTGAACTCACTTGGCTGGTTTGACTTCTAGAAGATCTCTCCATCACACCATATTTGCCGGTTTCTCTTCATTTTGATAGTCAAGCAATGATTTATATCGCACGTAATCCCATCTTCTACTAACGCACAAAATATGTAAAGCTTGTCTGTCACTTTGTACAGCAAAGATCAGCTCGCCGACCTCTTTACTAAACGACTTTTCAGCGTGTTTCACTATGGCAATTCTTCCAAGTTGGGGGTTTTTATCTCTCCCCTCCAATTCTTGTATAAATGCTTGTATAGAAAGAGATGCTGATGATTAATAAAATTACACAGAAAATTTTCCAAAGGCTTTCTCTTAAATCTTTCACATTATTAAAAAGTAATTCTTTGTCAAGAAGTAAAATGCCACATGTGATATTTTATTTTTCCTCCTTAATACCAAATATATCCTAGATTGATTTACAGTGCACTCAAAGTTGTATTCCATTTCCTATTATATCTAGGAAGTGAGAAGAAAATTAATCCATTGGCACCTTATATTTTGTGATTATTATAATTTTATTGGCACCTTATGTTTTGCAATTATTATAACTTTATCAAATTGATCATGAATTTTTCAAGAATTTGGTAAATAAGATCCTCAGATGTATAAAGTATCATGAATAACATCAAGGTTTTAACGTACCATCCAGATATCCAGAATGTTTTAGAAGAATAGGCCCAACTCATATTTGGTGAATTCGTATGTTCAATTCCTATCGGATGCACGCCAATAGAATTATTCGATAATCAATAGATTTTTATCATCTATACATAACAAATTGATCTGATATATTAATATCATAGTATATGAATAATAGGAACTAACATTCTTATTGAGACTATAACTCATGTGGAAAAAAATCAATTTTGAATGGAATCAACTATGTGGTATTTATGTTACATGATTATCCCTAAATGTCTAATTAACTGTTGTGACTCAACGCCTTTTAGGGAGAACCAACTAGCTAGCTCCAGGTTTGAATGATATTTCACCATCAACCATAACTCATTTGTTGATCCTTTAATGTTAATCAGTTTGGACCTCCACTTGGTCTCACCTAAGCTTTATCCTTATCGTGGATAGTTCACCCAGGTTTGGTATCATAAGCAGTGACAAATTTCCTATGAAAACTCACTTTCACTTCAATCATACATGTATACATACAATATCAAGCTCAAGTTGCACTGCATCTATTGTTTTACTTTGGTTTGCCAATAAATTTAGGGCTAAAACTACTTTAACACCTTGTTAGTCCTCCCTTTTTCTCCTATTTTTGTTGTTTGTGGTTGTTTTAAATTTATGCACTTTCGGTATATATTTTTTTGTTAATTATTTTTAATACAAGTTCTTTGTAATAACCGGGCTGTCATTACGGGTAAATTTTTCATGCCAAGTTTCGGGTTAGAAAACTTCCGGGTTTGGAAGTTGAAAATTCTGGGCTAGGCTAGTCATGATGGTTTCTGAGAAAGGTATGGTCTAGGGCAATGCAGGTAAGGATTGGGTAATGTGTCTTGTAGTGATCTAGTTTTTCCATTAGCCAAGACATGGAGGAGTCCGGAGGACTTTTTGGAAGTGATTTCGAGTGAGTAGAACACCCGGTATCGAGGTTGACGTGAAGGAGTAGTTCCAGAACGTTGGGGATTCAAAATGTGTTGTAAAATAGGCACTTTTGGGGGATTTTATGACTTTATGTCTCATGTCAACCGCTATAGCGGTTGACACAGTGCGGTATCGACCACCGCTATAGCGGAATAATTTCCGCTATAGCAGAAGTCAATTTTGGTCAGCACCAATATAGCGGTTAGTTCCGCTATAGCGATGGTGCTATAGCGGTGTACGAACTGTTATAGAAGACTGAGTCAGGATTTATTATAGAAACTTCCCCAAAACGTTCAGTTTTTCCTCAAGAGCATTTTGGTGAAGGGAAAGGGCGATTTGGGTGATTTTAACTCCGTTCTTCACCATTTTTTGTCCCTAAGGTAAGGATTCCACTCTCCTAACTTAATACTATCTTTCCTACATTATAGAATTGCTAGTTGTAGACTTGGGGAAAGGTTTGGATTGACCTAGGAATGGTAGAATTCGGGAAAAAGGGGGATTCTAGGGCGTAGAAATTCTTGGGTCTTTATTATTATTGTTGGGTTATGGTCAATTAGCCTTAATTTTCTAAATGTATCTGTAAAAATAATAGACTTAGGTGAATTAATGGTAGAAAATCCCGAGAATGGGTGGAATGATCATAGTTTGTCCTGAGGATTGGGATTTTGCATAATCCAGGTAATTAGTAGGCCATGTGGACTGATTTTAGTATCTTATAATTATTTTTAGAACAAGAACAAGCAAAGGCTTCAGAATATGAAAAGGCTCCGGTCTAGTAGAGCTTTTATGTAATTCAAGATAGGTGATGGTTATTGTTTTCCAATATGCAATATGAGTTCATGTACTATCGCTTAGTATTGTGTGTGTTTGCATGCTTAGGGAATAAGATTATGAATGTCTACTTATCTGGTTATTAGTCTTGTGAAATGAACTTGTTTGTTGCTTGTTGGTTTACAAGTATGCTTTTGTTCATTATTTGTTGATTGATTGGATTTTGTGTTACATTCGGGTGGCTCAGGTACCACGCCTGGTACATGTTACATATTGGTTGGCTTAGGTACCACGCCTGGTATGGGATACTTTTTGGTTGGCTTGGGTACCATGACTAGTACGGGATTCATAATGGTTGGCTTGGGTACCACGTCTGGTATAGGTTTGAGTTACTTACATTGATTATATTCTTTCGATGGTTCCATGAGTGGACTGGGTTGTATTTTGAATTGTGATTTCTGCATATGGTCCATGAGAGGCCGGACGATTATATTTAAAGGTGAGGTTGGTCTTAGTGTAGACTGGGATTGCATGTTGAATACATAGGTGGTGTCCTATGGATCCTTGGTGGTTCTGGGTTGTGTGAAAAGGACATATGTTTATTGTCACTAGGTTGTCATTGGTTGTTAATTGAGTACATGTGGTTGATAAGTTAAGAAGGAGACTTGTAGTCTAGTTATATTGTTGACTTGTATTACATGTTTACTTTGCTTTACTCAGCTTTGGTTTACTGTTCATATCTTATTTATTGGAGCTGGCCGATGATCCAACTAGTACATGGTGGTTGTATACTGATTTTGTACTTGCTTTGCTTTTTGTGAGTACAGGACATCTTCCGACGGCTGACACGGGACCTCACTTGTAGTCCCAGTGCATTCAGATCTTAAGGGTGAGATACTTCGGTCGAGCTACCTTGTCTTCTTCATTTAGTTGTAGCCCAATTGTTTCGAGCTTAAACTCTCATTTTGTTTTCGGGGTTGCATCCCCGTACTCTAGATGATTGGTAGAATGTTTTGGTACGGTGGCTTTCAGGTTCTAGGGAGGTTTTTCATAGATTCTTATTATGCTAGTGTTTGAGATTATGAATGATAGTTTATTTATTTGCAAGCTGGTTTTGAGCTATTAGAATTGTTAAGTTTTGGGTCGATGTTGGTTCGCTCATCTGGGGGTTTTGGGTGGGTGCCACTCACGGCGAGTTGGGTCGTGACAAAGATGGTATCAAAGCCCTAAGTTCGTTGATCTCATCGTACCAAAATGAGTCTAGTAGAGTCTTATGGAATGGTACAGAGACGTCTGGACTTTTCTTCGAGAGGCTATAGGACTTTAGGAAAGCTATCTCTTCTTTCTTCCTTCGTGCTATAACTTGATTCCAATTGGTATCTGGTGATACAAATTGACATCTTACTCCTTTCACTCTTTTTCCGCAGAGGGTTAATATGAGAAACAATGGAGTGAGAGCAGCAGGCCCAACTATTAGAGGTAGAGAAAGGGGTCGGGGCAGGGGCCGAGGTAGAGCAGCGCCCGCCAGGGGTAGAGCTCAAGCACCTGCAGGAGAACATGAGGTGACCCCTCCCCCACCCCAGGATCCGGCTGAGGAGGAAGTTGAGGTTGAGGTTGAGGAGGGCACAAATCAGGCGGAGGCGGCACCAGCTGGAGGTGCAGGCCTTCTCCCTATCACGCTCGAAGAATTCCAGCAGGTGTAGAGCTTTCTTAGTGGACTGGTAGGTGCAGGAGCCACCCCCACAGGTAATGCAGATCAGGTTCTAGGCACCCAACTAGCGGTTTCAGCGGCTCCTAGGATGGATGCGGCGTCGAGTACTAATGAGTTCTTCCGTCCAATTCTAGGACCGGTTATGACAGGGAATGAGCACGAGATGCTGACTAAGTTTTTAAAGCTGAAACCTCCTACGTTTCAGGGTACTAAGAATAAATATGCTTATGAATTTATCTTGGACTGTTATGAGAGGCTGCACAAGCTGGGCATTGTGCAACAACATGGGGTTGAGTTCGTGTCATGCCCCGAGGCTATCCCGTAGATGTAACATGGGACCTAGGACCGCAGTACCCCAAGTTAACCCTTGGTCATAGCATAACTCGGATAATCATAAGAAAACATAGCGAAAGCATAAATAGGAAGCTAGGCAACCCAATCCATAAATGATAAAGTAAAGATGGAACATAATCAGAAAGAGAGACTCGAATATTGTCTTTGTCTGAAAAGCTTCTACATATGACATAAGGAGTTACTGGGTCAAGACCCCAGTTAACTCTAAATACTAAAAGGATGATAATAAGCTAAACTCAAGAACCGGTCCTCGGAAGATGAGGACTCACCACCTCTAGCTGAATGGCCTGCGATCTCTAGCCATATGTCTGAGGAAGGAAACCTAAATCTTCATCATCAATAGGATGCAGCGCAAGAATATGCGTTAGTACTGTACTGAATATGTGAAATATGTAGGATCATGATAAAAATATACTTAAAACTAAGTTCATGCATAAATAGAGAAATCATAAGAAATATCATAATTTAAGCATAAGGTAAGAAATAGCATAGTATAAGACTTAAAAACCTTCATACAGGAGTTTCTCATAACCGATAATATACCATGTGAGCTACATGGAATCCAACTATATAACCTTAGATGGCAAAGCTACCCCGAACCTTACCAAGGCACGGGGTACAATACATATTATAGCGTGGAACCATTTTCATAAGGGGACACTCTTAACTAATGAGGACATTTCTTCATGAGGAGACACTCTCAACTTACGAGGACCCTCTTAACCTACGCTGGCAATGTAATTTTGGACTTTGGTTATCTAGAATCCTCATCGCTCAGTGCTAAATACTACTCCCAAAATATACATATAGCTCATAATATACTAGTGATATATCTAATGCCAAAATCTATTTCAAAAGCATAAGGACATATCTAATGTCATGCAAATTCAAATCATAAGTCTTAAAGCTTAGCATAGCCATAATTCACTTTTTCTTTCTAAATTCATAACTTGATGTTTGGCATGCAATTTCATAAATACTTGAGATCATAATATCAATGCATGTATTTTTTCTTAAATTAAGTCGTACATGCTAAATTGGACTAGGGTTAGCCTTCAAATCGTAAGATAAATAATCATTTGCAAAACCCATGTAAATCGTGAAATTGAACTTAGAATTTATTAAACAATCATGAGAAAACACTTATTAGAAAAGCCCATGAGAATTGGGTAAGAATCCTAACTTGAAATTCATAAATTCAATTTAGAAAAATTGGGGTTTGGGGCATAAGGGTGGAAGAATCCCCTTATTGAATACCCACATACCTGATTTAAAGCTTGCTTAATCTAAGATGAAAAGAAATGGAGACTTGAACTTGGAGCTTGAGACTTGGAGTTGATGAAGTTATTTTCCTCTTTTGGTAGATTAATGAGGAATAATGAAAGACTTAGGCTAATAGGGGTAGAAATCCTACTAAAAATGGCCAAAAAGACCTCACTTAAGAGTTAAAAGGGTGGGTAGTTACAAAAATACCCCTGGGATTTAATTTAGGAAAAACTGTTTAAAACCTCGGCTTCAGGTTCCACGAGCCCTTTCCACGGACCGTAAACCGATCCATGGTTCGTGGATTGTGCTTGTGGTTCCTGAGACAGAAAAGAAAGCTGTGGAACAGATCCCATGAGTTAACAGTATGGCTCGTGGAAACTTCCATGGGTCATAGAAACCCTTCACGATTTCTGGGGAATTTGACTACTCTCTGATCTGGGTCCACGAGTTGGTTCCATGACTCATAGAACCATCCACGAACCATGAAAATAACTCGTGGTCCTCTGACCAGAGGTGGGACTTACAGTAGACATTCCACGAGTCCATTCCACAGCTTGTGGTTTAATCCACGGTCGTGGTTTGGGCTCGTGATCCCTGGAAAGGTCAAATTTTTCAGGGATTCTAAGTTTAAAAGCTGGATCAAATTCCGAGGTGTTACAATATATCCCCTTTGGGATCATTCATCCTCGAATGAAGACTAAGCAAGGGAAACTAGAGAGAAAGAAGCCCAACAAACCAACAAAACATAAAACTCAAGGATAAACATGAAAACTGAACTTTTTAACTTAAAACATGATTGAACTAACTTCGGAAAACATGAATGCATGCTAGGATCATGAGAGAAACTGAAGGAGCAGAATCAGAGGGACATACTAAGAAAGAAGCTATTACCTCAAGCTGAAACTCAATCGGAAGGAAAGAGATGAGGGTACTTAGCTTTCATGGTTGCTTCTACTTCTCAAGTAGCTCCCTCAACTAGTTGATATCTCCAAAGGACATTCACCAAAACAACTTCTTTGTTTCTCAACCTTCGAATCTGACGATCAAGAATCTCCATGGGATCTTCCTCATAAGTAAGGCTATCATTCACACTCACATCCTCCAAGGGAATAATCAAGGTCGGGTCACCAACACACTTTTTCAACAAGGAAACATGAAAAACCGGATGAACCGCTTCTAAATCTGTTGGCAACTCTAACTCATAAGCAACACTAACAGCTCTCCTCAGAATCTAGTAGGGACCAACATAGAAGGGACTGAGTTTCCCTTTCTTAACAAATCTCATCACACCCTTCATGGGTGACACCTTCAGAAAAACCCAGTCATCGACCTCAAACTCCAACTCTCTTCTCCTCACATTTGCATATGATTTCTGTCGACTCTGAGCGGCCTTCAACCTTTCCCTAATGAAATAAACCTTCTCCATAGTCTTATGAACTAAATCTGGACCAATCAAAGCTGCCTCACCTACCTCAAACCAACCAATAGGAGATCTACACCTCCGCCCATAGAGTGCCTCATAAGGAGCCATCTGGATGCTAGAATGAAAGTTGTTGTTGTAGGCAAACTCGATAAGAGGTAAGTAATCATCCCAATTACCTTTGAAATCAATCACACAGGCTATCAACATATCCTCCAAAGTCTGAATAGTATGCTCTGCCTGGCCATCCATCGAATCCATAAGGCAAACTCCTAATCGAGCAAGTTGATGAACATCCTTGGCCAATTCCTTCTTTCTGTCCTCAACCAAAGACACACTACCCATAGACAACCTACTAAGTGCATCTGGCATGATATTGGTCTTACCCGGATGGTAAAGCACACTCATGTCATAATTCTTATGAAGCTCAAGC
The DNA here is from genome assembly GCA_003996215.1 of Jaltomata sinuosa. Taxonomy (NCBI): domain Eukaryota; kingdom Viridiplantae; phylum Streptophyta; class Magnoliopsida; order Solanales; family Solanaceae; genus Jaltomata; species Jaltomata sinuosa. The sequence continues at coordinate 483,478 of QJPP01007531.1, forward strand.
CATCTCCTATGACGAAGATTCAATTCGTTTTGAGTGAATACATACTGAAGACTCTTATGATCGATGAATACATCCACATGAACACCAATAAGTAGTGTCTCTAAATCTTCAAAGCAAAAACCATGGCTTCTAACTCAAGATCATGAGTAGGGTAGCTCTTCTCATGAATCTTAAGTTATCTAGAAGCATAGGCAATCACCTTACCACGATACATCAATACACAACCCAAACCAATCCTAAAAGCATCACAATATACAACACGGTCATCTGAACCCTCAGGTAGAGTCAACACTGGAGTTGTGGTCAACCTAGTCTTCAATTCTTGAAAGTTCTTCTCACATAGATTAGACCACTGAAATTTTACCTTCTTATGAGTCAACCGAGTCAATGGGGCATCTATGGAAGAAAACTCTTTCACAAATCTCCTGTAGTAACCACCAAAACCCAAAAAGCTCCTAATATCAGATAGGAAAGTGGGTCTAGGCCGGTTCTTTACTGCCTCAATCTTCTGCGAATCAACTCGAATACCATCTCTAGTTACAATATGACTCAGAAAAGCAACAGACTGCATCCAAAACTCAAACTTGCTAAACTTAGCAAATAACTGCCGATCCTTGAGAGTTTTTAACACAACTCTTAGATGGTCTGTATGCTCCTTCTCACTCCGAGAGTAGATAAGAATATCATCAATGAAAACAATCACAAACATATCCAAATATTGTTTGAACACATGGTTCATCAAATCCATAAAAGCTGTAGGAGCATTTATTAGTCCAAAAGACATAACCACAAATTCATAATGACCATATCGAGTTCTGAAGGCTGTCTTCGAAATATCACACTCCCAAACACGGAGGTGATGATAACCGAATCTAAGGTCAATCTTAGAGAAGTAACTGACACCCTGAAGCTGATCAAACAAGTCATCAATCCTAAGAATAGGATACTTATTCTTGATTGTGACCTTGTTTAACTAACCATAGTCGATACACATTATGAGAGAACCATTTTTCTTTTACACGAATAAAACTGGAGCACCCCATGGAGAGATGTTGGGTCGAATAAAACCTTTATCAAGAAGGTCCTTCAACTGATCTTTCAATTCCTTAAGCTCTGTTGGAGCCATTCTATAGGGAGGAATAGAGATAGGATTTATATTTAGAAGAAGATCTATCCCAAAGTCAATCTCCTGCTCAGGAGGGACTCCAGACAAATCACCGGGAAATACTTTAGAAAACTCATTCATAATAGGAACTGGCTGGAGGGATGGGGTTTTGGACTTCGTGTCCATAACTCAAACTATATGATAAACATAACCCTTAGAAACCATCTTCCTAGCCTTAAGATAAGATATGAAATGACCCTTCGAGGATGGAGGACTACCTTGCCACTCTAAGACAGGTTCATTTAGAAACTTGAAACTGACGACTCGGGTATGATAATCAACCAATGCATAACATGTATACAACTAATCCATACTAAGAATAACATCAAAATCAGCCATTTTCAACTCTACTAGATCCGATGAAGTGACTCTATGAAAGATTGAGATAGGGTAATTTTGATAGATTCTTTTGGTTAGGACTGACTCACCAACAGGAGTAAAAAATACAAAAGGGTTCTAAGAGTTGATCAAGACTAATTTCGAACTTGCAAGCAATATAAGGGGTCACAAAATATAGGGAGGCACCGGGGTCTAATAAAGCATACACATCGAGAGAGAAGACTTTCAACATACCAGTAATAATGCCCGGTGAACTCTTCTGATCCTGGCGAGAGGACATGGCATAAAGGAAGTTCTGGCACTGACCACCAGAATTAGAAGCAGTGCCTTGCTGAGCCGATCGACCTCCTGGGGATGCTGGGGTAGACTGAGTCCTGCTACCTCTTTGTCCCTTCTTAGATGAAGAGAAATCTCTAAGCTTGTGTCCAACCTAACCACATCCAAAGCATCTACCTGAACCATCTAAACACTCACCAAGGTGACTTTTACCACATTTGTTGTAAGAAGGGTAAAGAGTCCCCTTTGCAATTCTCCTCTACGAATAGGAACCTGATCCTCTGCATGTCTGATCATAATGAGGCCTGGGGCCTGGGTAGGAGCACTAGCTTAAGAATGAATGGGTCCTGATTACTTCTTCTGAAATAAAGAGCGATGTCCGCCTCCAGACCTCTGGTGGCTAAAACTCAAACTCCCTGATCTAGCCCTCTTGTTTTCCCTTTCCATTTCCCTCAAATTATCTCTTTCAATCTGATGGGCAAGAGTCATAAGGCTATAAATATCCATATCACCAAAAAGCATAGCAGACCTGCACTCCTTCTTCACTAAATCAGACACGCCATAAATGAATTTGCTCATCTGATCCCTCAGATCAGCCACCATAGAAGGAGCATACCTAGAAAGCCAAGTGAACTTCAACCCATACTCCTAGACCAACATAGATCCTTGCCTCAAATTCATGAACTATTCGGTCATGGACTTCCTAAAATCCCTAGGGAAGAACGAGATCAAGAAAAGCCCTCTCAAAGCACTCTCAAGTCATAGGGACCACATTCCTAGCTCTAGCATCCTTCCACTATTTGTACCAAATATGAGCTATATCCTTGAGCTGATAGGAAGCTAGCTCAACACCATCAATCCCAACAACTTGAATCACACCAAAGATCTTCTTCATGTCATCCATGAAATTTTGTGGATTCTCACCAACTTTGAACCCCAGAACTCAAGTGGGTTCATGCGAATGAAGTCTCAAACTCGGGCCGCAACTGCTCCACCTTGGAGTGGACGGGGATAGGAGCCTGTTGATTAGCCTGAGCGGCCATAGTCTGAGCTAGCATATGAATAGCATTCTTGAACTCTGTATTTATACCTCGGGGCCTAAAATTAGATGGTTAATATTTCGGGCGGCTCTGCGAGGCATGGCATAGTAAGGAGACATAATCTGAAATGCATAAAGAATGGATTAGATGAGTGGTAGAGTTAAACTCTATTGCACGATATTGATCATGAAAGAAGTGAAGTTTTTTCCTAAGACACCTCATAGCTTCCCTCTAAAAAATGTGACATGCTTCACACACATGAAAGAGACTCTACTCGATGCGGCTTTCAGATGCCCTAAGACTCTTGAACCTGAGGCTCTGATACCAAGTTTGTCAAGTCTCGAGGCTACCCCCTAAATGTAACACGAGATCCGAGACTGTAAGTGCCCCAAGTTAATCCTTGGTTATAGCATAACTCAGATAATCCTAAGAAAACATAGCAAAATCATAAACAAAAAGCTAGGAAATCCAATCCATAAATGATAAAGTCAAGATGAAACATAATCCGAAAGAGAGACTCGAATATTGTCTATGTCTGAAAAGCCTCTTCATATGACATAAGGAGTTATTGGGACAAGACCCTAGCTAACTCTAAATATTGAAAGGACGATAATAAGCTAAACTCAAGAATCGGTCCTCGGAAGATGTGGACTCACCAACTCTATCTGGATGGCATGCGATCTCTAGCCATGTGTTTGAGGAAGGAAACCTGAATATGCATCATCAATAGGATGCAGTGCAAGAATATGCGTCAGTACTATAGGATGTATTAAATATGTAAGATATGCAGGATCATGATAAAAACATACTTAAAACTAAGTTCATGCATAAACAGAAAAATCAAAAGAAATATCATAATTTAAGCATAAGGTAAGAAATAGCATAGTATAAGACTTAAAAACCTTCATACGAGAGTTTCTCATAACCGACAATAGACTATGTGAGCTATATGAAATCTAAATATATAACTCTAGTTGGCAAAGCTACCCCGAACCTTGCCAAGGCACGGGATACTATACATATCATAGCGTGGAACCACTTTCGTAAGGGGACACTCTCAATTAACGAGGATCCAACTTTATGAGAAGACACTCTCAACTAACGAGAACCCTCTTAACCTATGCTGGCAACCTAGTTTTAGACTTAGGTTATCTAGAACCCTCATCGCTCGGTGCTAAATATTACTCCCAAAATATACATATAGCTCATAATATACTAGTGACATCTAATGCCAAAATCTATTTGAAAAGCATAAGGACATATATAATGTCATGCAAATTCAAATCATAAGTCTTAAAGCTTAGCATAGCCATAATTGACTTTTTCTTTCTAAATTCATAACTTAAGGAATTTGGCATGCAATTTCATAAATACTTGAGATCATAATATCAATGCATGCAACTTTCCTTAAATCAAGTTGTACATGCTAAATTGGACTAGGGTTAGCCTTCAAATCATAAGATAAATAATCATTTGCAAAATCCATGTAAATCATGAAATTGAACTTAGAATTTATTGAAGAATCATGAGAAATCACTCATTAGAAAAGCCCATGAGAACTGGGTAAGAACCCTAACTTGAAATTCATAAATTCAATTTAGAAAAATTGGTGTTTTGGACATACGGGTGGAATAATCCCCTTATTGAATACCCACATACCCGATTTGAAGCTTGCTTTATCTAACATGAAATGAAATGGAGACTTGAACTTGGAGCTTGAGACTTGGAATTGATGAAGTTATTTTCCTCTTTTGGTAGATGAATGAGGAATAATGAAAGACTTAGGCTAATAGGGGTAGAAACCCTACTAAAAATGGCCAAAATGACCTCACTTAAGAGTTAAAAGGGTGGGTAGTTACAAAAATACCCTTGGAATTTAATTTAGGAAAAACTATTTAAAACCTCGGCTTCAAGTTCCATGAGCCTTTTTCATGGACCATAGATCGATCCACGATTCATGGATTATGCTTGTGGTTCTTGAGCTAGAATCTAAAGTTGCAGAACAGATCCCATGAGTTAACAATACAACTCGTGGAAACTTTCACGGGTTGTAGAAACCCCTTGTGGCTTCTGGGGAATTTGACTACCTTCTGATCTGGTTCTACGAGTTGGTTCCATGACCAGTGGAACCATCCACGAACCATGAAACTCATTTGTGGTCCTCATACTAGAGGTGGGACTTGCAGAAGACATTCTACGAGTCCATTCCATGGCTCATAGTTCAATCCATGGCTCGTGGTTTGGGCTTATGATCCCTCGGAAGGTCAAATTTTTCAGGGATTCTAAGTTTAAAGGCTATATCAAATTCTGGGGTGTTATAGTTCATCACTTTTTAGCTGCAGGGTGATGTTAAGCAATGGTGGAGGTCTCATGTGGAATGTCGATCATCTGTTTTACCTCCACTGACTTGGACAGAGTTTTATGATCTCTTCTTAGAGAAGTACGTGCCCTGTACCTTGAGGGATCATAAGAAGGACAAGTGTCTGGCTCTTGAGCAGGGTAACATGTCAGTTTCAACATATGAGGCAAAGTTTCATCCCTTATCTCATTTTGCTACTCAGTTGTTGGGCACTGAAGAGGAGAGGATTTGGTTGTTTGTGAAAGGTTTGAATTCTAAATTGTAGGTGTTATCAGTGCACATGACTTTAGCAGGGAAAAGCTTTAATGAGGTCATAGACTATGTGAAGAAATTGGAAGGGGTTAAGTAGTCGGGCAGCCTAAGGTGTTAGCTAAGAAGTCTCAGAGTGAGGGAAATTTTAGTGGTTCGTACTCCAGGGGAGACAATCAGTAGGTGTATTATGCTCGTCCGATTCAGTCAGCCTTGCCCGCTTCTACAGGTGATTATCTAGGAGCCAGTCAATTTTCAGCTCCTAGAGGCCAGAGGGCTTCCTACACTTCTACCCACAGGCCCACTCATGACCGCGGATGTTTCCATTATGGTGATCTGGGTCACTTCAAGAGGGATTGCACTCACAGGCATATAGGTAATTAGACTTAGCAGCAGTCTAAGGCTGTGGTCCCAACGGCTAGAGGGGTTATGTTAAGGGTCGCCCACAGGGTGGGCGAGGTAACTTTTAGGGAGGCGGGGGAGACAGCAGGAATGGCGGTGCGGGCAGTGGAGCAGTGTAGCCAGCCATGAAAGTTGCTTGAATTGATGACCGAGCCCACTGTTATGCTTTTTTAGGGAAGTCTGAGGCTGAGGCATCAGACGCAGTGATCACAAGTACCATTCTTATCTATGATAAGATGGCTTTTGTACTGTTTGACCCAGGTTCTACTTACTCTTATGTGTCTGTGAATTTTGCCTTGGATTTGGATTTGATTTTTGATGTCCTTGATTCCCCTATCCATGTTTCTACCCCAGTTGGAGAGTTTGTGATAGTGACTCATGTTTATCGTACTTGTCCTGTGGTGTTTTTGGGGTTGCTGACTTGGGTAGATCTTGTTATTTTGGACATGTTAGACTTTGATGTTATTTTGGGGATGACTTGGTTGTCTCTATATCATACGGTTTTGAATTATAGTACTAAGACTGTGACTCTAGAAATTCTGGGTAAGGATAGGCTACAGTGGGAGGGTGTGTACAGGCCTAATCCGGCTAAAATCATATCATATGTCTGGGGTAGGAAGCTAGTGGGAAGAGGTTGTTTGGATTTTTAGCTTATCTATGGGATGATAGTGTGTAGTCCCTATCGATTAGGTCATTGTTTCGGAGTTTCAGAAGGTATTTCCAGCGGATTTGCCTGGTATGCCTCCGGATAGAGACATTGATTTTTGTATAGAATTGGAGCTGGGCACTCGCCCAATTTCTATTCCTCCATATTGTATGGCTCTGGTGGAGTTGAGGGAACTTAGGAAAGCTTTAGGAACTCTTAAATAAAGGTTTTATCTATCCCAGTGCTTCACCTTGGGGTGCTCCAGTATTGTATGTGAAAAAAAAGGATGGTAGTATACGAATGTGTATAGACTACATGCAATTGAATAAGGTTACCATCAAGAACAAGTATCCTTTATCCCGTATAGATGATCTCTTTGACTAACTACAGGGTGCATCTGTGTTTTTGAAAATTAACTTAAGGTCAGGGTACCATCAGTTAAAGATTAGGCCCGAGGACATCCCTAAGACTGCTTTTCGGACTTGGTATGGACATTACAAGTTCCTAGTGATGTCGTTTGAGTTGACCAATGCGCCGACAGCGTTCATGAGTTTGATGAATGGGGTATTCAAATCTTATCTTGATTCGTTTGTCATTGTATTTATAGATGATATCATGATCAACTCCAAGAGTATGGAGGAGCATACTGAGCATCTCCGCATTGTGTTGGATATTTTAAGGCACCAGAAGCTATATACAAAATTTTCCAAGTGTGAAGTTTGGTTGACTTCTGTCACTTTCTTAGGGCATGTGGTTTCAAAAAAAGAGGTGATAGTGGATCCCCAGAAGATTGAGGCAGTTAAGAGTTAGGTCTGGCCTAGCTCTGTGACTGAGGTGAGGAGTTTTATGGGGATTGCAAGGTACTACCGCAGGTTTATCAAGGATTTTGCATCCATCTCTACTCACTTGACAAGGTTGACTCAGAAAGAAGTATCATTTGTATGGTCTGACAAGTGTGAGGAGAGCTTCCAAAACCTCAAGACACTTCTTACTACAACTCCCATTCTTTCATTCCCGGTTGAAGGTAAGGATTTCATTGTGTATTGTGATGCTTCATATTCAGGTTGGGTGTTGTGTTAATGCATGACAAGAATTTCATAGCTTATGCTTCAAGGCAGTTGAATCCTCATGAGAAAAATTATCCAACCCACGACTTGGAGTTGGCAGCGGTGGTTTTTGCACCCAAGATTTGAACACACTATCTATATGGTGTCAAGTGTGAGTGTTCACCGATCATCGCAGTCTATAGCATGTATTTACTCAAAAGGACTTGAATATGAGGCAGAGGAGGTGGATGGAGTTGTTGAAAGATTATGATGTTACCATCCAGTACCATCCGGGTAAGGCTAATGTGGTGGCAGACGCATTGAGCCGGAAGACCATCAGCATGGGAAGTTTATCTTGTTTGGGGGTGTCCAAATGACCATTGGCAAAGGAGATTACGGATCTAGAATCTAAGTTCATGCAATTGGGCATCTCAGAACAGGGTGGGGTGTTAGCCAGTATTGAGGTCAAATCCATATTCATAGAAGATATAAAGGCCAAGAAATTTCAGGATGCACAGTTGAGCAAGTTTCAGAGTAAGGTAATGTCCAAGGAGTCCGAGGACACCACCTTGGGCGCTGATGGGGTGATGAGATTTAGGGGGAGGATTTATGTTCCTGGGGTTGGTGACATAGTCCAGAAGGTACTGGCAGAGGCTCATAGTTCACGGTATTCGATTCATCCGGGAGTAACAAAATGTACAGGGACTTGAGGAGACTTTATTGGTGGACTGGGATGAAAAGAAACAGAGATGATTTTGTGTCCAAGTGTCAGAATTGCCAACAGGTCAAGTATGAGCACTAAAGGTCTGCAGGACTACTTCAGAGAATTCTCATTCCTGAGTGGAAGTGGTAAAGGATAGCCATGGATTTTGTGGTGGGTCTTCCCAAGACTTTAGGAAAATATGACTCTATTTGGGTCATTGTGGACAGGCTGACCAAGTCAGCTCATTTCATTCCGATCAGGGTGGACTATAATTCGCAGTAGATGGCTAAGATCTATGTTATGGAGATCATGAAACTGCATGGGGTACCAATATCCATCATTTCAGACAGGGGTACGCAGTTTACCTCTAACTTCTAGGGTAAGTTACATGAACAGTTGGGCACTCAACTCACTTTCAGCACAGCATTCCATCCTCAGATAGATGGTCAGTCGGAGAGGACAATCCAAGTGTTGGAAGACATACTGAGAGCATGTGTGATTGACTTTGGGGGTTGTTGGGACCATTTCCTATCATTGTGTGAGTTCTCATACAACAATAGCTACCATTCCAGTATCGACATGGCACCATTTGAGGCATTGTATGGAAGGGGATGTAGATCACCCATAGGGTGGTTTGAGGTAGGCGATGTGAAGCCTCTGGGCGTAGACTCTAAGGGAAGCACAGGAAAAAATAAACGGCATTCAGACCAAGTTGCTAGCAGCCCAGACCAGGAAGAAGGAGTACGCATACTGCAAGGTAAGAGACATGGACTTTTAGGTTGGTGAGTAGGTATTATTAAGTGTCACCAATGAAGGGGGTTATGCACTTTGGAAAGAAGGACAAGCTCATCCCTCGGTTTATCAATCCCTTTAAAGTTCTCAAAATTATAGGGCCAGTGGCTTACAGGCTAGAACTGCCACCCAGTTTATTAGGAGTCCATCCAGTCTTCCATGTATCCACGTTGAAGCGATACCATGGGGATGGGGAATACATTATTAAGTGGGATTCAATTTTTCTAGACAAACGAATCTTCAGTACGAAGAGGAACCGGTTGCGATTTTTGATCGGAATGTCCAGAAGTTGAGGACAAAGGAGATCAAATCTGTGAAAGTTCAATGGAAGCATCGTCCAGTTAAGGAAGTCACTTGGGAAATCAAGAAGGACATGCGGGACAAGTACCCTCACTTGTTTGAGGATTCATGTACTATACTTTTCCCTTCTTTATTCTATCTTTTTGGGTTTCTATCATTCGGGGATGAATGATGGGTAAATTAGTATCTGTTATAACAACCAGGTCCATCGTTACGGGTGTTGCATCATAACATACACGCAAGTGTACGCGATCATACAAGTAATATAGAATTGTAAGTCCAGATATCGTACTCACAGGGACGTGTCGATTAACTATTTTACTAAATTAAACTAGTTCTAGTTATTTATTTAAGCGTGAAAACTCAAAGAAGAATTTATAATTAACTAATCTAGAAATAAAAAGAAGAAGTTAACTAATGAACAATTAACCAAACAAAGAGCAGATTTTTACGAAATCAATGTGATGAAATCGATCTAGGATTATGGATTTGCAAACAATCATGTTGAGTAGGCAATTTTATTGACTTGTTTATTTATCTAATTGCTGATATTGGGGTTGATTTTCCAACTATGGTCTTCCGAGCATCTAATTGTCTATCCAGAATAGCATCACAACTACATCATTAAGCGAGGATGTGACATCTTATTCCGAATGCTTTTATATATCTTTTCGTATAAACCAACAAGGCGTTCTAGGTATATTCCTATCCTAGTCGCGAATCTACCCTTTAAGTTATATAAAATAGGCTTTGCTCCTATATTCTTTGTTCTATCCCAATGATTCTTCTTCCGAGTTCACAAAGAGATTATAGATTTATTTTAATGGTCGCGAAGCATTAAAATAGTAAGCACGTGAATATAAGAACAACTAATATGATAAACCAATAATCGAATTAATCATCTACTTCAACAATTATGTAGTTAGCTACCAATATACTAGAACGAGAAGTTTAACTCCACATAGACATGGAGCAATTACAACAAATCATCCAAAGAAATACATAAAATAAATAATAAAGGAGAAGAAAAGATGAAACCAATATTCTCTGGCCTCCACGGCGGCTCCTAACTCTTCGTAGGTCAAAGGTTGTGTAAAAATCATGATGTGAGATGTATTTATAGAGTAGGAGGAAAATAACCCCTTTTCCTACTTGAATTTGGAGTAGAGAAAAGCTAGAAATTTTCGAGTTTGATGCATGGCGCAGTGCGCCACCTATAGCGCCAACTTCACTCTTCTAAAGTTTTGGGCCTAGGGCAGCGCCCCACCATAGCCCCAGCTTCACTCTTCTAAAGTTTTGGGTCTGGGGCAGTGCCCCACCATATCCCCACTACCCAGATTTTCTTCTTTTGCTCTCTTTTTCTCTCGGAACGTTGCTAACTCCTTTCCAATGCTTTTATGCTTTCATTTTTAGCTCTCATGGGTTGTTTTTCTCCACATTCTCCCTGCAAAGCATCTAATCGCATATATTAGTTCATAATCAAGAATGTGCAAATAATCATAGGAATATATATCACTTTTGCCCTCAAAACAAGGATAAAACATGGGTAAATGAGGAAAACAGGCATATAAATACGCCCAAGATCACCACCCCACACTTAAACATTTGTTCATCCTCGAACAAATCACTATACACCCAATAAATTTCATATCTTAAGATATGAATTGAACAGGTTTACTCACACCCAAGTTAACTAGAAAGTTTAATCATGACCCATAATCCACTGAACATGCATACATTAATCATATTTTCACAGACCCTTCACTGAAACAACACAACCTCTAAAACAGACTCTTCATGAAAATAAGGTCAACATGATAATGTGTGAATATAGCCATCCTTAGTACACCAAATTCTCACCATTTTGTGCCCTCACATTTAAGAGAGATGCCCCTTGCTCACATCATATATACATATTCAAATTAGGGGATATAGATAAGAAATTCGCTCACTCTCTCAAAGAAATTTCATGCATACAATACATACCATAGGCTTGCCTTTAGTGTAATACTCTATTAAATTTTGTAGGATGGAAAGGACTTTTACAGGTTGTAATATCGGCTAAGGGACGGGTAGAAACACTTTGGCCAATAGTGAATACTTTCCCTATGCACTTTAAGACACTTACTTTTAAAAAAATCACTTTTTTCCTTATATCACCTCAACTTCAACTTATGTTCATGTTTTCCTTCAAACTTCCCATTTTTATTTTGGTTTGTTGCCCTTATCCTTCATTCACTTATTGGTAGCAAGGAGAATTTTCTAAAGTTTCTTTTTATTTGTTTTCCTGAAATTTCTCTTTTTTGATTTTTTCTTTCCTTACCAACAGCATATAAATTATTTTTCACAAGAGCACCACATCTAATTCTTGTTCTTACCTTAATAACCTCCCTCTATCTTTTTACCTTTTTTCTTTTGTTCCCTTCTTCCTTTAAGTCTTTCAACTACAAAGTGCATTAGGAACTCTTTGGATCAAATCAACATAGGATAATCAAATAAAGGGGAATAGGCTAAATATGCGGCCAGTCAAAGAAATAGGCTCAAAGCTCAAAAGGGCTTGACTAAGGATAACATAAGGGAGGAACAAACAATAGTCAAAAGAATTAGCTCACAAGGAAATGCCTTGATCATATTCAACAATTCAATACTATGTTTCATTTCATACACACACGGGGTAAGTTCTAGATATCAAGATATACAAGAAACACAACAAACACTAACCACACATGGCACAATGATTCAAAAATGGCTTCCTAAGACTTCATATTCTCAGCACAACCAAATTGAATGAATTAACATTATTAAGCCCATCTCTAGGTTTTTTTTAAATCAAGTTAAAGAGCTTATGCGTCTCTAACTGAAGTTTCCTACTTTTTATGCTTCTTCTGAGTGAATTACACATGACGTCTAGTGTATACTTAGGCGAAGCACCTAGCATTTAAAAGGCTATGGTTTATAATCCTTCTCCTTCTATGACTAATTTTCTCTCAAGACGGTCGTCATCCATCCATCATCGAGAAAAATTCTCTACCTATGACTAAAAAAAAAACTCCTAAAAAATAAAATTATCCGATTCAAAGGACACCCCTCGAAAAAGTACCGAAAAAAAACTAAGAGGTGGATGAGATATGCTGCTAAAAAAATTAAAAAAAAATTGTATTTTTTTTCTCAAATAAAATAAAATCATTTTTGTATTTTTTTTTTCTCAAATAAAATAAAATCCTATGGCATACTCACCCTAAAACTCACAATTATCAGAAGAATCCCCACCCCACACTTAAAATCATGATTTGTCTCCAAAGCAATTTATAGATAAAAAGGAGGAAGAAGAAGGGTGAGAAATACTCCCTGAGGCCCTCTAGGGCCTAGCTTACAGCATGTTTCTTTAATTTTTATCAAGGGGCCAACGACCCCACACTTAAGCTTAAACCATGCTCCTTCGATTTCTAATTCGGGTACTCAGACTTCTCCAAACCTGCAAAACCAAAGCAAAAACAAAAAAATAACACTATAAAAAAAATAAGAAGCTACACTACAAATTGGGTTGCCTCCCAACAAGCGTCTAATTTAACGTCGGGCATGATGCCATCACTTCACCACTTTTCTTTTTACTTAGAACTTATGAATTGCACCTCTAACTTTGCATCAAATTTTTTCCTCCGCTCAAGGGGCTTTGGTATAAAGATGAAGGGATCAAGCAAAGGATGTCGCATTTTGCACTTCTTGGCTTTTAAGTGAGGAATGTCTTTTTGTCTCTTTGGTGTGGTAAATTTTAGAATGTAAGGACCTTGTTCCTCATCTACACACTTCTCCACTAGCTCAAATGGCTCAATTTTCATGTCATCATCCAAACATAATGTCAAAAAGTGATTAGAATGTGGTCCAACACGTCCCGACTAAAAACTTGCATTATTTTTGAAAAGCTAACTTTTATACTCCCTCTCAACATCACTCTCAATCAAAGAATGATAGTTGAATAGTTGAATTTCTTCCTCCTTCTCCACAGACCGACTAGTATCCAATTGAGCAGATTAAGTAGGGGCACACCACTCGCTCCCCTGAAAATTTTTACAAATACTATCCCGGTGGGGTCCTCCACAAAAACAACAATAATCATCATCATTATCATTCGACCACCATCTATACTAGGCTGACATATCAAGAAGAGTGATGGAAAAGCAAAAGAAACTAGAAAGATAACTATGTAAGAAAATAATATGTACAACTCAAATAAATAACTTGAAAAAGTCTAATCTAGATAAATAATTAACACTGAAGTCCCCGGCAATGGTGCAAAAAACTTGTTGCATCCTAAAGCACATGCAAGTGTACGCAGTCGTACAAGTAATATAGGATTGTAAGTCCAGACATCGTACCCATAAGGACTTGTCGATTAATTATTTTACTAAATTAAATTAGTTTTAATTATTTATTCAAGCGTAAAAACTCAAAGGAGAATATATAATTAACTAATCTAGAAATAAAAAGAAGAAGTTAACTAATAATTAACAAAACAAAGAGCAGGTTTTTACGAAATCAATGTGATGAAATCGATTTAGGATTATAGATTCGCTAACAATCATGTTGAGTAGGTAATTTCATTGACTTGTTTGTTTATCAATGTCACGCTCCGAAGCTACCCCCTGGATACAACACGGTGCTTAGAGTCACAAGTGACCCTAAGCTAACCCATGGCATAACACATCTATACAAAATCAAGTTAAGACATGCACTGTGCGGAAGCTAAAACAGTTTTAATATATGAAAGCGGGAAGAACCCAAAAATCTAAATATATAAAGTATATAAAAATAATAACATTGATTGAAAATCCCACTAACGATCACAGAAACTAGTCTATGTCTCAAAGCCTTCTAACTGAATAGGAGTTGCTGGGACATCCCCCCAGCTAACTCTAATAAACCTGAAACTATAAATAAATGTGGAAGATGTAAGCATGTCTATCGTCCTCGAACTACTTAGGACTCACCAACTGAGCTGCTGGATAAGGGCCGAAAGTCAAACTAAGAGCGGTCTGGATGCTAAGTGCCTGAACCTACATCATAAAATGATGTAGCACAAAAGTATGCATCAGTACTTTGAATGTACTGAGCATGCAGGATATGTACAAAGCTGGACAATATAGAACTGAACATGAAAATAGATATACTGCAACATAACTTAAAGCTGAACTGAATGCAATGACCAAGTATAAATCATGAAATAACATGTTGAACTGAATACAGAACATAAATACTAGATACAAGGTCAATGCACATGAATCTGACTGTGGGAGACACTACTAACCGATATACCCCAAGTTAAGCTAACTATGGGGCCAACCTGTAACCCTGGATGGAAGGGTATTCATACCTTGCCAAGGGTACGAACAAGTTTGACGTGGATCCACTACTGATGTCCTCAAGGGACAAGGAGGTACATCATAGTATGACAGCTGACTCTTTTAATACCTACGGTGGCTCCGTAGTTCTGGGACTTGGGGACTGCTACTAAAGGTCTTAGCCTAAGCTGACAGTTAACCCTTCATCCCTTCATCCACTCGGTACTAAGTCTACTCCCACTGAATGTAAGTAATAATGTACTAAAATAAAGGATAGCTAAAAATGCTGATAAATGACTGAGAATGCAACATACATAGGCTGAAGGGTATGGCATTCAATTTCTAAAGCATAAGTATTTAACTGATCTGTCTAGCAAGCTAAATTCATGAAAATATTGGAATTTCTACAGGCTAGGATTTCTGAGCATTATTCATGGAACTATACTAATTCTCCAAGAGACATATAATCAATACCATAAAAGCTGTAAGAATTAAATTACAATAATTCCTAAGATTTAGGAACCCTAGGTGAGAAACATTCATGGAGAAAACTGAAGGCTGACTGAAATCTAGGGACCTAATGGGTGAAAGGAACCCACTAGTGAAATCTCACATACCTGGTGAAGAAATCCACAGAGAAATCCTTGGATTTTGGGGGCTGAACTTGATGAAGACCTCTGCTTGTTCTTGGAGGAAAATTGTCGCATCTTTCTCTTATTTTCTTTCTAAGTTTAATGAATTTAGGGGAATGAATGTTTTAGGTAGTTTTAGGCTACTTAATTAGGCTTTAACGACATAAAATAATGTAGCCTAGGCCTTAAAAGGTAAAGGAAAAGTCTGGAATACCCCTGGGAAAGTTAAAAGATTTTTTGAAGAAAATGTGACTCAAGGATCACGACTCTGAATGACAGACCGTACTCCTGGACGATGGACCGTCAACCTGAGTCGTGGTTCTGCCTAAAAGTCTTTGGGGTCTCTGGTCTCAGGAACTACGACTCAATAGGATGGACCATGCTTCTAAACGATGGTTCATCATGTGACTCGTGGTTCCTGGGACTTGACTTAGCCTGGGGATTTCCATGAGTCAAAGGACGAACCGTGCTTCTGAAGTACGGTCTGTAAACCAACTTGTGGTTTCTATAACCTGAACTGGAAGGCTACTGGACTTGGAATTATGGTTTGAGACGACGGACCGTGGTTCCAAACTACGGTCTGTGGTCCTAACTGTAGTCCCTGGGACATGTACTGAAGAGCTACTGGAACTTGAACTACGGTTCAAGATGACGGTCCGTAGTTCCAAACTACGGTTCGTACTCTTGAATCGTGGTTCCTGGATACTTGAATTTTCTAATTTTTTTATTTTCTACTGGTTTTCTGAGCTTAGTCTGGGTTGGAAGTTCTAGGGTGTTACAATATCTCCTTATTGGGATCATTCATCCTCGAATAAATACTGAATAAGCTGACTTTGGAGTGAAAGAGCTGCAATCCCTACCAACAGAGTACTAGAAACTAATATCTAACTGAACTGAGTTCCATAAATATGCAAGTATGCTGAAATGTAAGGGTAATTGATGGAACAAGGTGCTGATACTGAATTTCACAAGAGTGGACTGAGAGACTGGAGAGGAACTATTTACCTCAAACTAAAACTGAATAGGATGGGAAGAGGTGGGGGTACTTGGACATCATGGATGCTTCTGCTTCCCAAGTAGCTCCCTCTACGGATTGATTCCTCCACAACACATTCACTGAAGCGACTTCTTTATTTCTCAACCTACAAACCTGACGGTCAAGAATCTCAATTGGAACCTCCTAATAGGTGAGGCTATCCTTCACATCCACACTCTCTAAAGGTACTATCAAAGTCGGAACACCTACGCACTTCTTCAAGAGGGAAATATGGAAGACTGGATGAACTGATGCTAGTTCTGATGGTAACTCTAACTCGTAAGCCACATTACCCACCCTTTTCAGGATTCTATAAGGACCTATATACCTGGGACTGAGCTTCACTTTTCGACCAAATCTCATTACACCCTTCATGGGTGACACTTTCAGGAAAAACCCAATCATCAACGTCAACGTCAAACTCTAAATCTCTCCTCCTAACATTTGCATAGGACTTCTGATGACTCAGAGTTGTCTTTAGCCTATCTCTGATGAGATGAACTTTCTCCATAGCCTCATGTACCAAATTTAGTCCAATCAAAGTTGCTCCACCTACTTCAAACCAACTAACAGGTGACCTATATCTACGCCCATAGAGGGCCTCATATGGGGCCATCTGAATGTTGGAATTGAAGCTGTTATTATAGGCAAACTCTATGAGAGGTAGGTGATCATCCCAACTACCCTTGAAATCGATCACACAAGCTCTCAATATGTCCTCTAGGGTCTGAATGGTACGCTCAGCCTGACCATCTGTCTGTGGATGAAATGTTGTGCTAAGATTCACCTGAATACCAAGACCTTTCTTAAACGATCTCTAGAAATGAGAGGTAAATTGAGGACCTCTATCTGAGATGATAGACAAAGGAACTCCATGCCACCTGACAATCTCACTAATGTAGAGTCTGGCATAGTCTTCCACTGAATCTATAGTCTTTACTGCCAAAAAGTAAGCTGACTTAGTGACTCTATACACTATCGCCCAAATGGAGTCATGTTGTCTATAAGTACAGGGTAAACCCATAATAAAATACATGTTGACCACTTCCCACTTCCAAGTAGAAATGCTAATCTCCTGAGTCACATCTCCTGGTCCCTGATGTTCTACCTTAACCTGCTGACAGTTGGGACACTTAGCCATAAAATTTGCGATGTCCCTCTTCATGTCGTTCCACCAATAGACTTCCCGTAGATCACGGTACATCTTAGTAGCACCTGGATGAATGGAGTATCTGGAATTATGGGATTCTGAAAGAATCTGTTGTCTCAACTCACCCACCTTAGGAACACATAAGAGACCCTGATAACGAAGTACACCATCTCCTCCTTGGGAGAAAACCTCAACTCTCTGCTAATGAACTGCACCCTTCAGCTAAGACAATACGGGATCACCATCCTGTTTCTCTTTAACCTCCGCTACCAATTAAGATTCGAACCCATTCTGAACTACCACACCACCTTCTGATGTGTCCATAAGGAAAACTCCTAATCGAGCAAGATTATGAACCTCTCTGGCCAGTTCTCTCTTCTCTTCTTCAACATGAGATACGCTAGCCATATACAGTTTACTGAGAGCATCAGCCACTATATTGGCCTTACCCAGATGGTAGAGCACATTCATATCATAATCTTTGAAGAACACAAGCCATCTTCTCTGACGAAGGTTCAACTCTTTCTGGGTGAACACATACTGGAGGCTCTTGTGATCTGTGAACACATCAACATGAACACCATACAGGTAGTGCCTCCAAATTTTTAGGGCAAATACAACTGTTGCTAGCTCTAGGTCATGAGTCGGGTAGTTCTTCTCATGGGTCTTAAGTTGTCTGGAAGCATAAGCTATGACCTTACCTTGATGCATCAGAACATAACCCAGGCCGACTCTGGATGCATCGCAATAAACCATATAACCATCTGAACCCTCTGGTAGAGTCAAGACAGGTGTCGTAGTCAACCTGGTCTTCAGTTTAAAGAAACTCTTCTCACACTCATCTGACCACTGAAACTTGACCTTTTTCTGAGTCAACTTGTTCAATGGGGCAACTATGGATGAAATCCTTCTATGAACCTCCTGTAATAACCAGCCAAACCCAAGAAACTTCTGATGTCTGTCAGAGAGGCGGGTCTGGGCCATTCCTTTACTGTCTCAATTTTCTGAGAGTCAACTCAGATGCCATCACTAGATACCACATGACCAAGAAAAGCGACTGATTTCAACTAAAACTCACACTTACTGAACTTGGCGAATAACTGGAGGTCCTTGAGAGTCTGCAGAACGACCATACCGAGTCCTGAAGGTTGTCTTTA
Source organism: Jaltomata sinuosa (assembly GCA_003996215.1). Taxonomy (NCBI): domain Eukaryota; kingdom Viridiplantae; phylum Streptophyta; class Magnoliopsida; order Solanales; family Solanaceae; genus Jaltomata; species Jaltomata sinuosa. Next base: position 502,109 of record QJPP01007531.1, read on the forward strand.
GGATGTCACTACCTCTGATTCTAAGTTGATGGAAGCCGGATCTGAGGTCTATCTTGGAAACACAACCAGAGCCTTGAAACTGGTCGAACAAGTCATCAATCCTGGGGATGGGATATTTATTTTTGATTGTGACCTTGTTCAACTGATGGTAGTCAAAGTACATCCTGAGAGAACCGTCTTTCTTACGCACGAACAACACTGGAGCACCCCATGGAGAGATGTTGGGTCTGATGAAGCCCTTATCTAGCAGGTCTTTCAGCTGTTCTTTCAACTCCTTAAGCTCAGCTGGAGCCATCCTATAAGGAGGAATCGAAATAGGCTGGGTGTCTGGAAGGATATCAATTCCGAAGTCGATTTCCCTTTCGGGAGAAACTCTGAGAAGATCTTCTGGGAACACTTCTGGAAACTCACTAACCACTGGGACTGACTCAAGAGTTGGGGTCTCGGAGCTTGAATCCTTAACCCGAACACGGTGATAGATATACCCTTTGGAGATCATTTTCTTGCCTTTAAGGTAGGAGATGAATCAACCTACAGGCACTGGGTTACTACCCTTCCACTCTAGGACTGGCTCATTAGGAAACTGAAACCAAACGATCCTAGTTCTACAATCGACTGAGGCATAATAGGAATGTAACCAATCCATGTCTAGAATGATATCAAAGTCTACCATTTCTAACTCTACAACATCTGTTGAGGTGACTTTTCTAGGAAACTGTGACTGGACAATTTTTGTATACCCGTCTAGCTATAACTGGGTCACCAACTGGAGTAGAGACAGAGAAGGGTTCTGGGAGGATTTATGGACTGACTGAAGTTGACTGTTATATTTGGAGTGATGAAGGAAAGTGTAGCCCCTGGATCTAACAATGCATAAACATTAGTATTAATGACTCGCAACGTACCCGTAACCACATCAGGAGAGTCCTCTTGATCTTGTCGAGCCTGAAGAGCATACAACCTATTCTGGTGCTGACCACCACTTGTACCAGATGAGGCACCTTGCTGAGTGGGGCGACCTACTTGGGCTGCTGTAGAACCAGTCTGAGTTTGTGGGCGAACATTCTTACCCTTCTGAGAAGCTGGGAGATAATCCCTCATTATGTGGCCTGTCTTACCACATCCAAAGCAATTTCCGTTGCCTGCCATGCACACACCTTGGTGGTTTCTACCACACTTCTTACACACAAGGTTAGTGCGCCCACTAGTAACCGTACCTTGGGACTTAGAGCTAGACGCACTATCCCGACGGTCCTTCTTGAACTTGGGCACTGGGGCACTAGCAGAAATGGAGCTGGTGCTGAAACTTTCTGGTGATATTGAGAGCGATTTCCACCCTCTGACCTCTGTGGATAGTGGCTGTAATCACCTATCCTAGCCCTCTAAGCATCACCTCCCCTTTCCTTGATCTTTTCCACCTCAATCTGCTGAGCATAAGTAACCAGCCTAGAGAAATCCATTTCCTTAATGAGCATTGAGGTCTTGCATTCCTTGACCATATCATCAGACACATCGGACATGAACTTTCTCATACGAGCTCTAAAGTCAGCTACTATTGCTGGGGCATACTTGGATAGTTGAGTGAACTTTAGAGCATAGTCCTTTACGCTCATGTCATTCTGCTTCAGGTTGATGAACTCCTGAACCTTCGCTTCCCTGAGTTCTAGTGGGAAGAACCGATCCAGAAAAGCAGTCTTGAAAAGATCCCAAGTCACTGGTTCTGCATTGGCACAATGAGATTCGTTCCACTGTTGTTACCAAGTATAAGCCACCCCTTTCAGCTGGTAGGCAACCAAGTCTGCACTCTCTATTGGAGTACCACCCATAATGTTTGTCACTTTCTGAATATCCTCTAAGAACTTTTATGGGTCCTCTTCTGACTTGGACCCATGAAACTCTGGAGGGTTCATCCGAGTGAAGTCCCAGATTCTAGTTGCAGTAGTATTGACCTTAGGCGGAGCTAGAGTCGCAGCCTGCTGATTGACCTGGGTGGTCATGGTCTGAGCAAGTACTTGAAAAGCAGCCCTGAATTCGGCATGCGTAACCTGCTCATTCAGTGGGTCTGCTGGAGTTGCTGGCTGATTCCTAGTGTTAGCTCTTCTAGGAGACATTTTTCTGAAATGCGAAGGGCATGAGTTAGAATAGATGGAAATTAAATAGAGTTTATACTCTATAGAATGAACTGGAGAATAAAGAAGGGAAGTTATTCCTAATGACATCTCATAGCTTCTCCCCATAAGTGTGGCGCGCTTCACACCCATGAAGACTCTACTTGACGCGGCTTTCAAACACCCTAGGACACTTAAACCTGATGCTCTGATACCAAGTTTATCATGCCCCGAAGCTACCCTCTGGATGCAACACGGTGCTTAGTGTCACAAGTGACCCTAAGCTAACCCATGGCATGACACATCTATACTAAATCAGGTTAAGATATGCATTGTGCGGAAGCTAAAATAGTTTTAATATATGAAAGTGGGAAGAACCCAAAAAACTGAATATATAAAGTATATAAAAAAAAATTGACTGGAAACCCCACTAATGACCGCTGAATCTAGTCTATGTCTGAAAGCCTTCTAACTGAATAGGAGTTACTGGGATACGCCCCAAGCTAACTCTAATAAATCTGAAACTGTAAATAAATATGGAAGATGTAAGCATGTCTATCGTCCTCGACTACTGAGGACTCACCAACTGAGCTGCTGGATACGAACCAGAAGTCAAATTAAGAACGGTCTGGATGGTGAGTGCCTGAACCTACATCATAAAATGATGTAGCACAAAAGTATGCATCATTACTTTGAATGTACTGAGCATGCAGGATATGCACAAAGCTGGACAATATAGAACTGAACATGAAAATAGATATACTGCAGCATAACTGAAAGTTGAACTGAATGCAATGACAAAGTATAAATCATGAAATAACATGCTGAACTGAATACTGAACATAAATACTGGATACAAGGTCAATGCACATGAATCTGACTGTGGGAGACACTACTAACCGACATACCCCAAGTTTAGCTAACTATGGGGCCAACCTGTAACCCTGGATGGAAGGGTGTTCATACCTTGCCAAGGGTACGAACAAGTCTGACGTGGATCCACTACTGATGTCCTCAAGGGACAAGGAGGTACAGCCTAGTCTGACAGCTGACTCCTTTAATACCTACGGTGGCGCCGTAGTTCTGGGACTTGGGGACTGCTACTAAAGGTCTTAACCAAAGCTGACAGCTAAGCCTTAATCCCCCTCATCCGCTCGGTACTAAGTCTACTTCGACTGAATGTAACTAATAATGTACTGAAATAAAGGATAGCTCAAAATACTGATAAATGACTGAGAATGCAACATACATAGGTTGATGGGTATGGCATTCAATTTCTAAAGCATAAGTATATAACTGATCTGCCTAGCAAGCTAAATTTATTGAAAATACTAGAATTTCTACAGGCTAGTATTTCTGAGCATTATTCATGGAATTGTACTAATTCTCCAAGAGACATATAATCAATACCATAAAAGCTGTAAGAATTGAACTACAATAATTCCTTAAGATTTAGGAACCCTAGGTCTGAAACATTCATGGAGAAAACTGAAGGCTGACTGGAATCTAGGGACCTAATGGGTGAAAGGAACACACTAGTGAAATCCCACATACCTGGTGAAGAAATCCACGAAGAAATCCTTGGATTTTTGGGGCTGAACTTGATGAAGACCTCTAATTGTTCTTGGAGGAAAATTGTCGCCTCTTTCTCTTATTTTCTTTCTATGTTTAAAGAATTTAGGGGAATGAATGTTCTGGGTAGTTTTAGGCTACTTAATTAGGCTTAAACGACATAAAATGATGTAGCCTAGGCCTTAAAAGGTAAAGGAAAAGTCCAAAATACCCCTGGGAAAGTTAAAAGAATTTTTGCAGAAAATGCGACTCAGGAATCGCGACTCTGGATGACGGACCGTACTCCTAGATGACGGACCATGAACCGGAGTCGTGGTTCTGCCGAAAAGTTTTTGGGGTCTCTAGTCTCAGGAACTACGACTTAACAGGATGGACCATGCTTCTGAAAGACGGTTCGTCATGTGCCTCGTGGTTCCTGGGACTTGACTTAGCCTGGGGATTTTCATGAGTCAAAGGACGGACCGTGCTTCTGAAGTACGGTCCATAAACCAACTCGTGGTTTCTATGACCTGAACTGGGAGGCTAATGGCTTGGGATTATGGTTTGAAACGACAGACCATGGCTCAAAACTACGGTCTGTGGTCCTAACCGTAGTCCCTGGGACATCTACTAAAGAGCTACTGGAACTTGAACTACGGTTCAAGATGACGGTCTGTGGTTCAAAACTACAGTTCGTACTCTTGAACCGTGGTACCGGAAACTTGAATTTTCTAAAAAATTTATTTTCTACTGGTTTTCTGAGCTTAGTATGGGATTGGAAGTTCTGGGGTGCTACAATCTAATTGCTGATTTCGGGGTTGATTTTACAACAATGGTGTCACAACTCAGAACGTCGTGAGTGGAATCCACCCAACCTCTCGGGCGAGCGAACCAATAAAACCCCACCAAACATAGCATAATCTGACAGCTTAAAACCAGTGCTTAAAGTAAACTACCATTCAAGCCTAAAAATACTATTATAAAATAAAAGCCTGCGAATGTTCCTCCCTAAAACCTAAAAGTCATCATACCAAAATAATCTACCAATGTCTAGAATGCGGGAATACAACCCCAAATAAATGAGAGTCTAAGCCTAAAACAAGTGGGCTACAACTAAAAGAGGAAATCAAGGTAGCTCGATCGAAGCAGCTCACCCTTGAGATCTGGAAACGTCGGGACTACAAATGAGGTCGCGCGTCAGCCGTCAAAAGATTGTTTGTACTCAAAAAAAGAAATGCAAGTGCAGAATCAGTACACAACCATCATGTACTGGTAGGATCATCAGTCAGTTCCAAATAAGCAGTATATGAACAGTAACTAAAGCTAAGTAACAAGAAACATAGGAACAAGCCAACAAATATCCCTAGACTACAAGTATCTTCCTAGCTTATCCCCACATGTAATCCACTTCACAACCATTGATGACATTTAATGACAAAACAACAAAAATTCCGTGTTACATATCTTGTACCCCCCCTCCCTCTAAAGATCCCCCTAACAACACATATATGTTAAACATTCAACTCGGTCTACACCAAGACCAAACTCATAATCAAATATAATAACCCAACCTCTCAAGGACCATGTGCAAATAATCACAGTTCAGAAACACAACCTGGTCCACTCATGAAACAATCGTCAGAATGTAATAATTCAATAAAATAAACCCATACAAGGCGTGGTACCCGAGCCAACTATTTTGTATCTCGTACCAAGCGTGGTACCCGAGTCAACTATTTAGTATCCCATACTAGGCGTGGTATCCAAGCTAACCATTTGTTATCCCGTACCATGCGTGGTACCCGAGCCAACCGAATATCCCACAGAAATCCAACAGTCACAAATAATGAACAAATCAACACTTGCAGACCAACAAGCAATAACACCTAGTTCATTTCACAAGACTGATAACCGGACACTTAGACATTCATAAAATACTCCCTAAGCATGCAACTCATACAATACTTAAGCTGAAGTACACAAACATACAATGCATAAGGGAATCAATAACCATCACCTACCTCGAAATGTTTCAAAGCTCTACTCAACCGGAGCTTTCCCATTTCCTGAAGTTTGTGCTTGTTCTTGGTCTAAAACAATATATAATAACCAAAAATCAATCCTTATGGCCAACTAGTTACCCGGATTATGCAAAATCCCATACCACAGGCCAACTATGATCATTCCATCCTTTTCTCGGGCTTTCTCACCATTAATTCACCTATTTCTACCATTTTTATGGGTACATTTAAAGAATTTAGGTCACATGATCATAATCCAATGAAAATAACAACACTCAAGAACTCCTACACACTAGAATCCCCTTTTTCCTCGGATTCTACCATTCCTAGGTCATTCAAAACCTTCCCTCAAGTCCAACTCTAGTAATTCTATAGCGTAGGGGAGATAGTACGCAATTTGGGGAGTAAAATCCTTACTTTTGAGATGAAAAACTGAGGAAGTTCACCCAAAATCGCCCTTGCTCTTCTATAAAATGTTCTTGATGAAAATTGAACATTTTGGAGAGTGGGGATCGCTATATAGAGATCCCCGCTCTGCTATAGTGGTGCCGCCATAGCAGAACCATTCGCTATAGCGGTGCTGACCGATGTTGACTTCTGCTATAATGGTAATTCTCCGCTATAGTGGAGGTTACTACAGCGATATGTAAACCGCCATGGAGGTTGACACGGGATAAAAAGTCATAAATTTCCCCAAAAGTGCCCATTTTATAACACACTTGATTTCCTGACATTCTGGAACAACCTCTTCATGTTACCTTCATACCGAGAGTTCTACTTACCCGAATTCAAATAAGAAAAGTCCCCCAGACTCCCTTATGTCTTAGCTACAAGGAAACCTAGCTCAAAACAAGACACATTACCCAATCCTCACCCAGATTGCCCTACACCATAGCTTGCTCCAAAACCGATCGAGACTAGCCTAGCCTAGAATTTTCAACTTCCAGACCCGAAAGTTTTCTAACTCGAAACTTGGCACAAAAAGTTTACCCATAATAACAAACCCGGTCATTACAACATATACTAATTTATTAATCATTCATCCTTGAATGATCAAACCTAAAAATATAGAGAATAAAAGAGAGAAGTGTAGTACTTGAATCCTCAAAAAAGTGAGGGTACTTGTCCCACATGTCCTTCTCGGTTTCCCAAGTGGCTTCCTCAATCGGACGATGCTTCCATTGAAATTTTATAGACTTGATCTCAACTCTCGGACATCTCGATCAGGAATTGCAATCGATTCCTTCTCATTCTGAAGATCCTTGTCTAGTAACACTTCATCCCACTTGATAATGTATTATCCATCCCCATGGTACTGCTTCAACATGAATATATGGAATACTAGATAGACACCGGATAGACTGGGCGGCAATTCTAACTTCTAAGCCACTGGCCCTATCATTTCAAGAACCTCAAATGGGCCGATAAATTGAGGGCTGAGCTTGCCCTTCTTTTCGAAATGCATAACTCCCTTCATTGGTGATACTTTCAATAATACCTGCTCACCAACCTGGAAGTCCATGTCCCTGACCTTGCGGTCTGCATACTCTTTTTGCCTGCTCTGGGATGCTAACAACTTGGTCTGAATGCCCCTTACCTTTTCCTTTGCTTTCTTTACCAAGTCTATGCCCAGAGGTTTTACATCACCTGCCTGAAATCACCATATAGGCGATCTACAACCCCTCCCATAAAGTGCCTCAAATGGTGCCATGTCAATACTGGAGTAGTAGATGTTGTTGTATGAGAATTCACACAACGGCAGGAACTGGTCCCAATGACCCCCAAAGTCAATCACACATGCTCTTAGTATGTCTTCCAACACTTGGATTGTCCTCTCTGACTGACCATCAATCTGAGGATGGAAAGATGTGCTGAAAATGAGTTGAGTGCCCAATATTTCATGTAACTTACCCCAGAACTTAGAGGTAAATTGTGTACCCCTGTCTAAATGATAGATAGTGGTACCCCATGCAGTCTCACGATCTCCTTCACATAGATCTTGGCAAACTGCTATGAATTATAGTAAACTCTGACCAGAACAAAATGAGCTGACTTGGTTAGCTGTCCACAATGACCCAAATTGAGTCATACCTCCCAAAGTCTTTGGAAGACCCACCACGAAATTCATGGCTATTCGTTCCCACTTCCACTAAGGAATGGGCATCCTCGAAAGTAGTTTTGTAGGCCTTTGGTGCTCATACTTGACCTGCTGGCAGTTTTGACATTTGAACACAAAATCAGCTATGTCACTTTTCATCCCGGGCCACCAGTAAAGTTGCCTTAAATTCCTGTACATCTTGGTTATGCCCAGATGAATTGAGTACTGCGAACCATGAGCCTCTACCAATATCTTCTGAATTATATCATCAACCCGAGGAACACAAGTCCTTTCTCTAAAATTTAACACGCTGCCAGAATCTAATGTGGCATCCCTGGATTCTCCGGATATTGCCTTGCTCTGAAGCTTGCTCAATTGTGAATCCTGAAACTACTTGGTTTTTATTTCTTCTATGAATGTGGGTTTGACCTCAATACTCGCCAGCATCTTACCCCATTCCGAGATACCCAAGTGTATGATCTTAGCTTACAAAGCCTGAAGCTCCCTTGCCAATGGTAACATAGACACCCCCAAGCAAGCTAAACTGCCCATGTTGGCTGTCTTCTGGATCAATGTGTCTGCCACCACATTGGCCTTACCTAGATGGTACTGAATGGTCACATCATAATCCTTCAATAACTCCATCCACCTTCTCTGCCTCATATTCAAGTCCTTCTGAGTAAAAACATATTGCAGACTCAATGATCAGTGAATACCTCACACTTGACACTATAGAGATAGCGTCTCCAAATCTTGAGTGCAAACACCACTGCTGCTAACTCCAAGTCGTGAGTTGGATAATTTCTCTTATGAACCTTCAACTGCCTAGATGCATAGGCGATCACATTCATATCTTCCATTAACACAGCACCCAACCTGAATGTGAAGCATCACAATAAACAATGAAGTCATTACCTTCAATCGGCAAAGACAAGATGGGAGACGTGGTCAGAAGTGTCTTGAGCTTTTGGAAGCTCTCCTCACACTTGTCGGACCACACGAACAGTACCTCTTTCTGAGTTAACCTTGTCAAATTAGTAGCAATGGACGCAAAATCCTTGACAAATCTATGGTAGTAACCTGCAAGTTCCACAAAACTCCTTACCTCAGTCACAGAGCTAGGCCGGACCCAATTCTTGACTGCCTCAATCTTCTGGGGATCTACCACCACCCCCTTTTCTGACACCACATGCCCTAAGAATGCGACTGAAGTCAACCAAAATTCACACTTGGAGAACTTCACATAAAGTTTCTAGCGGCTAAATAATTCCAACACAATACGGAGATGTCCAGCATGTTGCTTCCTACTCTTGGAGTAGATCAAAATGTCATCAATAAATACAATGATGAAAGAATCCAAATAGGACTTAAACAAACCATTCATCAAACTCATGAAGGCCACTGGCGCATTTGTCAACCCAAATGACATTACTAGAAACTCGTAGTGCCCAGAGCAGTCTTAGGGATGTCCTCGGGCCTAATCTTTAACTGAAGATACCCTGACCTTAAGTTAATTTTCAAAAACATAGATGCACCTTGTAAATGGTCAAAAAGATCATCAATGTGGGGTAAAGGGTACTTATTTTTTATGGTAACCTTATTCAACTGTCTGTAGTCTATGCACATCTGCATACCACCATCATTTTTTTTCACAAACAAAATCGGAGCACCCCAAGGTGAAGCACTGGGATGGATAAAACCGTTATGTAAGAGTTCCTGAAGCTGAGTCTTAAGTTCCCTTAACTCTGTCGGAGCCATGCGATAAGGAGGAATGTAAATTGGGCAAGTGCCCAAATCCAGGTCAATACAAAAATCAATATTCCTTTCTGGAGGCATACCAGGCAAATCTGCCGAAAACACCTCCTGAAACTCTGACACAACTGAAATTGACTCAATAGATGGGGACTCCACACTATCATCCCGGAGGTGAGCCAAGAAAGGCATACACCCTCTCCCCACTAGCTTCCTAGCCCAAACAAATGATATGATTTTAACTGGCTTAGGCCTGTAAATACTTTCCCACTCTAGCTTATCCTTACTCAGAATCTCTAGAGCTACAGTCTTAGTGTTACAATTCAGTACAGCATGATAAGAAAACAACCAGGTCATGCCCAAAATAACATCGAAGTCTACCATATCCAGAATTACCAAGTCTGCCCAAGTCTGCAACCCCACAAATACCACAAAACAAGCACGATACACATGAGTCATAATTATGGACTCTCCAACTGGTGTAGAAACATGGATAGGGGAATTAAGGATAGCACAATTCAAGTCCATACCCATAGAAAATTTTACAGAAACATCAGAGTATGTAGAACTTGGGTCAAAAAGTACGAAAGCCATCCTATCACAGACCTGAATTGTACCTGTGATCACCGCATCTGATGCCTCAGCCTCCGACTTCCCTAGAAAATCATAACAGTAAGCCCAATCATCAATACTAGCAACTTTTCTGGCTGGTTGCGCCACTCCCCTGCCCGCGCCGCCGTTACCCCGGTCTCCCCGACCTCCCTGAAAGTTACCTCGCCCACCCTGTGGATGACCTCTAGCATGACCACCTCTACCTGCTAGGACTACAGCCTTAGACTTCTGTTGAGCCTGATTACCAGTCAGTCTGTGAGGGCACTCCTCCTTAAAATGGCCCAGATCCCCACAATGAAAATAACCACGATCAAGTGTAGGCCTGCTGGTAGATGTGTAAGAAGCTCTCTGGCCTCTAGGAGCTGAAAACTGCTGATTACTCCCGGACGACCACATGTAGTAACTGGCAGAGCTGATTGAATAGGACAGGCTGAGAATATATGTTGATTGTGGCTCCTGGAGTACGAACCACTATAGTTTCCATCGTTCCGGGGCTTCTTGGCTAATACTTTAGCCTGCCCAACCTGCTTGACCCCTTCTAACTTCTTAACATAATCGGTGACCTCATTGAAGCTCTTTTCTGCTGAAGTCATGTGCAAAGACAACACCTGCATTTCAGTACTCAAGCCTTTCACAAACGATCGAATCCTCTCCTCCTCGAAACCTAACAATTGAGTAGCAAAATGAGACAAGGCATGAAACTTAGCCTCATAAATAGAGACTGACATTCCACCTTGTTCCAGAGCCAGGAACTCATCCTTTTTGTGATCTCTTAAAGTATGAGGTCCATACTTCTCTAGGAAGAGAGCATGAAATTGCTCCTAAGTCAATGGAGGGAAAATAGATGACCGATATTCCACATGAGACCACCACTGCTTAGCATCACCCTACAGTTGAAAAGTGATGAACTCAACCCCATGTTGTTGCACAATGCCCAGCTTGTGCAGCCTCTCATAACAGTCCAAAATGAATTCATATGCATCCTCCTTCTCAGTACCCTGAAATGAAGGAGGTTTCAGCTTCAAAAATCTAGTCAGTATCTCATGCTCATTTCCTGTCATAACTGGGCCTAACATGGGTCGGAACAAGTTGTCAGTGCCAGACGCCGTGTCCATCCTTGGAACTGTAGTAACAGCTGGCTGAGTACTCGGAACCTGATCTACAGTACCCATAGGGTTGTTTCCAGCACCAACCAGCCAACTGAGAAAGGACCACACCTGCTGAAATGCCTCAGGCGAGATAAGGGGAAGGCATGCACCTCCAGCCGGTGCTGCCTCCGCCTGATCATAGCCTTCTTTAACAACCACCTCGACCTCTTCTTCCACGTGCTCCTGGGATGGAGGAGGGGTCGCCTCATGTGCTCCTGCAGCTTCCTGAGCTCCACCTCTGGCGGGTGTTGCTCTACCTTGGCCCCTGCCCCTTCCTCTACCTCTTATAACCGGGCCCGTTGCTGGGACCGTTGCCCTTGCTCTATTATTCCTTGTATTAACCATCTGCGGACAGAAGAGTGAAAGATGTAAGATACCAATTTGTATCATCAGATACCAATTGAAATCAATTTATAGCACGAAGGAAGTAAAAAGAGATAGTTTTCCTGAAGTCCTATAGTCTCTCGAAGAAAAGTACAGAAATCTCCGTACCATTCCACAAGACTCTACTAGATTCGTTTTGGTACAACAAGATCAATGAACCTAAGGTTCTGATACCATCTTTATCACGACCTAGACCATTATGAGTGGCACCTACCCAACCCCCTGGGAGAGCGAACCAATAAGACCCTACAAAACTTAGCATAATCTAGCAGCTTAAAATCAGTGCATAAAGTAAACTACCATTATAGTCTAAAAATACTATTATAAAATAAAAGCCTGCGGAAGTTCCTCCCTAGAACATGAAAGTCATCATACCAAAACAATCTACCAATTTCTAGATTGAGGGGATGCAACCCCAAATAAATAAGAGTCTAAGCCCAAAACAAGTAGTCTATTCAAGGTAGCTCGACCGAAGTATCTCACCCTTGAGATTTGGAAACGCCAAGACTACAAATGAGGTCGCGCGTCAGCCGTCAAAAGATTACATGTACTCACAAAAAGAAATGCAAGTGCAGTATCAGTACACAACCACCGTGTATTGATAGGATCATCAGCCAGTTCCAAATAAGCAGTATATGAACAGTAGCTAAAGCTAAGTAAAGCACAAGAAACATGTGAACAATCCAAAAGATATCCCTAGACTACAAGTCTCTTCCTAGCTTATCCTCACACGTTATCCACTTCACAACCATTGACAACATTTAGTGACAAAATAATAAACATTCTGTTTTACATAGCCTAGACCCCTCCCCCCCTCCCCGGGATCCCCCTAACAACACCTAAGTGATAAACATTCAACTCGGTATACACCAAGACCAAACTCACAATCAAATATAATAACCCGGCCTCTCAAGTACCATCTGCAAGTAATCATAATTTAGAACACAACCTGGTCCACTCATAGAACCATCGTCAGAATGCAATAATTAAATAAAATAAATATGTACCAAGCGTGGTACCCGAGCCAACCATTTTGTATCCCATACCAGGCATGGTACCCGAGCCAACCATTTAGTATATCATACTAGGTGCGGTACCCGAGCCAACTAATTGTCCCACAGAAATCCAACATTCACAAACAATGAATAAATCAACACTTGTAGACCAACAAGCAATAACACCTAGTTCATTTCACAAGGCTGATAACTGGACACTTAGACATTCATAAAACACTCCCTAAGCATGCAACTCATACAATACTTAAGCAGAAGTACACGAACATACAATGCATAAGGGAATCAATAACCATCACCTACCTCAAAATGTTCCAAAGCTCTACTCAATCGGAACTTTCCTTTTTACCGAAGTTCTTGCTTGTTCTTGGTCTAAAACAACATATAATAACAAAAAATCAATCCTTATGGCCAACTAATTACCCGGATTATGCAAAATCCCAAACCCCAGGCCAATAATGATCATTCCACCCTTTTTCCCGGGCTTCTCCACCATTAATTCACCTATTTATACCATTTTTATGGGTACATTTAGAGAATTTAGGTCACATGATCATAATCCAATGAAAATAACAACAGTCAAGAACTCCTACACCCTAGAATCCCCTATTTCCTCGGATTTTACCATTCCTAGGTCATTCACAACCTTCCCCCAAGTCCACCTTTAGTAATTCTATAGCATAGGGGAGATAGTACGCAGTTTGGGGAGTAAAATCCTTACCTTTGGGATGAAAAACTGAGAGAGTTCACCCAAAATCACCCTTGCCCTTCTCCAAATTGTACTTGATGAAAACTGAACGTTTTGGGGAAGTTTCTGCATTAAATTTTGACTAGTCTGCTATAGCGGTCCCTGCTCTGCTATAGCGGTACCGCCATAGCAGAACCATTCGCTATAGCGGTGCTGACTGACGTTGACTTCTGCTATAGCGGTAATTTCTCCACTATAGCGAAGGTCACTACAGCGATGTGTCAACCACTATGGTGGTTGAAACGGGACAAAAAGTTGCAAAGTTTCCCAAAAGTTCCTATTTTATAACACACTTGATTTCTTGACGTTCCGGAACAACCCCTTCACGTCAACCTTCATACCGAGAGTTCTACTTACCCAAATTTAATTCTGAACTCCCTTATGTCTTAGCTACAAGGAAACCTAGCTCAAAATAAGACATATTACCCAATCTTCACTAGGATTTCACTAGACCATACCTCGCTCTAAAATCGGCCGAGACTAGCCTAGCCCAGAATTTTCAACTCCCAAACCCAAAAGTTTTGTAACTCGAAACTTGGCACAAAAAGTTTACCCGTAACAACAAATCTAGTCGTTACATATGGTCTTCTGAGCATCTAATTGCCTATCCAGAATAGCATCACAACTACATCATTGAGCGGGGATGTGACATCTTATTTTGAACGCTTTATATATCTTCCCGTATAAACCAAACAAGGCATTCTAGGTATATTCCTATCCTAGTCGCGAACCTATCCTTTACATTATAAAAGAGAGGCCTTGCTCCCTATATTATTCGTTCTATCCTAATGATTCTTCTTCCAAGTTCACAAAGAGACTATAGATTTATTTTAATGGTCGCGAAGCATTAAAATAGTAAGCACATGAATATAAGAACAACTATATGACAAACAAATAATTAAATTAATTGTCTACTTCAACAATCATGTAGTTAGGTACCATAATCCTAGAACGAGAAGTTTAGCTCCACATAGATATGGAGCAATTACAACAAATTATCTAAAGAAAAACGTAAAATAAATAATAAAGGAGAAGAAAAGATGAAACCAATATTCTCCGGCCTCCACGGCGACTTTTAGCTCTTCGTAGGTCAAAAGTTATGTAAAAATCTTGATTTGAGATGTTTTATAGAGTAGGGGGGAAATAACCCCTTTTTCTACTTGGATTTGGAGCAGACAAAAGCTAGAAATTTTTCGAGTTTAGTGCTGGCGCGGCGCGCCACCTATAATGCCAACTTCACTCTTCTGATGTTTTGGGCCTGGGGAAGCGCCCCACCATAGCCCCAACTTCACTTTTCTAAAGTTTTAGGTCTGGGACAGCACCCCACCATAGCCTTACTGCCCAGATTTTCTTCTTTTGCTCTTTTTTTCTCCCAGAACATTGCTAACTCCTTTCCAATACTTTTATGCTTTCATTTTAGCTGTCATGGGTTGTTTTTCTCCACATTCTCCCTGCGAAGTATCTAAGCATATATATTAGCTCATAATTAAGAATATACAAATAATCATAGGGATATACATCAATTTTGCCCTCAAAACAAGGCTAAAACATAGGTAAATGAGGCAAGCGGGCGTATAAGACGCCCAAGATCAACGGGTAAACTTTTCATGCCAACTTTTGGGTTATAGAAAACTTCCAGGTTTGGGAGTTGAAAATTCTGGGATAGGCTAGTCTAGGATAGTTTTTTAGCAAGGTATGGTCTAGGGCAATCCGGGTAAGGATTGGGTAATGTGTCTTGTAGTGAGCTAGTTTTTCTGTTAGCCAAGACATAGAGGAGTCCGGGGGACTTTTCAGAAGTGATTTTGGGTGAGTAGAACTCTCAGTTTCGAGATTTACATGAAGGGGTTATTCCAAAACATTAGGGATTTAAGGTGTGTTGTAAAATGGGCACTTTTGGGGAATTTTACGACTTTCTATCCCGTTTCAACCACCATAGCGGTTGACACAGCGCGATAGCGACAACCGCTATAGCGGAATAATTTCTGCTATAATGAAAGTCAACTTTGGTCAGCACTGCCATAGCAGTCAATTCCGCTATAGCAGCGGTGCTATAGCAGTGTACTGACCACTATAGCAGACTGATTCGGGATTTAATGTAGAAACTTCTCCAAAACATTCAGTTTTTCCTCAAGAGCATTTTGGAGAAGGGAAATGGCGATATGAGTGATTTCAACTTCGTTCTTCACCATTTTTCGTCCCTAAGGTAAGGATTCTACTCCCCTAACTTAATACGGTCTTTTCTATAATGTAGAATTGCTAGGTGTGAACTTAGGAAAAGGTTTAGACCGACCTAGGAATGGTAGGATCCGGGATTCTAGGGCGTAGAAATTCTTGGGTCTTGATTATTATTTTTGGGTTATGGTCAATTAGCCTTAATTCTCTAAATGTATCTGTAAAAATGATAGACTTAACAGAATTAATAGTAGGAAAGCCCAAAAATGGGTGGAATGATCATAGTTTGGCCTGGGGATTGGGATTTTGCATAATTCGGATAATTAGTAGGCCATGTGGACTGATTTTAGTATCTTGTAATTATTTTTAGACCGAGAACAAGCTAAGACTTCGGAACACGAAAAGGCTCCTATCCAGTAGAGCTTTTGTGTAATTCGAGGTAGGTGATGGTTATTTTTTCCCAATATGCAATATGTGTTCATGTACTATCACTTAGTATTGTATGAGTTTTCATGCTTAGGGAATGAGAGTATGAATTTCTACTTATCCATTTATCAGTCTTGTGAAATGAACTTGTTTGTTGCTTGTTGGTGTACAGGTATGCTTTTGTTCATTGTTTGTTGATTGATTGGATTTTGTGTCACATTTGATTGGCTCAGGTACCACACCTGGTACAGGTTACATATTAGTTGGATTGGGTACCACGCCTGCTACGTAAAACTTTTTGGTTGGCTTGGGTACCACACCTGGTATGGAATTTATAATGGTTGGCTCGGGTACCATGCTTGGTACGAGTTTGAGTTACTTGCATTGATTGTATTCTTTTGATGGTTCCATGAGTGAACCGGGTTGTATTCTTGAATTGTAATTTCTGCATACGATCCATGAGAGGCCGGGTGATTATATTTAAAGGTGAGGTTGGTCTTAGTGTAGATCGAAATTGCATGTTGAACACATAGGTGGTGTCCTAGGGATTCTTGGTGGGTCTGAGTTATGTGAAAAGGATATATGTTTATTATCACTGGGTTTTCATTGGTCGTTAATTGGTTACATGTGGTTGATAAGTTAAGAAGGAGATTTGTAGTCTAGTTATATTATTGACTTGTATTAAATGTTTACTTCACTTTACTCAGCTTTGGTTTGCTGTTCATAGCTTGTTTATTAGAGCTGGCTGATGATCTTACCAGTACACGGTAGTTGTGTACTGATTCTGCACTTGCTTTTCTTTTTGTGAGTACAGGACATCTTTCGGTAGCTGACACGCGACCTCACTTGTAGTCCCAGCATATTCAGATCTTAACAGTGAGCTACTTCGGTCGAGCTACCTTGTCTTCTTCATTTAGTTGTACCCCAATTATTTTGGGCTTAAACTCTCATTTTGTTTTTGGGGTTGCATCTCCGTACTCTAGACGATTGTAGAATATTTTGGTATGGTGACTTTCAGGTTCTAAGGGAGGTTTTTCACAGATTTTTATTATGCTAGTGTTTGAGATTATGAATGGTAGTTTATTTATTTGCAAGCTGGTTTTGAGCTGTTAGAATGGTTAAGTTTTGGGTCGATATTGGTTCGCTCATCCAGGGATTTTAGATAGGTGTCACTCATGGCGGGTTGGATCGGACATTCTCATTAAAATATCATTCAAGGAAGGTGGTCTAGGAGTGACTAAGATCATAATGTTTCAAACTAATTTTCCTTGCACTGCTTCAGATATATGCACTAGTTTCTTTTTTGATAAAGGGTATATTTAATTAACTGATTAATTTAATCTCTATCAAGAACTTCTACATATTTTACTGATCTATCTAGAATGTTTCGCTATTCTAGCCTCTACAACTATATTCACTGCTTCTTTTTACTCTCACACTTTCTTCTCTCTCTGCTTTTCGACATTACCGGCCAAAGTTTGGAGGAAAAAATAGCCCGAATTGAATCTGAATTCAAGTTTCATGAGAAGATCATGGTTGGTCTAGCTCTAACTGTTACAGAAGTGGAAGTAAAAATGGATAATCAGTTCATCTATGTTGAAAAACCAAAGAAAATGAGACAATGGCCTCGTTGAAGGGTCCCTCAGCCTCATATTCCATTGAGGTTGAGATTCCATCAAAAAAAATAGAGTTAGCAAACTATCATCATTACTCTATTATTGGTGTCTGCTATTAATGTTACGTCAAGAGTAGGGTGCAAGATTTCTTATCTAAATCCACGTTTATCATTTGATCCTTTAACACTCAGAAGCTTGTGATCGAATTCTGTCCCGATGTTACGTTCCATTTGGATGACACCCTTCTCACTGATCATTTTCGTGTTCTTCCACTGAACGGGGCACACGTGATATTGTAGCAACAATGAACCAATATTCTGAAACAGAGGATGAGAAGACAGGGAAAGGAGCAACAAAAAAAGAACGTACAAAAAACAGGGATAAAGAGCAAATGGAGGAAAAAAAGAACCTTGAATTTTTCAATCGGAGATGTCAGAATTATTTTTCATCAGAATTGGTTCATATAGAGTGAGGAAAACGTGATGAGGTGTGTTGGGTACGATGGTGGAAAAGACGGTGATGAGGGTTAGGAGTGTTCACGTGGGAGGATATTGGAAAATCCATGGATGGAAATGGCTGAGAATTTGATGTAAAAGGTGATGCTGGAATGTAGTTTGAGCACGAAGGAAAACATCAAAAGCTGGTTTTCTCACGTTGTGTTCTCTAAAGAAAATTATTGGCTAGTTTACTTTATGTTGTTTTATTTCTCTTGTAATTAAGGATGTACTGATTTTTAATCTTTGTTTTCTGTTATTTCTATTTCTTGTTTATGTTATCATCTTTAGTCTTTGAAGGACAAAATTGTAGTCTAAAAAAAATCTAGCCTCTAGAATTAGGGGTGGTTTGATAAAGATAGTGATTTAAAGTCAAAACTTTAATAAGTAATTTGAATTTATAAATTAAGATTCATATATTTATTTATTTGAACTTGTTTATAATTGTGGCATTTGAGCCATCTTGCACACATCTCTACCATTGACAAATAGATATGTAATATTTTATAAAACATTCAAGGTTAGTGTAATGCTTTTGAAAATTTTCATCACACCTAGTAATCTCAATTTCAACCATTAAGTTGAATGCCAATAATAACTCCATATTTTGAAGTGTAAAAATAATTTCGTGTATAATTTTTAAAATTCTAATCATCTCGTGGTCTCAAATTATTACCACTAGTTAGATTGACTTGGTCCACTTGGGATCTTCAAGTTTTTAGGCCTAAAGCACTTATTTTAGTGGGTGTTTGAATTGGCTTTTATTTTTTGATTTATAAATCAAAAGCAAAAGCTAAGATTTGTAGCTTTTCGCTTTTGGCTTATTGCTTATTTTTGCTTTTTTAGTTTTTAAAAAAGTGTTTCAAAGCTATTTTGGTTTTTACTCAAACACTTCAAATGTGCTTAAAAGCTATTTTGATTTAAAAACACTTAAAATAAGTCAATTCAAACGGACTCTTAGTGGTCTTAAATTTGACCCAGCCTTGTTTAGGACTGTCAACATGGCAGACACTGTGACTAATAAAGGATATCATTAGTCCTAGTCAATAAATTTGCTCCAGCCGTAAATTATTATGCAATTTTCTTAGTATTAAATATGGTAAAAGAAATTTGTTGTCCTAAATTTAGTTTGTTGAATGCCTGCAAATATATTTGTTTTAAATATGGCAGTTCGTGACATCAAGCTTGTGATAATATTTTGTTGGAATAATTCTAGAGAAACCCCCCTCAGGTTTGGTTTTATAACACTAACTTTTATTGTGGTTAACTATGTTACGCTTACCTCTAATATATAATTTTTTTCTTGTAATAATTATTATAATTTATTTATCATTAATAAAATAAATTATGATCTAGCTAATTTACCCTTTTAATAGACTATTTTTTTAATTTAGCATTTTTAAGATACAATTTCAAAACTCTGATTGTGTATAATTTATGTCTCTACGACTTGAGCTTGATATCGAGTTAGATTATACTAGTGTTATTATTGTTGTTTTTGTAGATTAAAGTTGTAAAGGAGTATTTTGATCTTCATAAGGCGCTAAAAATTGAAAGCAAGGTATGTAAGGCTAAACCTCACAATTCGAAAATTCCCAAATAAGTCTCTTGTACGGTATGTGTCTCTCTTCTTCCTATGTTCTCTTTACGAGCTTCCATGTGCCTTATATGATTTATAGTTCCTCTATTTGAAACAGCTATATCCTTTATGATAAATGAACCATCTCCAAGTACTACGACCCCAAAGAAGCATATATATAATATAACTCTAGTTGTCATTATGATTATATGATTTACGTGTGTCGTGTCTTCATGAATAGTTACTCATAAAGTCATATTTTCTCCATGTCATACATATGCTTTTAGTATCTCAAGTCTTGTAAAGTCATATGAAACTTCTGATGATATTCATACGTCTATTCATTGATTAGGTTCATACTTTCTTTAGAAGTTTAAATTGATGATTTAAGTTGTCCTGTTTCAGCTACGATTTAAAAATGATGTTAAAGATATAATTTTGGCTATTGAGCCACATCTTACGATATGATACTTTTGGTTATTGAGCCACAGATTTGATCTACTATTTCAAGCTATTGAGCCAGAAATTTCACATATACGATAGGCTATTAGTCTACAAATTTTCAAAGATATTGTAGGCTATTGAGCCTTAGATTTTCACAGGTGGGCTACTGAGACACAAATTTTGATTGATAAATGGGCCATAAGCCAATGGTCTGATTTTATGAAAAAGGCCACAGATGTCAAACTATACACAAAATTTATTTTGGGAGCACTTTTGGAAATTGGGAAGGTGTTGTGGGAGAACACAACACCTAAGTCCACACATGCCGGTGTGAAGGTCTGGCCGAAGGCTAATAGCATGCATTTGACATATTCCCATTGATTGGGATGCACTTGATTCCCATTGGAATGCATTTGATCATGTTATATATATACATGCATATGCCGGATCCACGCGACATAGTTGTATGATGGTTCAGTCAGTGGAGTGTTGATCGGATGTCATGAGGTACACATGACGAGTTATTACATATTAATGTGTGCATGTCTCATTGAGTGAGATCTCCCCAAAAAAAGTATATTTATGATCAAAGATCAATATATCTACTCTACATAAAAGCTACTTGTATGTTTAAAGTTACAATTTCTTATGATGCAATGATGCATTATAGAGTTGTGATATGTCAGTCTCTTTCAGGTGTCCTTCATATTTTGGTATTGAATTGTTTATGTCTTACATATGAGTATTAGTCTATATGTATTCATGTCCCTTTTGTTGGGAGCATTGTGTTCACACCACAGGTTTAGATGTGCAGAACAATAGATGACTCCGTTAGACATTTGTTCTCTAGTTTAGATGTTGGTTGGTGAACTCCATTTTCATCTGAGGCTAAGTCAAGTATAGTACTCCTTTTGATATATATGTATAGACTTTATGGATAAGTTCTCGGTTCTACGAGAATTTTTATGAAAGTCTGGTGTATATGAGGAAAACAGTGCTTTAGAATAAAGAAAGAATTAATAAAGATCAAACGATATATGTAAATGCAGTAGCTCATCACAAAGTGTTCTCTTGTCGCTGAGATTCCACTTTGCATCATCTGCATTGTATAAAATACTTTTAAAGTGATGTGTCAGCACTAGCTTTATTCTTGTGGTGAAAGTGATTTCTCTAATAAAATAATCTTGAATGCAATAATGATGTTTCACGTTTCCCTTACTTCCTAGCTATATGGTCATCTTTTGGATGGTCAAATTAGCAATAATCATATTTTTGTGCAATTTTATACTCCCTTTTGTCTCATGTGACACACTTTTCTTTTTAGTTCGTCTCAAAAATAATGTCACTTTTTTATAATTGAAAAAAATTTAACTTTGTTGAAATTTCTCTTTTACCCTTAATGAAATTATTTACAACTAGGGGGGGCACCGGCACCGGCACCGGTAGTACCGGACCGGTATTAACCGGAACCGGATCGGTACCCGCGCATCCTTCCGCCGGTTGGCCGGGAACCGGGACGGTACCGGTATCGGTACAACCGGAATTTTTTCCCTTGTTCGTCCCGGACCGGTACCTACCGGGACCGGTCCGGTATACCGGGTCCCGGTCTTTTTTTAAAAAAAAATTTAATTAAATTAAAATTCGGTTATTTATAATTGAAAAAGTTTCAAAATATATAAGTTATTTTATATTTCTTTTAAAAGTATAACTTAATAAATTAGATTTTTTTTAGAGTTTAAATTTTAAACTCTAAAAGTTTAAAACTTTAAATTTCAAATTTTAAACTCTTAAAATCTTTTTAAACTTTTAAGTCTTAAGTCTTAAGTTAATAACTTACTTACTTAAGTTTGAAATTTTTTAAACTATCATTTGTTAAACAACTTTTTTAAATTTCAAATTGTAACTTAAGTTTGAAACATTTAAAAATTGAAATATATAAAAAAGACTTGTATTAAATTGAAGACAATAATTAAAAAAATTTAAGGCGAATAGCCTATAATTTTATTCATAAAAATTAAATAATACAATTTGTATTACAAATATTAGAAGAGAACCTAATCTACGCAGCCACCTTCTAGGAAGGGTTCTGTTTGAATTAGGCCTCGAACTATCATACTAATATTTGAATCCTTGAAAATAGTCTTGACGTAGAGTTTCTAACAATTCCCTCGTAACATTTTCTGGAAGTGGTTGTTGTGCTTGATCCTCCAATGCATCCATGCCGTCTTCACTAGAATTTACCAAAATATTATCTATATCATATTCAAATTGGACAGGTAAACTAGGACGCCCATAATTCCTTCGCTCGGCATTGATCCAATCTCTAAACAATACCGATATCTCCAAGCTGTCCGATGCTAATGAATACCTATGCTCCCCAATTTGATATCTTGCTGCACTAAAAGCGCCCTCCGAAGCTACTGAAGATGCTTGAATAGCTAGCAAATCTCGAACCACCGGTTGAAGTTTTGAAATGACTTGCCGCGAGTCTTCCACCATTCCAAAAGTTGAGGTTTGCCTTGTGCATCCTTAATGCTTTCCATTCCCTGATTAAGATATTCATCAAAATCATTCCTTTCATTAGAAGTAAGACCAAGATAATTTTCCATCATATCATCAATATCATCTTCATTTGAATATCTACGCCTAGAACTTGAAGGTTCTACATTATGTACTTCATCATTTATTCTACTAGAATTATACAAGTCATACAATTTTCTAGCTTCAATTCTTATGCTATCTTTAACATCGGACAAACTAGGTAATTTGTCCTCTTCGGCAACTTCGTCACCTTGGATACTTTGTTGATATATAATCTCTAAAATATCTAAATTAGAATATATTCTTTCAACCATTCGTGATGCACCTATTTCTTTGTAAGTTGGGTTTAATAAACAAGCAGTTAAATAAATTTGAGGAATAGGAATAAAATATTTTCTAAATTTTTTAATCATTGCATTAATAGAATCTTTAAACCGTGGAATATTTTTGTATTAAAAAAATTTATCAGAAATAGCACATATATTTGGTAAAACTGAACAAATAGTTGGATAATAAAGTCCAGATATTTGTTTTGTAGCTAAATAAAAAACTTTTAAAAATTCTTTAAGTTCATATACTTCTTTCCAATCAGTGTCAGTAATTCTATAATCAATATCTGAATTGTGAGCATTCCAAACCATTTGTAAAGGCTTTCTATATTCATAAGCAACTTTAACCATTTCATATAAAGAATTCCATCTAGTAGACACAGTTTTTGGAATTTTTCTAGGGGGGAATTCTAATTCACGACACCGATTTTCAAACACTACACGCCTAGACTTTACTTGACATTTAAAAATAAAATGGCATGCAGCTTCACATTTTATACAACCATTATTATACATTGCTACACCATCTCTAACAATTAAATTATATATGTGTGTAGCACACCTAATATGAAAACCGTCAATATAAATAGGGCAAATTGCCGGTTTTAGTTTATCAACAGCATTTGTATTATTAGAAGCATTATCAAGGGTGACACTAATTACTTTATTACAAATTCCATAAAATTGTAAAACATCTATAATAGTTTGAGCTATGTAACTACCGGTTTTCAGCATTTCACAACATTTATAACCTAAAATTCTTTTTTGCATGTTCCAATTTTCATCAATCCAATGACCAGTAATAGTGAAATAATTGTTACCATTAGGACTACGACCCATATCAAAGTGATAGCCATTCTACAAGTATTATAGTTAAATAAACAACGAAGATATTGTACATGTTGTCCTTGATAATCAAAAATAGCTTTTTTAATAGTATTTCTTGAAAAACCTGTGAAAGAAGGATTATACACTATTTGAATATAATGAACAAAACCGGGATTTTCAGCAAAACTAAAAGGCAAGCCACAAAGAACAATCATTTTAGCTAATTCTTCAAGATCTCTTTCTCTACTATAACTGCGATGTGTACTAGGGCCAGCAACATTAGAAGGGTTTAACTGTGATTGGATCATGTTAGAGGCCCCTACTCCTACAGATGCATCGGGAAGGGGAGTACCATATTTTTTTCCATCGGCTATAGCCTGAACTTGCAAAAATTCATTTTTACAACATCCCAGTAAATGATTTCTTAAATGTCCCGTCCCACCCGACTTTCCCGTAGTTTTATGATTCAAAATATATTTACATACTTTACAAATAGCTTTAGTTTTATCATCACTTTAATTCATAAATTGCCACACAACAGATTTGTTAGGACGTTCAGCCTTTGGCTTAGCCCTAGTAGGATGTACAGGGGGAGGGGGAGTGGGAGCGGGAGCAGGAGTGGGACTAGTAGCCGTAGGCGGCTCTGTTTCATCATCATCATAAGTATCATTACCATCATATTCATTATCATATTCTACTTCTTCATCTAGCTCTTCATTAAAATTACCAAATCTTGTCTGTAAAAATTCATGATCTAATTGAGTATTTCTATCAATATTAAAAGGAGTTTCATCAACATGTGTAAAATCATCCGTATTTATTCTTAATTCAAGTTGTTGTCTAGTTTTAGATTTGGATTTAGAAGAACTACCGACTTTAGTTTTTCCGGTTACTGCATTAGTCAACCTACCAAAAAGTGTTTTTTACCTTGGCCAACATTTTTATCACCGGATTCCATATTAAAATATTAATAGTAAGCAAATAAATAAATACAAAAATTAAATGCAAAAAAATAAACAAGTAAAGAGATGAAAGTTGGAACGAATGTACCAAACGTCTGCGTAAAAACAGACGTGTATAACCAAAAGCCGAAATTGATAGATGAAACTTGAAGCTTGAAAATTGCTCCAAAATAATCCAACAAATAAAATTAACAATTTAATAGAGACTAGTAGAGAATAGAGAGTAGAAGAGTAGAAGATTGAGAGTTGAGAGAGTAAATGAAGAAGAAGAAATTTTGTGTAATAAATAATGAAGGGGTGGGGGGTTTTTATAGTTAAAATTTAGGACTAAAATGTATTTTTAAAAACTTTGGGGTATTAAAAAAAGTTTGGGGGGTAGGGGGGTGTTTTGGGGGGCTGTTTGGCTGTTATAGCCGTTGGGTGGGCCCCACTGGCCGTTGCCAACGGCTACCCAACGGCTAAAAAAAAAAAAAAAAAAAAAAAAAAAAATTGAAAACCGTCCACGGGATCGAACCGGACCGGGACGGACCGAACCGGGACGATCTGGTAACTACCCCCTTCCGTCCCGTTACCCCTTCCTTCCCACCCCTCAATCGGACGGAACCGGAATCCACCGGACCGGAACCGGACCGGTAATGGACCGGGACGGTCCGGAACCGGTACCGGTACCTCCCGGTTCCGTTGCCTGCCTTATTTACAACTATACAAATATTCAATAATTATTTTGGATCAGAAGTTTTAAAAGTCTTTCTTTTTTTCTTAAACACCGTACTAAGTCAAAAAGTATCACATAAAATGAGACGGAGGGAGTATATGTGATAGGAGTATATTGCATTGTGAGACAATTTAACCATTAACTAGCTGCCTTCAAAAGTTGGATAACGTCTTTACTTGACATCTCAAACAAAACTCATAAATCTAACAAAATAAGTATAATAGGACAGTTCCAATAGAAATTAAAATGGATTGAATTACAGTAAATAAATTGATCACTATATAAGATCTCTCGTGCAACACTATAAGAAAGTGGAGATACGACGATATTATATAAATGTCGTATTAAGGTGTTTAAATGTCATAAATTCATTTACCGATATTTAATTTATATTTGCAACAAATGTCGCAAATTTTAATGTCGGGAATATTTCCGACATTTAGGTAAATGTCGGTAACAATTTGTGACATTTATTTTGTGACATTTAGGTAAATGTTGAAAAGGATTTGGGACATTTACTTTACAACATATAGGTAAATGTTGGAAAGAATTTGTGACATTTACTTTGCAACATATAGGTAAATGTTGGAAAGAATTTGCGATATTTACTTTGCAACATATAGGTAAATGTTGAAAAGAATTTGCGACATTTACTTTGCAACATATAGGTAAATGTTAAAAAGAATTTGCGACATTTACTTTGCAACATATAGGTAAATGTTAAAAAGAATTTGCGACATTTACTTTGCAACATATAGGTAAATGTTAAAAAGAATTTGGGACATTTACTTTGCAACATATAGGTAAATGTTGAAAAGAATTTGTGACATTTACTTTGCAACATATAAGTAAATGTTGAAAGGAATTGACTATATTTATTTTTGATATTTAGATAAAATATTGATAAAAGATTTCTGACATTTAGATTAAATGTTGGTAAAAAATAATATTTACGACACTTGCTTGTGGCTTTATAAAATGTCACATTGAAATTTCTGACATTTTACTTAGTGTCAACAAATAAAAATATCAAATATCGTAAAAATTAGTGACATTTGCAAAATGTCACATTAATATTTTCTACATCTAGACTAATGTCGCTTCAAAATTTCTTTAAATATCAATATAAAAATCGTTTGTATAGTTTTTCTCATCACACAAATATTTATAATTAATTTGTACATTCAAAAATATCAATCTTTTATAACAAACCTGAAACATATATAAATCAAATGTGTTCTAATATTATAACCAAAGGACAAAGTAGTAATATAATAAGTATTCTGTAAAAGTTAAACGTGGTCAAATCAAATGATCTATTCTATCTCAAGTAAAATTAAAATCTAACTAAATACAATAATTTCAACATGAAACCAACTTAACTCCAAATGCAAATTAATTCCCTTAAATTCTCAGATAAAATCTGCAGTAAAATTTTATAAAATCATCAATCCACGAGTCTCAAAGACAATAATTGACCTCAATTCCCTGAAAAACTCTGCATAAAAAATTCACATAAAAAAGGAATTATAATTGTGAAATAAAGGAAATTATTTCCTCTTTAACTAGAACAAATTGGGATATCAAAAATAGCAAATTAAATTTTTCTAAAACAAACATATTGAGGAATTGATACAAAAGCAGCAACTATAGATGAAACTTTTTTCCCCTTTAAAAGAAAAGAAAAGAGAAAAAGGGTGTCATATAATTTTTTTCTAAGTTACCCACTTCTTTTTATTTGTGTCAACTTTAATTGTTCATGTTAACCTGAGAAGAAAGATCAAATTAATTACTTTTGATAGTTTACGAAATTCAAAAGTTAAATCATAGAATACATGGTGTTGTTATTTTTCGAGAAGGAAAATAAAAAACAATGCTATGATTACCTTAATGAATACTTGACCAAGATTGCCTAAATAAGAAGGCGGTCGCGCCCAGCAAACTGCTACTAAAAATAAAGTTTTACTAGCAAAACTTGCGTGGAGAGCTTTCAACAATCAAGACGCATTATGTGCCTCCATACTTATTTAAAAAATACTCTCAAGAGTTGTAGGTAACGATAGAAGGGTCTCGTTATGGAACAATAGATGGTTACCTAAAAATGACAATGAGAGAGCATTAACGGACCCCTGAACTCAAATGAAATCTAGAGAGCCTCTCTTTCAACCTCCCAGACTCTATCACCAACCTCACCTTTTTAACTCGATCTACAAACTCTACTGCCCAAAGGATACCTTTTTAAGGATTAACATAACATATCAAAGATTCTCCGCACTTTTTCTTTTCTCCGTTCCAAAAAGAATAACATATTTTTATATTTAGTAATAATTTAATTTTAAGATGTCCATTTTATCCTTAATGAGATGATTTATAGCCATATAAATATTTATAACTTATTTTAGACCATAAATTTTAATATTTTTTTAAAATTTTATGTCAAATCAAATAATATCACATAAATTGAAACGGAGAGAGGAAGACAATTTCAATAGAACACGTCTAGCATGCAAGTTCTATTTATTAGCATATGTCAGCTCATATCGGTGGACGACATTTTGGGCCTGTTTTATATTGATTGATGACTTGACTTGTCGATTCATCCTAAAAATATATAAGTAGTATTTTTTCTATTTTAATTTGTTTGTTTAATTTTGATTTGATACTGAATTTAAAGAAGTAAAAAGAATAAATTAAATCTCATAATCTTAAATTAAAAATATGTAAAATATATCAAAATATTATTTTATCTTGTGATCATAAACATATCACGTGAAAAGTTGGAACTAAAGAATTGTCAAAATAAATAAAACGAACAAAATAAAAATAAGACAAATAAATTAAAACAGAGAAGATAATATTTTTGTTGTTTTTACAAATTATATTCTCCTGTATAAGAAGTGGTTGAGTTGCTGAAGCAGGCATCATGCAGTCGACATGTCTGCTTTGGGTGGGCCCCACTTCGAAACATTTTATACTCTTCTCCGTTTTAAATTATTTATCTTACGTTAAAAATATTATAAATCGCAATAACTAACAACTCATTATATATTTAAAAATTGCATTAAGACTATTTTAAATCGCAATAATTAACAACTCATTATATATTTAAAAATTGCGTTAAAAGTATTATAAAAGTATTATAAATCACAATAATTATATGAATTTCATTGATCTAAATAAAATAATGTATGCATATCTAAGAATTTATCAATAAACAGATGAAGGTTCTCAATTATAAATAATAAAATTAGGTATATCTTAAAATTTTCAAATATCAATATTGGGTCCGTGCATAGCACGAACAATAGCTTTTAATATGGGTAACTTACGTAAAACACACATTTTTGGGAGCTAATTACTCTTTTTTCCACCTCCTTACTGCTCGGATACATCGCTTCTACTCGGATACATCGCATCACTTCGGGATACATCATCTCACCTCTGGATACATCCCCAAACTACTCGGATACATCGAAATTTCACTGGATACATCCGAAAGTCACTCGGATATATCGGCATTCTTTTGGTTTTACCTTTGATACATCGAGTGGGATGTATCCGAGGTGAGACGATGTATCAGGAGGTGAGGCGATTATCATGGCTTGGAGCGATGTATCCGAGTGGTACATGTGGTATATTAAGTAATTAAAATAAAGTAGTGAAAAAGTTAAAAAATATGGTAAGAAAGTATGTGTAAGGTAGTTTTTCCTTTTGATATTACTATATTATAGAAGATCCCTGAAACAGTTGGCCGTTGTCATGCCAACTTGTTGTCACAGGGGCTCTTTCAGTATTTCAAGAATTAGCAGCTTAAAAGGTGGTTGTACTAAACGGTATGGTTCAGGTACCTTTTCTCACTTAGACCAAAAACCTAACTAATATTTGCTTAATTTCCCTTATGTCCCTTAGAAAACTTAATACACTGCGCACTTGCAGAATTTTTGCATTTACAGCATTTTCATTTACTACTATTTATACCACCCCAAAGATTTTAGTACGTATAACTTTTCTTGAAATTTGGATCCGATTTAACTCATCGCTAAATGTTGTTACTCCATCCGTCCCAAAAATATTACTTTCTCCATTTCATATTACTTATTTATGTTATTAAAAATATTTATTCTAAATTATTTAGCAATTTATAAAATCAAGATACAATTGGTCAAAAAAATTCCCTCTTTGCCCTTAAAAATAATGTTTATTAAAAATAAAAATATCATAAAGTTTCAAGAAAATTTCACTGTTGTTAATCTTAGTGTTGGTGGATAAGACAAATAAATAGAATTTATTAAAAAGGGTTAAAGGGTAAATTAATAAAAATTATCCTTCTTATAGATGATTTCTTAAGGGACGTGTAGAGAGAAAAGTGAACAAGTAATATGCGACAAAGGGAGTATCATACTTTCTAAATAAGTATAAATTTATCCCAAAATATATACTTCCTCCGTTCCTTTTTAGTTGTCATGATAAAACTTTGCACAACCATTAAGAAAAGTTAATTAGGAGTATAATTTGACTTATACACCCCTTATTAATATTTGTCTATTTATGTGTCTCTTAGTTTAAGAATAATTAATGCTAAGGGCAAAGTTGAAAAATAAATAAATTAATTCTCTCTTGATTCTTTAAATTGATAAGTATATCCCAAAGTATTCTTTAAATAGTTGTTCCAATATAGTACATATCAATTTAAAGAATCAAGAGAGAATTAATTATTTTTTTTCAACTTTTCCCTTAGCATTAATTATTCTTAAATTAAGAGACACATAAATAGACAAAGATTAATAAGGGGTATATAAGTTAAATTACACTCCTAATTAATTTTTCTTAATGGTTGTGCAAAGTCTTATCATGACAATTAAAAAGGAACGGAGGAAGTATCATTTTAAACGTTCAACATAAATTTAATTATTTTTTCTTAATTTATTCTTAATAGTAATTGCTCTTGAAAACTATAAACACTTTAATTATAGCACGTAAATAGAGAGAATATATAATGAAGAGAGATTATATATTAAAATATTAAAAATAAATAAAGATAAAATAGTTAAAAATTCTCTTAACAGGCATATTAATAAAAGACATGAAAAGTATTTTGAGACGAAGGAAGTATCAATTTGGAGGTCAATAGCCACATGTGGTTAGTATGAAAACAATACAACTTGCTTGGTTTTTCAAGGGTAGTTTGGTATTTTCCGTTATTTCTACGCATTTGATTGATTGTTTTGCCGGCTTAATAAAATGATTGTGGGTCAGTTCTTTAAACAATTTACTTAAATTCCTTCTTGCCCCTCAAGATAAGTTTTGAAAGTGGTCCCCTATTTAAATTTTTCAGTCAGACGTGGACCTCAATATCAAACTCTTGATGGTTTTATCTTCTTCTTTTTTTGGATTATGTAATTGGGCATTTTGGTCATTTAGTTAATTTTTCCATTTAAATTTTTTTGTCTTATTTTTTAGTCTATTATATATTTGAAAATAACATAAAAAATAAATTACAATAATTAACACTTTAAAATATTTGAAAAATGCAATTCTTTTTTTGGAGAAAGTAACATATATTATTAGAAAATAACATAAAAAGTACTATAAACCACAATAATTAACAACCTAAAATTATATTATATTTGTTTTTATTTTACCTTACTAATAAAGGGTATTAAGCAGGCAGCAAGTCGACGTGCCTGCTTGCATATTTTCTTTTATATATTTTTTTCGTTTTAGTTTATTTATCTTACTTTTTTTAAAAAAAAATTATATATTTAAATATTACGTAAAAAGTATTACAAATCACAATATAATAACTTAAAATATTTAAAAAATATAAAAAAATTGGTTGACTCTTGAAATTTTATTCAATGCCACATAAATTGATACAGAAAAAAGTACTATAAATCACAATAATTAACAACTTAAAATATTTAAAAGATATATAAAAAATATTAGTTGACTCTCAAAATTATATCAATGCCATATAAATTGGGATAGAGGGAGTAACATATTTATCTAAAAATTACGTAAAAGATATTAGAAATTACAATAGTTGACAACTTAAAATATCTAAAAAATATTTAAAAAAATTGATTAACTATTTAAATTTTATCTGTGTCACATAAATTGAGACAAAAAGAATAATATATATTGGGCCCATGTAAGCAGGCACGGGATCGACGTGACTGCTTGTGCTGCCTGCTTAGATATTTCCTTTTATATTTTCTCTGTTTTAATTTATTTATCTTACTTTTCTTTTTAACATGTTGTATATTTAAAAAATATATAAAAAGTACTATAAATTGCAATAATACATGTCTACGAAAATTTTTACTATGGGAGAGGCACAACCAACAATAGTTGTCTGAGGCTCCATTTAACTTTTGATAGGCTTATTTGTTTACTTTACATGTTATATTTTATCATCACTCCTCTTCTTATTTCATTAATTTATTCTTCTTATTCCTAAAAAAATAACTAATAAGTATCAAACTTCTAAATACACAATTAAACAATTTAATAAATATATTTTCTCTTAAAATAACTGAATCATTCTTAGAACTGTTAAGACTTTCGATTCATTATTAATAACACTACTTAAAAATGCTAAAATTCATCCGAAAAAGATTGGCGGACTGTGTCAGATTTTCAATGATTTTTTTTAAAAAAAAAAACACAACTGACGGAGTGTGTCAGATTTTCAATGATTTTTTTCAAAAAAAAAAACACACAACTGATGAACTTTAAGAAAATCGACATATTTTCGCTGATTATTTTTCACATAAAAATTATAAAAAATTAATATTTTATAAAGACAATCGGCGAATGTTTGTCATTTTTTTATACAAAAATTAATGAACGTCTGTCGATAAAGTGCAAAACTACATCTGAAGAGTATAAAAAAAAATATAAGTGTAGAAATTAGTATTATGTGTTTGAACGTTACATAAAATGAACTCAGGAAAAATTAGTGTAGATACCTTTAAGGTGGTTGCTTCAATTATTTAATTTTCCTGGATTGATTACTTGAACCAAAAAAAAAAACTAGAATGTAAAAGTATCAAATTCTAGAAAAATCTTATGAATAAATTAACAACAATTAGGATATGCTTTTGACATATTTAAATAATATTTAAATTATTATTTGTTAATAATAAAATTATCAGTGTATTTTAATTTATTAATAGTAAGATTTATAACATGTTATTAATTAATATTCGAAATAGACGTTAATTATGATATGATAGTGTAAAATACCGTATAAAATATTAAACACTAATTTTTATGCTTACGCAATTCTTGTTTATACTCTTCAGCTGCAGTTTTACACTTTTAAAATCGACGGATGTTTTTAATTTTTGTAACCAAAAAAAGATTGATGGATATCTGTCGATTTTTTTAATAAAATAATAAAAAAATTTATAGCTTTTGTGCATTTTGCGTGAAAAATAACCAACAAAAATATATTTTTTTTAAAAAAATAAAATAAATTATTGACAACCCAACTGAGTCCGTCAACTTTTTTGGTCAAATTTTAGCATTTTTTTAATAGTATTATTACCAATGAATCGAAATCATAATAGTTCTAACACGCTTTAACTATTTTAATTTATTTTTTTTACCAATTTGCTTAATTATGTACTTAAAAGTTTGATATTAGTTAGGAATAAGAAGAATAAAAAAATTGAAAGAAAAAGAGGAATAGTTATAAATGACATGTAATGTAAATAAAAGGGTTCACTTTCCAAGTGTCAAAAATTAAATGGAGCCTCACACAATTATTGTTGGTTGTGCCTCTCCCATAATAAAAAATTTCCATGTCTGCTTGGATATTTCCTTTTTTTTTTGTTTTAATTTATTTATCTTACTTTTCTTTTTAACCTGTTATATATTTTTAAAAAAAATATATAAAAAGTATTATAAGTTATAATTATTAACAACTTAAAATATTTAAGACATCAGAAATTTGATTAACTCTCAA
Organism: Jaltomata sinuosa; assembly: GCA_003996215.1. Classification (NCBI taxonomy): domain Eukaryota; kingdom Viridiplantae; phylum Streptophyta; class Magnoliopsida; order Solanales; family Solanaceae; genus Jaltomata; species Jaltomata sinuosa. The sequence goes on from QJPP01007531.1 coordinate 535,622, forward strand.
AATTTTATTAGTGACACATATATTAGGATAGAAGAAAAGTACTATAAATCAAAATAATTAACAACTTAAAAATATTTACTAGATATATAAAAAAATTAGTTGACTCTCGAGATTGTATTAGTGCCACATAAATTGTTACATAGGGAGTAACATATATTATTTAAAAATTACGTAAAAAAATATTATAAATCACAATAGTTAACAACTTAAATATCTAAAAATCATTAAAAAAAATGATTGACTATCTAAATTATATATATGTTACATAAATTGAGACAAAAAAGTAATATATATTGGGCTCGTGCTAGCACGGGCACGAGGTCGACGTGCCTGCTTGTGCTGTCTGCTTGGATATTTCCTTTTATATTTTTTTGTTTTAATTTATTTATCTTACTTTTCTTTTTAATCTGTTATATATTTGAAAATTACGTACAAAGTAGTATAAATCACAATAACTTAACAACTTATAATATTTAAAAGACATAAAAATTTGTTTGACTCTCAAAATTTTATCAACGCTACATAAATTGGGACAGAAGAAAAAGTACTATAACTCACAATAATTAACAACTTAAAACATTTAAAAGATATATAGAAAATTTAGTTGACTCTCAAAATTATATCAATGCCATATATATTGTGACAGAGGAGTAACATATATTATTTAAAAATTACGTAAAAAGATATTATAAATTACAATAATTAACAACTTAAAATGTCTAAAAATCATATAAAAAATTTAATTGACTATCTAAATTTTATCTGTGTCATATAAATTGAGGCAAAGAAAGTAACAAATATTGGGACCGTGCTAGCACGGGCTCTCTATATCTAGTAGAACATAGAAGCCTGCTTGTATTCTTCAACATTTATTAACACTTTTTTTTTCAAACAAACTAATTACTAACAATTCGTTTCGGCAAATAAGTATTTTTCCACATTTAGTGATCGTTTGGTTTGAAAACAAATTATGTTGAGATTAATTATTTTATTTATTGACTGTTTAGTTTGTTGTATTAAAACTAACATGCATTATATAAGTTTTATGAAGAAATTGTTCATTTATAAAAATACTCCACTTTATTTAGTAGAAAAAGGGTTTGAAGGACCTTAAGATGTTTTTGTTATATTCATTATTTTATCACGAGATAATTAATTCTGGTATTATTATTTCATCCTCTGACAAAAATAACTTATTCCAATACGAATTAGTAATTTAGGTACAATTTATCCCAAATTCAGTAACCAAATAAAGAATGAAATAATATTAAATTGTTATCTCATAACTATCAAGTGCAACATACCAAACAACTCCTTAATGCTTTAAAGAGTCGCTTGGTACACGAGATAAAGTGAAATATTCAAGGATTAAATTTGAAATAAAATTAAAATTGTGTTTTATTGGTAAATTTTTACCATTTTAATTTTGAAATATTTCACCTTGTCTCATTCAATTTGAGATTATTTTATCTCATCTCCCAAATAGAATAAATTAATCCAAAATATGCTTCATCTGGATCACTTTGCTTGTCGTGTTTTATTTTGCGCACCTCTTAAGAAAAACATTAACTAGAGACTAAATTATCCTTATTTATTACTCCACTCAATTTAAAATTTCTTTTTTTTTTGCACCACATTAATATCTCTCGATATTTATGATTAAGTGTAAAAGTGAAAATAAACAATTAATCATACCTTAATTTTTTAAAACGACTATCATTTTATACTATTTATTTTAATAAATACGATAAATAAAGTGATTCGGAAAAAGTAATTCCAAATAATTTAGTATTGTATACCAAATAATTTCTAATTGACTAATTCAAACGAGGTTTATGTTTTTTTTTCCTCGAGAAGAAATTGACACTGTCGATGTCTAAGTGGGTGAACCAGTGGGTAGTGGCCTTCTTTTCCCTTACCCTGTCCACGTACCTTTAGTAGGCGTTTGATGATGAAATTTTTATTTTATTTTTTTTAAAGTTAAATTCCAAAATTAGTATTTGGCCATCTGAAATTTTTTGAAATTCAATTTCGAAATTTGAAAAATAAGAAAAGTTATTTTCACTCTCATCTTTTTCACAAAAAATAAAAAATAACTCCAATTTATATTCATGATCAACTCCAACTTCAACTTTAACTCCATCTCCAATTTGTATTTGGTTTTCATGGCTAAACGGGCCTTAATCTCTGTCATGTCTACACTATCTTTTACTACTGTATTTTGCAAACAAACAGCAGTAAATATAGGCAAGTACACATTGCAGTTTTTTAGCTTACCCTTTAGTAAAGAATGAATCTTTTATCCCCACCAAAAGAAAATCTAACAAAAGGGCAAAAAGGCTATGTAAGAAAGGATTTGTGTCCTTAGTGAAGAAAGGAAAAGAGATGTAATGGAGTAAAAGAAGTCATGGGTGTGTGTGTGTAGGGCTGGTCTTACTGTACTGGCTTCTTGTGAACTTACCATCAATTGCACCATTATACACCAGTAGCATTTTTTTTCAAAAAAGCAAAGTGGACCCCTTTAATGTCCTCCTTCTTTGGATATAATATTCATATGTTCCTTTCATTCGACCTTTTCTTTCACTATTCTACAGTCCACAGTTACAAACAATGACCTGCTTAGACACCCAGTCAAGAACCCCATCTCGTTTTCTTCTCTCAAAAAGGTAATCTTTTTTCAAGAATAATTGAGTCAAATTCAAGAAAAGCACCTTTGCTTGGATTTGTATGTCAAGATTCTATATGGGTATGTTTGTATTTTGATGTAAAGTGACAACATTTGAATCTTGAAAGTTTTTCATATATGTATGTTACCAATTTTACTCATGATTTATCTGTCATAATTGAGTATGAGAACATGATTTCCGGTGGAAGGGGAATTAATGTAAGGTGTAATAATGCAATTAAATCATGATTTTCCTGCTTTTGCCTTTCTTGTCATCTTGAATTTTCCAGATTTGTGAATTTAGGGATAAATTAAGGTTGTTTTATTTTCTTAGGCCTCATTTCTCTTCAGTATGGCTAGTCTCTCCTACTCATCTTCTCCTTATTTAGTATTCGTGTGGTATCTTATTCTTCATTTCTTACTACTAGTTTCATTTGCTTTGTTTATCTTGGTATTTTGCTGTCGTTATGTCCCCTTATTCCTGCTTTGATTACTTTCTTTGAGCCGAGGGTCTATGGGAAACAGCTTCTCTATCCAAAAGGTAGGGGTAAGATCAGCATACATTCTACCCTTTCCAGACCCCACTTTTGGGACTACACTGGGCATGTTCCTTTCTTGTTGTATCTTGAAGATGTCTTCCATCCACTTCTCTACCTTCTGGGCCCAGTATGAGCCTTAATGAAGGCATCCACAAGTTCTGCAAATGACTTTATTGAGTTTTCAGGCAAGAGCAAGTACTAGGTTAATGCTCCCTACGTGAGCGTTTCCCCAAACTTTTTAACTAGTACCTATTCTATCTCTATCTTTGTCAGGTGATTCTTTTTTATTCCGGTTGTATAGGCTGTAAGATGGTCCTTGGGGTTTGTGGTTCCGTTGTACTTCGCGAGATACGGCATCCTGAACTTTTTGGTATAGGTAGGGGGAAGCACTATCTTTCCACATCTATACACTTGAGTACGAGTGGATCCCCAGATGTCTAATCAATACGCTCATTTTGCACCTTAATTTGTATCAAAAGGGTCTCCTGCAGAGCTAAGATTGAATTATGCAATTTGGGGGCACCAGTGCCTTGACCTATTGTACCAGTCTCCGAGCCTCCGGTTCCTAAGTCGCTGGAAAGTCCCTCGGTACCAGAGGTTCCTGTACGGAATTTGGAGTGTCACTGGCTGGTTCCACTCTTAGTGCAGGCAATCCCGTGTTTACATTCGCAGTCAAGGCCAACAACATCTCACTGATCTGCCTGTTCAAATCTTGTTTTTGGGTTGTGAAGTTATTCTGCTGTATGACCAATCCTTGTGCCGTTTCTTTCCATCAGGGTTGTGTGTTTTCTTTCCCTTTGTTTGGAAGTCTTTGAGGTGATGTCTCCCTAAACTGTCATGCCGAGTTCTCAGGAGATTGGCCTAGTGTCGTTGTGGCGATTGTTATCTGCTTTGTCTGCCATTATACTCCACAAAAACAAAAAAAATACAAAATCAACTAAGGATTAATACTGTTTTGTAATAACCACACAATTACTAGGGGCGTGTAGTGGGCGCCAAACTGTTTAACCTAAAATTCGTTTGTTAGGTCAACCAATCAAATTTATAATATTGAGGTCACAACCAACGCGATTAATCAAAATCTAATTGATCATTTGATAATATGAATTTAGTGAAAATAACGTGATTAAGTTGCAAGTGAAATCAAATTGAAGCAATAGGGAAAGAGATAGAGAGAGTGATTCTTATTGAATATTTTGGGCCGACCGATGGCGAACAACGATAAACAATGATTTTGGTAAAGCGTAGGTATAATAACGTGTGTTGTAATCAGATGTCTTACAATGGTGGGAAGGATATTTATATGATAATTTAATCTTAACTGACTCCGTGAATCTCACATGTTGCAAACGTTACAGTGATAAGATCGTAGCTATTAGACGTGATATAATGAATTTCAGATATCTCGAAGTTTGGCCATCGTTGGGAAGTTAATGGTCCAGGTACTTTGGACCTTCAGGATGTATCCTTCTGGAACACAATAGTCCGGTGTAGGCGAACCAGATCCGAGGCCAAGTTCTCGGGCGGCTAAGGGTTCTTTGTTTTTTTATGAGGCTGTCATCGGCTAACTTGGGATCGACTGTGAGGGGTCGTTTGGTAGAAGGGTAAAATTAGGTCTTGGGCAATCCTCTTCCTTTTGAGCTAGCTTTGGGCGTTACAAATGGTATCAAAGCCAGACCCATTCCAATTCTTTGTTCACCGATGTTGGGCCCCCATATTATATTGTTCACGCTCCAGTTAACTAGGTCTGAGCGTGCGGGGGAGTGTTAAGAGTCCTACATCGGAAAAGGGATGGACAATTGGTCTCCTTATAAGGCTTGGGCAATCCTCCTCCCTTTCAGCTAGCTTTTGGGGTTGAGTTAGGCCCATGTGCCATATCTTTACAAAAGGTATTAGAGAAAATTACGCATGTATTAGTTTCTCTATTACTAATCTCTTATTTGGTACACTCTTTCAACCTATGCATAACTAATGCAAGTGTTAGTTATACACCCTATTTAGTATTATCCTATGTATAACTAATACATAGCAAACCATGGTATTGCTCCATGGCATTAGCAATACCAAGGTTATTAATGCATGCATTAGCATGGTTAAAGGCACAATTGCCTCTAAAAGTGTATAAAACTAAAGAATGTGGAGAGTATTTTTATAGACAAACAATTTCTTTAGAAATTATGCAATGCATGTATTTTAATACACCAAATGAAACAGTGGATAAGAAATAATGTCAGCCCTGCATTACTAATCCCAACATTACTAGTACACCCTATTCAGCACTATTTTTATACACCCTACCAAACGACCCCTAAGTTCCTTCTGCACTTGCCAGGTATATTTATTACCAATACAACAAGCCATTTTCTATTACTGTGTAGATAAGAATTTGGCATTTTTCCTGTGTATTTGCAATGACTTTTTATCTTGCCTATCCCTGAATTGGTACCTTTTCTTGTTTGGTGCTGGCGTGTTTATTAATAGTCTTCATAATTTCTAAGGTGTCGAAATCAGTCACTATTGGCGAATTGCAGAATTTGCTTAATATATTTGCAGGGTGTTGTTGGTCCTATGCAGTGTCTGGTAGCTTTTCAATCCCTCTCAAGTAGTCTAACTTTCATATCTCTTGAATTTGTGGCATTATGTACATTATTTTGAAGAGGGGAGAGATGGTCAAAACTAAGACACAATCTTTTTCGTCAAACTCACTTGGTTTGCAGTCATGGATGGTTCATTATAATCCCTCTATAGATATGTATATTTCTTTGTCTTTCTCATTTATCCTCAAATGTACACCATTCTATATAAGAGGTTAGATACATGCATATGAGGTGAATGTGAAAAAAATGACATCTATTTCTGGAAACAGGTGTTACTGTATGAAAATTTGATCTCCTTTATAAGCTTCTTTCAAGTCCTTTTATCATCTTCACCTGATATATCTTTGTCCTGATCAACTCTAAATCGTACAGACAGTGAAAGGATCCTGCTGTCTGAAGTAGAATAGCGCGAACTCGTACCTGAAACATTTACTATGAGCAACAGCTTGTTGCATAGTCATTATTCGAGTGGTGGAATCCCATCGGAGATTGCTGAGAATTTAAAAGATTTTTTTCCTGAGGATGGCGATTTGAGTTATGAAGAAGTTCTTTTGCAACAGGTATTATGGAATGAAATGAATATTTTTGCACAAAGTTCAACAGGGGACGGCCCTTTTGCTGACCATCTTTCTGTTCCTAATTCAATAGTTAACAGTATTTTCTGTTGACAGTTGATTGTTATCTTGCAGGAGACTGTTTACTTATCATTTCAAGCAAATGGGAAAAACAAGAATGTGACCTCCGAATACGGACAAACCAGTAGCGGGTATCAGTTAACAGCACAAAAGGGTGATTCTTCTCAAAGCCTTGAATCACAATTGGCTCTGGATGAAGCTTTAGCTAGATCATTGCAGTTGGGGGATGATTTTGAGGATTTTTGCAGAGATGAGCTTAATTCTACTGGGGCTGGTAATTTCATAAGAACTTAATTTATTCAATAAATTTCTTGGTCATACAGCTTTGTCTCTTCTTTGGCTTAGGGTACAATTCGCATGAGATTACCTTTTTTTAATTATTTTTTAACCACATATGTTCGTCTCTATGGTTAAAAGATGTTAATCATCTTATTCTAACTGGTCCGTAAGTATAACCATGAACAATGATATATAGATGCCAAGATTTTAAAACTTTGCTGAAATGAAGTCTTTCTTACACTGAACTGTAGAATGGACAAAAGGCTAGTGACTTGTAATCTAACAACTTAAATGCTAAGGACAAAGAACTCACTGAATGAACTTAAATATTGAGATAGTCAAGAACATGAAATGTACTGGTAATTGCTGAAACAATGGCTTTTTCCCAGTATACCAGCGTTATGAACTGTTTATACCAAATGCAGTTGACTACCTTTGTGATGCAAAGTGTGCTGTGTGAATCAAGTATTTGTCAATTTCTTTGATGTACGGCATAGCAACTCTGTCTGTGTTTGTCATTTTTTTAGGAAATTTGGACTTAAGTCCTGAGTGGTATGATGTCAAATGTCCCCATCATATACATAGATAGACATTCGAGGTTGGCAGCAACTACCAGTTAACCTAAACTATCTGTTTGACTAGATAGACACCTCTTCTTGTCAGAAGTGTGTCTCGTGAACCTTCACACTAACATGCAAAATATTTGTTTTTCGCTCAACTTTGGGCACGTGAAGGCCTTTAAAATTATTTTTTTGTTTTTCCATGCCGGCTCCACTTTTGGACCCTTCTTCCTTATTCACCTTCTCCACCATGAGAAACACCATGCTGCAGCTGGTCATTCGACCATAGAATCTTCACTGCATTTCTTAGCTATAAAGAGTCTTGCTGAAGAGAACCCAGAGAGAAAACGTAAAGTTGCGGAGTTCAGCTGAAATGTGCTGAGATTATAAAATAAAATAAGTGCTTTACTTGGCTGGTAGTTACGACACTTGTCTTTGCCCTTTGGGAAAATCTTTGTTGATGGAGTTGGGACTTTGTCATAGATTATGACAAGCTTGGAATTTGTAAATTGTGAGGTTGGCTTAAGAAATTTTAACTTTGTAAAACAGTATCAATGGTCAAACCTTTATATCCCTTAGATCCAAATTAGTTGTTTATTTCATTTTGTTTCATGTCAATTTAGACCCTTCCCTGATATTCACTTCTTCACCATGAGAAACACCATGTCTCCGCTGGCCATTCTAACATAAACCTTCACTGCATTTCTCAATTTTTTAAATCAGCTTCCTGCGACACACCTCCATTTATCCCATCTTTCTCACACCATAACCTTCTGTCCAGCCCCAATCATCACCGGAAAAATAGATACAAAAACCTCCATTTTCCATCTCCACCTTTCCCATCGGCGCAAGAGCAGACTCACCAGCTTGGTTTCTCTTCATCTCCACCGGAACAATTCACACAACAAAATACTGTCCGCTCCATCTCCACCAAGAAGCCTACACAGAAACAGCCCACCACCTGTTTAACAAAAAAAGAAGGGGGGAAGAGGAAGAGAGGGAGGAACAACAGTGGCAGGGGAGGAAAGAGCAGTGGCTGGGGGGGGGGGGGGTGATTTGGGAAGGAGAAGAGTAGGGGGGAGGGAATGTTTTTTCCTGTTTCTCTTTTTTTTTTTAAAATTACAGTTGTTTTATTTTTATAATAAAACAATTGTTTTGTTTTTATAAAAAAGTTGCAATTTTTTTAAATACATGTGTTGTTCACTGATATGTCCGTTTGACACGTCATCCGCGATTGTAACTCACGTGTGAAGTCTGCTGGACACGGGTGTCCACAAGGCACACTTATATGATCATGTGAGGTGTCTGACTGGGTCACTAACTTAGTTTAGATGTCTAACTGCCAGTTGTTGCCAACTTCAAGTGTCTATCTATGTATTTTGCCAATGTTTTAGCTTAGAAAAATAACTTTGTGGTGATTACTTGAGCATTTCATTGGTCAATAGTGCAGTGGAGCATGAGGATTTGGTGTTTGGTGATTATTAAAAGTTGCAAAAAGTGGAAATAGTCTTTTCGTTTATAGGAGCAAGTGATATGGATTAGGAGTATGAGTACTGAGTAGGGAATGATTTATTATCACAAGGGACCCACACTGTTTTCCACTATTTGGTATAAAATGACTTCTTCCCAAGAAAAACATTTTTATGGAAAACATTTGTATCACGCTATGTAGGTTTTATTGTTCTTCAGTCTTCTAAAGCCATTTCATAAAGTGACTCATACTTTAGAGCGTTTGATAGGTGTGTGCATGTGCAGTAAACTCTATCCACAAGCTAAATTGTATATTTAAACAACTTTGTAGTTGAATAGAAGAGTATGAAGTAAATTAAATAAAACAGGCTTTACCTTGTGGCTGTTTGAAATTATAGTTTTCTATTTTGGAAATATTCAGTTCAAGTTTATTGGACTAAGTGTCCACGTTACTCATAGCCAAGTGAACTCCACATTATCTGCAGGCATCAGGGAATCCCCTCCTAGAGAATCACCTCCTGTCAGGGTATGGTGCAAGTGCAATTTCTTAGTTCTCTAGTGGTCTTTTATGCTTAATAAGGTTGTATCATGTATGCAAGAGTTAATGCAAGCTTCTATTATTAGGTGCAGGCTGAGAATCCGAACACGAGGAGGCAAGATGATATTGATACAGATAGTATGACCTATGAGGTTAGACCGGAATCGCTAAATTTTTTTCTTTTTGATTAAGCTTGAAATAGTTAATATTGAGTGCAAGAACTATAAGTTATGCACCAAATTATTTACACAAATTACTCTTGCTGCTCCATCTTTTGCCATCATGTGAATTTTCTTTTATTCCATTTCATCTGTCTTCTTTCATTTTTGGTAGGAATTGCAGTTTTTAGGAGAAGCTGTTGGCCAGCAAAGCAGAGGGCTTTCACAAGACCTCATACGTCGTTTACCAACTTTCAAATACAAGACTGGATTCTTCTCAAAGAAAAAGAAAATGGGAGAGTAGGAACTAATGCCCTTGTGATATTATTGCTTCTGTCCTTCCCATCTCTTTTGTGTTGGCATTTAAAGAAAACGTGCACTGTTCCTTGAACAAATTTTTTTACTGATAAATGTGGTAGTGCAACAATTAGCCCATTCTACTCATATTGATGACCTGCGTCTCATTCTTACCAGCATAAAGTATCACTGGCAGTTTTTTGGGGGTTTCTAACTCTCTTAGTTCCAGTGTTTTTGTCCATATTGAAAATGCTACTTGTTGGATAGCATGTGATTCATAAAGATGGCATTTTGTGGTGCTCTCATTGAGAAAGCTTCCTCTTCTAAAGACCAAGCCCTGTGCCTTGATAAGAGCTTCCCTTGCATATCTTAACAAAATAAGATATCTTTTGGCATTTTTCTGTAGCGGATAGGCCATGAATAAATAAAGCATGAACTGTTGTCACTGCCCTCACTTACATTATCGTCTATTTCATTTTCTGGTCTCCATTTTTTATTAATTAAAAGGTAAATCTCTCGACATAAGTTGCCTTTCAATCCTGTTTCCACCACTCACTGTTCATACATAGCTGACAGCTAAAACAATGGTCAATTAGTGCTCTTAAGCAACCCATTTGACAATATTTTGAATAGGTTTCTGGAAAAGAAGTTTGTAGAGGTTAATCCAGTAAATAACTTCATTTTCATTAGAGTGTACAAACAAACACCTTCAAACAAGTTGATAAAAAGTTACGATCATCTAACTATGTTGGTCCTTGCAATTGCATTCTATGCAGGTGTGTTATATGCTATGCTGCATACAGAAGCGGAGATATGTTGACCACTTTACCTTGTGCACACATGTTTCATTCAGAATGTATTAACCGCTGGCTAAAAGAAAGAAAGGTGAGAAATCATATCTCATACTTAAGATCATGTCCCCTGCAATGTTTTGCTGTTTAAATTTTTTTTCTCCAATACTCGTGTAAGAACATATGATAAAAACATCAAAGAGGCTCAAAGAGAAGCAAAGTTTTGGTATTGCTTCTCACCATTCGGGTGAAAATCAGATTTTGGATCCTAGCATCCTTGTCTGATTGACTTGTGCTAACTTTGTTTAGATGCAGTAGCTGTAAGGAGATCTTTCTGTCTCTAAGACAGTGATCAAATTCTCGTTAACTTATAGTAGTTCTTAATCTCGCGTTTAGGCTTTCCTTCTATAGCACACTTGCAGAGCTTCACAACATAGTATTTTCATCTTTTAATCGGTTTAAACGCAAAAGTTTTAGAATAACCTCTCTGTATAGGAAAAAGGGTGAGGGATGACTAATTAGGGATTGGATTGAAATGGAAAAATATGCAAAAAATCAGCTCTTGGACAATTAACATATCTTGGTGCTAAACGATACCACTTTGGAAGGTTCAACTTGTTATTCTTTTGAACTCAATACTCCACTTTTACCAAAGGTAAGGGTAAGTTCTGCATACATTCTACCCTCCCCATACTCTACTTGTGGGATTACGTTGGGTATGTTGACAGTGCCCTTTTCTTTTGCTGCAGCAAAACTTATTGTTTGTGTATGTTTTGTGACAGAACTGCCCCCTCTGTTATGAAGAGGTGAAAGATGAATGACTTTGCAGATTCAACTTCCCATGGAAAAGGTAATGCCTTTGGTTTGTAAACTGGATCTGCCTTCAAATTCACTTTTGGTACATGTAGAGAGAATCAATCAGTCCCCTTTAAAGACTAGTTATATTTGGTTTGTAAATAGCCTTGTGGATTGATTCCCCATATTTAACTATGTGGACATATCCTACCTTCTTATGCATTATTATGGCTTTCCTTCTTTATTAATTGATGAAATATGAATGAGATATTTAAACAAACAAAACTGTCCTAGTCCTCTGGTATAAGCATATCTCGCTAGATATAAACAACTTGAAAGTGACCAATTATTTGAGATAACATTATAACATCCTTCTCATTTTTTATAACCGTGGTGTTCGAGCCAGTTTTCGCGTACATCGACTAATTTTACGGGATACTTGCCACTTTCCACAAACAGGTACCATGCTCATTTTTTGGGAAGGACCAAATATGGCCTTAAATTGTGTGAAATTATGCGGATATGCCCGTCGTTAGTACTTTAACACAAATATGCCCTTACTGCCAGTAGTTGGTCTAAATTTGCCCTTATTTTAGTGGCATTCATCAATTATCCTCATTTAGATGATTAATAACCCAAAAAAGAACAAACATGTCCTTAAAGTATGCGAAATTGAACAGATATGCCCTTCTTTAACACTTAAAAAGGATATGAAGTTCGCTTTTATTTCAAAAAGGAAGATGAAGGAGCGTTTCAAGATGAATTCACCTTGATGACAGGAAATGATGAAGTTGTGCCAAAAATTATGTGAAATGATCAGCCTAATAAGATGAAATGAACTTTTTACTAAATTAGATTAGCAAGCTAGACCCACAGAAAAATCACTATTTTTCTATTGAAATTTTCACTCAAAATTGTTAAGTGACTATTTATACAGATATTTTGATTGAATCAGTGGAGAAAAAAATAATAATGTAAAAATTAGGAAGTTTACATGGAGTGTTCCCAAAAGTGAGTGGTCTTCAATTTTTGCCCCCCATAAGAAAAGTCTTTAAAGAATACCTTTCCTTCTTTTTTATGTATAGAACAAATACATTTTTACCCCTCTAAACCACAACTCTCCATGTTCATTTGTCTCTCAATTTTTAATTTTCATTTTTCCTTTTCCTTTTATCTTTTAATTATTTTTTCCCTTTTTTTCCCTTTTTTTTAAATTCTCGTTTTCTTTTTTCTCAATCTTTTTTTTTTCTTTTTTCTTTTTCTCTCAACTTTTTTTTTTTTTTTTTTTTTTTTTTTCTCAACCTTTATTTTTTTTTTCTTTTTTTTTCTCTTTTTTCTTTTTTTTCTCAACTTTTATTTTTTCTCTTTTTTTCTTTTTTTTTAATCTTTATTTTTTCCTTTTCTCCTTTTTTCTTCTCTTTTTTTCTTTTTTCTTAACCTCTATTAATTTTTGCTAATGAACAAAAAGTTGGATAATCCGCAAAGAGGATCTTCTTTCTTTGAAATTGAAGTAAATTTAAGGACGTGCTTTGTTGTTTGGAAGTCCTTTGGAACAAGTCTTGCCTCTAAGACAAATGTTATAGAACATCTCATAAATCAAGACACAATGAGGTAGTGTCAAGTCTTGCTCGTGGGGCATAAGTTGTTGTTTGAAAATTTTTGAGCTAAGTCTTGCCTCTAAGACAAGAGTTATAGAGCATCTCATAAATTAAGACACAATGAAGTAGTGTTAACTCTTGCCCATGTGGCATAACTTATTTTTCGGGAGGCCTTTGGGCTAAGTCTTGCCTCTAAGGCAAACGTTATAGAGCATCTCATGATCAAGACACAATATGCTAGTGTCAACTCTTGCCCATGAGGTGTAACTTGTTATTTGAAAGTCTTTGAGCTAAGTCTTGCCTCTAAGGCAAGAGTTACAGAGCATCGCATAAATCAAGACACAATGTGGTAGTGCCAACTCTTGCCCATGGGGCGTAACTTGTTATTTGCAAGTCCTTGGGTTAAGTCTTGCCTCTTAGGCAAACGTTATAGAGCATCTCATAAATCAAGCACAATGTGGTAGTGTCAACTCTTGCCCATGGGGTGTAACTTATTGTTTGAAAGTCCTTGGGCTAAGTTTTGTCTTTAAGGCAAAAGTTATAGAATGTCTTATAAATCAAGATACAATGAGGTAGTGTCAAGTCTTGCTTGTGGGGCATAACTTGTTGTTTGAAAATTCTTGAGCCAAGTCTTGCCTCTAAGGCAAGAGTTATAAAGTATCTCATAAATCAAGACACAATGAAGTAGTGTGAACTCTTGCTCATGGGGCGTAACTTGTATTTTTTGAGAGGTCCTTGGGCTAAGTCTTGCCTCTGAGGCAAGTGTTATAAAATATCTCATAAATCAAGACACAATATACTAGTGTCAAGTCTTGCTCATGGGGCATAATTTGTTGTTTGGAAGTCCTTAGGCTAAGTCTTGCCTCTAATGCAAGAGTTATAGAACATCTTATAAAAAAAATAAAAGTCGAGAAAAATGATTAAAAAAAAGAGAAAAAGAAAAAATAAAACCAAAGAAAAAATAAAAGTTGAGAGGAAAAAGATAAAAATTGAGAAAAAAATGAAAAAATGAAGAAAAAAAAGACAAAACAAAAAAAAAAATGAAAAAATAAAAGTTGAGAAAAATTTAAAAAATAAAAAATAAAAAGGAGAAAAAAAATAGAATTGAGAGGAGAAAAAAGAAAAAAAACGTAGAAGAAAGAATAAAACAAAAAAGAAAAGAAAAATAAAGGTTGAGAAAAAAAGAAAAAGAAAAAGAGAAAATAAAAATAAAAAAGAGAAAATAAATAAATATAAAAGTTGAGAGGTAAATGAGCATGGAGAGTTGTTTAAAAATATTTTCTATACATAAAAACAAGGAAGACTATTTTTGTAAGACCTTTCTTATGAGGGGCAAAAATACAAAGTCATCCCCTTTAAAGGGCATTTGTGTAGTTATCCTATTTTCTAGTATTTCAGTGAGAATATATTTCTCGCATTTTCGAGTTAGAAAATCATATTTTATAATATAAATTTTGCATTGATTCACGGTAGGAAAAATCTCTATTTCTTAGTGTCCTAATTCCAATTATGAGTTGTAGTAAATATTATATATATTCATATGGTTGGGCATTTGTCTCAATTTAATATTTTCATTTTTTTTTCTCAAAGGACGGAGAAAAGGGGGGAGAATTAAGAAAGAAAATCGTTAACGAAGTGATTCACGTGTTTTAATATTAATAATAATTTCCGTTTCATATGTAATAATTCTTATATTATATTCTCAACATGGCCAATTAGTTTTCTCTATTTAATAATAATAATACATCCAAAGTCTGTTCAAATGATGAAGTAAATAGGGAAAAGATAAACGACGTGACTCACGTGTTTTAAATATTAATTTCTGATACAAAGTTGTAATTATAGTTTATAGTCGTAACATGGCCAGCTTGTCTCTATCAAATTTTAATATAAGAAAAATTAGTACAAATAGATTGCTAAGAGTAGCTTAATTAAAGGTTCCATAATTGATAATAGGATAGGACCCTAAGAGAAACGTGAAGAGAAGTTGAATCCCATCCTTCATGACAACCAAGAATAGATGATAATTGAAGTTAATTTTCTTTCTTGACACATGAAGAGTAGATTTGGTTAGATAATCAATAAGATTATATTCCACTCAATATGTTATTAGAAAATGAGATCTTTTGTTCACTTACAATTAATTGAATAGAAAAAAAATGATCTTTTTTTGATTTTTTATGTGTCAATTTTGAAGATATCTTAAATACTAAAAGCAAGGGATTTTTCCATTGTGAATCAGTGAGAAATTTGTGCTATAGAACATTATTTTTTTATCGAACGAGCTCACTAAGAAAATGCATGGTGAAAAATAGATTCTCACTTAAATAGTGAAAAACTTTCTAAAATTTTTCATATAATTTTTTTATATTTTTTTCCCAACCAATTCAATCCAATTATCTGTGAGAATAGCCACTGAATATTTTTAAGTAGTCAGTGAAAAAATATTAATTTTTTAGTAGTGTTATGTGTAAAAATGAAAATGTCAGCTTGTAGAAATAACACATAAAACTAAAAATATTTATAAAAAGCTAAAAAAATCATTTCTTCCTTAGCCTATCACAATTATTTTCATTTTCAAACATAGCGTGTTTTAGTCCAATGGATCTTTATAACATTTTTAATTAGTCCACTAAATAATAAATTATGTCAATTAAATATCGTTAGGTAAAAGTGAGATGAAAAGTGCAATTATATTAAAGAAAAATTAAATGGAGGGTAATCATTGCAGTGTGAATCCAATTTAGACATGATGCACAAACCTCCCTCTCATGAATTATGTTATGTGGACTCAAAGACATATAGTTGATTTGACATAAGTTGAATAATAATCATACTTCATATCGTTGCATATCTCCACAAAGCAAGCATGATTCCCTTCTCGAAACAAATTTTTATTGGATCGTTTGGTACGCAAATTAAATTATTTTAAAATTATAATTTTATGATTATAATTTTTGAATTAATTATGCTACATGTTTTTAATTTATCCAATATATGATATCCAGTGATTGAGGAAATAAATCATGTCATTAAAAATAAAATATTAATTTTAAAATTAAATAGTTTTAAAAAAAAAGATAAATGTGTCATATTTTTGGAACAAACTAATTAAAAAAGAAATGTATCTTTCTTTATATAACAGACTAAAAAGAAGAGTGTGTCATTAAATAAAAATATTGACAGCTTATTTGAATTAGCTAATTATAAATAACTGATAAATTTTAAGTGTTTAAATTGACTTTATAACTAAACAATTACGTGTTTGGGAAATTAAAAGTGTTAAGACTAAAAGTAATCAATTTATTTATTAGATAAAAATAATATTGATAAGTTATTTTTTTGTTAAAATGACTAAAATACTTTTAAAATTTAATTGAAAAATATAAATTTAAAATTGTAAAGGAAAGAAGGAATGATGATACGGGGGTGAAGAGGAAGTTGGAATTTTTGTTTTGGAAAAAGGTATTTTGAGAATTAAAAAATATTAAATAATTTGATCAAATAAAAAATACTTATACACCGGAAAGTTATAAATCGGGAATGATCAATTTATGACTTTTGATTAGTTTCAAAATTATAAGGATTTTGCGTATAGATAAGCCAAAAAGCACTTATAAAGTGGGTGGTCAACTTATAATAGGCTTAACCAAATACTCTCTAAGGAGTCGTTTGGTAGGGGCATAAGAATAGTGTAAAAAATCACTCAACTTTGAAAATTTATCTAACAAATTCATTGAACTTTGTTTTGTATTAATAAAATCACTCAACTTAGGCTTTGCATCAATAAAATCACTCAATTAAATTTATCATATTTTTTTTTAACATGACAATTTTTTTTTATACCATATAAATATGAACCCCACAAAATACATAAAATTAAAGAAAATTTATTAAGAAGTTTTTACGGATAAACTTAATTAGTGAAGTAAATATTATGATATAATATTTTATTACAAAATTGACATGATAAAACAATTTTTTTGTGTCAACAACAAAACAACCCGACAAATCTAGTCACAAACTAATTTTTACAGCAGCATATCTTGGGTCATTCCTATGTATGTGAACGCAGTTGGTCTCATCGATCATTGTAACTTCAAGACTATCAAGTATCTTAATATTTATTTCACTAATTATATTAAACAATAATATCATAATATTTGTTTCACTAATTAAGTTTGTTCATAATTTTTTTTTTAATGAGCTTTATTTAATTTTATTTATTTGTGGAGTTTATGTTTACATGACATAAAAAAAATGTTTTGTCATGTCAAAAAATATTTATGATAAATTTGCTTGACTGATTTTATTGATACAAAAAAAAAATTGAGTGATTTTATTGATACAAAATAAAGTTTAATGACTTTGTTAGATAAATTCTCAAAATTGAGTGATCTTTTGAGGTATTAACTCTAATGCTAGTATTAATTAGTTATGCAAAAAAAATTCTTATGCAATGTTTGGTTTGATTTATTAAAAGTAACATGCGTTTACAAAATACCCTTCACAAATATGGTGGAAAGGACGTGAAAAAGTTTTTGAGGAGCAATTGTGTCTTTAACTATGTTAATGCATGCATTAAAATTCATTGCATTACTAATACCATGGATTTCCTATATTACTTATACACATTTTAATATAAAATAGAGTATACATAGATTGAAAAAGTGTATTAAATAAAGTACTAATAACATATAAAGCTAAAGCATTCTACCAAACGACTTTTAACTTATGCCAGGGTATATTCTTGTAAAATCAGGTCTTGGGCCTAACTCTCACTTCAAAAGCTAGCAGGAGGATTGCTCAAGAGAGACCACTCATCTTATTAATATTTTAATGAGGAATTTTTTTTAATCTTTAACACCCCGCCTCATCCAAAAATAGACATTTGGTGCGGTGAACAATTTTAATTTGAGGGTCCAACATTGAGTGAGATTAGTCCTGCTCTGATATCATGTAAAATTAAGTCTTTGACTTTACTCTCACCCACAAATTAGCTTAAAAAAAAGGATTACCCAAATCTTATAAATATATCACCTATCTAATTAACTACGAATGTGAATGTGAGACTTTTTTCGATTCTTTTAACAATTCTATACTGCATGTGCTTAACCATGGTTGAGAAGAAGGTAGAATTGGGATGGTCAATCGAGTCGTGTCCGCTAGATCGCAAAAAAAGCGAGACAAAAGGACACAATGCCCTTTGACAGATGTTCCCACCGTGACCTGCATACTTATTACTGTGACACATGCTCACACAACTACTTTGTTTTATGTTCTTTGGAGCATTTATGTATCTTTAATTAATATTTTTTTGATTTAGTAAGATAGTCAATTAATATGGTAGAGAAGAGAAGAAGTACTATAAAGTTGAAAAGTCTTCAATTCCAAAACCATACTTTCTTTCTCCATACACGTTCTTCCTTAGTTAATTGCCCTTTTCTCTTTTCCCTTCCTTTGGAGAAAGTCCCTTCCTCTTTACTCAAGATTCATTGATAATTTGATACCATTCCAATATAGCTAAGCTAAGCTTAGCTTTATAACTTAGTTTATATCATTGCTTCTCATAAAAGCCCATTTATTATGATCATTACATTCTAGCTAGCTAGAAGTTTTTATTGTATATATTTTTCATGATATGGGGTCTGGTATTTCTGGCTTGGCTGATCATGAGAAATTAACAAGTAGTAATATTGGTCCTTTAGAGACTAGTACTGGCCTTGGAGACTTGCCTGAGAGCTGCATAGCTTTGGTCCTTGTTCATTTGGAGCCCACTGAGATCTGTAAATTTGGTCGTGTTAATAGGACATTTCGTCAAGCTTCATTGACTGACCTTGTGTGGGAACCAAAATTGCCTGAAAATTATCAAATTCTTGTGAAAAAATACCACTTGGACTGGTCAAACGCTAGCAAAGAGTCACGTAGATTAACAAAGAAAGAGATATTTGCAAGATTGTGTCGTCCAAATCACTTTGGGAGTAGCAATAACAAGGTGTGTACGTGACCCTTCTTTGGTCTCTCCAATTTATTGTGTGTATATATATATATATATAGTTGTTTCTTTGCAAAATCCTTCAGTATTTGGTCTATAAAGTGAAGGAAAAATCAAGAACTCAAGATTTATAACAGTACTTTTTATGAATTCAAGATTTACAATAGTTTGTATTTCACTAGTACTCAAGTCAAAATATAGAAATAAAGACACACATTAGCTAGGTAGGCGTTTGTCCATGTTTCATTGTGGAAAATGATGTTTGGAAATTGGGAATTGTGTTTGGCCATGAAATAAATTAGAGTTGTTTTTGAATTTTTGTGAGTAATTTGGAGTGAAAACACCTTTACGTTGTTTTTGGAATTTTTAAAAATTCTTGAACAAGGTGATAATAGAATTTTTCGGAATTTTATGGCCAAACATGTTCCCGGAGTTGAACTCGGGAGAAAAGTAAAAAAAAATTCATTCTCGGGAGAGTTTTCAACTGTTGTCTTTAATTTTCATCTCTTTTTCTTGTTCGGAATTGATTCACATAGGTGACCAAAATCCAATTTTTCTAAGTCGAACACTTTAGTTATTCTCTTCCAATTAATTTCTTGTTTCTAATTTCTCATCTGATAATAATTATATATTAATGTTTGGGTGTTAGTTACTCATTGCAGGTATTTTGGATGGAAAAAAATAGAGGGATATGTGTTTGTATATCGTGGAAGGAAATGAAGATAACAGGCATAGAAGACCGCAGATATTGGAGCCATATCTCATCTGATGAATCAAGGTTTGTCCATTAATATAATCTATGATTTTCAATTGAGTTAATTAATAAGTACTTTTCAATTTTAACATAGTAACCATGCATTTTTTTCCTTACATAGTAATTAAATGAAGAAATTAGAGATGGCTTTGATTATGGCACATGAAGGCTGAACATTAATGTAGAAGATGCGTGTTGTGCCAAAGAAAATATTGTGGCTTCTTGGGTGTTTCAAGAAAGAGATTGCTTTGATTAATAAGCTAATTAAAAGTTTTTATTATTGTTGTTTAGAATATGAATAAGATTTGGAGTCATTCAAAAGAAAAGAAATAAACGTAAACATCAAGAAAGCCACTATTTTCCCATTGAATTTCGAAAAATGTTCGATGGCTACGCATAGATATTTTTGATTGAATCGGTGAGAAAAGAAAAATAATAGTGTTTTGCACACAGAAAAATTAGGAAGCTTTTCAGTATTTCAATGAGACTCTATTTTTTCACCATATGTGTTTTCTCAGTGAGCTGGTTCGATGGGAATGGGGTGAAAAAATTATGGTTTATAACATAAATTTTCCATTGATTTAAGGCGGAAAAAACTACTATTTCTAGTAGTGTGGGGTGGAAAGGATACCTCTATTCTTAACCAAAAATCTCGACTTAGAACGCTGATTATGAAAAGAATTCGGTTAGGGAGTATTTTTTTTCCTAAAATGAATTTTGCACAACGCAAATCTGAGTTAATCAAGGTCTCAGCTATAAATATCGAACACCTAATAGAAAACAAAAGAACGTAAAGGAGAAAATGATGCATCTCTAGCTGTCAAAGAAGTGAAGTCCTCCCACAGAAACGTTATATTCCAAGGCTACCATTCTAGCTAGGTAGAGTGTTTTTTTAACTTTTCATATTAATGCCTTGTTTTGACTATATTGTACTCCTATATTTTATATATACTACTGGTTTCTTTGATACCGGAGAACGTGGAAATTTACTAAACATCCAGCGGCCAGCAAATAATTGAATTAGGGATGAAATTTGACATTAATTTGAACCAAAATGGATTGTAAAGGGAGAATTGCTTTTACTAAAAGATTGGGAAAATTCAAAAAAGACGATATAGCTAGTCAACCAAAAATGTAGACGGTGATTTTGCTCGTTAATTAGTATGTAATCATTTTTTATTATGTTACTAAAAATGTTCAACATAGAAATTTACCACTCTTGTTGTCGTTCCTCAATAGCTCAGTGGTAGAGCAGTCAGTTGTTAATCAATTCGATTGATCATAGTTCAAATAATTATAAATATGATTAATAATATGAAAAATAAGGTACATTAACATCAACAACGGGTTAAAACGCATGCATGATCATTCATAGAGTGGAAATCTTTTATATTATACTCCGTATGTGAATATGTATGTGCTATAAATAAGTTAAATCCTTTCTATATTATTAGTAAATCTAGAAAGCATATCTTGCTGGCAAATCCCAATTTAAAGATGCTTTTAAGAAGTCAACTAATTAATCATGTGCTTGAGAAAAAAATAATCCATTTCTGGATATCCTTTTGATAAGCGCTTAATTTCAAGATTATATGTTCATCCAATTTCTTCTTAATTATTTTATGTAAAGAAAAACGTGGTATATATATAATTCTCAATATAGTAAGTTTTCCAGCCAACCATTGACAATGGTGGACCTATTTTATGATTATATATGAGTAGCTCGAGCACCTTTTACTTTTGAAGCCAAACATTATGACAAGGGAGAAAAATGTTCTTAACGTTTGTGATTTGTTTCACAAATGCCCCTAATAGTATCATTCGTCTCAAATATACTTTTGAACCATTAAAAATGTTCAAATAAGCCCCTACGCTAACAGTGAAAGCCACATATGGGCATATTAAAGAGGTATATTCGAGACAAAAGATAACGCTAGGAACACTTATGAGTCGATAGGTTAGACAAAATAGGGTTGCTCAAGTGGTAAGCACTATCCACCTCCAACCTTGAGGTTGTAGGTTGAGTCACCAAACCAAGGGAGCAAAAGGTGGGAGCTCTAAGGGAGGTGTAAAAGAAAGAGAAAATATGAGACAAATCACAAACAATAAGGGCATTTATTTTTTGAGAAAATTATGGCGCAATACCTTTGGGTCATCTAGTTTACTAAACATGTACACAGTGTATATGTAGTGTATACTTTATATTAATATACATATATTATACATACATATACATGTCTATACATATAATATACATATGTATACATAATATATACACACCATATACAACCGAGTGTATATGTAGTGTATACTTCGGCCATTTAGTCCAAATGCTATATATCGGTAACTATCCCCTTTTCTTTTTCTTTTTCCTTTTCCTTTATTTATATAGAAAAATTAGTAATTCATACTTGTGCATTGAGCTAATATTGTGTCAAAAATATCTTCACAGGTTCAGCACAATTGCATTTCTCAAACAAATATGGTGGGTAGAAGTTGAAGGAAACTTAGAATTCGAATTCCCAGCAGGAAATTACAGCGTATTTTTTCGGGTTCAGCTTGGAAAAACGTCGAGGAGACTAGGCAGACGAATCTGCACCGTTGATCAAATCCACGGGTGGAATATCAAACCCGTCCAATTTCAACTATCAACATCAAACGGCCAGCATGCCACTACACAATATTACTTGAATGAGCCAGGAAAGTGGATAAATTATCATGTTGGAGATTTTGTTGTGGACAAGTACAACACTAGCATGCCAACAAAATTAAAGTTCTCAATGACTCAAATTGATTGTACTCATACTAAAGGTGGTCTTTGCTTAGACTCTGTGCTCATTATCCCTGCTGAAATTGGACCAAAGAAAAGTAGGTTAACTTAATTAAATTGTAGGAATAGAATTAATGCAAGTACTATGCAGAGTGTGACTTAGCGATTAATGAAATGTACATGTAAAAATCATGGAAGATGAGGATTCAATGTTTTAGTACGGTGGAAGTTACGGGTACTTTCTTCCCATTCATTAAACTTTAGTAGGCATAGTTATTAGGTAATTGTCTGATGTACGTAGGGTAGGCAGAGACAGATTTTTAAGAATTATTTAATGGGTTTAACTTTTAAAATTAATTTCAACATTGAATTGAATTCTTTATAATGTTGAATTACGTGTTCAGATCTAATATCTGTTATTATATTTCAACTCAAATGAATGAATTTGACTCTTTTTTATGGTCCAAAATGAAGTAATTTGATATTTTTTTATGGTGCAAAATGAATGAATTTTTTCAAGTTCAAAGATATATTAATTATTTTTTCTCAAAATTACTCTTTTCTTTAATGGGTCTTTTAATTATCTCTAGTTTTAAGAAAAAATTGAAAAGAAGCAAAAGGGAAATATCGATAAATTACTTTTTTATTTATGTGATTTATTAATTTTCTTAAAGGTGTGCTACAGTTTCAAAAATTTATTTATTTTGAAATGAAAAGAGTAACATTTTAACAAATCTGTACTTATATATCTTATATGTACACTCCATATACAAAATTAGGGGTTCAAATGAATCTACGTCCGACCCCGACGCAATTAATATTTATTGAAATAGTTAAAATACGCGTATGCTGATCGCATTATAAAACAAAAAAAAGTAACTACGTAGCTTGCTTACTATCCTACCGAACAACCACCATATGTTCCATAAAACAAAAAAGTAACTATGTGTCTTGCTTACTATCCTCCAAACAACCACCATATGTTCCAAATGGAGATAATTAATTATTAGTTGTCTTACTAAATACAATGACTTTGTAATCCATTAATTAGATTATGTCATACTCTTGTAGCAATACGGGAAATATGATTTCTTGTATATTAGACAGTTGTTTGTTGTTAAAATTACTTATTGCAAGTCAAATTCGATGAGGGCGCCATTAATGTTTTCTAACTCATTGCGTGAGAATGTAGAGGTAATGTCTTAAATGGTCACTCAATAACAAATACTCTCTCTGTTTCAAAATAGTTATTGTATGGTCACTCGTTAATGTCAATCAACACTACTCATGATTCTAACAGTAACGAGTTTTTTATTAGATGGTTTGGAGGTGGTTATGCAGGTATTAAATCTTGTATAAGTAATACTACCAATATATCATGTTTGGTAGTTGGTTAGGAGGTAATTAGTTATTCATGTACTTATAAAATTAATGCAGTGTTTGATTTGCAATTTGGAAACTCGCATAACTAATACATGTATAAGTTATGATGAAATTTATGTATTATTTTATGCAAGACAAAAGGTGAAATAAATAATACATGAATAAATAAACCCTACATAACTAATATATGTTTAAAATAACTCTAACCAACTATCAAACGACCCAAGTGTTACGATATGTAGTATATATTGGGAACACTGAATTAAGGATGTGAACTGAGTTAATAGTAAAACTTTTGTCAAAGAACATCAGCATCGACTCATTTAGGGGGGAAAAGGGTAAATAGTTGTAAATGGCTATTACACCAACTCGTAGGTTATTAAATTTTGGTTGATCAATCGAGTTAAATTGATACTTCATAATGCAATAATTTTAATTTATTTATTTATTTTTTAAATTAACAAATAAAATAAATATATTTTAAATAAAAATATTGATTGAAAAAAGATTAATGAATCAATTTAGGCTATATATGTAGCCCAAAGCAACTTAATTTTTTAATAAATTAAATCTGTGCATATCAAACTAAAATGAGTTAATAACAATACAGGCCGAGCAAATCATATGTCATAGCTTAATTTTGTCATTTACTTTTATTTGTCCTAGTTAACTTGATATAGCGTTTAAAAGTAAATAATATTTTTAATTTTTGTAATCTTAAATTAAAAAAATATTAAATGTATCAAAAATATTTTTAAATTTTTGTGATTTTAAATTAAAAATGTATTAAATATATTAAAATATTTTTTTAATTTTAAAGTTAAACATGAGAAAGTTAAAATTAAAAAATTGTTAAATAAAAAAAAAAAATTTGTTTCGATTAAAAAAACGGAGAAGGGCCTAAATACCCTTCAAGTATTAGAAATGGTACAAATATATTCATCTTCCACTTTTGGGCTCTAAAATATCTTTCTCATCCACCTTTGAGCCCTATTTCGCCTTTTCCCTTAACAAACCCTTTAGGAAAAATGATTAGGATTTTCATTTAATATATAACAACATTTTATTTGTTGAAATTTTAATTAATCAAAACAATACTCATAAACCCAATTCGGATCCCAGATTTAGCTCCTCTTCATTTCTTATCTCTTCATGTTTTCCAAGTTTTTATTTAGAATAGAGACATATGTCATAGATTTAATGATTGAAATTTAGTAAATGAAAAATAAGTCTTAATATGATTAAAATAATTAATTACTTTCATATATTTATTTGCAAAATATTATTTTAATCTCACAATTTTAGTTGTACAAGATATCTTTCCTAAATATAAAAAAATATTCTTACTTGCCTTGAGGCTTGAGTAAATTTTTCCGTGCATCATTTTTACTTTAATTTTTTTGCTACTATTTTTTTTCACTCAAATTACTTTTAGCCTTATTTTGAATGTTGAAAAAGAATTTCAATGTTAAAAGAGAAGTTCTCCTACTTTAAAAAAAATTACAACTAAAATTTAGTATAATTTTATTCCTATATTATAAATAATATAGCAATTAAATATTTAAATATTTGATAAAATAAATAATAATATAATTAAAAATAAATTTAATGGCTAGAGTTGTGAAATTGCCTTATATTTTGGAGTAAATAAATGAGTAATTAATTATTTTAATCATAATGAACTTATTTTTATTTTACTAAATCTTAGTCATTAAATTAAATCTATGACATATGTGTCTAATCTAAATAAGAGCTTGAAAAGAATGGAGAGATGAAAAATGAAGGGAAGCTAAATCTAGGATTCAAATTGGGTTTGTAAGTTAATAGATTTTGATTAATTAAAATTTCAACAAATAAAATGTTATTACATATTAAATGAAAATCCTAATCATTTTTCCTAAAGAGTTTTGTTAAGGAAAAGGACAAAATAGAGCTCAAAAGTTGATAAAAAGGATATTTTAGATTCAAAAAATGAATGAAAAAGGCATTTAAAGCCCAAAAATAAAATAAGGATAGATTTGTACTATTTTTAATACTTAAGGATAATTTAAGCCATTCTCTGTTAAAAAAAATAAAGTGGAGAAATTGATTGAAACGGAAGTAGTATGCAATGCGTTCAGTGTACACGTGCCGGACACAATGAGAGTGACCCCTCCAGTGAATACGACAAAACCTAGTATAAACTTCTCCTTCTGTATCTATTTTTTTACTCCCTGTCACATATTAATTGAATGTTTTTTTTTATACGTATATTAAGAAATTATAAATAAAAAAATTATTTTATTAATTTATTCTTTAAAAAAAAAAATTAAAATTTTATAAATAAATATGAACACTTTTAAAAAAAAAAATTAATTAATAATTTTTTAATTTAATATTTAGTAAGGTGGTTAACTAGAAAAATAGCAATTTTATCCCCCTCTCTCTCTATGCACTCTGTTAGAGAAAAGGTCCACATTTAGCAGGTAAGTAGTACTTATCCTTCTCTTGCTCTACTATATGGGACATTAAACAATCTTAATTATTCTTTCCTTTATCAAATGTAGTAATACCCTTTCTGGATTTAGTTACTGTTTCTTTTAGAATTTATTTAAAGCTGTGGGCTTTGGCTGTCGGTTCCATTATCAAACTCCTTTTCTCTTTCTCTTTATTGCATTTTTCTCTCACCTGTTTTTTTTTTTTTTTAAAATCCTTATCCTTTAATTTTGTTTCCAATTCTTGCAAAAAGGTGAATTCCTTTCTTCAATACCCTTTTTCTTGTCTGGTTTTAACATCTCTTCCTTTCTTTATGTATTGGTTTCACCAGATTCCATCTCTTTTAAGCTATCTAACTTGATTCTGGGTCTTTATTTTATTTTATTTTGTTAATCAATTGTACCAAGAGCCTGAAATTTCTGTCTTTTTGTGTTTGAATTAGAATTCTGCATTCAATCTTAAAGATGTTTTGACTGACTTATGTTCTACTTAAATTTGCTTATTTGTGTTTGGTTTTAAGGTTGGGTTTTGACAGGTGACTGAACCTCTTGATTGTGGAAAGTGATAAAGATTGAAGCTTTACGAGGTTTCATTTTTGGGGGAAATTAAAGTAAAAAGTTTGTAACCAAAGAAATGGATTTTGTGCAATGCCTTTTACCTGACATGTCTATAAAGATCCTAACGTGTTTGGAGGACCCCTCTGATCTTATTCGGGTTTCTGCTGTTTCCAGTTCTTGGCGTCAATTCGGTAAACTATTCTATCTATGCTCTTCATTTTTACTACTTTGTTGTTTCATAAGCTCCTTTGTGCTGGCTGTAGTTTCGTTAGTCTTAGTTTGGATCAAATTGAATAAATTTGATGAATTGGTGATTTCGGGATGCTCTTTATTATAAATGTTGGGCTCCTATATCTGTCGATCACTCCATATTGCATATATGACCTCATAGATGGTCTCTTGAGAATGGCTATAATAGTGTAAAATGCAGTATCATTCCCTTCATATTCCGTTACTTTCATTCTATATAGCTAGCCAAACTAAAGTGCCATTGTTTCTATCTGTTAGAGTAGGTTAGAGTCTCACATTGGTTGGAAATAGACTGGTGTTCTGCTTATATGGATTTGGCCAGTCCTCCCTCCTTGAGCAAGCTTTTGGGGCTGAGTTAGGCTCAGGTGTCATATTCTTACATGGTATTAGGGCTAGGTCCATCCTTGTTTGGACTCCCGGTCCGCGCTCCAATTTGGCCTGGGCGTGAAGGGAGGTGTTAGAGCGGGTTAGAGTCCCACATTGATTGGGGAATGAACTGGAGATTTTGGGCAAAACAACCACCACCACCCCCACCCCCCACCCCCCGCGCGCGCTCCCCCAACTAACTTTCGGGGTTGAGTTAGGCCCTGGTACTATATCTTTGCACTATCGATGAGTGTCTTAATTTTTTGTGGTGTTTATTTAGTGTCATTTTCAACTTTTATTGCTTAGTTGCCTTGTGATGTTAAAAGACTTTGGATCAGAATATGATGCAAGAGTTTCTTTGCTGGAATGAGAAAATCGAGGTTTCCAATATCTTTATCACCTGTTTTCGCTTTCCTCATGTCATCTCACTTCAGAGTATACAATGTTGAAATCACCATGAAATATGAAGTCTCTAGCCCTTTTTGAAAATCCTTCTTAAGTGCATTTTTTGCCTGTCTGGTTCTTTTGGATTTTGTCAGAGCTTAGAGTTAATCATGTTTACTCAGACCAAGACATTCTTGTATTCGGGCTGCGTTTATTTTGATCTCATAAATCATCCGTCTAGGAGTAGTATGCAACTCGGTTTTTTCTTATTGACTGCCTTTTATATCAGACAATCAATTCCTGTGCAGTGATTGGAAATGGCTTGTGTAAGCTTCTCTGTTTAAAGAGATATCCTGAAATATCAAATGTTGCAAAGATGATTGAAGTTGAAAACAGGGTTGTACCAGTGGTATCTCAACCTGAAAAGTCCACGGAGTGGTTATGTCTGGAGAGGGATCACAGAGTTTATGCATTTTTGACGCGAGGCCTTTCCAACTCTATGACTGAAGGCTGCTTAATAGATGCAATCCAAGCATCAAGCACTGACAACTATCCTGAAGAAAGCATTCTGAATACGTTAAAACCGGGTGATCGTGTTGAGCGCAGGGCTTCATACTGGTCAAGTGGAGGAGAAGGTGATCCTACAGTTCCCGAGACACTAACATATAAATTAATCTCAAAGCTGTGTGTGATTTCAGAAATTCATGTACAACCATTTCAAGGTTGCACCTCAAGCTCCTATCTTCTATGATGTTTTGGATTTGTTCCTTCTGCTTATTTGTTTATTGCTTCATTAACCAGAAACATTATGATTTTGTAACAGCGTATTTCCAGTTTGGCTTTCCCATTTATTCACCAAAAGCTATGAGATTCCGGGTGGGACATCCTAATGTTAAAATAGATGTAGAAAGTGACAACCGACATGAATCTGCGGCTGCTCAAGGATCTTATTGTGATAAGATTGTATGGACATATACCTCACCAGAATTTCCCATTGCTCAGGTAGGAAGAAGTAACGGTATTTCAGTTTCCTTTATTCTGATTACTTCTTACCCCTGAAATGATCAAATGATACTCTAGGCTGAAATCTTTTTTGGGGATAATAACTAGTTCCCAAGTCAATAGTACTGCACGATTTTCCCTAACTAAGACTATTTCCTGGTCTTAGTTGTATCGGAGCATGTATTTTTCAGAAGTGTATCACCCATTTAACACAGGTAGTAGGTGTTCATTAATGAGCTAATTTTCTTTTCTTTTTTTGCTGACGAAAGCAACCAATTTAAAATCAACTTCAGCTGCAGCTAAGTTTTGGTTGAGATTTCTACTTTTATGTGTCTTGACTTTGTAACAGCTAAGTTTGGCTTCTTATGGGTACAGGAGAACATCTTGCAGAAGTTTAAGCTCCCAGAACCTGTTCTTTGCATTGGCGGAATCCTACAAGTCGAGCTCTTAGGCAGAGTTCAAAGACAACAATTGGATGGTCTATATTATATATGGTCAGTTCCCCCTCTTATGATTTGTCAGTCTCAAAATTCTAATTGACTTTTATTTCCTGCTATTACTGCAGTCATAGTCTACCATATGGTTGTTGTATATCTAAATGAGCACATTGGTTTTAAAGTGACATCTTTATTAATTTTTCTTTTTATAGTGTGTCACACGTTCAAGTTGTTGGAAGACCACTCTTGCCTGCATTTGATGTTGAGATACTCGATGAAGCCGGGAAGTGCAGCCTGAAGTATTGCCCAGCAGAAAGGTTGTTGTGCCAGTCAAGTAAGAGATCTTCTGAAGGAGGAGAGTCAAGTAGTCCTCCTCGGTTTCATAGGTTCAGGGCAAGCTTAAGGGGATGGGAGCAAATGATCCTGAATACACTACTTGGAGCCGGAGCTGACGTGGTTGATGATGATTCAGATGAGTACGACGTCTAGTTTTGGTCCCTTTCAAGCCCCTAACAGTTATCTGCTACTCATAAACAATGGAAACGCTAGCTAAACTACTTTTTCCTAGTTAAAAGCTGTATTATGCACCTGAGTTTTCGGGTTAGTTAACTTTCTTATTTACAAATCATAATGGTGCTTGGCCTGGTGCCAAAGAGATATTGCTGTAATACTATCCATTACGACTTACTTACAAATTGCCAACTGAAAATCCAAAAGTAAAGGCCAGTAAAAGAGGATAAAGTGATAATCGCTCCTCCTCCTGAAGTGGCTCGGTAAAGGGAATAGGAGTGTGCATACTACTTTAGCACATACTGATTATAATTTTCTACTCTAAATATATGGTTGAAGTTGAACAAACTATGGTTATCGATTTTCTGTACCATAAAATATTGAAATTGAACTTAAAAATATCAAAATATGATATGGTAATAATATGGTATTTTAAAATTGAAAATCAAAATTATTGAACCAAAATTTTTAATGTCTAATATCGCATCAGACCATATCATGCCCACCTATTCGGGGGAGTGTAAAATTTGCACAATCAGGTTTTAAAAAGTGTAAGATGAGAGGCTCTTTATTTACCTTCTTTCTTGTCTCACTTTTCCATGCACTTTGTATAATTTCTTCCTAGTACCACCATATAGCACTACTAAGAGCCTCTCATCTTACACTTTTTAGCTGGGTAGTTGTAAATAGCCTCAGGGCTATAGAACAAAGGATTATCTCAAACCTAAATCGAGGTATTGATGGTGAGTTTCTAATTTCGCAGAACAAAATATGATACGATAAGATAGAGTGCAATAGAAAACAAAGACATGAAACTGAGTTACCTATTCTTAATCGGCAAAGCGAGCCTCCCTGGAATAACTAACTGTAAGGATAAAAGGAAAGCAGAAGTATACCCGGCTTGCAATTTAAATGGGGAAATGGGGCTAGCCTTTGTTCACTTCTTCAGCCTGTTGATAAGTGGCCTAGGAAATGCATTTGGTTTAACAAAGCATTTGGAATGTCTTAGCTGGGAATCAGCATTTGCAGCAGACATCTCTTTCTCCATTGCTCCTACACTCAACACATGGAGTTCTATTATTTTGACATTTTGGAAGTAACCTGGACAATGCTGAGGAGAATTCTTAATTTGCTACAATTAAGTACAAAGAAATTCATTTAAAAAAAGTTCAAAAATTAATTCCCGCTGACTGAGTGGGATATAACTTGAAATCATACCCGACATAACTTGTGAATATTATAATACGAAAATAAAATCTTATGCCCGTGAAAAAATTACTTGCTCTGAGGAACATAAATCAACAGAATCAGCAGAAAATAGGGGCAAAAGTGCAAATGACCACATTGAAACATAGGCATCACATCACCCACATTAACAGACAGAGCGAACAACAGTAAGCAGTTAATGATGTTGCTGTCCAGTCCATTTCAATAGATTACACTTGCGGATGACTTTCAAGTTTGAAAAGCAAAGAAAGTAGAGCTAAAGTACCTAAAGAATGCAAGTGCTTAACACCACAACTGTCTCATAGAGGAGAATCATAAGGAAACAAAATTCTAACACATTCAACCTGTACAAAGATATATAGCAGTTTTCTTCATCTCTCATCAAAACCCCCAAAAGAACAAAACATGTTAGTCAAGCCTTCCATCCATAACTCATATTGTTGTCAAGATCACTGCTAAAAAAATCATTTTCAGAGAATTCATGAGACATATCAGGGGCCATCTCATCTGATACATGCATACTTTGGGGCAAATCTGGAGCTTTTTGACTGAAACCACTGTTGCCAGCCGAAGAAGAGGGTTCACAGTTGGATGCCGATTTAAAACTGTAGACTCGGGGCAAATCTTGAGCTTTTTGACTGAAACCACTGTTACCATCTGATGCAGAGGGTTCATAGTAGGATGCCGATTTGAAACTCTGGATTCTACTCTGCGTGGGTCCTACACTGCTTCCCGGCCCATGTGAAGTTGTTGCAGTGTTGCCAACCGCAAGCCCTTCCCTCGAAGCACTACCACCTCCACTCTGTCCAGCAAGGCACTGCTGTTGAACTCCAGCGTTCATGTCCTGGAGGAGCAGATGCTGGATCATTTGCTGCTCCAGGGCCTGGCTTCCCTGTGAGGATTGAGATTGATTATGCGAGAGTAAGCCGCTACTCAGTAATCGCTGCTGCTGTTGCTGCAGATTTGTACTTGACAACCCACTGACAGGTAAGTTCTGCACAGTCCCTGGCAGCATACCATTTGGCCCTTGCAACAGTGAAGATTGAGTGTGGTTTGAATTATTGAAAGAAGAAGCATCATCTTGTTGGGTTGTGTTTGAATTCATTGAATTCTGCCGCATAAGCGAATTTTGGAAGTTTGACAGCGCAAGAGCAGCTTGTGCAGAGCCACTTAAAGCTCCCCGACCACCCATGTGCTGGTTATTGCTCATTTGGTTATTAAGCCCAGGGTGCAGTGACATAAGCTTGTTCAACGCACTGCGATCAGTTGGCAGACCCTGAATATTACCCACCTGCTGCTCCGTTTCCTGGATATTTTGCATCTGAAATTTGGCTGTGTTATCATGTCGCGGGAAACTCTTTAAGCCCTCTGCAAAACAAGCAGAGCAGTAATGCTTTATTTAGCATTCTCCCAACATGCCAAAAACATGCTAAAAGTTGATAACTAACATGGTAAAGATAATAATGGGGAAGGACGGATATTTTTAGTTTTATCTACAATCGAACATTTTAAAAAATATTTACCAATGGGACCAGCTTTATGCTCCCTGCAAGAATCCATCAAATCCTTCATGCTATTCACGACCTCAGCGATCTGAACATCATATGCCAAAGAATTCAAGTACTAGAACATTAGAAAGCCAGATAAGCAAAAACTAACACTTGATTATACATGGACCGAGGAAAATTCTAGTCTCATGTTTTCTTCTCCGAAAAGTCTTATTTTCCCACCCCAGATTCATCCAAACATACCTGTAAGCATCTCACATATCTTTTGGAAAATCCCAAATCATTAAGCGACTGTAACTCCAAACTCTTGGCAAGTTGACGTCCAGTCGTGACAACCCTAACGCACAACAGCATAAAAAATGCGACATGAGATTATAGTTCAAACCAATTGTCAAATATAAGAGACAATACATCCCCCAAAATTAATGAGAAGTTTATTCTCTATGGTTAGAAATGCTTCTAGCACTATGAACTTCTGGTATTAAAAAAACAGACATAATGGAAGCTTGTAGTTGTCAAAAAAATCCTCATCAGGTGTTCTCTATAACTTGAAAATCAACCAAACTCCTTTTTAGGGGCCTATCTCAGTTGTTAGCAGTAATAGAAAGTCATTACAAGCGTACACTGTAAAACATATACTAACGTGGATTCATCATTTAGGATGAGGTACACTAAGTGAGACAACCCAGTAAATACAGTAACAGACACCACTCACAGTAGAAATTGGAATCATATACACAAATTAGTAGACAGAAAGGAACTAGAGATCAAGCTAAAACGGAAGGAACAAAATGAATTTACATACTGAGAAAGTGACACGAAATCAGACAAGTAGCCTTTTTGTGGTGAGTGGGGGGGGGGGGAGGGGGGGAGTACAGACAAGTAGCTTTTCACTCACATGTTGCCGTTTGCTTGTAAATCCTGCTGAGAAACCCCATCAGATCCAGTTTCTGCTAATGTACTTTGGCATTTCTGAGCAACCTGCACCAATTGATTTACCTACAAAGAACAATGCTATGAGGGCAAGTTCTAAGCACTGAAATTGTTTTTCATTCAATGTCAGCTGAGTCATCAAGACTAAGTTGAAAGGGATCGTTGCACAACTGGTGGATCGGGTCAATTGGAATCATCTCATTCTATTCCAAAGTGAAAATCTCCAGGACCTCCACAGCAAAGAGGGTGGCCACCGGCTTGCCCCAGTCAAATCAAATAACCAGGTTACAGAACAGTTGAACAGATTACACATATCCTATAGTTGCATGAGCCTTCTATCAAAGAAACAACGGGAGGTGGCCATATAAACAAATTTGGAAATCCTTTAAACATTGGTTACTCCAGAAAGCCACAAAAACGCATACACATTCAACATGAGAAACAACTACCTACAAATAGGATATACTGGACAAAGAAAAATAAAAAGATATAGAACCTTGACTATCTTAATGAGTGAACAGTATTAAATGTTAAAACCCTAAAATGCAACTACATATTGAGGATGATCCAAAACCGTTTAACTGAAAGAACCAAAAAAGCTTTGAAGAGCTAGAGCCAATGAAATTTAATTCAGTTCAATACCTGTGGTGCAACTAATCTCCTATAAAGAAGCTCTTCATGGCGCCGAGCACAAAATTCCCACGACAATATCTAAGGAAAAGCAGAAAAAGCAAAGCTATAAATAAATTAATTTAAGTAGGCTCTCACGGGTCACAGCTGATCATTTTTTACGGTACCTTCAAATCAGAGGTAAAAATGATTCGGAGTTGACCTTCCCGAACCACACGAATTTGTTCATATATACTTTCCTGAACTGCTTTTGCATATTCCAGCATCATTAACCCTGAGGGGAATCTGCATTCGCGCGGAAAATCTAAATACAAGAGTTCATCGATGACACCACTGCTAAATTTGATTTCATTCAGCCTCGGAAGAACTTCGAAAGTTGCCTCTGTTAAAAACCACCAAAAAAGAAGCAAGTCAGATGTCAGGTATTGCAATCATCTCTCAGAATTTTCCCACGCAGTGCTGTGCTTTGTCCAAGAGTTTTTTGGGTGCATTCTTTTTCCCCCACTCTCCCTCCGGGGGGGGGGGGGGGGGGGGGGGGTTAATGAATTGTTAATATATCAACTAGCTTCTCATGTCTATTTCCTGCAGAGTCCGGCGACTAAAACTCCGCATATGAAAACTTTCACAATGACTACGAAGTACCTAAATAACATCTTTTAGAATGCCGGTCTTTCAAAGTTCTGCCTCGTGTAGCTACATAAACAATAACTATGTTGTTCTCGCAAACTTTAAGAAGCTCATACTTCTAATTTCCAAGCATGTTTACAGACATGGCAGCAGCCAAAGAAAAAAGAACAGAAAGCAAGAAAAAAACAATGTCTGCAGGGACTTTAAGCACCAAGCAACTAAAGCGATTGAAAAAAGCTGATAAAGAAAAATAAAAAACACAAGTAATGCAAGAAAAGATAACTACAAACACAAATGACAATTAAATTAAGGGATAAAAAATGCAATTAAATAAAACTTTTAATGGCATACCTCCATTAAAAGTTGACGGGTTTTGATGGAAAAGCAAGAAGATGCTTATCGTGGAAAACGTATCCAAGTCCAAGTCAAAAAGGAAGAAGATTGGGACCCACATGGACCCAAAAGAGAGAGCCCAAGAGAACTGATTTTGCATACCACGTGAAGGCCCAAAGGAGAACCAAAGGGGCTGCCACATGGAGGCCCAAAGGAGCCCAAAAGAGTTGATTTTTCATGGCTGTTTTTAGACGTGCAGTTAGGCCCAAAAAAGGCTGATTCTAATGCCGAAAAAGTACTGAAAATGGGCATGTATTTTGGGTGCAAATTTTGCACTTCTCCCCTTATTCTTTTAGGTAGTTTTTGGGAATATTTTTACTTGTTTTCCTTGTTTTAAGTTTCCTAGTTAAAAAGTTTCCTAGTTAGGTTTTTCTATTTATTATTTGATTCAAATCCCATGCTATTTGGGATAGGTTTTCCTTATATATAGGGATGGATTTTGTTATTTTCATAAGACAACATTATTATGAATTAAAAGTTTCTCTTCTTTACACCTTTGTGTGTGGCTACTTGGGATTTATCTTACAACCTAATAAAGAACGATTCTCTAAGAGGTAAGACTAATGCTCAACTAGATATATTTGGTTTCTATTGAAGTAAATTAAGGAAAGTAATTAGTCTTATACTAATTATTGTCTCTAATTTCTTCGAAATAGGGGTCCAGATCACTTTTTTATCTAAGTTCTTGAATTGAGTCTATTTGTATCATAAATTAGCTCTAATCCGCTAGTTTTGAATACTAAGATCAATTAGGGTTCTTAGCACTTGATTTACTCTCAAATTTCAACCATCTTTAATCTAATAATTTCGCTTCCGCATTATTTTCATGTTTATTCAAGTAACCCTATTCTTATTAAAAGGTGCAAAGGAAGAATGAGACCAGCAATTCATATGTCCCAGGACAATCCCATGGGCCAAGAATCAATGTATATAAGATATAACATCTCATATATTCGATATTTACAATCCTAAGGCAACACAATAAGAGCACTCTCCACCAACGATTCTAATACTAATTCACCAAAACCTTATTGTATAAATGAGCCTCTTAAGATTTCAAATATAGTTCTACACTTGTCTTCTTTTTGTTTTTGGTGCTCAAGAGACATTGACACTTAAGTTCCAGGTTAGGAATTTATTAAAATTCTAATTTTAGCAAGGCCATGTATGCATTTTTTAACGCCGCATTTACACAGTTCCATCTACTGCAGTTTCCAAGTGTTAATTCATCCAAGAATTCTATCCTTCTTCCTCAAAGGGATAAATTGAAGCTTTATTTCATAACAGTTCCTTTTGATCAAAGAAAGACCACATCAACTTTCATTATGGCCCCAATGAGGTGAAACTAGACAATATAGTGTAATTATGCAGATAGAGTGTCTGATACAAACTGAAATTAACCTTCCATGCAGACCAAGTTATATTCATTTATCCTACCCAATACTCCTCCAGCCCTAAGCAAATGTTCTCAAGTTCAAAGTAAAGGAAATTGTGTTCCCTAGGTAAATAGGGATTAACTCTACGTATCAAGAATGGCTATTAGCTGATAGAACACCAAAGTGATAGAACTGATAGTATCTACAACATGACATAACCTAGAGATGTGTCAGCTTCAAATCATCGACTATTAATTGACAACTGCTTCCACTTACCAAATCCTCTGCCTGATTTTGAGCCACAAATATCACAATGCCATGCATCCTGGTGCCAAAAAAAAAAGGAAGAGTAAAAAAAAAATAGAATATGTTGCTTATGGAATAAGTTTAAGGAGAAAATGAATTGAAGTAATCGAAGACCAGACAGCCATATTATATCAAGCAAGCAGGACAATCTCACAAGAACAAAATCATAACCAAACATAACCCCAATCATATGATAATACATTACTCTTTCTCAACCAAGCATTCAGCATAGCACATGATGTTGAACAAAAAGAGCACAAACCGATAGCAGTGGTGATAGACCAATTTCTAACTTCAGGCCTGAGAAACGAAAAACTAATCCAAATAGAAAATCCATGATGGTAAACATTACCATGGTTGACTGTGGAAACACGCCAAGTGAATGATGCCCAACATTCTCGTATAATGACAAGCACCATCTCTTCTTTGCCCGAGGGGAATAATACTCAGCCACAAACTTTCTCCAATAGGCTATGGAGTTATCCTAATAGACATGATAAATCAAAAAGAAATGAGACGCATGAACTTGTTCTGTATTGGTCTTCACAACGAGAAACAATGTCACTCACAGAAGGTCGTTGCCGCTGATGATACAGGTATTGCATCAACCGTCTAGAACACAAGACACCATCAGACGGACGCTTCATTCCTGATACAGGCTGCTGCACGCTTTGTTGTTGAAGTTGCTGCCTAAGCTGCAGCTGCTGCTGCTGCTGTTGCTGCTGCAGTAACTGTGCTCTCTGCATCGGTGGCAGATACTGCAACAACTGATGCTGCTGTTGCCTCAGCCTCTGCTGCTGAACCAAGGCTTGTAACTGAGGACTGGGGTTCTGCATGTGCACAGGATCTTGTCTTTGCAACAACTGTTGCAGAACTTGCTGCTGCAGAATATCTTCCTGCTTGGTGTCTAGACGCGGTTTCTTTTGCATGTGTGACAAAGCAACAGGATCCTGGATGAATGATCCTGGAACCCTAAGGCCTTGACCATTGGCCAGCTGAACCTGCCCAACTCTAGATGTTGGCAAAGAGGTGGCACTAGAAGTGCCGTGACGCTGCTGATTATGTTGACGTTGTTGGGAGTTGGGATCTTGGTTAGGGCTTTGCTGAGCCACTGAGGATCCATCCATGACTGATGAACCAGACACACTTATGTTATTAGAAGAAAATGACAAAGGTGATGCAGGCAACCGCATGTAGGACTCCGTATTAATGCTGGCACTTCTCTGAAGATTGGGACCCCCTGAAAGTCCCGAATTGGCATCCGTAACCAATGAACTTGCCCCAACACTAGGACCCGAGCTTGCTACACTATTCAAAACTGTATTACTGACATCACCAGAAGGAGGACCCAAGCTCGACCTTCCATTTCCAGGTAGTGAATTTGATGAATTCCCAAAAGATGAAGTCAAGTGAGAATTTCCCGCAACTTGAGACTGCCCATCTCCTTGGAAAAAGATACCAGAACTTGAAGAAGAATGTGCCATCCCTCCAGCCACTCGAGAAGGCGCCATTGGAGGCACAATCCCCTGGTGGCTGGAATCCAAGTACCTCTCCAGTGCTTACCCCCTAATTTTATTTCAGGCTCTAGAATGCAGAACTAAGTTTTAAGCCTTCTTATATAACCTTCAAAATTCCATCAAAACAATCTAGATACATCAAATTATCCGATTATAATACTGTCCTCGCCAACCAAATGAAGCACCCGATCTTTTTGTCCTGTGTAGTAACAAACAATTTTACACACCATTAAGAAAAAGGTAACAACAATAATACATATGAAGAACCCAAGTAATTTGACATAACAAGCATTGAATATAAGTAAGAACTTTTTGCCCCAGCAGCTACAAAGACCATGTATCAACCAAGTTAAGAACACCACATAATTAAGTGTTTAAGTACACCGTCATTGTAGTCGCACGGACAAAACATAAAGCAAAATCCAGCTATAAAAACCCTAATTTAAAAAAAAGGAAAAAACATGATATTTTTTTCTGGCTTAAACACAGAT
The DNA here is from genome assembly GCA_003996215.1 of Jaltomata sinuosa. Taxonomy (NCBI): domain Eukaryota; kingdom Viridiplantae; phylum Streptophyta; class Magnoliopsida; order Solanales; family Solanaceae; genus Jaltomata; species Jaltomata sinuosa. The sequence goes on from QJPP01007531.1 coordinate 574,434, forward strand.
ACACTTTAATTGGGAACTCCAGTGGCAAATGTGAAATCGACCAAACACTCAAAATCAAATATTTTTGCATGGACCCAACACCCAAAATTAGGTATTAGGTATAACACTAAAAATTACTCGAATTTTGTACAAATTCTATACAAAAAAACATTAATTCACCTTCTGATTGGCAGCATCAGCTTCACCCCCATTGAAAAATTAACATCAAGATCAAGTAACAAACGATACAGAATTCAACTAAATTATGCTAGCAACAATTACAACTAAAACTAAAAAGTTCAAAGCAACATAAAATTTTATATATACACAAAAAATAAAAAATAAAAAATAAAAAAACTAGTGTGTAAAAGAAGAGCTACTAACCTTGCAAGAGCGAAACCAGCTAGAGAGATTTCAGGGGACTGATTAATCGGAGGAGAATTCGATGGTGGTTTTTATACCTAGCGGGAATTGTCACCGGCTGAACCTGTAGTTAACCCTACAAAAACCGGTTGTAGCCGGTTGCTTATGGACACGTTGCAATTGTAATAAGATCACGTAGGCGGTGCTTAGATCATGCGGTGGCGGTACGATGTCTTGGGCTGAAGGGACACGTGGCGCTTTTTTGTTGGTTGATCTTGAAACGGAGTAGGTCTCGCTAAAGGCAGTGATTCTCTACGGTCATACCAGCTGGAGGTGGAACCATCTGACCGTCCACTGTTTCTTTGTTATCATTCCTTCGTTTGATATTACCCGTTTGATCGTAATAATATTTTTAATAATTATAAATATTACTCTAAAATATGGTATATATATATGAGTTTCGGAACCTACATGATAGATGAAAAGAGATAAACGATCAAAATAATGCGTAAAAACATTGATAAAAGTTACATAATAGTGCATTATAATTAGTGTGTTATGTAAAATTTATTAACGGATCAGGTTTAACGATTGTTACGATCAATGGAACTAATATAACGCACTAATTTATATGAAAAAAAAATATGACCCTTCAATACTTAGGTTTTTTCTTTTTGTAGTTTAGGTTTATAATAAACTCGTGTTAGTTTTTTATAGGTTAGGTTTAAGTGTGTTATACGATTTATTCGTCTATCCTATTTTGTATTGATTATTTAATTCGGTTATTTTAAATTATATAATAATGAACTTGTCAAATAAATATGTAAAGATTCAAATAAACTTGTTAACTAATTATTAATTAGTTGTTTCGAATATGCAAAGATTTTTATTTTTTTACTATTTATTTAGAATGTCACACAAGTTAGTAAAAAATAAATAATATGAATTACGATAATATTTATCATTAAATATTTACTTAAATTATACACAATAATTACATATATAAATCAATGAATTTCATATGGCGGAGACCTTAGACTTGATAATACCAACCTAATAGACTCCAAAAAATTTACGTACTAATAAAATTAAGGTTTAGGTCTTGTAAAAATGTAACTTTTAGAAGATCAGAATTTAAGTCTTATAACTTCAATACCTAAAATATCAACCTAATAGACTTGAAAAATGTACGTACTAACAAAATTAAGGATTAGGTTTTATAACTTCAAGACCTAAAATATCAACCTAATATACTTGAAAAAATGTATGTACAAATAAAAAGTTCATACCTATTAATGCAACAATATAAATAGGAAGAAAGAAGCATCACGGGGCGGATGAACCCCTATTAAGAAGAGGAAGGAAGGGATGGAGATGATAGTGGGGGTGGTGATAGTATGATCCTTAGACCAAAAGGTAGTCTAAGGTCTCCGTCATGTGGAACCTATTAATTTATATATATAATTATTGTGTACAGTTTAAGTAAATATATTATTTTTTGCTTATATATTTTATATTTTTTAATAATTTGAGTAGCGTTTTAGATTATTAGTAAGCAAATAAAGATTTTCACATATTCAAATCAACTAACTAATAATTATTTGGCGAGTTCATTTGATCTTCATATATTCATTTGGCAAGTTTATTATTATATTATTTAAAACAACCAACTAGTAATTATCGAGTTAAATAATCAATACAAAATAGAATGGACGAATAAACTCAATAACACACTTAAACCTAACCTACAAAAAAAATAGCATAGATTTATAAACCTGATAAACTACAAAAAGACCTAAGCGTTGGAGCGCCATATATTTTCTTCATATATATAGCGCACTAACTAACTACAAACTTAGTGCGCTATATAAGTTTCATTGGCCATGACGATCGCTAAGTCTGATCTATTGATGAATTTTATATAGCACACTAAATTAGTGCACTATAACAATTTTTATTAACTTTTTTTACACGTTAATTAATTACTTTTCTCTTTTCATTCATCATTTAGGTTCCGAACAAATACTTACTATTGTCTAAAAATTAATTTTTTTAAAAAACTATTGTCTATTTGATTGTGTGTACCCTGCAAACCTGTTCGAAGTTAATGATTTTCATTCATTTCTTCAATTACTTTGTCAAATAAAATTCATGTATAAATAATGGCGGATGCAATTCTTTAATAATGAATTTATTCAAATTTAATATTTTTTATATGGAGCATAAATACTTATATTGAAAAATTTACTAATTTGTAATTTAAGTTTGGATATATAATTTTTAAAGTATAATAAATTTAGTGTTATTGTAACGACCGGGTCCGTCGTAACGGGTAGTACAATCGTGCCAAGTTTTAGAGTTAGAAAACTCTGAATTTGGGAGTTTGAAATTCTGGGCTAGGCTAGTCTCGGCCGATTTAGGGGCGAGGTATGGTCTAGGGCAATCCGGGTAAGGATTGGGTTGGATGTCTTGTTTTGAGCTAGTTTTCCTCGTAGCTAACACACAGAGGAGTCCGGAGAACTTTTCGGAATCGAATTCGGGTAAGTAGAACTCCCGAAATTGAGGTTGACGTGAAGGAATTGTTTCGGGACATCGAAAAAATAAGTGTGTTGTAAAATAGACTAATTTTGAAGGTTTTACGACTTTCTGTCCCGTGTCAACCTCCGCTGTAGCGGAGAAATTACCGCTACAATGAAAGTCAACATCGGTTAGCCTCCACCATAGCGGACGACTCCGCTACGGCAGTACCGCTATAGCAGAGCGTGACGGGATTTAATGCAGAAACATTCCCCAAAACGTTCAGTTTTCACAATTTCATTTTGGGAGAAGGGCAAGGCTATTCCAGGCGATTTTCCTCCATTTTTCATTGTTTTTCTTCCCTAAGGTAAGGTTTCTACTCCTCAATCTTCGTACTACTTTTCATACGCGGTAGAATTGCTAGGAGGGAACTTGGAGAAAGGTTGGAATAACCTAGGGATGGTAGAATCCGGGGAAGAAGGAGAATTCTAGGCATGGAAGTTCTTGGGCATTGTTAAAAGTAAGGTTTTATGATCACATATTGCTAAATTTTCTATTTTTATCCGTGAAAATGATAGAACTAGGGAAATTAATAGCGGAAAGTTCGGGAAAAAGGGGTAGGATGATCATGGGTGGCCTGGAGGTCTGAGATTTGGTGTAATCCAGGTAATGCACAGGCCTTGTTGTTAATTCAAAGTACTTTTATGTTGTTTTAGACCAAGAACGAGAAAGGAATCCGGAACACGGGAAAACTCGGGTTGAATAGAGCTTGAATCATTTTGAGGTAGGTGATGGCTTACGATTCCTGTGAATGTTGTGTATTTTGTACTCTTATCTAAGTGTCTGTATGAATTGCATGGCTTAGAGGAATTGTGTAGAATGTCTAAGGTTCATGTTTTACAGTCTGTGAATTGAACGGTGTGTTGCTTGTTGGTTTACAAGTTGTTTGTTCATTATTTGACTGTGGATTGTTGACATTCGGTTGGCTCGGGTACCACGCCTGGTACGGGTATACTAACGGTTGGCACGGGTACCACGCCTAGTACAAGTATAACAAATGGTTAGCTAAGGTACCACGCCTGGTACGAAATACTAACGGTTGGCTCGGGTACCACGCCTGGTACGAGTTTATTTTACTGCATCATTGCATTGATATTGTTGCATTGTATTGACTGTTATTGGTTCTGTGAGTGAATCAAGCTGTTTTGTTGAATTGTGATATTCGTTGGGGGTCCTTGAGTGATCGAGAATCCTGTTATATCTGTTGAGTTGGTCTTGGATTAGGCCAGGGTGTCTGTTTAACACTTAGGTGTTGTTTAGAAGGGATCCCAGGGTGGGTCCGGGCTAGAAAAAAGGATTATTTATTGATTATATGATTGTTGTTTAGGATTATAAAAAGTGAATTTCATGTGGAAACAAGCTAGGTAGAAACTTGTAGTCTAGGGGAGCCTATTGACTTGTTGTATTTTTTTCGTACTTATACTTGATTTGCTGTACTGATTATACACTGTTTTATTTGGAACTGGCTGATGATCCTACCAGTACACAGTGGTGGTGTACTGATATTGCACTTACTTTTCTTCTTGTGAGTACAGGCAATCTTCCAGCGGCTGAGACGCGACCTCATCTGTAGTACCAGCGTTTCCAGACTTCAAGGGTGAGCCACTTCGATCGAGCTGTCTTGAATCTATCATTAGGGTTGTAGCCCATTGGTTTCGGGATTAGACTTTTATCCTTATATTTTTGGGGTTGCATCCCCGCACTCTAGACATTGGTAGAATTGTTTGGTACTGCGACTTTCAGATTCTAGGGGGGAATTTCCGCAGGTTAACTTAATGAAGTTGTTTTATTATTATTGAATTGCTAGTTTACTTTTATGCACTGATTTTGAGCTGTTAGAACGATTAAGTTCGGGGAAGTGATGGTTCGCTCATTCGGGAGTTGGGTGAGTGCCACTCACGATGGTCTGGATCGTGACAGTTATAAAACTTAAAAGTCAAATGCATCAAATTGAAAATTTAGATCTATGCTATGTATAAAAAGTAAAAACAGCACATCAAAATAGTCTTTTACAATTTTAACTTTAAGCATGTCCAATTGCTTATTGCAATGGGAGAAATATATCAACACATTATCAAGTGTACCTACAAATGTCATGAGTATATATCATTTTCCATCCTAACTTTTAGTATCATGAACTCCCTTTTTTTGTTTGTAATAGCAATTAATGGGACCTTAATTTGTTTCCCAAAACATGTAAATATTCTAACGGGTAATTTTTATTAATAATACTATTATTTACGTTACAAAAAAAGATGGCATGTTGCTTGTTCATTTGAGTGAGATGCAAGCCTAAATTGACTAGTTTGATTTGCTTGCCAACAATGTTACTACCAATTTATTAGTAATTTTCCGATCTCCTTCTTATTCGATATTTGATATTCATATTGAACTCAACTAATCCAAATTGGCTTATTGCAGGACCCATTTATGAGGACAGCGTTCCTGACAGGATTTTCTCCATTCTCAGAGCTCAAACTCGAGATCTTTGATTAAAGGTATATGGATCCAACCATCCACTATAATCCATATTTCATGTTACTACCAATTTAAATGAATGACGCGGTAGTAAAAATCATTGAAGTATCAACGAATTGGAAATATTCTTATGATATGATCATCTACCCCAAAAATAAAAATATCTCCTACTTTTTTTTCTTAATAGATAATTGTAGTAATTACTTAAATCACTAGGGAAAAAATTATTTAAGAATTTTAAACACCCTATTAAATCGTTCTTGATATCTTTTATTTCAATTTCTTTTTTGCTCTTCATAGAGATTTTAAAACAAATTATGTAAGAGGAAGGAGAAGGAGAAATATAAAGTGAAAAAAAGAAAAAGATAGTGGGTGGAGAATCTTTGACCAGTTTTTCATTCTAAAGTTGATAGATTAAAGAAAGACTATTTTAATGCTTTGATTTTCTGTTCGAACTCATTTGTAGAATTCAATATATAAAATATTGTAATAATAACATGTTTAATGTGCATATATCAACAGTGGAATTCGTTGTTGTTATGATTTCTTCTCTTTTCTCTTTCCAGGTTCATAAGTAGATTCACATGAATGGAAAAATGAGGTTAGTACAATGCGCTAACACATATTGTTTACAAATAAAATAATACTAAAAACAATAAAATAATTATAACAATAGTGTTCTTCCTTCTTTTTTTTTGGTTACCCAGCTCCAGTACAACAAAAACTTATGCACATACACCAAGTCAATATATACTTTATTATTTAATCATTGACTTATTAATATGTATTTTTACTTTATTAAATTACTTAATCATAATAAATTATATAAATTTGGTGTAAACACACCATGGAGTGAGGGTAAGTTTTTACCCTCTAGTATCATGTTCACTTAATTCTTCACCATTCAATGAAAATCTTTTAAATTCAATTATTCGAGGCGCTTACATATACTATAATCTATCATTATTAAATTTATTTAATTATTTGAGGCACTTACATATACTATAATCTATCATTATTAAATTTGATGGAGACGGAAAAGACACTAATGTTATCGAGAAAGATTTAAGCCTTTTAGGAAGCCTCGAATTATACAACAAATAAATTAATTTATGCTTATCAGTTCTCATAACAAAATAATGATGTTGGTTTCTTTATAAGGCACGAAAACTATTAAACATTAAGGCTCCATTTGGCCATGAAAACTAAATACCAAATTGAAGTTGGGGTTGGGGTTGGAGTTGAAGTTTGAATTGGAGTTAGAATTGTGTTTGACCATAAATATAAATTGGAGTTATTTTGAATTTTTGTGAGACAAGTGAGAGTGAAAAAAGTGAAAATATATTTTACTTATTTTTCAAATTCCGAAATTTAACTTGACGTTAAATTTCAGATTTTTTAAAAATGTTATGGCCAAACACCTTTTCCGAAATTTAACAACCAAAAAAAATAAAAAATTTCTATGACTAAACACCCACTAAAAGACAAAATGTTACTAAAATTAGAGATAAGTTAGTTTACTATATTTGACAATGAAAAAGCAAGAATTGCTTGTCTTAAGACCACTGAGGAAGTGGTGATTGAATTTCTTGATTTGGACCTTGCAGATTTAAGTTACTATTTAGAGTAAATCTCCTAAATGGTCATTGGATTTGTACAAATATCTCACTAAATAATTTTTTTCCATAAAAATATGATCATTAAATTATATACATTTTTTAAAATAAAATGAAACTAAGAATTGCAAAAGTATTACTGCAATAATTTTTAATTATTTAATTAAATATATAATTGCAAGAATATTAATAACTATTATAGAAGATTAAATATATCTATATATTTATAATTTTGTGTTAGTTAGTGATCATGTAAATATTTCTTATTTATAATTTTATTCAATTAAAATTATATATACTTTTAACATTTATCAAAAAACAATAATGCTGAAGCACCTAGAATTTAATTTAATAACAGAAGTTTACACATACAATATTATGTCTGGGTGGTTATTTAAAAAAAAAAGTAGAAAACCAATCACATTTAAAATTAATTTTAAAAAATAACAACGATTGTTTAAAAACGTTTATTTCTCTATTATATGATAGAGATTGATTATTATATATTAAAAAGTAAAATTTTTTTTTTATTGTTACCAATTTCTTAATTGCTTATTTTGGATATATTTTTAGTTTTTTCTATTTTTTTCTAGCTAAGCATTTTAATTAGGAAAGAAAAATATTGAATTTAATATTGTATTTTTTATTTTATGCTTAAAACAAGTGTCCACTTATCAAAAAATAAAATAGCCTTACATAAGTATTGTTAGTTATGTGTTTCACAAAATAAGATTTCTCCTTATTGTGTCATTGTCGCAAATTGAAAAATCAGCTTGTTGACTAATAGTATTTATATAGCAGAATTAATATCTAAGGAGATTTAATTTAGCAGTTAATGAGTATGGGTCAAACAATTAAAAAATTAATTATTTTCTTACTTTCACTTTATTTGGAAAAATGTACATAGTTCAATGATCATATTTTTCTAAAAAAAATTAAAAGCTTATTTATGAGATGTTTGCACAAGTTCAATGATCATTTGGGGAACTGACTCCATTGTTTAATGATCATATTTTTTTCAAAAAAAATAAAAATAAAATTACTTTAGTGAAATGTTTGCACAAATTCAATAACCGTTTGAAAAATTGACTCTTACTTTTTAAGATGGGGATATTATTATAAAGTAAAATGATTAATATACCCAATTAACAATAACAAGATATAGCATCTGAATTTATGTGTCATTCAACTAATGCACAGTATGTGCTACTTTTTATTAATTCAGACTAGATCAATTATAAGAAATTTAATAATTCAAACACATGAAAAAATAAATTTAACGCTAATAAATTACAATTATACTATTTGTTGCTCATAATTAAAACACAAAGAATTATTATCAAGAAACTAGTTTAGAGTACGCGCTTTGCGCATGACCTATATTTATTACTATACAATTCAAAAAATAAAATAAATATTATTAAATAATGTATTTGAATTATAAAATAAAAATTAAAGATAAAATGTAAATCCTTAAAAATGATTAATTTTGATTATATTTAGCTAGATCAACAGGAGAAAAAATCCCCTCATACAAAAAAATTTCAAACAAATAATGCAAACATGGATGAAAAAAATTTTAAAATAATAAATATTGGTAATAACGTAAATCCAGACATTTGACCTCGATTACATTCAACCCATAACATTTTTCTTTGCGTTTCACAAGAATGGCATAATTAATTTCAATATCAACATGTATGATTAATCGATGATTTGTCAAAAATGTAAATTGATTTCTTAAAAACTTGACCAAACAAGCTATTATTCTCCTTCAATTATTTTTATTTTAAAAAAAGAAAAGAAAACGAAGAAGTGAAATAGTAAAATTATAAAAAAATTATTCAACTATAATTTTACAACAAACTCCTAAACCTAAAAAAAGTATGCATGTTATGCAGAAATGGTCAAACAAACAACAAACTTTACTCATTAAGTAAATAACGAAATTGGTGTAAAAAATAATAAAATTTTGATGTATATCTTTGATCGACTTAAATTTAATGACAGGAGTATCCTAAATCTAAAAAGAGTATAAAGTGTAATCACGACAAGTCACATTTTGTGTAACGATCGATTTGGTGTAATCATATTGCTATTTTTCTTTTCTCATTTTATCTTTACTTATTATTTAATGATCACATTGTATAATTTACCCAACTTTTTTTATTGTAGTTCTACCTTGTGTCCTACTACCTCTCAACTAGGAGTGTTCGCGGGTCGGTTTGGGTCGATTGTTGGTCAAAATTAAAATCAAACCAATAAAATTGATTTCTTAAATTATTAAAACCAAACCAAATCAAATATAGTATATATTTATCAGTTTGATTGTTATCGATTTCGATTTAATTTGGTTTGATTGTTCGGTTATTAACCATACACAAAAATAAAAGAAACGATTCGTTCAAATGAAAAAAAAGACAATAATTCTTTCAAAAAAATAATAATTATGAGATTACCACATAAAATAATAAAATGGCATGCATACTCTAATACAAAATATTTAAATTATAAATAAATTTTGATGAATACACATATAGGATAATTAAAATTATTCATAAAAAAAAGTAAACTATGTATATATAACTATAAAAAAATATGTATATAATTTATCAGTTCATTCGATTATAATGTAAAATCAAATCAAATCAAATCAAATATAAATTGATTTATTTAATTAATTTAGATCGATTTTTACCCCAAACTGTGAACAGCCCTAACCTCAACAAAGAAAGTAATAGTTTAATATATACTTCCTCTTTGATTTTTCTCTATGGCATAACTCACAAAATTATAAGTAAAACATTATGCACTAAGAAAAACAAATAAGACATTCCACGAGATTTAAGTATACAGTGCATATAATTGAGAAATAGTGATAAAAGATGAAAATGAAAATTAAGAAGAGAAAGCCAAAAGGAAGATTAGTAACATAATACCTTCTAAGTTAGTAGAAATTTTGTTCATCATGTCTTAATAGTGAGGAAGTCCACAAGCAATTTGGCTAGTATTATACTTCACTGCTACTAAATACTTGAACCTTAAATTAATAATATCTTAATCTTAACGGTAAATATGATCATTGAAAATACATCAATTATGGTATCAAGTAAATTTTTATGATAAAAACTGAAAGCACTTATGAAAGTGTTTGAAAGTTGAAATATAACATTCCTAAATCTAAATAGCACTGATCATTAAGAACTCCTAAAATCGAAAAGAAAGTGAATCTCACAATTCACATTTATCAATCATGTAAAATTTTAGTCTATGTAAATTATAAAAAATATTATAATTGAAAAGAACGTACAATATCAAAAGAAAAAGTTGTCGAATTATGGTCTTAAGAAGTTTCTATTTTTCACCTATTGCTAAAATTCTTTTATAGATACACACATACACACTTCTCTTATCCTGATTAGATTTTATTTATCACCAAAATATAAAAATAATATTTAATAACAACTCTATTTCATGACAATTTATTACATAAAGAAACAATAAATAACCACTCTATTTCTTAACAATTGATTATATAAGAAGTTTTTTTTAAAAAAAATTATGACCCTTCGGCCTTTACGTTATAGTCAATTCTTTCTTTTTATTTTATTCTAAGCACCAACTTTGATAAAACATAATCTTTTCAATTTTCTATTCCCTCCCATTCTTGACACTCTCTCCATCTTCAATCCCTTTCATTGTCGTTGTCATTGCTTTTCTTGAACGTCAATGAAATTTATTAGAGAAAGTCGAGCACCCTTTGTTGTCGCTGCCATTGCTTCGCCAGAAAATCACTGAAATTTGTTAAAGGAAGTTTATGACCAAAACACTGAATTATTTAGTGTTTGAAGTTGTGATTGTTGATGTGAGATTTGTATTATAATGATACCTCTGATTGTTTGAGTAGTATAACTTTTCGCCCGGAGGCTTAAGATGTGAATTATGACTTACAGGAATGGATGACATGATTTTTGAGGCAATCAAATGCGTATAAGATAAGAAAATCAAAACTAGAAAATTGAAAACTTAAGCATTGATTAGAGTCAACATTTAGGGTACACGAGCTCGAATTTAAGGTTTGAAAGTTCTTAGAGGCCCGGGTGGTGATTTAAGACTTAGGTAAATGGTTAGGATGAGTCTTGAGAAGTTCAGGAGTATTTCAATTGCTTGAGTTATATAATAGTTAAACTAAAGATTAAGAGTTGACCAAAGTTAAATATATGCCTAGACCATTTTGAATCGGAGTTCTTGAATGTTCTAACAAGTTCGTAAGGTAGTTTTAGGCATGCAAAATAAATTTTGGGAGGCACCAAATTTTTATGACATCTGGTGCCATACATTACCTTTCGTTGTTGCAAGTAGGGGTGTACATGGACTGAGTTGGTTTGGATTTTTTAAAAATCAAACCAAATCATTAGTGTCGGGTTTTTAAATTTATAAACCAAACCAAATCAATAAAAATCGGGTTTTTCAACCTCGGTTTTTTCGGGTTATTTCGGTTTCCTCGGATTTTTTGGGTTTTTTCCGGTAAATTCTTCATACAAACATATAATTAACTTGTGTTTCAAATATTTCTTTAGTTCTAGCGAGATACAACTATCTAGGGTACTTTTTTGAAAAAATAACACAGAATATAAATGAGTGATGACAATAAAATATTCAACCAAAACAATAATGAAATCGCATAGAATAAATATTGCATATTAATAAGTCATAATAAAAATAATCATAATTTAAGAGCATTAAGTCATGCTAAAATAAGTTTAATAAGTATTAACTACATGACTAAATATTAAATAGAAAAATAAATTTTTATGTATTTATCAAAATTAAGAATAAATATCAAACATGATTGTCATTCCTAGAGTCGAATTGAATAATTTTTTGTTAGCATTAGTATTGATTTGAGTTTTATTTGAGTTACTAATATCTATAGGTTATAAGAACTTATTGGACCATTTAAAAATTCTAAGTTTAAACTTGAAACAATATGTCGAAAGATAAAAACTATGAAAAAGTTTAAGAAATATTTATAAATTACATCACAATAAATTTTTTTATGTATAAATTTTTTTTAAAAATAATATACACGTAATATCGGGTTGGTTCGATTCGGTTTGACTTTTTTTAGTTAAAATCAAACCAAACCAATTATAATCGGGTTTTTTTTCCAATACCAAACCAAGTCAAACCAAATCATTAGTCGGGTTTTTTTAATGGTTTGGTTCGGTTTGCGGTTCGGTTTTGTACACCCCTAGTTGTAAGGATGTGTCCTGCAATCACGAGAAGGTGACGAGTGATACTAGCATGGATGGCATGGATGATACTAGCATGAATGATACTTATCCTTCAAGAACTTTCACGCGTAGTCAAGTTAGGGGGAACCCATCGGTGGCCCCCTAATGTTGGCACGACTTTTAACTTAGACACCTCAGGTCCTCAACTAAGGGTTGTTCATTTTAGACACCTTATGTAGGGGTCCTCTGTGTCATTTTGATACTTTTTTCACAATCAGCAATATATACAAAGAGAGTGTAATACACTCGGGATGATGTGGCAAAACAACCAATTAAATAGTTACACGTGGCATTTTAATTAAAAAAAATAATACAGGGCATATTTCCCCAAATAATTACAAGACCATTTTTTTTAAAAAAAATTGCAGAACCCTCCCCCCCCCCCCCCCCCCCCCCCCCCGGTTCATCTTCTCTGACACACCCAACCCCTCTCACCCCCTCCACGATCATCATCCCCAATACACCCAATACCCTTCCTCCTCACTCCTTCCACTTTCCTAGCAATTACCCCCGTCCACCTCTTCCTCCTTCTTCATTTTCTTCTTTGATTTTTATTAAAGATTTTGATTTTCTTTTTTTGCAATTGTTAAATTCAAAGAAAAAAGAGAAGAAGATGATGATGGTGATGATGATTTTGAGATCTGAAAAAAATTAAAAGATGAAGATAATAACATCAATGACGATAGTAGTACCGACGACAAATTCTCCATTTTTTTCGGCGAACAAAATAGTAATGTATTTTTTAGATCTGAAAAAAAATTAAAAAAATGGTGATTGAAAGTCTATTTCAAGAAAACATTGAATATATGGTGTTGGTGTTGCGGCGGCATATTGGTGGTGAAGGGCGGAGAAAGTGTTGGAAGGAGAGCAAAGAGAGAAGAAGAAGAAGAAGAAATAAAAAATAAAAAATTCAAAATTTAAGCTTTTCACGCGCAGTCAACGAGTGTATCACACTCACTATGCCATGTCAGCGAAAAGTGTCAAAATGACACAGCGGACCCCTACATAAGGTGTCTAAAATGAACAACCCTCAGTTGAGGTGTCTAAGTTAAAAGTGGTGCCAACTTTAGGGGGCCGCCGATGGGTTCCGCCATCAAGTTAAAAAGCTCCAAGACCTACGAGTGATGTTCATGAAAAAGGAAGATTTAGAGAAGTTTGAGGAATACCAAAGGAAAGCATACAATATGTGGATGGTCCATTGGAGTGAAGTGGAGAAAGGAATTCATGGATTCACAAAAAGAAGGCAACCAAACAAGGTCCTTACTTCATTAAGGGCAAAATTGTAATAGATAGTGTCTTTTATTTTCAAGTTTAAGTAGTAGTCTTCCATCATTTTTGAAGACTAGTTTTGATATTGAATATTGATACTCTAAATTTGTAGTTACTATTTTAGTGATTAGTGTAATTCCTTTAAGGAATTAATGAGTGATTAGAGTGAATTCTCCTAATTGTTAGTTAACTTCTTTTGCTTAATTAATCAAAGTGTCACCCATTTGTGGAATTCATTTGGTTTCCTTGGTTGATTGAGTAAGGTTAATTTTTTAGTTATTGAAATCAATTGGGAGGTGAGAGTTTTAGCCCCTTGTTGCCCATAATTTCAATTTCTAGTTGTTAATCCACATATCTTTTCCTTCTTTCTTTCTTGTTTGTTGATTTTCGTTATCATTTGGTATCAGAACTTGGTTTAGGTTTGTTCTCACAAATGTAAGTCTTGAAAATTTGATATCTTCAAAATAAAAATAAAAAGAACGTCCAAAAAAAAAAAGAAATCTGATTTTTTTTCTTGTTTGATTTCTTATTTTTGACACTAGATTCTTGTTCCCTAGTGTTTTTTGAGTCTAAATTTCAAATTTCATTTAATTTGAAGTTGTAAAAGTGAAGTTGTCATTGAAAGACTTTGAAGCTTTGAAAACTTGCAAACTTGAAAGTGGGTCTCTTGATTGGGGAAAAATTGAAGCTTAAAAACTATTGAGGTTTGTTCCCTAAGTCGAGGGGAAGCTTAACCTAAAGTTTGAGCCAAATCCGAGTTGATTTGAATGTGTTCTGTGTTCTTGGTGTTCTAGGTATTTTTGATATTCTTCAAGTTGTTTTTGAAGAAGAAAGAGGCAAAAGGTACATTTGATTCAATTTTCTCATGTCAAAGTTGGTCAAAGGTGTTTGTTGGATCCACAAGTGAGATTATAAAAAAAAAAAAAAATCCAAGTGATTTTCAACACTTAGAAAAATTTTGAGGTCCCAAAATTTGAAGCATTCTGTCCAAGTTTGTCAATTTCAGCCCCCAAACTCTTTTTAAGGGTCAGATTTGGTCCTTCAAAACTTTTTTGACTGTCAAATTTGGTCTCTCAAAACTTTTCTAACTGTCAAATTTGGTCCATTTCTTCTACACTCATATTTTTTCTATTTCTCTACTAATTAACAATTATTTAACATTTTTAATTACTTGTTAACTAGTTTTAATCATCAAATTATCTATTTGATTCTCCAAATTAAGCAACAACAAGTAGTTTCTCCGACTTTTTATTACTTAATTCTCGAGTTCGAATTTTTTCGTGCTTCTTCCTTCTTCTTTTCTTGTCTTGTTTCATTGATTAATTTTTTTGATTTAAGTCCATTAGATTCAATTGAGTCGTCCTTCTTTCAAGAGTAAAAAGAATTCACTCCTCCACAAAGGATAGGTGACCTTGAATTGATTGAGCTGAGCTAGTTCACCATCAATTTTGGAATGACACCATAAAAGGTGAGTTGAGTGTTCATATAAAGAGTGGCGTGAGAATTTTATTACTAACTTATTTGCTAGTTTTGTAAGTACAAAAGGAGATATAAGGTATCATGTCATCTATAGGTTTAGACACTTGTGATGATGACATGAAAAACTATGTTTGTAGTGATGAAGGCTACGATTCTAATGTTGAGGCCTATGAAAGCTATAATGGAGCCAATGAGGGCTATGAAGGATCGTGTGTTCATGAATATTATGGTGGAGAGAGCTATTACTCCGAAGATGAATATGAGGTGAATGGAGCTTATAGCTCTTGTGATGATGTTGAAGGGGTAGAGGAACCTTGTGGAGAATATTATAGTGGAGAAGAAGGTTCTGAAAGTTCTCATTCTCCACACCATGAGTATGAAGGCGATGTGTGGTACAATGCTTCCTTCCGTTTGTCTTGTGAATCCTTTGAGGAAAATCTTGATGAAAGTGGAGGTTGTGAGGTTGAATGTCCTTCCTCATCTTGTACAACTTCCTATCCTAAAAGAGAAGGTATTGATGTATGGTTGGTACCAATTCGAAGACATCGTATGGGCTATAGAAGAGGTACATTTCCTACTTCTCGAAATATAATAATGTGTGATTTTTATCTTAATACCAATGTGTCTTGTACACGATATACAAATGGTGTTAGAGAAAATAGAGACAAGTTGATATTTCAAGATAGGCAAGACCCGGAGAGGCGGAGTCTTGAAACAAAAGTGAATGTTTATCGTGCTATGGGGTTTGATCTTGTACTTGATGATCATAGTGCTTCTAACCTTATAACCCCTTAATTGGTTGAATTGTTTGGGATACCTTTTTGGCCGAAGCAAGACTCCTTTGTTACTCAAAAGGGGTATCATATTAATAAAAGGGTGCAAGTACCTATTTCATTTAGGAATTATCAAGAGGAGATTTGGTGTGATATAGCCCCTATGGATATTTATCACATATGTTTGAGAAATCCTTGATTCCAAAGTCATAAGATTCCACATGCACAAGATTGGTACAAGTATATCATGGATTGCAAAGGAAAACTTCTCTTTCCACCAATATTTCCTAGAGAAGATAACACATTCACTCCTTATGCACCAAAGTGAAAGCTTGAAGTGAAGAGATCATTTAACTCTTCACAAGAGATACTTCGCACTTGTCCTAACTCCAATGAAATTGAGAGACACAAGAGTGTGATAAGTGACAACTCTAGAGTGAAAAAAGGAGAAGTTGTGTGGAGTGATGTAAGAGGGTTGTCACAACCTTATCCTAACTCATGTAACATTTTTTGTTTCTCTAGTTGTCTTGATACTTGTGCAGGTATTCTTGGATGCAAACCTATTGTGGAACCTCAAAATATGAAACATCACAAGGTGGTTGAAAGCTTCCAAAGGGAGCAATTGTGCTTAAATATTGATAACGAAGGTGAAGGCAATTCTTTCTATGAGCTACAAGATAACAAAGTTAACTCTTGCACTTTATTAAACTTGAAAGATCATTATGTGGCTAATAGCTAATTGAGTGTGAGTGATAGTGTATCTTTGTGTGATCTTAATGAGCCTTTATCATGTGGTGAGCTTAGTAGCTCTTTCTTGTGTGTTGCAAATTGTGGTGATCAACTTGCTTGTGATACTTGTCCATTAAATGAGGAATTTGTGATGTACTAAATGAACCTCAATTTAGTGACGGTATTGATGTAGTTGATCATGTGAATAGTCATGTAGGTTTCTTGCTTCTAGATAATGATTTCTTGATTAGTGATTCCATTACTTGTGTCTCTCAAAGAACTCATGTGATAGAATATGTTGTTAAGGATAATATCTTATTTGATGATGACATGACTATTAAAAGTGTACATAGTAGTAGCTCTTATAATGTTGAAAGTGTAGCTACTCTTGGAGGCTATAAGTTATTTGGTAATCCACTATGGGATGATGACACCCTTCCCGAGGAATGAACTTCCTTCTTGAGGGATTGTGGACCTCTTACTTGTGAGGTGAAGCTTGGTCAAGATGACAAGCAAGATGTGGATGAAGATTTTACTAACTACCTATTTGAAGACATCGGCCTATCACTTTTCAAAAGGGGTGATCCTTTGGGTAAAGACAACATAGATTTGTTTGATTATTTGAGAAACTCAACTAGCGATTATCCTTATAAAATTGGTGATAATTGTGACCCTTTGTATGACACCCCACCTTTGTTTGTTAAATATGAAGATGCATTAGTTCATTCATGCGATGACTCGAATTTTAATCTCTTTGCTCTTAATGGTGGTGTGGGTCAAATTAGGGATTGCTACTTGAGGAAGGAAGGTGGCCTTTTCCTACAAAGTATCTTGTCTTCATGTGTCCCAACTTGTGTTGATGTGCTTGATAGAATTCGTACACCTAATTGTGATCTTGCATTTGAGGGCACCTTGGAGAGGATTGGTAATCTTGACACCTTTCTTTACTACCTCTTTGCATATGATGATGTTTATGTTTGTATTGAATTTGTTTCTTATAGAGGTGGGGTTCCTTTGATTGGTCCAATTATATTTGTGATCAAGTTATGCGGATCTTCTATCCTTTTGACCCCGGAGACCCTTTGAGGGTATGTGAACTTGTGGTGGTACCATCATTAGGGTGGTCTTATCTTTGTGATGTGAGGAATAACCAACTCCCTTTCACTCCATCTTTGGACTTATTTGTCATGACAATAGAGAATACTTGGTTGCTCCTTGAAAATATGTTCCCTTGATATGATATTATTTGTGCTAACCCTCATACTATGAGGATTTCTTGGTTATTTGTCCTTTCTATGTTTTTGCAAGGTTTAGATTCGAGGACGAATCCTTTTCAAGAAGGGGAGAATGATGCTAGCATGGATGGCATGGATGATACTAGTATGAATAATACTTATCCTTTAAGAACTTTCATACGTAGTCAAGTTAAAGACCTCCAAGACCTACAAGTGATGTTCATGAAAAAGGAAGATTTGGAGAAGCTTGGGGAATACCAAAGGAAAGCATACAATATGTGGATGGTTCATTAGAGTGAAGTGGAGAAAGGAATTCATGGATTCACAAAGAGAAGGCAACCAAACAAGGCCCTTACTTCATTAAGGGCAAAATTGTAATAGATAGTGTCTTTTATTTTCAAGTATAAGTAGTAATCTTTCATCATTTTTAAAGACTAGTTTTTATGTTGAATATTGATACTCTAAATTTGTAATTGCTATCTTAGTGGTTAGTGTAATTCCCTTAAGAAATTAGTGAGTGATGAGGGTGAACTCTCCTAATTGTTAGTTAACTTCTTTTGCTTAATTAATAAAAGTGTCACCCATTTGTGGAATTCATTTGGTTTTCTTGGTTGATTGAGTAGAGTTAATTTCTTAGTTATTGAAATAAATTGGGAGGTGAGGGTTTTAGCCCCTTGTTGCCCGTAATTTTAATTTCTAATTGTTAATCCACATATTTTTTCCTTCTTTCTTTCTTGTTTGTTGATTTCCGTTATCAACGAGGGTTCGTGCATCGCAATTGCGTGAACTTGTCCGCTATCACACAATGATGGGAGTTGGGCAGTGCATCACAATTGTGAAAGTCAATTTTGAGGGACTCGCGATTGCGAAGGGTGGCTTCATAGTCACGAAAAAGAAACTTAGACATAATTAAAAATTCCAACTCAAACTCATTTTCATATCATGATTTTGAGAGTTTTAGATCTCATATTTTGACCATTTTAAGGCAATCATCATGTTTTGACAAGGGTAAGTATCAATCCCTGATTATGATATTTTCCTTAAGTTTATTAGTGATTTAATCCATGTTTAGTTGAATTTTTTTTTTGAATTATATAGGAAAAAAATTGAATGAAGCTTGAGATTCACGACTTACAAAGTATGAATCATTCAATTTTAGAGTAAAATTCTAGTTTTTGACTAGGGGGAAACCAGTGTTAACTTTTGGTTGATTTGTTGACCTCATTAATTTTATATTAATATTTTTTTGTATATTCATGTAGAACTCATATTTGAATAGATAAAGGAGAATCAAGTCAATCTCATGGATGAAAAAATATAAAAATAAAATCTCTATTATAAAACTAAGAACAAGAAGAGCAATATAAAGAAGAAGAAGAGAAGAGCAATATTAGAAGAGAGACAATATAGATAACTTTCTTTCTTTCTTTCAAGTGTATCAAACATCATGCTTAGAACCTCTATTTATAGTATTACATTTGAGGAACATAATAAGGTACAATAAATATGACATTAATCTTTGAGGAGGTGGGAAAGACAATGGAGTTATGGATGATCAATGAGGAGGTGGAGGTTACTACTCATCAAGGAGAAGTTATGGTATGGAGGTTACTATTCATCAATGGAATAATAGTGTGGACATCCACAATACAAGATGACAACATTGTGTTACCACACAATTATTTACAATACTCCCCTTTGGATGTCCATTGATAGATAATGTGTCTCGTTAAAACCTTACTAGAAAAAAAATCGAGTGAAAAAAAATTCTAATGAAGGAAAAAGAGTGCACATATCTTGTAATACGCGTTGTTTGCTGCCCTGTTAAAAACCTTGCCAGTAAAATTCATTGGGACAAAATCTAAGCCAGGAAAAAAAGAGTGTAACGTGTATTTTCTCCCCCTGATGCAAACATCATTTAATATCTTGGAGACGACGCATCCCAATCTTGAATACCAGCTTCTCAAATATTGATGTTGGTAATGCTTTAGTGAGCAGATCCACCAAATTATCAACCGAACAAATTTGTTGAACATCTATTTCACCTTTCTTCTCAAGATCATGAGTGAAAAAAGAATTTTGAAGAAATGTGTTTTGTTCTGTCTCCTTTAATGTATCCTCCCTTTAGCTGAGCTATACATGCAGCATTGTCTTCATACAATATAGTTGGAATATCCTTTTTTAAAGGAAAACCACACAATTCTTGAATATGTTGAGTCATCGATCTCAACCAAACACACTCCCGACTTGCTTCATGGATGACTATTATTTTTGTTTGATTTGAAAAAGTGGCAGCTAAACAAATAGCTCGTCTGAGATCGATCTTTATGTGGATCAGATAAATATCCAGTATCTGCACCAATTATTTCTGACTTGGATTCATTTGAATAAAATAATCCCGTGTCAATAGTTTCTCGAAGATAACTGAATATATGCTTGATACCATTCCAGTGTCTTCTTGTTGGAGAGGAGATGAATCTTCCCAATAAACTTACGGCAAAACAAATATCTGGTCGGGTATTATTGGCAAGATACATTAGTGCCCCAATGGCACTAAGATATGGAGTTTCATCACCAAGAAGCTCTTCATCATTTTCTTGAGGTGGAAATGAATCTTTGTTTATGTCAAGCAATCTCACAACCATCAGGATACTCAATGGATGTGATTTATCCATGTAAAATCACTTCAAAACCTTTTCGGTGTATGTTGATTGATGGACAAATATTTCATTTGTCCAATTCTCAATCTGTAGGCCAGATAAAATTTTGTCTTACCAAGATCTTTCATCTCAAATTCTTTCTTTAAACACTCAACAACTTTTGAAAGATCTTTAGGAGTGCCAATGATGTTCAAGTCATCAACATACACAACTATTATAGCAAATTCAGATCTAGACATTCTTACAAAAACACAAGGGCAAATAGGGTCATTTTATACCCTTCCTTTAGGAAATATTCGCTAAGACGATTGTACCATATCCGCCCTGATTGTTTCAATCCGTATAAGGATTTCTGAAGCTTTATTGAACAAGTTTCTTGTGAATCTTTATATGCTTCAGGCACTTTGAAGGCGGCAGGGATTTTCATAAAAATATCATTGTCCAATGAGTCATACAAATAGGCGGTGACAACATTCATTAGGCGCATTTCAAGCTTTTTATAAACTGCCAGATTTATTATATATCTAAAGGTAATTGCATCCACCACAGGAGAATATGTCTCCACATAATCAATGCCAGGCCTTTGTGAAAAGCCTTGTGCCACAAGTCGTGCTTTATATCTTACGACTTCACCTTTTTCATTTCATTTTCGCACAAAAACTCATTTGTACCCCACTGGCTTGACATCTTCAGGTGTTCAGACTATTGATCCGAAAACTTCACGTTTTTCAAGTGAAATCAATTCTGCTTGAATTGCATCCTTTCATTTTGGCCATTCATTTCTCTGTCTACATTTATCGACATATTTTGGTTCAAAATCCTCATCTTGTTCCATTATTTCAACAACAACATTATAAGCAAAAATATTGTCAACCACAATATTATTTCGGTTCCACCTTTTTCTCGTCGAGACATAACTCATTAAGATTTCTTCATTCTCATTATTTTCAGGTATTTGAACATTAGTGGTCTTATCATTTGTTATATCTCGGGGTTCTTTTTGAGCAATTGCCACTATATCATGATCATTTTGATCATATATTTCTTTTCTTTTTCGAGGATTTTTATCCTTGGAACCAATTGACCTACCACATTTCAGACGTGGCCTAGATTCATTTGCATTAACAATTTATCTTGCCGGGACATCAACTCGAACTGGAGCATTTGCAGCTGGAATATAAGATTTAGTAACCCTTGGAAGGTTAGTAAATGCATCTGGCAGTTGATTTGCAATATTTTGCAAATAAATCATCTTTTGAACCTCTTGCTCACATTGATTTATTCGAGAATCTAAATGAGATGGGGATAATGAATTCCAATCTATCTCTTTCTCCAACTGCTTATGTTCTCCCCCTAATGTTGGGTATACTGAGTCATCAAAATGACAATCAGCAAATCTTGCTGTAAATAAATTTCCAGTCATAGATTCCAAATATTTTATAATGGAAGGAGATTCATACCCAATATACACCCCCAATCTTCTTTGGAGACCCATCTTTGTGCATTGTGGTGGAACAATATACTGCACAATAAAAAATTTTAAGGTGGAAAATATTTGGCTCTTGACCAAAAGCCAATTGCAATGGGAAGAATTCATGATAACTGGTTGGTCTTATGCGCACAAGTACTGCTGCATGCAAAATAGCATATTCCCATATCGAAACATGCAACTTTGTCCTTATTAGCAATGGTCTAGCTATCAATTGTAGGCGTTTAATTAATGATATCGCTAGACTATTTTGAGTATGAACATGAGCAACCGGATGCTCAATTGCTATCCAAGTGGATATGCAATAATCATTAAAAACATGAGATGTAAACTCACCAGTATTATCAAGACGAATTATCTTTATTGCATAATCTAAAAATTATGCTTTTAACCTTATTATTTGAGTCAACAATCTCGCAAAAGTCATATTACTAGTTGATAATAAGCACACATGTGACCATCTTGTAGATGCATCTATCAAGACCATATAATACTTAAATGGTCCACATGGAGGGTGAATTGGCCCACAAATATTACCATGTATATGTTCCAGAAAAGCAGGAAATTCAATCTCAACCTTAGTTGCTGATGGTTTAATAACCATCTTTCCTTGAGAACAAGCAGCACAAGAGAATTCCTTTGATTGAAGAATTTTCTGATTCTTTTTCAGTGTGCCCATGTGAATTCTCAATAATTCTGCGCATCATATTAAATCGAGATGACCCAATCGGTCATGCCAAATGATAAAATCATTATGATCAGTAAATCTTTTATTTACTATGGCATGTGACTCAACCATATCAATACTTGTATGGTATAACCTCGAAGAAAGTGTGGGTAATTTTTCATGCACAAACTTTTTTTCCATTTTTATTGTAGTAATATAAAGGTATTCAACCTTTCATTCATTGGCAGTCTCAACATGATAGCCATTTTGGCGAACAACCTTGAAACTTAACAAGTTTTTTTGAGACTTACTATAATATAGTGCATTGTTAATAGCCAATATTGTTCCTCCAGGTAGTAATAAGGTTGCTCTTTCAGAGCCCTCAATTAACTTTGTATTACCAGATATTGTATTAACATAGGCCTTTTTCATAATCAAATCAGAGAAATATTTCTTTTCTCTTAATATAGTGTGAGTAGTAGCACTGTCCAAAAGACACATATCTCCATTACTCATCTTGGATCCAATTGAAGATTGATTTTTTTTTAAATTTTCATAAAAATAAAAATACATCATAAGAAATGCGAGATAACATTGCTTGAAAATTTAAGTACTTTTTTTTTTGAAAAGTAAAACAACATAAGAAAAAAACTTAAAAGAAAAACTAAAAACACATAAAAAAGCAACACCATAATTATTTCCCCAATAAAATGATCAAACTTTAATTTTGATCTCCAAAGAAGTCTTCAACTTCCAAATGAGTAATATCATCAAGGCCATCAAAATCATCATTTTTCAGGATCAAATTTGCCTCGGCATTGTCATCATATTTTTGTGAAGGCCCTGGCTCAACATCATTTTTGAAAGTCAAGTGTGACTTCATTTGGACATTAGAAGAGGCACCACCTTTATTTCCCTTTCTTTTGAAAGAATTTGGATAAAGCCTAGCAAAATGCTCAGGCGCCCGACATTCACTTTTCCAATGGCCTTTCATGCCACAACGATGACAATTGCCTCTTGAAGGATTGCTTTGAGAACCCATATGGTCCTCCCTTTTATGGTTGCCACCACGACGACGATTATTATATCGCCCCTTGCCATTACCACGCCCACGCACATTATTATGACCTCGATTTTTATTTTGTCTTCTTTCAGACTGTCCATGTGCTTCTATCACATTTGCTTTCGGTAATGGAGTAGTTCCAGTTGGACGGGCTTCATGATTTCTCATCAAAAGGGCATTATGTTGCTCAGCCACAAGAAGGCATGAGATCAATTCAGAATATTTTTGAAAGCCCTTTTCACGGTATTGCTGCTGTAATATCACATTTGAGGCATAAAAAGTAGTAAGTGTCTTTTCCAACATATCCTCATCCTTTACAGTTTTCCCACATAATTTCAATTGGGAAGTTATCCTGAATACATCAGAATTGTATTCAGTTACGGTCTTAAAATCTTGAAACCGTAAGTGCAACCACTCATAACGAGCTCTTGACAATACCGTAGCCTTTAGGTGGTCATATCTTCCCTTTAAATCAATCCACAATTCAAGTGGATCTTTCACTGTCAGGTATTCAACCTTCAATCCTTCATCCAGATGATGACGAAGGAAAAGCATAACCTTGACTTTGTCCTGACTCGACGCTGCATTACCCTCAGTAATGGTGGCACCAAGACCTTTTGCGTCAAGGTGAATTTCAGCATCGAGTACCCATGACATGTAATTTTTTTCGGAGATATCAAGTGACACAAACTCAAGCTTTGATAAATTTAACATGGTGAAAACTATAATAGAAAATAATAAAATTAGATAAAAATAATGACATAATATCAAATTAATAAATTTATTTCCACAAATAGTAACCTTTTTTTTTTCACAAAAAGACAAAAAAAATAGTATGCTACTTCAATTTTCTTTTTCTTTTACAAACAGTAACCCTTTTTTTTTTCTCACTAAAACATTTTTTTTTCTTCACAAAAACAGTAAGCTTATAAAAAAAAACTGTTGTAACAGTGAACTTTTAATTACTGAAAGTTGAGAATTAACATATGCAATAATACATAACAACTTATGAAAAAGAAATTTATTTTCTGTTAATTAAGACTACTGCATAAGAAAAATGAGAACATTCTGAAATTGGTTAACACTAGGATAAATGTCCTTTAACCGAGTAAGTGTGCTCATTAGGCAGAAGATATATGCAAATGTATGTTTGTGTTTAGAATTTAAACATAATTATATTATAGATACATACCTTGCAAGACACTTCGTGTTGATAATGTATTATAAAATTAAGAATAAGAAGAGCAATATAAAGAAGAAGAAGACAAGAGCAATATTATAAGAGAGACAATATAGATAACTTTCTTACTTTCTTTCAAGTGTATCAAACATCATGCTTAGAACCTCTATTTATAGTATTACATTTGAAGAACATAATAATGTGCAATAAACATGACATGACAATTGAGTTATGAATGATCAATGAAGAGGTGGAGGTTACTACTTATCAAAGAGAAGTTATAGTAGGAAGGTTACTATTCATGAATAGAATAATAGTGTGGACATCTACAATATAAAATGGCAACATTGTGTTACCGCACAGTTCTTTACAATAATCTCATGAATTCTTTGGGAAATCAAGTCCTCCCTCCGTGCATTCTTTTATTATCCAGTAAAAAAAGAAGGGAAAAGAAAAAAGAAAAGGAGAACTCTCAGTTTTTCTTAAAAGTTCAACAGAACACACGCTCGTCACCGGAGCGTGGTACAACAACATTCCGGCGAGGCTTTTCACTGACTGATAGTGAGAAGATAAAGTAAGCAAGCGAAAATGAGCTACACCTTAAATTCATTAACGCCGTCAGTTTTCCCCGTGAAAAGATACGGCAAATTCATACCTCCGTCAGAATTCCGGTGCTGGAAAATCCGAAAATCATCGGCAATGATACTCTACTGTCGTCTCGATAATTCTACTGAAAGCACCAATGCTCAACAGCAACAGCTTAATCTTTCGGTTCTTCGTTTCACTCTCGGTAGATCCAAAATATCCTCTTATTTCTCTCTTGATTTCAATCAGTATATATTTATGTCTGAAATTTTGTGCTATTCCTTCATAAGGAATACCTGGATTGGACGAATCTTATTTGCCTAGGTACATTGGCTACGCATTTGGTTCTCTTTTGGTATTGAATCACTTTCTCGGTTCAGATTCATCCGCCATCACCGCAGCACAGCTTGTGAGTTAACAATTGTATTCAACTCTATACATATTTGTTGTTTTGCGAATGTAATTCTAATTTAGCGTTTTCTGAAGAGAACGGAAGGTTTAGGTGTTTTTCTGGCTGCGTTTTCTGTTGTTGTTCCCTATCTTGGGAAGTTTCTTAAGGTAATTTCTCTGTCTATGAGCCCGTTTGGATTGATTTATTTTAAGTGCTTTTAAATTAAAATAACTTTTAAGTTTTTTTTTATAGTGTTTGGATAAGATAAAAAAAAAGTGCTTCTGAACATTTTTTTAAGCCAAAATAAAATAAAAAAAACTAAAAAGTGAAAAGCTACTCCCCGAAGGAACTCTTAGCCTCATAGCTACATGAGCTAAATTAGGTTCCGTAGGGTTAGGGATTTCCAATTTAATAGCTTATGCTGAAAACAATCATATCCCAACAGGCTCTATGTGTTTTCTGTTGAGATAACTTTCAGCATTTTGTTCTTGTACATCCTTGGTTGCTATAGCAAATCAAGCAATTTACTTGAGCCTGATCAGTTTATAAAATTATCAAACCGAAATTTAGGATAGATTTTTTCGTTTTTGGGGGGTAATTAAAAGATTTTATTACCAAGTGGAAATATGTACAGAAACAAACATGTAACTGAAGTTGCATGTGACTGCAACTGTGTCTTTTTTTGTGTCGAAACGAAAGAGTAATGATTCTTGATCTGTTTGAACATTGATCAGCTTCGTATCAAGGTCACAATTGATATCTTCACTAGCATCAAAATCGTCACTAGCATCAATATGATCTCATCAAGAAGAAAACCTTTTTTTTAGAGTGTGTTATGATAAATTCCAAAATCCATTTCGCAGTAGGGATCCGTTTTCTGAAAGATCCTGGATTTCGTACTTTGGTGCTCTTCTGCAGAATACTTCTTCTACCGCCTGCCTGATTATCATCCCAACACCCTCGGCATACATAACAAAATAAATGCAGCCAGCAAAGGACATTCTGCAGATCTCAGCAGCTGCATTCTTCACTTTCCCATGTGATTCTGCTGAAGCTAATCATCCATATGCTAGCAGATAGCTCACATTTCTCATTTACATTACACAAAAAAGGACAAACCTGGTTTTTTGCTATACCCCATTGAGCCAGTTTGTGTCTAGTGCTAAGATTACCATGTGCTGCTATAGTCAGGATGAAGATCCACTTAGGGAATCCGTGGTTATTACATACCAACCTCCTCCATGCAACCTTTTGAAATATTCCCCTCATAATTTGATAATTTCTTTTTATGGAAAAGGTTTCCATCTGCTGCATTTCAGACACCATGACCCGAGCATCTTCGTCATATTTTTTTGCCTTTAAAACCTACCATCTACAGTGTTTGTCTAGGTACAATCTCCCATATTACTCTACCCTTTCCATAGTATACATGTACACACTGTACCCATAGATTATCTTTCTTCTTGCATAGGTTCCATAATAATTTGCAAATTGCAGCTCTATTCCATGTTAAAATATCAAGGATATTGGATCAAGTTTAGGAAAAAAAGAAGATGTGCTTATATGATATTCACTTAAGTTTGGAACTACATCTGGTCACTCATGTTGCAGCCATTGTTCTATCTTTAGCATCAGAGAGGTTCACAACATGCTTATATGATATTCACTTCGGCAGTTAATTTATTCTTAACCTGTTGTATTTATATTTATGTAGATATTTAAGAGCTGAGGTCTATAGCTTCCTTCTTAAACTGGAAGATAAGTTATTGAAAAATAAACGGTAAGATATGTTAATGACTAAATTGGCTTCAGGGTTCAGTTCTAGTAGAAGAAAGAAATCTTCCTGAAGATGCTGAGCAAGCCTTTGTCATCTCAGAGAACATATCAGATACTCTGAAGGAGGATTTGGCATGGGGAACCTATGTTTTGTTGCGCAACACAAGCACAATATCAGTGGTATGTATCCATAGACAAGATTGTGTCAACTTGGAGTAATCAGAGGATCTTACAAGAAGATAGTACGACCACAATTTTAAGTTTCAAAACTTACAACCGTGAAGATTATGTTGATTTTGTAGCTTTTCTCACTTCAAGATACAGTTTGTGCTCGTGGATACTGGAGAACACCAAAAGATGTATTGAAAGCTCACTTATGTGACTGGTTTGAGAAACAGATCCAGCAAAGTGGTCTCCGTGATTTGAAGGAGACACTTTATTTTCCACAAGTCTCAGGTATTCATTTGTTAATGTTGTTTCTATGAGTGAGATGTCCATTCAAATAGAAATTACACATTCCGCAGTTTGAATGAAGGTGAAAACTACACTGTTGTATTACAACTAAGTTATGCTATTGTGGTTCTCCACATTTTTGTGATAATTTAGACTCTGAACTGTGGGAGATGCTTCCAAAAGGAACCCGTTCTCTCCTTGTGCAACCGGTAATACTAGCTGAAGCCTCAGATTCCAGCCAGAAGTGGAAGAATGATGGTTTTGTGCTCGTCGCTTCCAGCAACAGTTATGCATACAGCAATAAAGATAGAGCCTGGGTTGGAGCTCTCGCAAAGAAGTTTGAAGGTAAGTGCATCCATGCAGATCTATAGAGCCTTTAATATTTCTTCAAAGTATGCTATTAATAATTGTTCAAAATTACTTATAAAAAAAATTGTTCAAAATTTGCTCATTGAGCTAATTTAATGACATCCATAAAGCTTCAAAGCTGTGATTAGGTGCAAGCTTAGTTGCAGATATGCTGTGTACTAGTTGAGTTTGCCCCTTTTGTTGACATCTCTTGGTTCTACTCGCTTCCCTAGGCAAACATTTAAGTTAACCTTTTTGCTGCTAGAAGTCTTATTTGTTTACCATATACTTAAATCAGGAAAGTGTTCAATGTTTACTTTTGGAAAAGCTTCACCCATGGTGTACCATTGCACTTGACACGTTCTTGTGAAAAAAATAGTGAAGAAGAAGAGTTAAATTTTAGTAGATGGTACTTAATAAGCTTGCGGTAGAGATTATCCATGACATTTTATTCTGAATATATTTTATAATTCAGCTTTCTGCTGGTGAAATCTAATAGCTAGTCTTTCTGATTTAAGCTTTATGTGATAGACCACCCTTTGCTTCCTCGCCACAATGGAAAGAAAATAAGTGAAAGCTTAGTTTCTGACTATAGCAAGGGTAGCAGCTAGTATCCAAAACTTATGATATTGTAAGCAGCATTCAAGACTCCATCATATATTTGTAAATTAATTGAAGTCTTTCTCCTCCAGCAGGCTATAGACACAAATTTTTGTATGTAGTAGATCCTCTTTTGGTTCAACCCACCTGAATATAAGCTTATTCATTTCTGTCCATAAATCAGGCTACTTTCTGCTAGCTGATAGGGCATATAAAGTAGGGATGCAATAATATGGTCAAGAGGTGCATGGCACCTGAACATCCCCTGGAATAAACATCATTGGCCCTCATAAATTCCAGAAAAATGGTCAATACTGAACCTAATCATGTCCACAAATTCCACGCAAGGACATTACCACAATTTTGTAAAAGTGTTATGGCCTGCAAGGACAATTGGTCCTCTTGATTTTTTTTGATATCAAGATGCTGAATCGTTAAATTTGGATCTTTTACATCTGAATACTCTAAACAGAGCTTGCACTGAGTAGCTTAGTTTGGTTCTGAATTGAGTATCTTTGAAATGTTCTGGGGATAAAACTGTTTCTGGGACAAAGAATCATTTCTTAAACCACATTTACTCTCTGCTTCAACCCGAAGGTTGCTAGCTCTGGATAGTGTGAAAAAATCACCAAAGAGATAAGAGGACCCTATTCAGAATGTGGGTAGAAATCTATAACAAAGTCCGGCCACAATGACCGAATTGATTATCTTCATGCATAAGGATACTAGATATCCCAATAAAAAAAAAGAGTGCTTATTTATTGATAATGGTGGGTCATGATGTTGTGGTAAAATAAACTGGGGGTAATGTAGGTGACAATAACTTTTATTTGATAAGTAATGTAGGTGGCAACACTCTTTCTAATAAGTGCTTCACTATGGAGTTCAGATGAGACCCGGTGCATTAGTGTTGGTGTAGTTGCATTCATGTAGGTGAGACAGTTATTGACCTTTGATCATCAGTAGGTTCGAGCAATATTGAGTAATAGCTCCAAAAATCTTAAACTACGACGAACCATTAAAATATTTGTCTTGGTGTGTAAATTATCACCTTAGCTTGTCCCAAAAAATAATACTCCATATGTGCATATCAACTCTTAAAGATTTTCTTAGAACACCAAATCTGGATGTCATTTTTTGGGGAGAATATTACATGCTTTAATTACCAAAAACAGGTTAATGAAAATTTATGAGAGTTATAATTCATATCCCAGCCTTTTAATGGGAAGCTGGCAAAACTTCTTTTAATGGTGCTCAGCAAATTAATGACCCTGAGTACGGCTTCCTTTAGTCTCTAGGACCTCCCCATCTGGTTACAACTTCTTTAATGCTTTTATGTGCTTTAGTTGTCCTTTCTCTCTTAATTTGCTGCAAATTACCATATTCTCATTTCTGTTTGAGCATGTCAGGATATTGCAAATGATCCATCATAAGAATGGTTTGTGCATAGGGGAAATTGCTATCCATTCTATGAAGTTCAGAGATCAAAAATATCCCTTTGTTCGTTACGCTTTGTTGTGATTAATTTCTCCTTTACAGAAGCGCCTAGTGCAAGATATATCTTTTTTTTTCTTTAAACAGTTAGAAGCCAACTGTCTTAGTTATTAGCTTTAAGGTTAGTCATTGGTTCATATGTAAATTTGGATTGAATACTTTCTTATTTTTCAAGTCTTTGGCGATTTATCTTTACCATGTCAAATGTTTCATTTTAAAGTGTACAGCATTCTGTGACAAATATTTTTGTTCCTTTATAGACAATTTGAAACCTCCTTGTACTCTATTGACTCTTTATTTGAGGGAGTTCTTTCAATTGTGCAATTAGAACTACAACAACTTTTTAAGTCTTCAAAATGCTATGGCTGGAATTTGGTTCTTTAATGTGTAAGAATATAAACTAATGATGATTCTTTATAGAGTAAGCGAGGAGCAAGAATCTAAAGAGACAACAAGAAAAAAGTAAAAAGAAAAAAACCCAATGATTTAGGTACTCAATTAGCTGGAAACTAGGCCTAGAGCATGGAGATGGAATTCATACCACAATGCAACTTGAGCTTCCCTCGGCGAAACCTTAAGTAAAACAAACGGGAAAGAGGAATTGCAAAAAGAATGAACGGCCGTCTCAAATTTAGATTGGAAGTATAAGTGATCCCTCCAAAAAAATAAGGGAATTATTCAGTCTAAGTTTGACACTTTTTAGAGGGTACAATTTCTATATTTTGGCTTTTAGGCGACATGGCAAAAAAAAAAAAAAATTCTCAGATTTTATCAGCTGTCTAATAAGTTGCTCATTGTGATCCAACATTTTTGTAACATTCTTTTGACAGCAGTATTTTGGGAATTTCTCTCTTGGCTGCGTCTGTCTTTCATATCTCTCCATTCATGTACTCTTTTCAAGATATCTCAGTGTTGCCTACAGTCCCTTTAGCCTCTTAGCGTCTGCTTCTTATAAAAACTTCTCCAAGCCATAGACCAGGTTCTGCCAGGGGAAAACAAAGAGTATGTTGCGTAGTCTGTAAAATCGATGCTGAAATATGTTAAGAAATGGTTAATCGATGGATACCTTGAGGCGAACAACTTTTCTGATGGCCAGAATCAAGCCTGGCATGAGACATTGCACATCTACGATATCATGCTTTAGTGTGTAAACCTGATCAACAACAGTCATAGATGAGATTTTCATAATAGAAGGGGGGGGTCTATGGCCACTGTCTACCATAGCAAACCGAGAGTACGGTTCAGAAGCACACCTCTCCTGGCCTTGAGAAGCAAACTGATGTACTAGATGGGAGCCCTGGTAGAATCAAGCTGTGAACACGTACTCCGTCTTCCCCAAGAACTTGTCCCCTTGCCTTGCAGAACAGAAGATAAAAGCAGCCAAATATCAGAATGTTCCTTAAGTCAAGAAATTGCCTAGTCCATATATCCAATTACCCCAAAGTTCTGCTGGGTTATAAATGTTCTTTTGTTATTTGGTTTGGCTTATTTTGAAGGAGTATACCAGTTCAGAGATCTTCTTTTTGTTCAACTACAAACTTGAAAACTATGAATTGCATGTAGCAACAGTGTCTGTAAGATTTGTTGCATCTTACCGGATTATCGCTAGAAATGTCCTCTCTATTATACAGCTGTCCCAAATTGGAAAGGTTGTTAGCAATTTGAACTGCATCCTGGGTTGGAAAATCCTGCAGCCAGCAATAATTTCATTACTTCTGACCACTGAAATTTGGTAATTCAATAAGTAGCATTTAATAAATGACAGGTTTCTTTATCTTATACTACTAACTACTATCATTGAAATGCATGAAATGCTCAGAGCCTACTATATACAATCACTGACATGATGTACGAGAATATTTATTTATACTATTGATCAGTGAATGCATCAGTTGAATCTCTAGTCGCTTTCTTTATATTAAGAAGGCGAAATAAATTAGCTTTAACTGATCTAGAGAATCAAAAGACGGGAAACAAGTGAGGTCTGCTTAAGTGGTTGAGCACTTCCATCATTAATTTATTGGTTGAGGATTTGAGTCACGTTGGAGAGTAAGTGAGAACACTATTGATCCATGAGAGACTGCTAATGTCATTGGTCGTTTGGTAGAATGTATTAGAAAAATAATGCATGTATTAGCTTTGTGTATTACTAGTACCTTGTTTGATACATTTTTTCAATCTATGTATAACTAATGTTTGGATTATACACTCTATTTGGTATTAAGTTGTGTATAACTAATAGTACATGGAAATCCATGGTATTAATAATGCAATGGGTTCTATTGCATGCATTAGCATGATTAAAGATACAATTGCCCCTCAAAACTTTTCTCATATCCTTTCCACCATATTTATGGAGGGTATTTTTGTAAACAAATATTTTATTTTAGAAATTATGCAATGCATGTTATTTTTAATACATCACTGCATAAATTTTTTTTTAGTATAACTAATACCAGTATTACTAATACACCATATTTACGTTATTCTTATACACTACCAAACGAGCTCTTAGCTCTTTGAAAGATGTGTTGGAGAAGTAGAAATAACACCAACTGGCCACTTTTCGACCTTGTAATTGTTGAAATGAAGAGTTTATGAGAATGACTACTTTCAATTACAGAGAAAAAAGTTATTATTTATAAATTTTACCCATTGGAAAAGAATAAATAAAGAAGAAGATTCGGGGTCCAAAGGTGTAGAGACGACGACCGGGTCACTGTTAGTATTTGCTGTTTGATTGAGATTTTTAAAATGACAACAAATTTATACAGAAGAGTAGTTACCTAATTGAGAGACAAAGGCTGTATCCAGCTAGGTTATGGACCCATGCACTAAGCTTTACTTTACTATCATCATTATTATTTTATTCCAAAAGAAGGATTTTAAGTCATTGCAACATATTAGATGGTGTTAGATCTTGGCCATGGACCCCTTTTAGTGTTGAAATTAATAGAATTCCCCAATAAATTAATTAGTTATGTGTTGTGCAGAATTTATTTTCTTGTCCCCATGGAAAAAATATCTTCTTCAATCTAAGTAAGTTTTAGTCGGCAGTGGCGGTATGATTTTCATTCAAAATTTAAAAAGGCGAATATTGGAAGAAGTAAAAGAAAATTTAACATCTATTATATATATTGTGAAAAAATAATTTTAACCTTGTATATATAATGTAATTTTTTGACGAAAGGGGTTCATTTCGTTACTAGAATTAAAAGTTTTTCATACCATGAATCAGTGAGAATTTTGTGCTATAGAACATAATTTTTTCACTCATTTCCCACCGAAATAACTCACTGGAAAAATGCATGGTGGGAAGAAAATTCTCGCTGAAATAGTGAGAAGCTTCCTAATATTTTCGTATGAAAACATTACTATTTTTTTCTTCTCTCACCGTTTCAATTAAAATATCTGTGAAAATAACTACTGAACATTTTTCAGTGAGAAAATAGTGATTTTTTTAGTAGTGTTTGCTACTCTAGCTTCGCCAATGATTCAATAAAAGTAATATCATTGGTTTATAAAGGTTATACAATCAAGTTTTTTTATAACATTATTATTTGTCCAGAGATTTTTTGATTGATATAGCAAAATGTTATTATAAAAAACATATAATATAACAGAATGTGAAAATCGATTGTTATAGAAAATTATGACTGAAGTGAGTATACACCTTTTTATAACTAACTACCTGTGTGTTATGTAATAGTGATCAGCAGCTAAAATTGACACATTTTTTCTTTATTGAGAGTGGCAAGTAATATACACGCAGAACTCAATCTATATTGTCTAGATAAGCGTGAATGGCACATAAGAGGTGTGTGATGGGGTAGTACTTACCAGTGGATTAGCTCTAGACTCAACAATTTCAACATTGTTATAATGAAAAGAAGCTGAAATTGCTGCTTGCTGGAGAAGTATGGATCCAATTGAAAGAGTTGGTGCAACCAAACAACCCTGACATCAATGCCAAAAACATGTGCCTTTTTAATAAAATACAGCCACAATTGTCTCATGTAAAATGATGGACAAATGAAATTTTGTCATCAATTGTATTCTAAGTACTAAAAAGTAAGTAGCATATAGTTTGAAAATGAGGTCATATGATGAAATTGGTTGTGTGAAATTTGTAAATCTCACCCTGCACCCTCACCGTGCTGGCCTTGTCGCATAACATAGATAAAGCCATGACAGTTTCTTGCTTAATTCTAGGCACGTAAACTACACTATTCATCCCAAATGCTGTTGCCTGCACAACAAAGTCAAATGATTATATATAAATTTGGACCTTCTCAATTTTCCTTTTGTTAAACAAGTGATATTGGACCTGTTTGACATTGTCATAAACTGTGGAAGGGTCAGTGAAATCAATGACTACCCCTGTTGCTTTTGACTGCAATAATTGGAAATTCACAAAGACAGAAACCATAATTTGGACCAGATCAATTAAACCAATATTGGGTCAATTCAAGAACATAGTTTATTTTTTGTTACCTGAGATATTGAACCCAAGACCATGGTAAGGTCATTAATTATCGGTATTTCTAGAGGCTCTTCCATGTCACAAACCTGAAATAAATAAAATGAATTCCACATACAAACATTTTTTTTTAATAAAATAAAATCAAGAAGTGAAGTGTGTTAAGAATCATGAGGTCTCAGGTTCAAATCTCAGCGGAGACAAAAAAAATACTAGGTGATTCTTCCATCTGTTCTAGCCTTGGTGGATAGAGTTACTTGGTATCTGTTGCTGGTGGGAGGTGAAAGATATCCCGTAGAACTAGTCGAGGTGCACGAAAGCTGGCCCCAACACCACGGTCATCAAAGAGAAAAAGAAAACCAAGTGAATAGTAAAAATCAAGAAGCAATTGACCTGTCCAATATCTTGTCCAA
Organism: Jaltomata sinuosa; assembly: GCA_003996215.1. Lineage (NCBI taxonomy): Eukaryota > Viridiplantae > Streptophyta > Magnoliopsida > Solanales > Solanaceae > Jaltomata > Jaltomata sinuosa. The sequence goes on from QJPP01007531.1 coordinate 609,828, forward strand.
CAAAATTGGAATCAACAGCACCAGCCAATTCCATTCCTCTAGCTTTAGTAATAGCAATTACAGCAGCTCTGCCAATTTCCTTAGCAGCTCCATTTATGATTACCTTAACATTGTTTTGAGATGATGATGATGAGCAAGAGATGAATGTCTTTGTCTTTATCACTTTTTTAGAGTTAATAAAGTATGTTGGTTGAAATTGGCAGCTCAAGGCCGCCATGGATTGTATATTAGTTACAGAATTTTGGTCTGTTAGTTTACTATGTGTGTAAGTACCTATTGGTCTCAAATTTGAGATAAAAAGATAAGGTTTTTTCTGCCTTTCATAATGTCCGTATTTGGGACACGCACATGTTGGTGCATATTTGGATTTGGTTTCTATTTACACTAAAGTTTTGCATATTTTGCCATATTGCTTTTGTCACAATTGTGTCGAAAGTGTTCCAAGTTTTGTGCATGTGATTCCAATTGCACTCACCCTCGACTAGTCAAAAATGAGAAAGGATACATATGAGGGACGACATGGGTGTGTTTGGTAAGGAGGAGAAAATGTTTTCAGTTTTTCGATGTTTGATTGGTCGATCTAGATGGCGTCAAGGGGACTGGTGGTGGAATAGGGAAGTACAAGGGAAGGTGGAGGCAAAGAAGGGCGCTTACGCGAAGTTGGTGGAAAGTACGACCGAGGACGAGAAGAGGAAGAATAGGGAGGAGTATAAGGTGGCTAGGACGGAGGCTACATTAGCAGTCACGACGGCTAAAACAACGGCATTCGAAAGATTGTACGCAGAGTTAGAAGCTAAAGGCGGGGATAAGAAGCTATACATGCTAGCCAAGGCCAGAGAGCGGATGACCCGTGATCTTGACCAAGTGAAGTGCATCAAGGGTGAGGATGGCAAAGTTTTGGTGGAGGAGGTTCTCATTAGGAAGAGGTGGCAATCTTAATTCCATAAGCTCTTCAATGAAGCAGGGGACAACGACATTGCGCTAGGGGACTTGGAACACTTAGGAAGGTGTTGCGATTATGGTTATTGTAGGCGTATTAGAGTTGAGGAGGTAAATAGTGCTATTTGTAAAATGCGTAGGGGTAGAGCGATTGGGCCTGATAAAATTTCGATGGACTTTTGGAGGAGCACAGGTAGAATAGGTATGGAGTGGATGACCGGGTTGTTTAATGTCATTTTCAGGACGACAAAGATGCCCGAAGCTTGGAGATGGAGTACGATGATTTCATTGTACAAGAACAAGGTTGACATCCAGAATTGTAACAACTATAGGGGTATCAAGTGTTTAAGTCACACTATGAAGGTTTGGGAGAGGGTGGTGGAGTTGAGGTTGAGGAGGATCGTGGATATTTCCGAGAATCAATTTAGATTCATGCCAGGACGCTCGACTACAGAAGCCATTCATCTTGTGAGGAGACTGGTGGAGCAGTATAGGAAGCGGAAGAAGGATCTGCACATGGTGTTCATCGATCTAGAGAAGGCCTACGATAAAGTCCGCAGGGAGGTTCTATGGAGGTGCTTAGAGGCTAGAGGTGTCCCCGTTGCATACACTAGGTCGATTAAGGACATGTACGATGGAGCTAAGATTCAAGTGAGGACCGTGGGAGGATACTCGAAGCACTTTCCCGTATTGATGAGGCTACACCAGGGATCGACTCTTAGCCCGTTTTTATTTGCCTTGGTGATGGATGTTTTGACACGACAAATTTAAGGTGAGGTGCCATGGTGTATGCTATTTGCGGATGATATAATTTTGATTGACGAGATCCGCGGAGGAGTTAATGCTAAGTTAGAGGTTTGGAGACAGACCCTAGAGTCTAAAGGGTTTAGGTTGAGCAGGACCAAGACGGAATATTTGGAGTGCAAGTTCAGTGCGGTGGAGCAGGAGATGGACGTGGTAGTGAAGCTCGATACTCAGATTATTCAGAAGAAAGATAGTTTCAAGTATCTTGGGTCTATGATCCAGGGAAATGGGGAGATCGACGAGGATGTCACTCACCGTATTGGTGCTGGGTGGATGAAATGGAGGCTTGCTTCTGGAGTCTTGTGTGACAAGAAGGTGCCTCTTAAACTTAAAGGTAAGTTCTACAGAATGGCAGTTAGACCAGCTATGTTGTATGGGGTGGAGTGTTGGCCAGTCAAGATCTCTCACATCCAAAAGATGAAGGTGGCGGAGATGAGGATGCTACGATGGATGTGCGAGTTTACTAGGAGAGATAAGATTAGGAATGAGGTTATTCGTGATAAGGTGGGCGTGACTTCGGTGGATGTCAAGATGCGAGAAGCGAGGTTGAGATGGTTCAGGCATGTGATGAGGAGGTGCACGGATTTCCCAGTGCGGAGGTGTGAGAGGTTGGTTATGGATGGTTTCAAGCGAGGTAGGAGTAGACCGAAGAAGTATTGGAGGGAGGTGATTAGACGTGACATGGAGCAGTTACATCTTTCTGAGGACATGACCCTAGATAGGAAGGTATGGAGGATGCGAATTAGGGTAGGAGGTTAGTAGGAAGGGATGTGCGCATGCTAGTAGGTAGGAGTGTTTGGTTTTGTGGTTTGTGCTAGTAGTTGTAGTGCTACGCTTGTAGTGTCTTGTTCTTGGTATTTTGGTCATGTTTGTTGTTCCGGGTTGGTCGACTGTTGTATTATTTTGTGGTAGTCGTATTTCTGTTACTATCTATTTTTTTGATGCCACTTATTGTTTCTCGTTTTATACTATATCAGTTTATAAACTATTTTTGCTTTGAGCCAGGGTTCTATCGAAAATAGCCTCTCTACTTCGCTTCTGAGGTAGTGATACTGACTGCGTATACTCTACCCTCCCCAGACCCCACTGTGTGGGAATATACTGGGTATGCTGTTGTTGTTGTTGTTGATGTTTGGTTGGTCAATATGTTTGGAAAAATATAAATTCCTTTAAAAATGAGAAAAATGACTTTTCTAATGAAAATAGAGAAAATAAGTTCCATAAGTGAAATTTCAAGTTTATTGTCTCCTCCACAACCACGGAAAAATATGTTCCATAACTGATATTTCAAGTTTATTGTCTCCTCCACACCCACCCAACACCCCCCAATCACCACTTCTTGACCATCCCACCCCCGCCACCCCCATTCTCCATCTCATACCACCCGCATAGTGTTTTGCTGGATTACTTTTAAATGCTCTTAGGATAATATTTTCTTGTTATTTTTTTGATATTTGAATATGTATAGTTTATCTTTATCGAATTATCGAACTGAAATTGAAAATTTTGTTGTATGGTATGTGGTTTAAGTTTTTAAGAAATTTGGTATTTCGTACGTTATTTGGTATTTAGAAAAAAGTATCGAAATATCAATAACATACCGGTATACGTACTAATATACGTAAAATTTTACTTTATTTTATTATTAGCTTTTTCCCTCCCCTTCTCCCCAACATTATTCTTCTTACCTACTTACCTTTCCAATCTTTTCTTTTACCTACCTACCTTTCCGGCTTTATGAAATGGTAGGCTAGAAATATGGTTTTTTGGCTATATTTTACCTCCTATTTAATTGTTACACTTTAATCGTGTTTGAGCTATAATATAAGTGTTTTATACTTATTATGAGAGTTCTATTATGTAGGACTTGATACCTTTAGCTAAGGAGCATTTTTGGAGCTAAAACAAACACTCTAGAGCTTCAAAGTTTGAGTAAAAGTCAAAGAAATTCAATCAGAATCAAGTTCATGATTTAAGGATCAAAGTCCTCTTATGAAAAACAGAAGAAAAATGAGAAACTAAAAATTTGGCCTACCGCTACGCACCATGCGACGCTATCCAATCGGTGGCAGGAGGCAGTTTGCACAATGTTATGAAAATCCCCTTTGGTGTGTCGCAGCCCGCGAAGCAGCAACTCATTTTATGTCCCTTTTTTCACTTCCTCATTAAGGGTCTTTCGGCCCAAGGCCGTTGGAACATGTATAAGTACAACAAAACATGACTTTGAGGGATCTTTTGACCGATAGAGGATTGAGAGAGCAGCTAAGACTTGGAGGCACAAGAATTCATTGCTTTTCATCAACGATCATTTCAATACGTGAGTTTGAATTGAAAGTTGAGTGTAATAAGTTTTATTTTTCATACCTTTAAGACAACGTGTTTCTTTTCATCTATGAAATAGTTTTATCAGGAGGCCCTAAGTTATTTTGATGCCTTCTGATTTGTGGTGATTATATCACCAGTGTTGGTTTAACTGTGTTGTATCAAGGTCAGATCGAGCCCCCCTCTGCTCCTTTTTGCTAATACAATATCACCCAGGCATTCGCTGGGTAATTGATAAAGAAAAGGTAGTTTTTTCAAAGAATTTTGACAAACATGATATTTTGAACATTATTTGTGAATTTGACTCTTATTTAATTGATTGAATTCGTTAGTGGATTTTGAATGAAATGAAAGAGTTATTAATTATTTTATTTAATCGAAAGAGGAGTACTTTGATGATATATGTGCATTATATGTTTGATTGTAAATAGAGATTATTCTTAGTAGTAAGATCTTCTTGAATTATTGAGTAAACAAAGATAGAAAAATATTGTGAGACATTTTTGTTTAGGCAAAATCCATTAACATTTTCTTGTATATGTTCACGGGATTTTTCATTAGTTTATTTGTAGCGATTAAGTTTATTCCAAAAAAATTAAAAATCTTAACTTCAAAAATAATCTAATCAACTGTTGAATTGTGAAAATCAATAGGTCTTTCTTAGAAATGATGTTGAAGAGAGTTAGATTCCAAATAACTATTTTGCACTTGTCTTGTCAATTGACCTTACTTCTCTAGTAATTAATTGTTGTTGATCAATTCTTAGTTTTTCCCCGATCAATTTTACTTGTTTACAATTTTAGTCGGTTACTTATGGTTTATAACTATCTCAATCTAAATAATTTATTCTCCTGAATAGTGATTAACCAAGAATTATTTGAACATTGTTTAAATCAATCCTTATGGATACAATATTTTCTATATTATCTTTGATGTAGCACGAACTTATTTATAATGTGCAACGCTTGTCACATTTCTCACTTTAGGTTTTAGAAATCAGAAATAGTCAACTTCCGTTTTCCACCTATATTTATTTCAAAATAGATGGTAATCCAATTCAAAAGTTCATACATGATTATTAGTCCGACTTTTCCTTGAACTCACTCTCTAAAAATTAGAAGTTCTAGAAAGAAATTTGATTAGTATTTCGTTCAACACCATTTTACCACTTAATAAAAAGGAAGTTACAATTCTCTATTCAAGCTGGAAAAATTGAAATATTACCAAACCAAGTAATTAACTGAAAACAAAAGAAGAAAAATTAAACCATACCGGATTTAAATAAATATGGTATTGATATACCATTTTAAAAAACTGAATACCTACATATATATCAAGCCACTAAGGTGACCAACAAACATCCTTAGTGGCCAGAGGTGATGGTTGTGCTATATGGTAGATAGAGATTCAAGTGATAGGTGTTGGTGGGTTAGTGATAGAAGTGGTGATAGTGATTGATAATGGTGATGATTGGTGACGTAATGGTTAGCGGGGGCAGTTGTGCAATATAGTTGATGGTGAAGATGCTTGGTGACAGTAGCAAAGTCAGAAATTTCGTTAAGAATATATTTATATATATAAGTATCTTTTAACCTAGCTATACAATATGAATTTTTCTCTCTTTAAATAACTTTATATATATATAAAATCGTCTGACGATGGGTGTTTAATGGACCACCCTTCATTCTGCGTGGCTCCGACATTGGTTGATGGTAATGGTTGTATAGTAGAGGTTGATGGTAGAGGTGCAAAGATGACGGGGGCGGTAATTGGTGATGGTAATTGTGCAGTAGCAATTGACGATGGTAATTGTACGATGATAATAGATAAAGTAGTGATAAAATATTACATGCATAAACTCTTTAAATAAATAACGTCTTAATTATTGTAAGATCCAATAAAAAATCTGTTAGAGTGGGTAAAAAGTCTCACATTGATTGGAGAATGTACTGGTAGTTTGCTTATATGGACTTGGGAAATCCTCCCTTCATGAGCTAGCTTTTGGGGTTGAGTTAGGCCCAGGTTCCATATCTTTACATGGTATCAGAGCCAGGTCCATCCCCATATGGGATCCCGGTCCACGCTCCAGTTAGGTCCTGGGCGTGAAGAGGGGTGTTAGAGTAGGTAAAAAGTCCCACATTGGTTGGAGAATGGACTGGTGGTTTGCTTATATGGACTTGGTCAATCCTCCCTTCACGAGCTAGCTTTTGGGGTTAAGTTAGGCCCAGGTGGGGGTTGAGTTAGACCCAGGTGTCATATCTTTACAAAATCTGAATGATCAAAGTATATTCTGAGTATAATTTTAAGAGAAAAATAAATAAATGTATATTTAATGGGTTGAGATGTTAATTCAATTTCTGATCCATTCTTAGTGAAATTAAATGGGCCTATCGCTTGAAAAATCAAGTTGAAAAAGAAGTACCAAAATTTGAGTATCAAGAGCTCGATTAAAGATGATTTTGTATCTAGAGCTCGAACTCGCGATCTTTGACTTAAAAAAGAGGAGTATTTATCACTCTACTACAATGTTTGATGGTAATCTAACTAAAAAAATCTAACCAATTGCATGTAGGGAGGCTAAACAAAAGTACGTGCACCAAGTGAGGTAGATGTTCTGTCACATACTCCCTCCGTCCCAATTTGAGTATCTTAGGCCTCATTTATTTGCACTTAATGGAGGTTTGAATCTGAATGGTTCAAACTTCAGTCCATTAAGTACATTTGTTTTTTAATTTTTTTTACCACTTAATGGGTCTTAAGAGATCTGATTCGGTCTGATCCAAACTTAAGTCTTAATACCATTCAGTATTTTTTTTTATTAACAATGTTAAATGCAAGACAACTAATGACGCTTTCTTCCACAAGTAACACTCTTTAAACTCTTTTGATGTAGCAATTTATATTGCTTGAATATACATTATTTAATATAATTTAAATATATTAAATTATTATCATTATATGTATTTTATTATTTTAATACTTTTTAAAATATATTATTGATGTAGTATATATTATTAGTATATTGTTTAAATTTTATCTTGAGGGAATATATTAGTTATGTTATTGTTTAAATTTTATACTTAATAATTTTTTAACTCAACACATTCAATGTTAAGAAAACAGTTTTAGTATATTCACCGTCACTAACAAATATAAATATTTTATTTTTTATCAAATAATAAATTTATTTAATTAAATTTTATATATTTTTATATTAATTACTATTTTATTTAAATTGTATATTTATTATGTTTATAAATAAATAAATTATATACATTCAGATGTTGAAAAACAAACAGTCTTAATCGTTTCAATATCCAGATTTAGAGACAACAACTTAATCATTCAGATGTGCATTCAGATTCAGACGTCTAATGAAAACAAATGAGGCCTTAGTTTGATTGGGCCGACGTTTGAGAAATAAATGAAGATGTTTAAATCATGTGATTTTAAATTAAAGATGTATGTAATTGCCAAATCTCGTGATCTTAAGCTTGTCATGTAGGATATTGAAATTGAAATATACAGTGTGCTCAGTATGAAGGAAAATATTTTGGATGTAGTGTACTGTTAATACAAAGAAAAATATTTTTCATTAAAAAATATTTTCAGGAAAATAAGTATGTTTTTTACTTATACTTAATTATTTTTTTGTATCTTAAAAATATTTGTTTATAATCTAGACAAATACTATGGAGGTGGGATGGGAGTAGAGGTGTTGGTTGGTGAGGGTGAAAATGAAGTGTGTTGGAGAATTGAGATCGACGATACTATTAATGTGGAATGCTACTTGTGAAATTTGTTTTTCCTACTTCTAATTCTAGAAAAATTACTTTTATCATTTTTAATGAACTTTTTCCTAGAGAAAATATTTTCTAAATATTTTGACCGATCGAACATGAAAAATATATCCATAGTGTCATAATTTTTATCATTTGAATTAAGCTTTGTTATAAATAAAAGAAAAAAATCAAACTTATTAGGAAGGTGGAGGTAATCTCTTTAAATAAAGAAAACTGCTAATATTACAAAATTAACTCAAAAATATTGTAAAATACTAGCAAATATTTAAGGGAAAAGAAAATAAAAAATGGAGAGAGAGAGTTCAACACCTTTTCTATATTTATCTTTGTATATATATATCACCCTATAATATACAAGGAAAAACTAATATATATAGGCTAAGGGGAGTTGGTCAATAGTCATGACTCATGACTATTAAATCATACTCCCTCCGCATGGAAGGACACATGTCCATCCAAATACATAAGTGGAAGCCGCATGGCATCCACACATTTTACAACATTCCCCCTTAGATGTCCATGTAAGACAAAAATATGATACATAGTTATCTATAATACGCATTGTTTGCTGCCTCATTAAAAACCTTACCAAGAAAAATCCAGTAGGATAAAACTTTGGTAAAGGAAAAAAGAGTACAACGCGTATTCTTACTCCCCCTGATGAAAGCCACGTTTCAAGCGGTGGAGCCTTCACATTCCAATCTTCTGTACCATCTTCTCCAGAGTTGAAGTTGATAAAGATTTGGTAAATAAGTTCGCTGGATTATCACTGGAATGAATTTATTGTACATTAATAACACCATTCTTTTGAAAATCATGTGTGAAGAATAACTTTGGTGAGATATGCTTCGTTCTATCTCCTTTTATGAAGCCTCCTTTTAATTGGGCTATGCACGCAGCATTGTCTTCAAATATGACTGTGGGTACTTTGACATCACACTTCAGGCCACATCTTTCTTTGATGAACTATATCATCGATCTGAACCACACACATTCTCTACTCTCTTCATGAATCGCTATTATCTCAGCATGATTTAAAGAAGTAGCAACAATTGACTGCTTTGTAGATCGCCATGATATCGCAGTTCCTCCGTATATAAACATATAGCCTGTTTGAGATCGAGCTTTATGTGGGTCCGATAAATAACCTGCATCTGCATGACCAACAAGATCTGCACAATTTTGATTAGTATAAAACAGACTCATATCAATAGTCCCCTTTAGATATCGCAGGATATGTTTGACATCATTTCAATGTCTCCGCGTCGGGGAAGAACTATACCTTGCTAGCAAATTAACATAAAATGCTATATCAGGTCTAGTGTCTTTATCAAGATACATAAGTGCGCCTATAGCACTGAGATATGGTACTTCAGGACCAAGAAGTTCTTCATTCTCTTCTGGGGGTCGAAATGGGTCTTTATTCACTTCAAGTGATCGAACAATCATTGGAGTACTTAATGGATGTGATTTGTCCATGTAAAATCGTTTTAAAATCTTCTCAATGTAGACATATTGGTGGATGAAGACCCCGTCTTCGAAATGTTCAATTTGTAGACGGAGACAAAGTTTTGTCTTTCCAAGATCTTTCATCTCAAATTCTTTCTTTAGATATTCAATTGCCTTTTGGACCTCTTTAGGAGTTCCAATGAGATTTATGTCATCAACATAGACGGCGAGTATAACAAACTCACATGCTATTTTCTTGATAAATATACAAGGACAAATGACATCATTTATATAACCTTCATTTATCAAGTACTCACTAAGGCGATTATACCACATGCGCCCTGATTGTTTTAGACAATACAATGATCTTTGCAATCTGATTGAGAACATGTCCCGAGACTTAGTACGTGCTTCAGGCAGCTTAAATCCTTCTGGGATTTTCATATAAATTTCATTATCAAGTGAGCCATAAAGATAAGCTGTAACCACGTCCATTAGATATATTTCAAGGTTTTGGTGTACCGCTAAACCGATGAGGTATCAAAAAGTTATTGCATCCATAACAGGTGAATATGTTTCTTCATAGTCGACGCCGGGTTTTTGAGAGAATCCTTGTGCAACAAGGCGTGCCTTGTATCTTACAATTTCATTTCTCTCATTTCGCTTTCGCACAAAGATCCATTTATAGGCAACTGGTTTTACACCATCAGGGGTTTGGACTGCAGGTCAAAAAACCTCATGTTTAGCAAGTGAGTCCAATTCTGATCGAATTGCCTTTTGCCATTTTGGCCAATCACGTCTTCGTCGACATTCTTCGACGAATTGAGGCTCAAGATCCCCATAGTCTTGCATAAGGTTAAGTGCAATATTATATGCAAAAATATTATCCACCATAATTTTTGATCGATCTAAATTCATTCCATCACCGGTAGAACTTATCGAAAGTTCTTCATTGACTTGAGTCTCGAGTTCACTAATTTCCTTAGGAATATCAGGATTAATCAGATCTTGAATCTCTTCATGAGATTCTTTTGTAGTGTCACCTTTATTATTTCTTGCACTTCTTTTTCTAGGATTTTTATCCTTTGAGCCCAATGGTCTACCACGCTTCAGGCGTGTTTGGGATTCAGAAGCTATGACACTAGTAGATGGTACTTTTGGGACGTCAATTCTGATAGGCACATTCACTGCAGGGATATGCGACTTAGTTATCCGCTTCAAATCAGTAAATGCATCAGGCATTTGATTTGCTATTTTTTGTAAGTGGATGATCTTCTGGACCTCCTGCTCACATATCGGAGCACGTGGATCAAAATGAGATAGTGATGAAACTTTCCACATAATTTCTTTTGTGGGTTCCTTTTTCTCTCCCCCTAATTGTGGAAAATTTGTTTCATCAAACCGACAGTCTGTAAATCGAGCAGTGAATAAATTTCCTGTCAATGGTTCAAGGTAGCGAATTATGGAGGGTGAGTCAAACCCAACATATATACCTAACCTTCATTGAGGTCCCATCTTAGTACGCTGTGGTGATGCTATAGGCACATATACCGCACAACTAAAAATTCGTAGATGAGCTATATTTGGTTCTTGAGAAAATACTAATTGTAATGGAGAGTATTTATTATAATGAGTCGGTCTGAGATGAACGAGTGCTGCTGCATGTAGGATAGCATGAGCCTAAATAGTAGTGGGCAATTTCGTTTTCATAAGCAGTGGTCTTGCTATCAGTTGTAGGCGCTTAATAAATAACTCTGCAAGGTCATTTTGAGTATGAACATGAGCAATAAGATGTTCAATTCTTATCCCAATTGATAAACAATAATCATCAAAAGCTTGGGAGATAAATTCTCCAGCATTATCGAGGCGAATAGCCTTAATAGGATAATCTGAGAATTGCGCCCTTAATCGTATTATTTGTGCCAATAACTTCGCAAACGCTAGGTTGCGAGATGACAAGAGACACACATGTGACCATCTTGAAGATGCATCTATTAGGACCATAAAATATCTAAACGATCCACTAAGTGGATGAATAGGTCCACATATGTCCCCATGTATACGTTCTAAAAAGCCAGGGGATTCGATGTCAATCTTCATTGGTGATGGCCTGGGAATTAACTTGCCTTGATAACAAGCAGCATATGAAAATTCATCGTTTGTAAGAATCTTCAGGTTCTTTAATGGATGCCCCATTGAATTTTCAAGAATTCGTCTCATCATTATTGATCCAGGATGACCTATTCGATCATGCCATAGCACAAAAGTATTTAAATCAGTAAACTTCTCGTTTATGATCGAATGTGCTTCAATTGCACTAATTTCTGCATAATATAGGCCAGAAGATAGGGTTGGCAATTTCTCCAAAATATATTTCTGGCCTGAGACACTTTTAGTTATACCAAGGTATTCCATATTTATTTCATTTAGTGTCTCAACATGATATCCATTTCGACGGATATCTTTGAAACTTAACAAGTTTCTTGGGGATTTAGGAGAGAATAATGCATCTTCTATAATAAGTTTCATCCCCTTAGGCAGAAATATAGTACCTCTCCCGGAGCCTTCAATCAATTTTGAATTACCAGATATTGTAGTAACATTTGCTTTCTTTCTAAGCAAGGAAGAAAAGTATTTCTCATCTTTAAATATGACATGCGTTGTTCCACTATCAATTACACAAATATCCTCATGATTTGGAGATCCAAATAAAATTTGAGGCATATCCATATTTTCTTCAAAAAAGATATAAACAAAGTAAAGTTACCATTAAACATGGCTATTATACAAATCTTATTTATTTACAAAAGTTGAAAAAAACAAAAACATAAACATATCGACAAAAAACAAACAAAAGACTATCTAGATTATAGAAGGCTCATCGCTAATCATCTTTCCTTCAGTGAATTCAAAGAATTCAGCTACGTCCAGATGCATGGGCTCAACATTATCTTTTGAGATAAAACTTGCTTCTGCATTGTTACCCAGCTTATGTATGGGCTCAACATTATCTTCAGAGATAAAGTTTGCTTCTAGATTATTATCACCAATTTTCAAGGCTGCCTGATATAGCTGAATCAGGCGTTTGGATGATCGACACGTACGTGACCAGTGCCCCATTCCTCCACATCTGTGACATATACTTTCTAAATTTTTCTTTTGCACAACTTCCTATTTTTCACCCTTCTTTTTATATTGCTGGTCATTTCTTGGTGCAAGCCGACCATCATGATTATAATTTCTTTTTCGACCACGACCACGACTGGGGCCACGACCTCTTTCTCGCTGGTTATAATTTGCTGATTCACTTCAGGGAATGGCCTAGAACCAATGGGTCGACTCTCATGATTCTTCATCAATAGGTCGTTATGCTGCTCAGCAATAAGAAGATGTGAAAGTAATTCAGAATATTTTTTAAAGCCCATTTCTCGATATTGCTCCTGCAGGAGCATATTCGAGGCAGGGAATGTGGAGTATGTTTTCTCAAGCGTAGTGTGTTCAGTGACCTCTTCTCCGCATAAGTTTAACTGTGATATAATTCTATACATGGAAAAATTATATTCAGTTATACTTTTAAAATCTTGTAACCTCAGATTAAACCAATCATGATGTGTCTGTGGAAGAATGACCAACTTCAGGTGGTCATATCTATCTTTCAAATTATTCCACAGTATAAGAGGGTCTTTAATAGTGAGGTATTGCATTTTCAATCCTTCATCAAGATGGTGGCGGAGAAATATCATAGCTTTGGCACGGTCTTGACTAGATGCCTGGTTATTATCTTTGATGGTGTCTACCAGACCCATCGCATCCAAGTGGATTTCTGCATCAAATTCCCATGATGAGTAGCCTTTGCCGGATATATCCAGGGCAACAAATTCAAGTTTAGAAATATTGGACATTTTTAGAAAAATAAAGTCCTTACTATTTTACCTGTCTAGAGTAGTTCGAGATGGCGGAATCTCGTAATGATAACGTATTGTAAAATACTAGCAAATATTTAAAGGAAAAAAAATCAAAAATGGAGAGAGAGAGTTCAACACCTTTTCTATATTTATCTTTGCATATATATCACCCTATAATATACAAGGAAAAACTAATATATATAGGCTAAGAAGAGTTGGTCAATAATCATGACTCATAACTATTAAATCATACTCCCTCCACATGAAAGAACACATGTTCATCCAAATACATAAGTGAAAGTCACATGACATCCACACATTTTACAACAGAAAAAAGATTGTTTGAATGTTGAGTGTTGTTTTATCACTATCTGCCAAGTATAGAAAAGATTGTTAGGTGGCAATTAATAAAGTGATAGAAACACAATTAAAGAGAAGTAAAAAAGAGAATAAACTAATTAAAGATGCCAGCTGCTGGAAAGAAAGCTTGAAGAGAACCACCACATTGTATGATATACGTTATCTCGAGAATTATGATGGGATGAATATAAAATTTTAAATTTTAATAAAGTGAAAAGTAAAAAATACACCAAAAGTAATCTGCATTTTTAAGTTTCATACCTGAACTATCAAGTGTTTCCTATATGAACTATCACAAAATGTTTAGAGAAACACACCTGAACTATCAGTTGTTTGAGTTTCATACCTAAAATTTCAGGTAGGAAACTCAAACAACTAATAGTTCAGGTGTGTTTCTCTAACCAATTTGTGATAGTTGAGGTAAGATTCTTACACACTTGATAGTTCAGGTAAAAAACTCAAAAAATCGAAATACTTTAGGTGTGTTTTAGCCTTTAACTCATTTTAATAAGATATTTTGAATATAAAAAAAATCCTAATAAAAGATATTTTCCCCTTTAAAGGCTTCACGGCGGGAATTCCCTTTAATAAGATATTTTGGATATACGATTATCAAAAGTGAAACAAAGAAGAGTGATAAGATTATGAATAACTCGATTATGAAAAAAATCTTAATAAAATTAAAGAGCTCTCCTCTCCAAAAACTTTACGACATGATTTCTGGTGCAAGAACCGAACATCAAATTAATGTGAAGCAAAAAAATTACTCCCTCTGTTCCATATTAGTTGATCACTATACTAAAAATAGTTGTCCCATATTAGTTGACCACCTTACTAAATCAAGAAAACATTAATTAATTTTTTCTCATAATACCCTTGCAATTAATTCTTTTTGAAAGTGTTCACACTTGTTTGTAAAGTTTCAAAGAAATTTCTTAAAGGGTGAGTTAGTAAAACTACCTTTTTATTTATGATTTCTTAACATGCGTGTAAAAAGAAAAGTGACCAACTAATATAGAACATAGGGAGTATATACATATATGATCCACCAAATACCCCAACAAAAAGAAAATGATGGAATATGATCAAGAATTCAAGATCTTTTGATGCATTATTATGATTATAATTTGTTGACTTTCAGTTACTCTGAAACTGTGAAACTTGTAAATGGAAAAGGAGTAAAAATGTCTGGCTGTAGTGCATATGCAAGTTTGATCATAGGTTAAATTTTATATCCTCCGGTTGACATTTATTAGAAAATTGCAATCCTAATTAGGTTATATGTCTACATGCAAGGATTTCATATGATTTTGTACGTAATTGCGCTAAATTATTTTTTTAAGAGTTTGACCAAGACTCAAATGTGGATATGACATCACTTAGGTAACTTAACCTAATTAGTTGATTATCTGAACTTTTATTTTATTAGCGAAATTTGATTCTGCACATTATAATCCCCCCCCCCCCTCCACCCCCCACATTTTATTAGTTTATGGTAATTCTGCACATTAGAGTTGGCTATATGAATTCTTATCATTCATTTTTCTCATTATATTTACTATAAGGATTCGCCTTGGTGATGAATGCTTTGGCACAATTTTTTTTAAAAAATGTCATGATATATATTATTTGCGGATGTATAGCAAATCGAATCTTGAGAAAAGAACAAAAAACCCTAATCAAAGAAGGTAAAAGAAGAGAGGAGAAAATTGTAGAAAGAGAAATATTGTATATTAATGTTTCACCTTCAAATTGGAACGTACAGTGTATACAATTTGTTAACTAGTTACCTGATTCATTAACTAACTAACTAACTAACTTAGGTAAAGTACTAACTAATTACTCTGTTAGTATTATAAGGAGGCAATGGAAGTTTTTCCCCTTGTGTCATTAACTTATTTTGTGATTTCTTTATTTCTACGCTCTCCCTCAAGCTAAAAAGTGAAAAAATATTTTGAACTCCTAGCTTGGAATTCAGATAGTGATGTTGAATTTTGCTCGGTCCTTTTGTTAGGAGATCTGCTGGTTGTTTTGTGTTGGAATGTACTTACTAGACACTAAGCCTTGAGTTATTTTTTTTTCTTACCAAGTGATAATCGATCTCAATATATTTTATCCTCTCATCATAAAGTAGATTGACTATGAGCTATGTTGCAGCCTTGTTAATGAAGATGTCCACATGTTTCTGGACCTCAATGTCTAGTTCCTTCATCAATTCAGTAGCCATATAATCTCAATATATAACAGTAATGGCAATAATTCTTTACTCAACTTAGTTGAGCTTAGCTTTTGAACACAAATAAATCTATAACAAACTTTCTAGAATGAAGGCAGAAAGCCCAGTCTATATCACAGAATGCTGAAATTGTGTTCTTTTGGATATTTGACAGTAGAATTTTTGTTTGGGTTGCTCTTTTATGTATTTTACTATTTTACTATTTTCGTAGAAACTTTTATGTGAGATTTCTTTAGTTGTTGAAGAAATTGGCTTAAAGTCTAACCGAGTTGGCATCCAACAAGTTAGAATTAGCTGATCCCGCCCTTAGACTGGAATACAAAGTTTGCCCGGTATAATTACTGCTTGGAGTTTAGGTAAATAAACAAAAGATTACCTTAAGGTAATATGATGATATGTTGGGGAAATAGTGGATATGCCCTAGATCCAATCTCACTTGTGATGATTTGAACATACTTTATAAATATTATTTGATATAAATATATGGCATCTAATATTCTTTTTCATAGTTATATCAAATTATTTGATTAATATGATAAGGTACTTGATTAAGTTTTGGGACTTGACATCACGATGGAGATCATGAATAATGAGAGAGTCATGTTTTCTTATAACTTAATCTAAAATTGTTCTTGATCGTAGGATTACTAATTGGGACATTAGTAATCCGGTTAGATCAATATGTATGTGGTGGTCTTTATAAGATAAATATTAGTTGATCTCATTAACTAAATCACATATATAGATGATGCATATGGAGATATGGTCATTGAACAGACTCACTGGATAATTCCTAATGGTTAGAATTACCATAAACTGTCACTAGGATATTATCTTGAAGAATGTGATGTAAGAGTTTCCTTTGACCTGAGATCGGCATAGTAATTAACAAGTTATTTATTATACTTTGATACCGAAAACCCATGTCCATACGGAAATGGTTGAAAGGATATTGGGTATGATTAAATGCTTGTAGAATTAATGATTGATGCAAGATGGAATCTGTCAACTTTTGGTAATGAGTTTAAGATCTATGTTGTCATGTATTATAAACGACTAATCAAGACCTTGGCTAGGGCAATTGAATGAAAGAAGAAAAGAGTTTCTTGGGTCATTCAATAGTCGATTATAATCTGACATGCACACATAGTTGATCACCTATTGGATTTGACAGTTAGACCATATCCTAGGGTGATCCGGAGCTATAAGGACAGAAGGAAATACTACATTATTCTTCTACAGATTCTTGAGAGTAAATTGTATACTTCATGCTATCCGGCCGTTAAGGAGTGTTGCTAGACGCCAACTTTGATTAGTATATTGGTATGATCAATTTACTACCGGCTTAGTTTTGAACCTATGGGGTCGCACACTAACGAGTGTCCCGGTCTTTGTTAATGAGTTGGTAATTTTATTATTTGATAATTAAATTAGTCAAATAAATAAAGTATTAGTCCAGATGAAATATTACTATATTTTTTGCTAGCACCGAAAATATTATTAATATTGTGAATAAATTGAAGTGTTCTATTTAAAATAAAAAATAAATTATATCTCTTGATTATATTATATATGTGATATATAATAAATATTAATAAGGAATAAAAATCAATTTGGAATTGATTGTATGGAAAATCAATTAAGGAAACGCTTGAAGCTCAAGATGGAAAGTCCATATATGAGTTGCACGCTGCAATTCCAATTTGAAATTAAATTGAGATTCTTGTTGTTTACCGACATAACGTGGCCGAAATTGAATTGGATTCAATTGTTGTGCTTTACGTGAATCTCCTAAGTCTCTTTAGGAATCCGATTTTTCCATCTTAAAATTTTCCATAAAAGTTTAATTATGAAATTAAACTTTTACCTCAAATAATTGTCACCTTAACCAAATAGGAGAAAGGGTTATAAGTGATTCTATATAAAGGGTGATGGGAAAAATTTTGTGATATTTTTTTTTTTTTGGTTCATGAAAAAGGTTTTCATTATGAGAAAAATTCTGTTCATGAGAAAGAGTTCTTATGAGAAAAATACTTTATTGAAAGTGTGTGAGTTATACACCAAATCAAGAGAGAAAATATAATTGACAAAAAATAGTTTTCTTGTTCTGTTTATTGTGGGTTGATATTTTTGAGAAAAACTCAACACAATATTCATATTCGATTTGTTCGCGAGTTTCTTTGATCAAGGAGTTGATATCAAAGATCGGTCTCGGTGTGGATACGCTGTCACGACCCAATCCGTCGTGAGTGGCACCCACCCAACCCCCGGATGAGCGAACCAATAGAGTTCAACCCTTGCTTAGACTAACAGCCTAAAACCAGCAAGCGAAAAGTAAACTAACAATCAAACAATTCAATAAATACACATAATTATTATCCTGCGAAAAATCCCTCCTAGGAACTGAAAGTCATTGTACCAAACATCAATACCAAATATCTAGAATACGGGGATGCAACTCCAAAAGATAAAATGAAATAGTTTTAAGTCCGAAACAAATGGACTGAAACTCTAAGATAACCCAAGGTAGCTCGAAACAAGCAGCTCACCCTTGAAAGTCAGAAATTGCCGGTGCTAGATGCGAGGTCGCGTCTCAGTCGTTGATAGATTTCCTGTACTCACCAAAAGAAAGACAAGTGCAGTATCAGTACATAACCACTGCGTAGTGGTAGGATCATCAGCCAGTTTCCAAGTAAACAGTAAATATAACAGTACAACATATACAAGTAAATATATGGAAAACATGCAACAAGTATACGGGCCCTAGACTACAAGTCTCTACCTACCTTGTCCCAGCATGAAATCCATCTCTTACAGTTCTATACCACGAACATGAACCATTAATTATACCCTTCAGTCTAGCATGAACTTACCGTGGAATCCCCTCTAGACACATACCAAAGTAATGATTCAACCGGTCTAAACCAAGACCAACACAACAATTAAACAAGTTTCCGGCCACTCAAGGACCACCAACAATAGCACCTTTAACTAGAAAATCCGGTCCACTCACGGAACCAATACCAAGTATCACATTCAGTAAAATAACTCGGTCCACTCACGGAACCAATATCAACCAATGCAATACAATAATCAATGAAACAATGCAAGATGCAATACCAGGTATGATACCCGTGCCAACCGAATGTTATACCCATACCAAGTGTGGTAATCGTGCCAACCATGTGTTATACTCATACCAGGCGCGGTACCCGAGCCAACTGAATGTCAACAAACCACAGTCAATATATGAACACACACAACTTGTAAAATTAACAAGTAAAACCGTTCAATCACAGACTGTAAACAGGAACCTAGACATTCCACACAATTTTCCTAAGCCATGTAATGCATACAATCACTTAGACATGAGTACATGAATATACACATTCACAGAAAATCATAAGCCATCACCTACCTCAAAATATTCCAAGCTCTATTCGACCCGAGCTTTTCTGTGTTCCGGATTCCTCTCTCGTTCTTGGTCTAAAAAAAACACACATGATATATAGTTAACACCCAAGGACTGTACATTACCCGAATTATACTAAATCCCCAAACCCCAGGCCACCCATGATCATCCCGCCCTTTTTTCGGGATTTTCCATCGTTAATTCTCCTAGTTCTATCATCTTTTACGGATAAAACAGGGAATTAAACAACCTATGATCATAATAATGTACTTTAATCCATACCCAAGAACTCACATGCTTGGAATCCCCTTACTTCCCCGAGTTCCACCATCCCTAGGTTATTCTAACCTTCCCCACATTCTCTCCTAGCAATTCTACCGCATAGGAAACATAATACAAAGATTGGAGAACGAAAACCTTCCCTTAGGGAAGAATTTTGACGGAAAAAGGAAGAAAAACACCTGGAATTGCTTAGCCCTTCTCCCAAAATGAACTTGAGAAAAACTGAATGTTTTGAGAGCTATTTCTGCATTAAAAACTCATCGGCCCGCTATAGCGTTCCCCGCTCTGCTATAACGGTCCCGCTATAGTGGTAGCCCGCCGCTATAGCGGTCTTAAGTAGGTTGACCACCCTTTGACCGCCGCTATAGCGATAATTTCTACCGCTATAGCGGTGGCCACTATCATGCGTGACCGCGCTCGTCACGGATAGAAAGTCCAGAAATCTGCCAGTTTTGACCATTTCACAACACACCTGTTTCCCTCGATGTCCTGAAATAACCCCTTCACATCAAACGCGATTCCGGGAGTTCTACTTACCCAAATGCGATTCCAAAAAGTCCTTCGGACTCCTTTATGTCTTGGCTACGTGGAAAACTAGCTCAATTTATGATACCCTAACCCATATTTACCCAAATTTCCCTAGACTCTACCTCGCACCAAAATTGACCGAGGCTAGCCTAGCCCAGAATTTCAAACTCCCAAATCCGGAGTTTTCTAACTCTAAAACTTGGCACGATGGAACTACCCGTAACGACGGACCCGATCATTACAACAGATACCAATTTACCCATCGTTCATCCCCGAATGATCAACCCAAAATTACAGAAATAAAAAGAAAGAAGTGTAGTACCTGAATCCTCAAACAATTGAGGGTACTTGTCCCGCATGTCCTTCTCGATTTCCTTAGTGGCTTCCTCAACCGGATGATGCTTCCACTGACCCTTCACCATATCAATCACCTTTGTCCTCAACCTCCGGACATCCTGAGCAAGAATCAAAACCGTTTCCTCCTCATAATGAAGATCCTTATCAAAAAGTACCTCATCCCACTTGATGATGTAGTCCCCATCCCCATAGTATCGCTTGAGAATGGATACATGAAATACCGGATGGATGCCCGAGAAACTAGGTGGCAGTGCTAACTTGTAAGCCACTGGCCCCACAATTTCAAGCATTTCAAAAGGACCGATGAACCGAGGGCTAAGCTTGCCCTTCTTACCAAACTGCATAACCTCTTTCATTGGTGTTACCTTTAGCAATACTTGTTCACCAACCTGAAAGTCCATGTCCCGGACCTTGCGATCTGCATACTCCTTCTGCCTGCTTTGAGCAGCCAACAACTTGGTATGTATGCCCCATACCTTTTCCTGCGCTTCTTTCACTAAATCTATGCCCAGAGGCTTCACATTACCTTCCTCAAACCACCCAACCGGTGATCTGCAATTCCTCCCATACAGGGCCTCGAACGGTGCCATATTGATACTGGAGTGGTAGCTATTATTGTACGAGAATTCGCACAATGGTAGAAACTGGTCCCAATGACTACCGAAGTCCATTACACATGCTCTCAGCATGTCCTCTAGTACCTGAATCGTCCTCTTCGACTGACCATCAGTCTGAGGATGGAAGGTTATGCTAAAAGTGAGTTGTGTACCCAACTCTTCATGTAACTTGCCCTAGAAATTAGAAGTAAACTGCATACCCCTGTCTGAAATAATGGACAGTGGTACCCCATGCAGTCTCACAATCTCCTTCACGTAGATCTTAGCCAATTGCTGTGAATTGTAATCTATCCTGACCGGAATAAAATGAGCGGACTTGGTCAGCCTGTCAACAATGACCCAAATTGAGTCATACTTCCCCAATGTCTTGGGAAGACCCACCACGAAATCTATGGCTATCCTTTCCCACTTCCACTCTAGAATTGGCATTCTATGAAGTAGTCCTGCAGGTCTCTGATGCTCATACTTTACCTGCTGACAGTTCTGACATTTGAACACAAAATCTACTATGTCCCTTTTCATCCCAGGCCACCAGTAATGCTGCCTCAAGTTCCTGTACATTTTGGTCACACCCGGATGAATTGAGTACCGCGAACCATGAGCTTCTATCAAGATTTTTTGAATTATATCATCAACCCGAGGAACACAAATCCTCTCCCTGAAATGCAACACTCCACCAGAGTCTAATATGACATCTCTGGACTCCCCGGATATTACCTTGCCTCGCAATTTACCCAGTTTTGGATCCTGAAACTGTTTCACCTTTATTTTCTCTATGAAGGTGGCCTTGACCTCAATGCTGGCCACAACCCACCTTGATCTGAAACACCCAAGTGCATGGACTTGGCTTCCAAATCCCGAATCTCCTTAGCCAATGGTCGTTTGGACTCCCCCAAACAAGACAAGCTACCTATGCTAACAGTTTTCCGGCTCAATGCGTCTGCCACCACATTAGCCTTACCCGGATGGTACTGAATTTTCACATTATAATCCTTCAATAACTCCATCCATCTCCTCTGCCTCAAATTCAAATCCTTTTGAGTGAAAACGTGCTACAGACTGCGATGATCTTTGAATACCTCACACTTGAAACCATAAAGATAGTGTCTCTAGATTTTCAATGCAAAAACCACCGCTGCCAACTCTAAATCGTGAGTCGGGTAATTCCTCTCATGCACCTTCAACTTCCTGGATGCATAGGCTATCACATTCCTGTCCTGCAACAACACAGCACCCAAACCAGAATGTGAAGCATCACAGTAAACAACAAAGTCTTTACCTTCAACCGGCAAGGATAAAATAGGGGTTGTGGTCAGAAGTGTCTTGAGCTTTTGAAAGCTCTCCTCGCACTTGTCGGACCACATGAACGATACCTCCTTCTATGTCATCCTGGTCAGGTGAGTAGCAATAGAAGCAAAATTCTTATCAAACCTCCGGTAGTACCCCGCGAGCCCAACAAAACTCCTCACCTCGGTCACAGAGCTAGGCCGAACCCAACTCTTGACTGCCTCAATTTTCTATGGATCCACCATCACCCCTTTTTATGACACTATATGCCCCAAGAATGCCACAGAAGTCAACCAAAACTCGCACTTAGTGAATTTTGCATAAAGCTTTAGGTGCCTCAAGATATTCAGCACAATACGAAGATGATTACCATGCTCCTCCCTACTCTTAAAGTAGATCAAAATATCATCTATGAACACGATAACGAAAGAATCCAAGTAGGACTTAAACACCCATTCATCAAACTCATGAATGCTGCCGGCGCATTGGTCAAACCAAACGACATTACTAGAAACTCATAATGCCCATATCGGGTCCGAAAAGCAGTTTTTGGAATGTTCTCAGGTCTAATCTTTAGCTGATGGTACCCCGACCTCAAGTCAATTTTTGAGAACACTGATGCACCCTGAAGCTGGTCAAATAAATCATCTCTACGGGGTAGAGGGTACTTATTCTGGATGGTCACCTTGTTCAACTGCCTATAATCTATGCACATCCGCATACTACCATCCTTTTTCTTTACAAACAAGACCGAGGCACCCCAAGGTGAAGCTCTGGGACGTATAAATCCCTTATCTAGGAGTTCCTGTAGCTGAGTCTTAAGTTCTCTTAACTCTGCCGGAGCCATTCTATACGGAGGAATGGAAATGGGACGAGCGCTTGGCTCCAAATCAATATAAAAATCTATGTCTCTGTCCGGAGGCATACCAGGCAAGTCCGCTGGAAACACCTCTAAAAATTCAGAAACCACTGGAACTGACTCAATAGGAGGAGATTCCACACTATCATCCCGGAGATGAGCCAAGAAGGCTAGACACCCCCTCCCCACTAGCTTCCTAGCCCGGACAAACGATATTATCTTAACTGGCTTAGGCCTGTACATACCTTCCCACTCTAGCCTATCCTTACCTGAAATTTCTAGAGCCACAGTCTTGGTGTTACAGTTCAACGTAGCATGATAAGGAGATAGCCAAGTCATACCCAAGATAATATGAAAATCAGCCATAACCAGGATTACCAAGTCTATCCAAGTATGTAACCCCACAAAAATAACAGAACAGTCACGATATACATAAGTCATAACCACCGGCTCTCTCACTAGGGTAGAAACATAGATAGGGTAATCAAGGATATCACAGGTCAAACCCAGCCCCAAAGCAAAACTCACAGACAAATGAGAATATGTAGAACCTGGGTCAAATAATACCGAAGCCATTTTATCACATACAAGAATAGTAATTGTGATCACCGCATCTGAGGCTTCCACCTCAGTCCTTCCTTGAAAAGCATAGCAATGTGCTCGATCATCAATCCGGGCAACTTCTCAGGCCGGTTGCGCCGCACCCCTGCCTGCGCCGCACACTGCCTGCGTTGCCGTTCCCTCTGTCTCCCCGGCCTCCCTGAAAATAACCTCGCCCACCCTGTGTGAGACCCCTAGCATAACCGCCTTTGCCTGCTGGAACAATGCTCTAGTCTGCTGCTGACCCTGATTACCTGTCTGTCTTTGTGGACACTCCCTCTTAAACTGGCCCAACTCACCACAATGGAAGCAACCACGGTCAAGAGTAGGTCTGCTAGCTGATGGATAGGATGCTCCCTGGCTCTAGGAGCTGAAAACTGAGCTCCCTGATGACCACCTGTTGTAGCTGGCAGAGCTGACTGAATAGGACGGGCCAAATAAGACTGCTGATGCTGGCCCCGGGAGTATGAACCACTATAGTTTCCCTCATTCCAGGGCTTCTTGGCTAAAGCCTTAGCCTGCCCCGCTTGCCTAACTCCCTCAATTTTCTTTACATAATCCACCATATCATTAAAACCCTTTTCTGAAGAAGTCATATGCACTAACAATACCTGCAGATCACTATTCAGACCCTTGACAAACAACCGAATCCATTCCTCCTCGAAACCCAACATCTGTGTAGCAAAATGAGACAACGCATGGAACTTAGCCTCATAAGCTGAGACCGACATGCTACCCTGCTCCAAGTTCAGAAACTCATCCTTCTTCCGGTCCCTCAAAGTACGGGGAACGTACTTCTCTAGAAATAATGCATGGAACTGCTCCCAACTCAGTGGAGGTAGGATAGAAGATCGACACTCAACATGAGACCTCCACCACTGCTTGGCATCACCCTGCAGCTGAAAAGTGATAAACTTCACCCCATGCTGACGTATAATACCCAACTTGTGCAACCTCTCATATCAATCCAGGATGAACTCATAGGCATCCTCATTGTCTCTACCCTAAAACATCAGAGGTCTCATTACCTGTCATCACTGGGCCTAGCATTGGCTTGAGGAGATCATTTGTACCCGAAGCTGCATCCATCCTTGGTGTAGTAGTAACCGCTGGCTGAGTATCCGAGGCCTGATTTGCATAAGCTGCAGGTATGGCTCCAGCACTAACCAACCCACTCAGAATATCCCACGCCTACTTAAAAGCTTCCGGTGTCATAGTAGGAAGGCCTGCACCCCTAACCGGTGCCGCCTCTTCCTGATCCCCTCCATCCTCTACAACCACTTCTTCTACATCCTCAGCCACATGATCCTGAGGTGGGGGAGAGGTTACCTTACATGCAGCAGCAGCTTCAGCTCCACCCCTGGCGGGTGCGGCTCCATCTTGTCCCCTGCCCCTTCCCCTACCTCTACCGTTAACTGCTGGGCCCGCTGGCCTTGCTCCGTTATTCCTTGTAGTAACCATCTGCGGACAAAAGAGTGAACGAGGTTAGATACCAATTTGTAACACCTGATACCAATTGGAATCGAGTTACAGCACGAAGGAAAGAAGGAAGAGATAGTTTTTCCTAAAGCCCCATAGCCTCTCGAAGAAAAGTACGTACGTCTCCGCACCATTCCGCAAGACTCTACTAGACCCTGTTTGGTTCAACGAGATCAACGAACCTAGGCTCTGATACCATCTTTTTCACGACCCAACCCATCGTGAGTGGCACCCACCCAACCCCCAGATGAGCTAACCAATAGAGTTCAACCTTAGCCTAGACTAACAGCTTAAAACCAACAAGCAAAAAGTAAACTAACAATTCAATAACTAAACATAATTATTATCCTGCGGAAAATCCCTCCTAGGAACTGAAAGTCATTGTACCAAACATCAATACCAAATATCTAGAATTCGAGGATGCAACTCCAAAAGACAAAATGAAATAGTTTTAAGTCCAAAACAAATGGACTGAAACTCTAAGATAACCTAAGGTAGCTCAAAACAAGCAACTCACCCTTGAAAGTCAGAAATCGTCGGTGTTAGATGCTAGGTCGCGTCTCAGTTGCTGGTAGATTTTCTGTATTCATCAAAAGAAAGACAAGTGCAGTATCAGTACACCACCACTGTGTACTGGTAGGATCATCAGCCGGTTTTCAAGTAAACAGTATATATAACAGTACAACATATACAAGTAAATATATGGAAAACATGCAACAAGTATACAGGCCCTAGACTACAAGTCTCTACCTACCTTGTCCCAGCATGAAATCCATCTCTTACAGTTCTATACCATGAACATGAGCCATAAGCTATACCTTTCAGTCTTAGCCCAGACTCTCCCTGGAATCCCCTCTAGAAACATACCAAAGTAATGATTCAACCCGGCCTAAATCAAGACCAACACAACAGTTAAACAAGTTCCTGGCCACTCAAGGACCACCAAAAATAACACCTTTAACTAGACAATCCGGTCTACTCACAGAACTAATATCAAGTATCACATTCAATAAAACAACCCGGTCCACTCACGGAACCAATATCAACCAATGCAATATAATAGTCAATGAAATAATGCAAGATGCAATAAAGTAAACCTGTACCAGGCGTGGTACCCGTGCCAACCATATGTTATACCCGTACCAGGCGTGGTACCCGAGCCAACCGAATATCAACAAATCATAGTCAATATATAAACACACACAACTTGTAAAACCAACAAGTGAAACCATTCAATCACAGACTGTAAACAGGAACCTAGACATTCCACACAATTTCCCTAAGCCATGTAATGCATACAATCACTTAGACATGAGTACATGAATATACACATTCATAAAAAATCATAAGCCATCACCTACGTCAAAATGTTCCAAGCTCTATTCTACCCGAGCTTTCTCGTGTTCCGGATTCCTCTCTCGTTCTTGGTCTAAAAACAACACACATGACATATAGTTAACACCCAAGGCCTGTACATTACCCGGATTATACTAAATCCCCAAACTCCAGGCCACTCATGATCATCCTACCCCTTTCTCGGGCTTTTCCACCACTAATTCTCCTAGTTGTATCATTTTTTATGAATAAAACAGGGAATTAAATGACCTATGATTATAATAATATGCTTTAATACATACCCAAGAACTCACATGCTTGGAATCCCCTTCCTTCCCCGAATTCCACCATCCCTAGGTTATTCTAACCTTCCCCAAATTCCCTCCTAGCAATTCTACCGCATAGAAAACGTAATACAAAGATTGGGGAACAAAAACCTTACCTTAGGGAAGAATTTTGACGGAGAAAGGAAGAAAAATGCCTGGAATCGCCTATCCCTTCTCCCAAAATGAACTTGAGAAAAATTAGATATTTTGGGAGCTGTTTCTACATTAAAAACCCGTCGACTCGCTATAGCGGTCCCGCTATTGCGGTAGCCGGCCGCTATAGCGGTAGCCCGCCGCTATAGCGGTAGCCCGCCGCTATAGCGGTCTTAAGTAGGTTGACCGCCCTTTGACCACCGCGGTCATAGACAGGAAGTCCAAAAATCTGCCAGTTTTGGCCATTTCACAACACACATGTTTCCCCCGACGTCCTGAAACAACTCTTTCACGTCAAACGCGATTCCGGGAGTTCTACTTACCTAAATGCGATTCCGAAAAGTCCTCCGGACTCCTTTATGTCTTGTATACGTGGAAAACTAGCTCAATATAAGACACCCTAACCCATCTTTACCCAGATTTTCCTAGATCTACCTTGCTCCAAAACTGGCAGAGGCTAGCCTAACCTAGAATTTCAAACTCCCAAACCCGAAGTTTTCTAACTCTAAAACTTGGCACGATGGAACTACTCGTAATGATAAACCCGATCGTTACATACGTATAGAGTCTTCGTACTATCGAAGAAGCTTCCAACTAAGACTGTCGTCACCAGGTTTTTCTTGAAACCTATTCTTTAGATATTAATAAATTTTAAACACAAGTAGATCTGTCTAGGGTTATTTTTGTCTTCTGCTGCGTGGTATGAACACCCTAAAATCCTACAGTGGTATCAGAGCCATGACTCTTTGTGTTTAGAATTTATTACTAAATTCGTCTTACGTATTATATTTGAAGAGTTCAACTATAATAATTTTGTATTGATATTTTTTTTTTGTTATGAATAGAAATATATATAGATACATATCACGAATTAATGATAAAGTTCATGACATTACTGTAGAATCATGTATTAGATACGGTGTTAATTCATTCAAGGTTATTGAACTTTACTATTATTTTAATAATTATTGATTCATGAGATGTTCATTAGTAATATAAATTTTGTATGAATGTATTTATATGTGATATAAATTATGATATATGAGATATACATATATATAGGATATACAAGTTAATAGCGTATTGAATTTTATTTATGTGTTTCATGCTCGTTCTTTATATAATTTTGAATTATTTGTTACATGTGATGTAAGCAAAATTAGGACTATGCATATAAATAATTTAAACTAAATTATCATGCTACATGTGATTTGATCACCACATTATTAAAAGTTGTTTTGATAACAGTACCCTCTCACTAAATTTGAGTTCTTAAATAATAGAATATAAGATATTTTATTGTATAGTTATCCATCAAAATAAATACTTTTATTTATTTCTTGTTTACAAGGAACGACCTGCCAACCAGGAGACTTGTAGTTCGAGAATAAATTAAAATCATTTATTGCATTAGATGCACGGGCAAAAAGAATTATTTAATTTTTATGCTATCGCCTGGCCAACCCGGGGAATATGAAATTTAAATGATTCTTTGTTGTTATGATGGTTAAACTCAACTATGTGAATAGAAATGACCTTCCAACCAGGGGGCTATTTGACTTAAAGCTACTTAAGAAAATTGTATAGAGATACAATTGGAAAGAGTACCTACCTTCAAAGTATGTGTGAGAAACGACCTGTCAACCAAGGGCTCATATATATTGTTGAAGGATTCCTTTAATCCACTAAAAGAAATAGAGATTTCTTACATCATAATGAGGGTATATGATAATTAGTGAAAATATCATTCAGATAAAAGTCCATATTTTTATGATACATGTAAATATGTTCTATATTATTGCCTTTACTTTTGTACTTTGCATTTCTCAATATGTCTGCTATCTCATTACATGAAATACTTGATGCTAATAAGTTGGTAAAATCAACGTTGATGACTGGTATATAAATTTGAGAATTATTTTTATGCATGAAAAGCTAATTGATGTGATCGATAAGCTTGACAAAATAGTTCCCATTTGAGAATGATGCTAGGGCATGAAAATTTATCTGAAATTTTGGAAGAATGTCGTCTTGCCATATGCATTATTCTCGATTCTATGAGTTTTGAACTTCAGAGAAAATATTAGGATATGAATTCAAAATAAATTATTGAATATCTTGAGAAGATATTTAATTAGTGTAAGGTACACAAAGTAAAATAATTAGATACTAGTTATCTAAGATTTTATTTGAATCTAAGTTGACTATAATTTTTCAATTGAGCACGTGTCAATTATATGAATGATATGATTGAACAACTTGGGAAGTTGAGGTGCAAATTGAGAAAAGAGTTTCTCAAAGATTTAATTTTTCAGTCACTTTTCAAATTTAAAGTAGAATGTTTTCACTGAAAGAATAAAGGACATTGGAAGAAGAATTGTGAATAGTTTCTTACAATTCTAAAAGACAAGAAATAAGGTAAGACTTTAATGAAAATTATTTTCATGAGTTTATTTAACCACTACTGATTCTTCATTATTGTTAATGTTGAAGGAGTTCAATATAAGTAGAAGGTAAATAAAAGAAAAGTTAATATACAAGTTGTAAATGGTGAAAAAGTTACAACATCAGTTGTATGATAAATTTCTCTTGCAAAGCAAAATACTTATGTTGAAAAATTATTATCATGTTCCTAAATATGTTTCGAACATAATTTCAGACAATCAAGGTTGTAGCATTATTTTTAATAATAGCATATTCTCTTTTTTTGATAATGATGAATTATATGAGAAAAACTATTTTCAACATGGTATTTATGTCTCACCTAATGTGAATGCTAATTCGATTATGCATGTTTCAAGTCTTAAGAGAAAAAGAGATAATCATGTAATCGTCTAAACTTTGGTATAGTAAGCTTGATCATATTGCAGAGAAGAGATTTAATAAGTTGTACAAGAAAAGTTATCTTGATAAATATGATTATGAATCATACCCAACTAATAAATCTTATTTCAAAGGCAAAATTATCAAATCTTCATTTACTGAAATTGGTGATAAAGCTTCAGAATTATTGGGACTAATTCATACAGTTGTTTATAAGTCCATGAGAATTCAAATCAAAGGTAGATATTCTCAATATATAACCTTCATTGATGATATATAAATTTGTGTGTATCTTATGAAACTCAAATAAGAATCTCTTTAAATGTTCAAAAGATTTCATAGTGAAGTTGCCAATAAACTTGTGAAAGTATCAAGATACTAAAGTTTCATAGATGTTAAGAATATTTTATTAATGATTTACTAAATATCTCAAACAGAATGAGATTCTCTCACGATGAACGCCTCCAGCAACGCCATAACATATTGGTGTATTTGAGTGAAGGAATTGAACCATATTAGATATGGTGAAATTATTAATGGAGTTCACTGATCTTCCAAGAAACTTATGGGAATATGCTTTAGAAGCATCAACATACTTACAAAATAAAATTCTCGCTAATTCAGTCTCTGCAATACTATATGAGATATGGAAGGAACATAAGCTTAACTTTAAACAAGTTAAAGTTTGGAGTTGTCCAACTTATGTTAAAAGATTGTAATCTAATAAACTTGACTCAAGATTTGATAAGTGTAGATTAATTTGGTATCCCAAAGAAACTATGTGATATGATTTCTATCACCCTTATAACCATAAAGCGTTTATGGCAAGAGGAGCAACCTTTTCGAAAAAAGAAATTCATTTTTAAAGGAGAATGATGGTGTAGAAATAGAACTTAATGAAGTTCAAGAAACTAGTGAATCAACACAAAATCAAGAACATGAGATACAAGTTGAGGAACCTTTATTGGATGTCTTCAAGTTGACAAGGAAGTTGTCATATTCAATGGTTGAAGTTCAAGAACTTAATAAAGTTCATGAATAGGTTAATGAACCAGTTCTAAATCAAATTGAACAACAATTAATTTCAATATAAAAGTGAGCAAGTTGTACATGAACCTCTTAGAAAGTTGTAGACAATATCATACACCAAATATATTGAATCTAGTGGTACAAGATAATGTCTTAGATGAGATTGATCATAATGATGATAATCCAAAGACTTATGAAGAGGCGATATAAAATTCCATTTATGAGATTTGCTAAGTTACAAAGGTCCTTTTCTGAACTAAAGCAAATATCTCAAAAATTAAAATGTTCACTTTAACAAAACAAATGTTAGATGTGAAGATGAACTTTGTATGTACAAGAGATTAGTGAGAACACGACTATTTAGTTAGTAATGTATAGTCATGCATATTAATACTTATAACTAATATTTATTTATTTGAGAAATATATAAATATTAAAAATGTCTCACACGAGAATCTAATTATGAGTTGGATGAACTATGTGCACTTTAAAAGTCTATGCAACTTCAATTTAGAATAAAGTTGCCCTAATAGAAAGTAAGAACTAATCGAAAGTGACATATGTAGAATCCATTAGGAATGAGACTTCTAAGTATTTCATGAAAACTTGATAAAAGTAGCTCATTTATTGAGAATAAATTTCTATAGAGATAGATGATCTATGGAGATAGATCTAAGAAGCTGCTTAAGTTTCCTAGCAGACTCATTCACTAAAGCTATTGGTGCAAAGGAGTTTGACCAGGCACAAGTGAAAATTGAGAATAAAGTACTTTAACGATTGACTCTAGTGCAAGTGGGAGATTGTTGGGGATATAGTGAATATTCCCTAGATCCAATCTCACTTGTGATGATTTGAACATACTTTATAAATATTATTTGATATAAATATATGGCATCTAATATTCTTTTTTATAGTTATATTCAATTGTTTGATTAATATGATAAGGTCCTTGATTAAGTTTTGGGATTTGACATCATGATGGAAATCATGATAATGAGAGTCATGTTTCTTATAACTTAATCTAAAATTGTTCTTGATCCTAGGATTACTAATTGGAATATTAGTGATCCGGTTAGATCAATATGTATGTGGTGGTCTTTATAAGATAAACATTAGTTGATCTCATTAACTAAATCACATATATAGATGATGCATATGGAGATATGATCATTGAACAGACTCACCAGATAGTTCCTAATGGTTAGAATTATCATAAACTGTCACTAGGATATTATTTTGAAGAATGTGATGTAAGAGTTTTCTTTGACCTGAGATCGTCATAGTAATTAACAAGTTATTTATTATACTTTGATACCGGACACTCATGTCCATAAGAAAATGGTTGAAAGGATATTGGGTATGATTAGATGCTTGTAGAATTAATGATTGATGCAAGATGGAATCTGTCAACTCTTGGTAATGAGTTTAAGATCTATGTTGTCATGTATTATAAACGACTAATCAAGACCTTGGCCAGAGAAATTGAATGAAAGAAGAAAAGAGTTTCTTGGGTCATTCAATAGTCGATTATAATCTGACATGCACACATAGTTGATCACCTATTGGGATTTGACAGTTAGACCATATCCTAGGGTGATCCGGAGCTATAAGGACAGAAGGAAATACTACATTATTATTCTACAGGTTCTTGAGAGTAAATTGTATACTTCATGCTATCTATCCGTTAAGGAGTGTTGCTAGAAGCCAACTTTGATTAATATATTAATATGGTCAATTTACTACCGGCTTAGTTTTGAACCTATGGGGTCGCACACTATCGAGTGTCCCGGTCTTTGTTAATGGGTTAGTTATTTTATTATTTGATAATTAAATTAGAGAATTTAATTAGTCAAATAAATAAAGTATTATCCAAATGGAATATTACTATATTCTTCGCTAGCACTGAGAATATAATTAATATTGTGAATAAATTGAAGTGTTCTATTTAAAATAGAAAATAAATTATATGTCTTAATTATAATATATATGTGATATATAATAAATATAAATAAGGAATAAAAATCAATTTGGAATTGATTGTATGGAAAATCAATTAAGGAAACACTTGAAGCTCAAGATGGAAAGTCCATATATGAGTTGCACGCTGCAATTCCAATTTGGAATTAAATTGAGATTCTTGTTGTTTGCCGACATCACGTGGCCGAAATTGAATTGGATTCAATTGTTGTGCTTTACGTGAATCTCCTAAGTCTCTTTAGGAATCTAACTTTTTTATCTTGAAATTTTTCATAAAAGTTTAATTATGAAATTAAACTTTTACCCTAAGTAATTGTCACCTTAACCAAATAGGAGAAAGGGTTATAGGTGATTCTATGTAAAGGATGATGGAAAAAATTCCATGGTAATTTTTTTTTGGTTCATGAAAAAGATTTTCATTATGAGAAAAACACTTCATTGAAAGTGTGTGAGTTATACACCAAATCAAGAGATAAAATATAATTGACAAGAAAATAGTTTTCTTGTTCTGTTTATTGTGAGTTGAGATTATTGAGAAAAACTCAACACAATATTCATATTTGATTTGTTCGCGAGTTTCGTTGATAAAGGAGTTGATATCCAAGATCGATCTCGGTGTAGATACGCATAGAGTCTTTGTACTATCGAAGAAGCTTCCAACTATGACTGTCATCACCAAGTTTGTCTTGAAACCTATTCTTTATATATTAATAAATTTTAAACACAAGTAGATCTGTCTAGGGTTATTTTTGTCTTTTGATGCGTGTTATGAACACCCTGCAATCCTACAGATACTTCACACTAAGCCAATCAATGATAAATCTATCATCATAGATAAGAAAATAAAGTTCTCGTTGCAGGGTGGGCTTGACAAATAATGTAACGACCGGACCCATCGTTACCTTAAGAAATCGAATTATTTCAGAAATTAAATTAAGTACGTTGTTTAAAGTAGGGTGACGTAAGGGGGAAATTTCTGTTTTAATTGAAATGACCAAGGCTGACATCACTCTGCTAT
Source organism: Jaltomata sinuosa (assembly GCA_003996215.1). Taxonomy (NCBI): domain Eukaryota; kingdom Viridiplantae; phylum Streptophyta; class Magnoliopsida; order Solanales; family Solanaceae; genus Jaltomata; species Jaltomata sinuosa. The sequence continues at coordinate 643,728 of QJPP01007531.1, forward strand.
AGCGGTAATTATTCCGCTATAGCAGGACCGCTATAGCAGAGGGCTAACCACCATAGCGGAGTGACGGGAAACATAAGCTCAGAAACGGGATTTTATTAAAAAGCTTCTCCTCCTCAGTTAGAAAACATACGAGGATTTCTCCAAAAATCCTTCCATGCTGCTCCAAGGCTAGGGAATCATGAGGATAAAGGGTCATGGCTGGAGGGATGCGGAACAATGAATTTCAGGACCATCATTCAGCCGAAAACGCCTTCACAGAGCCAGAAACATGCGGTTGCAGCTGCGTGGCGTCCAGGTAGGCTAGGTTTTCATGAGTTGTTAGACCCGCTTACATTCTTTACTTGTTATATAGTGGAATGGAGAATTCATGTTGTAGGCCTCCGGGCACGGAGTCTGATGGAGTTGGTATTAGTTATGAGTGAGCTAAGTCTTGGTTGAAATGAACTGTGGATTGATTGTAGTTAATTGAGGCTGTTTATATTGTCTTGGTATGCTAATAATGATAGACTCAGGGACCGGAATGTCAGAAAGGTTCGGGAAACCAGGGATTGCAAAGACAACTAGGTGGATATGAAAATGGGAAACTCCTAGGTGGAGTTTCGGAAATGCGAAAGGCATGTTAAGAAATCTTTGGTTGCTAAGGGCTAAGGGTGAAAACTCATATTGTTGTTATCTATGTATGTCCCGGATTAATGTGGTGGTTAAATTATGTTAAAAAGGAAAACCCATTCATTATGTGACAAGGGTGAGTGTGTTTAGTCTTCGTAAGAAGGTGAAGGTCCAACTATATACCCAGAATAGGGGGTAGGTGATGGCTTACGATTTTTATGAATGTTGTATGTGCTTGTACTCTTATCTAAGTGGTTGTATGAATTGCATTGCTTAGAGGGATTGTGTAGAATGTCTAAGGGTCTTGTTTTATAGTTTGTGAGTTGAACGGTGTGTACTTGTTGGTTTACAAGTTGTGTGTTCATATATTGACTATGGATTGTTGACATTCGATTGGCTTGGGTATACAGGTATACTAACGGTTGGCACGGGTACCACGCCTGGTACAAGTAAACTAACGGTTGGAACGGGTACCACTCCTGGTACATGTATAACAAATGCTTGGCACGGGTACCATGCCTGGTACGAATTACTAATGGTTGGCTTGGGTACCACGCCTGGTACGGGTTTACTTTTTTGTATCATTGCATTATTACTGATTGCATTGCATTGACCGGTATTGGTTTCGTGAGTGGACGGGGTTGCCTTGTTGAATTGTGATATTGGTTGGGGGTCCTTGAGTGATCGGGAATTTTGTTATATATGTTGAATTGGTCTTGGTTTAGCCTGGGTTATCTATTAATACTTAGGTGTTGTTTAAAGGGGATCTTGGGGTGGATCCGGGCTATACGACAAGGGTTGTGTTGGTTATGTTATTGATTTGATCATATTTATAAAAGTGATTTACATGTGGTTGGTAAACTAGGGAAATGGCTGAAAGTTTTACATGGTGTGACTAGCGGGTAATATCCTGGGAGGAGTTGTTTAGGGATCCGGGGCGGGTCTGGGTTACTTGTGCGTAGTGGGTCTAGTATGATAGGGTCTGGGTTGTTCTTGGAAGCATATTCATGGGGGTTGACTAGGTCAACGGTGAGGCAGTTAGAGTTGGATTTAGCGGTTGGGCTAAGGATTGTGTGACTTGGGAAGTCCAAGGGCTGTGTGTGACTTGGGAAGTCTAAAGGTAGTCTGACTTGGGAAGTCTAAGGGTTGTGTGACTTGAGAAATCTAAGGTTAGTATGACTTGAAAAGTCTAAGGGTAGTGTGACTTGGGAAGTCTAGGCTTAGTGATGTTTTGGAGAACCAGAGAAAGAGGGGGTTGGCAGTAGAAGGAATAGAAAGGGTTGAGGTAAGGGGTGCGAGTGAACAATCGGTTGAGATCGGGTCTGGTAAGGGGAAATGGGCGAAGGATGGGGTTACTTTGTTTATTTTCATGCTTTCCCTATTTTCTTATATGATGGTAGGAATGAATTCGGGTCGACCGATGATGCCTACAAGTACGTGTGGTTGTACTAACTCTACTCTTGTTATACCTTTTTGGTATAGTCTGGTTGCAGGGCTGGTGGTGTTTCATAGGTACATGACGATGGTGATCTCCAACAGCTTCTGTCCTTCGATTCCATGACGAAAGTTGTTTCTCTTTTACATGTTCTGTATAATCTTGTAGTAGCTCTTGTACCTGTTTTGACTAGGTCCTAGGGAGGGTGATTTATATTTTAAACTGTTTTCTATTTTCAAATGTTGTAATAACAAGGTTTTCATAATAAAAGGAAAGGCTATTTTTACTACTTCCTATTTTTCGTAAGTTATCTGTTGGACATGAGTGAGGGTTCGTCTATCTGAGTGGTTAAAGTAGGCGCTCGCACAGCTCGGGAGGTTGGGTCGTGACAAATAAAAGTAGGTAGTTCAAAAGCAGTATGAAATGGATAAATTAAAAGATGATAAGAGATACCCAAATGATATGTCAGGCCTTCATAGTTAGATATAGTAGCTTATCGATCAATCTTTGATAAGCTTCTTGATCAGTGAAGAGATCAATGTTTGTAGTCTTTATGTCAGTTGTAGTAGTATTGATAAAGATATCATATTTCTTTGTAGTTAGCTTGATGTTGATATCAATATGGATTACTGCTAGTTTTGAGACACTAAAACCTAACTCAGAGATAAATTCTAAGGCGTATCTTCTTTGATGTATAAGAATACCATTTTGGACCTAGCAAATTCAATTCCTAAAAAGTACTTTAGCTCCCCCAAATACTTAATCTCGAATATCTTGTTTCATCTTGTTCTTGGTTTTCTCAATAGATGAGTACAAAGACTAAGCATGTTGCTGTCTTCTTGATGAATAAAGAATGGTCATGCTCTTCTGTTTGAACTGAAATTTCAGTAGTTGAGCATTCCACTGTCTAGGGGCCTACTTCAACCCATAAAAGGGTTTGATCAGTTTACACAGTGGATGTTTCTTCTCATGAATCCTTGAGGTAGATTCATATAAATTTTATCATACAAATCTTCTTATAAGAATGCATTGAACACATTCGTTTGATGGATATTTCAATTTCTTTGTGCTTCAATGATTAAAATAGTTCTGACAGTTTTCTTCTTCATAATTGGACTGAATGTCTCGTGGTAACCAATCCTCTCCTTTTGGCTATAACTTTTGGCAACTAATACTACCTTGAATCTCTCAACTTTTTTTGTGGATTTGTACTTTATTTTGTATATTCACTAATACCCTATTGGTGTTTTAGCTACAGAAAAATTCACTATATCTCAAGTATGATTATCTTGTAGGACATTGATTTCAAGTTTTATGGCTTCTATTCATTTAGGTGTAACGACCCTTCTTGTCATTATGAGTGAGCTATTCGTGCAAGAAATTGGGTTAGAAATCTTTCGAGTTGGTGAGTTGAAAATTTTGGGCTAGGCTAGTCTCGAACGAAATCTGAGCGAGGTGAGGTCTAGAAAAATCCGGGGAAGGATTGGGTGAAATGATTAAGTCTTAGCTTATTTTCTTATTAGCTAAGGCATTAAGGAGTCCATAGGACTTTTCAGAACTGAATTCGGGTGAGTAGGACTCTTGATATTAAACTTGACGTAAATAGGTTAGTCCAGAACATCATGGTTTGAGGATGTATTATGAAATGGACAAAACTGGAAGAATTTTCGAGTTTCAGCATCGCCACACCCATTGTAGCGGGTGACAGACTGCTACTATGATACCGCTATAGCGGAAATTCTTTTGCTATAGCGAGAGTCAGAGTCGGTCAACTACGCTATAGCGGGAGACTGCCGCTATGTCAGTGCGGCAATAGCAGGATTGGATCGCTATAGCTGAACTAATTGTTGTAAATACAGAAACTTCCCTAAAAATGCTCATTATTTCACAAAAGTGTTTTGGGGAAGGCAAAGACAATTTTGGGCAAACTCTATTGATTTTCCACTAAAATTATTTGTTAACGTAAGTATTTTATTCTCGTAAACTAGTATTTCAATTTTTATGACTTAGAATTGTTAGTTACATGTTAAACACTATAGACAATGTCTTAGGGATCCTTGGGTGATTCGGGTTACTTGAATGGCATATGGTGTCACATATATTGTTGTTGTTGTAGTTTTTGACACATCTCTTGTCCTATTTTACTAAGTTATAATTATTTGTCCATATTTCTCATATTTGGAGTTGACCGATGATCCTACCAGTACACTGCTATTTTTGTGTACTGATACTGCACTTGTTCTTCTTTTGTTGAGTACAAGGCATATTCCGGTGGCTGCTACACGACCTCAGTTGTAAGTCAGACGCTTCCAGAATTCAAGGGTGAGCTTCTTCTTTCGGACTACCATGGGTTCACCTATCCTTGTTCTAGTTTATTGTTCAGACTCAAACTTCTTTTATTATTGGGATTGCATCCCTGTATCCTAGACTTATGTTAGATATTTTGGTACACGACTTTCAAATTCTAGGGAGTATTTTTTGCAGGAAATTTTATCATTTATTTTAGCTATGAATCTTGATTTTAATTAATGCAAACCGATTTTAGCTGCTTAGTTTGATAAGTGTTGACTTGGGTACTGGTTCGCTTACCAGGGGTTTAGGGTGGGTATCACTCGCGGTAATTTAGATCGTGACAATAACAATCTTTTTGTGGAGATTGAATATTCTTGGCCCATCCACTTCATTGATTTTTTCAAACATATCTTTCCATGCAACCTTTGCATTTGAGGCATATATTATGTCTCAAAGAAATCTTTTTGACACGGAGTTCATAACCCAAGATAGGATTATGATATTTACTCATTCTCAGTTTTCATTTAATTCCAATTTTTTTTAATCGATTCTAGATGTTTGAATGATCAAACTAGAATCTTGAGCTTGAGTCCCGATGGGTTCACCATTGATGCTTTAACAACCATTTTTAATTATTCATAGTTTGAATCAAGAACATAGAATGCTTCGCAAAAATTGAATTACAAAATCAATCAAACTAAGATTACCCGCGTGAATGCTCTGAAACTATGTAATAAATTGAATATCAAAGAAGAACAAAGAACCTTAATTGAAGACGATAAAAGCAGAGAAAAGAGAATTCATAAAAAGAGAAATTATTGGAGTTTAGATATGAAAAGTGAATGGAAAATGGAGAGAATAGAAATGGAGGGAAAATGAAATATTTCTTTTGCTTTTGTAAAGAGAATTTGTACCACATTAATGGTGGAACGGAAATTTCTACCTTTTCTTAAAGAGTTGAGAAGAAGACAAGCCTCACGTCGTCGTCATCGTTGGCTCGGCTTCTGCTTCGACTTCGGCTTCGGCTTTAGCTTTGAATTTGCCAAAGATCGATCGAGAGATTATTTTCTTGGACAAAGTTTATTTAAACTTAATTGTTTAAGCCAAATGTCTAATTCAGAATATTTCTCCATGTGCGAGCTGCACTTTGTCTTGTGCGAAACGCACGTCAAAAGAGACGCGTCTTTTTGACTCACTATTTTGTGACATACGAGGGACATGTAACACACATAATAGCTTGTGCGTTTTGCACGTCACATCGCACATCACGTCCAGTGCTGGCAGACTTACTGGTTTTGTATGCGACGGGACGTGCGACGCACACTTCTTGATGTGCGAATCGCACGTCGTCCTGTCGTATATGAAATAGTGCAACTTTTCTGAACCTTTGCTTTCTTTCTGAAGCAATGTTTTTTGGCTATAAATATTTATTTTTTCCTCAGATATGGAGCACGAAATTAAGTACTATTTGAGTACAAGAAACATATATATATATATATATATATATATTTCTACATTTCTTGTAATTCAAGTGTGATTTACTACCGTTGAGTGGTTCGCCGATCAATAGAGTTTGAGGTACCGCTATTTATTGATGCTAATCATTCTATCATGGGAGGATATATTCCATCAACCTAGGGTGCTTGAGGGAAATAATTTCCTTAAGGACACACTGTGTATTCAGTGGGCTCGATTTCTTCTTCATCTCTTTTCTACAACTATTTTTCGTAAATAGTTTGATTCCTTATTTGTACTTACTTTGTTTAAGTACAGATTTTATTTATCACCTAAATAACAATCTTAAGGAAATTATTATTTAAAGAAATCCTTAAGATAATAATCTTAAGGAAATTATTTATCTGTATTTAAAGTTTTTGTAGATTAAAACCTTTTGATTTTCTACTCTGTTTGAATCTTTGTTCTGATTTGAAGAATATAAAAACTTCGTCAGAACTTAGAGTTCATTAGGTTGAATGATTCAAAGATATAAAAACTTCATCGATAACTAGAAATAAGTTTGAATAAAGAGATAGTCTTTATTGTTAGTATTCTTATACTAAAGTGTTTGTCAAATTTTTGACAGAAAAATGATGAATGAAATAGAATACCAAAATGATTCTGTTGTGAATAGTGTTGACCCAGCAGTAACAACTATAGCGGCATCAAGTCGTACGAATGTTACACCTTCAATGGCTATGACAAAAAAACCGAGAAAAAATTATGAGTATCGACTTCAAGGTTTGGCAATAGAAGATGTTCTTCTATCTCACAACTCTAAGTCTGCAATGCTTCATAAGTGAGGATGTTCCGGTGTTGGCTGAAGGAACACCGGATAAAGAAAAGTTTGTGGTTACTGAAGCATGGAAATATTCTAATTTCCTATGCAAGAACTACATTCTCAATGGCTTAAAGGATGGCTTGTACAATGTCTTTAGCGTTTGTAAGACTTCAAAAGAGTTATGAAACGCTCTTGAGAAGAAATATAAAACTGAGGATGCCAGACTGAAAAAGTTCGTGGCTGCAAAGTTCTTGGATTTTAAAATGGTTGACAGCAAGACTGTCATGTCACAAGCCCAAAAATTATAAGTCATCATTCATGATCTCCTTGCGGAAGGTATAAACAATATTACTACCTTCGTTGTTAGTTATTCTGAATATGTGGCTAACATTAACCTTACTTTTAAAGGTATGGTAACAAATGAAGCTTTCAACTAGCAGCTTTTATCGAAAAGTTGCCTCCTTCATGGAGGGACTTTAAGAACTACTTGAAGCATAAGCGCAAGAAAATGACTCTTGAAGACTTGATTATTCGTCTTAGAATAAAAGAGGACAACAAGGCTGCAGAAAAGAAGTCTCGTGCAAGTTCAGCAATATCAAGAGCAAATATTGTTGAAGAAGCACCAACAAACAAGAAAAGAAAGAATCCTTCTGGACCAAAGAATAATCCGCCAAAGAAGAAGTTCAAAGGCAACTGTTATAACTGTGGTAAGGCTGGTCACAATCTTTAGATTGTCAAGCTCTAAGGAAAGGCAAGAATGTGACGACCCAACCCGTCGTGAGTGGCACCCACCCAACCCCCAGATGAGCGAACCAATAGAGTTCAACCCTTGCCTAGACTAACAGCCTAAAACCAGCAAGCAAAAAGTAAACTAACAATCAAACAATTCAATAACTAAACATAATTATTATCCTGCGGAAAATACCTCCTATGAACTGAAAGTCATTGTACCAAACATCAACACCAAATATCTAGAATACAGGGATGCAATCGCAAAAGACAAAATGAAACAAGTATCTCACCCTTGAAAGTCAGAAATCGTCGGTGCTAGATGCGAGGTCGCGTCTTAGTCGCTGGTAGATTTCCTGTACTCACCAAAAGAAAGACAAGTGTAGTATCAGTACACCACCACTTTGTACTGGTAGGATCATCATCCAGTTTCCAAGTAAACAGTATATATAACAGTACAACATATACAAGTAAATATAAGGAAAATATGCAACAAGTATACAGGCCCTAGACTACAAGTCTCTACCTACCTTGTCCCAGCATGAAATCCATCTCTTACAGTTCTATACCACGAACATGAGCCATATGCTATACCCTTTAGTCTAGCCCAGACTCACCCTAGAATCCCCTCTAGACACATACCAAAGTAATGATTCAACCCGGCCTAAACCAAGACCAACACAACAGTTAAATAAGTTCCCGGCCACTCAAGGATCACCAACAATAGCCCCTTTAACTAGACAACCCGGTCCACTCACGAAACCAATACCAAGTATCACATTCAGTAAAACAACCCGGCCCACTCACGGAACCAATACCAAGTATCACATTCAGTAAAACAACCCGGCCCACTCACGGAACCAATATCAACCAATGCAATACAATAGTCAATGAAACAATGCAAGATGCAATAAAGTAAACCCTTACCAGGCGTGGTACCCATGCCAATCGAATGTTATACCCGTACTAGGCGTGGTACCCATGCCAACCATGTGTTATACCAGTACCAGGCGTGATACCCGAGCCAACCAAATATCAACAAACCACAATCAATATATGAACACACACAATTTCCCTAAGCCATGTAATGCATACAATCACTTAGACATGTGTACATGAATATACACATTCCCAGAAAATCATAAGCCATCAACTACCTCAAAATATTCCAAGCTCTATTCGACCCGAGATTTCTCGTGTTCTGGATTCCTCTCTCGTTCTTGGTCTAAAAACAACACACATGACATATAGTTAACACCCAAGGCCTGTACATTACCCAAACTATACTAAATCCCCAAACCCCAGGCCACCCATGATCATCCCACTCCTTTCCTTGGCTTTTTCACCATTAATTCTCCTAGTTCTATTATCTTTTACGGATAAAACAGGGAATTAAACAACCTATGATCATAATAATGTACTTTAATCCATACCCAAGAACTCACATGCTTGGAATCCCCTTCCTTCCCCGAATTCCACCATCCCTAGTTTATTCTAACCTTCCCCAAATTCCCTCCTAGCAATTCTATCAGGAGTTCTACTTACCCAAATGCGAGTCTGAAAATTCCCCCGAACTCTTTTATGTCTTGGCTACGTGGAAAACTAGCTCAATCCAAGACACCTAAACCCATCTTTACCCGGTTTTCCCTAGACTCTACCTCGCTCCAAAATTGGCCGAGGCTAGCCAGCCCAGAATTTCAAACTCCCAAACCTAGAGTTTTCTAACTCTAAAACTTAGCACGATTGGACTACCCATAAAGATGGGCCCGGTCGTTACAACAGATATCAATTTACCCATTGTTCATCCCTGAATAGTCAAACCCGAAATTATAGAAATAAAAGGAAAGAAGTAGTACCTGAATCCTCAAACAATAGAGGTTACTTGTCCCGCATGTCCTTCTAGGTTTCCCAAGTGGCTTCCTCAATCGGCCGATGCTTCCACTGAACCTTCACCATATCAATCACCTTTGTCTTCAGCCTCCGGACATCCCGAGCAAGAATCAACAAAACCAGTTCCTCCTCATAACGAAGATCCTTATCGAAAAGTATCTCATCCCACTTGATGATGTAGTCCCCATCCCCATGGTATCGCTTAAGCATGGATACATGGAATATAGGATAGATGCCTGACAAACTAGGTGGCAGTGCTAACTTGTAAGCCACTGGCCCCATAATTTCAAGCACTTCAAACGGACCGATGAACCTAGGGCTAAGCTTGCCCTTCTTACCAAACTGCATAACCCCTTTCATTGGCGATACCTTTAGAAATACTTGTTCACCAACCTGAAAGCCCATGTCTCGGACCTTGCGATATGCATACTCCTTCTGCCTGCTTTGAGGAGCCAACAATTTTATTTGTATGCCCCTTACCTTTTCCTGCACTTCCTTCACTAAATCTACGCCCAGAGACTTCACACCACCTTTCTCAAACCACCCAACCGGTGATCTGCAGTTTCTCCTATACAGGGCCTCAAACGGTGCCATATCGATACTGGAGTGGTAGCTATTATTGTACGAGAATTCGCACAACAGTAGAAATTGGTCCCATTGACCACCGAAGTCCATTACACATGCTCTCATCATGTCCTCCAGTACCTGAATCATTCTCTCCGACTGACCATCAGTCTGAGGATAGAAGGTTGTGCTAAAAGTGAGTTGTGTACCCAACTCTTTATGTAACTTGCCCCAGAACCTAGAAGTAAACTGCGTACCCCTGTCTGAAATGATGGACAGTGGTACCCCATGCAGTCTCACAATATCACAGGTCTAACCCCGCCCCAAAACAAAACTCACAGACACATAAGAATATGTAGAACCTGGGTCAAATAATATCGAAGCCATTTTATCACAGACAAGACTAGTACCTGTGATCACCGCATCTGAGGCTTTTGCCTCAGTCCTTCCTGGAAAAGCATAGCAATGTGCCCGATCATCAATCCGGGCAACTTCCCAGGCTGGTTGCACCGCACCCCTGCCTGCGCCACCGTTCCCTCTGTCTCCTCGGCCTCCCTAAAAATTACCTCGCCCAACTTATGAGTGACCCCTAACATTACCGCCTCTGCCTGTCGGAACCACTGCTCTAGTCTGCTGCTGACCCTGATTACATGTCTGTCTATGTGGACACTCCCTCTTAAAGTGGCCCAACTCACCACAATGGAAGCAACCACGATCAAGAGTAGGTCTGCTAGCTGATGTATAGGATGCTCCCTGGCCTCTAGGAGCTGAAGACTGAGCTCCCTGATGACCACCTGTTGTAGCTGGCAGAGCTGACTGAATAAGATGGGCCGGATAAGTCTGTTAATGATGGCCCCAGGAGTATGAACCACTATAGTTTCCCTTATTTCGGGGCTTCTTGGCTAAAGCCTTAGCCTGCCCCGCTTTCCTAACTCCCTCAATCTTCTTCACATATCCACCACATCATTAGAACCCTTTCCTGAAGAAGTCATATGCACTGACAGACCCTTGACAAACAAACGGACATGTTCCTCCTTGGAACCCAACATCTGTGTAGCAAAATGAGACAACGCATGGAACATAGCCTCATAAGCTGAGACCAACATGCTACCCTGCTCCAAGTTTAGAAACTCATCCTTCTTCCGATCCCTCAAAGTACGGGGAACGTACTTCTCTAGAAACAACGCATGGAACTGCTCCCAAGTCAGTGGAGGTAGGATAGAAGATCGACACTCAACATGAGACCTTCACCACTGCTTGGCATCACCCTGCAGCTGAAAAGTGACAAACTCCACCCCATGCTGACGTACAATACCCAGCTTGTGCAACCTCTCATGGCAATCCAGGATGAACTCATAGGCATCCTCCTTGTCTGTACCCTGAAACATCAGAGGTTTCAGCTTAAGGAACTTAGTCAGTATCTCATGCTCATTACCTGTCATCACTGGGCCTAGCATTGGCCTGAGGAGATCATTTGTGACCGAAGCTGCATCCATCCTTGGTGTAGTAGTAACTATTGGCTGAGTATCCAAGGCCTGATTTGCATAAGCTGCTAGTAAAGCTCCAGCACCAACCAACCCATTCAGAATATCCCATGTCTTCCTAAAAGCTTCCGGTGTCATAGTAGGAAGGCCTGCACCCCTAACCGGTGCCGCCTCCTCCTGAGCCCCTCCATCCTCTACAACCACTTCTTCTACATCCTCAGCCACATGATCCTGAGGTGGGGGAGGGTTTACCTCACGTGTACCAGCATCTCGAGCTTTACCCCTGGCGGGTGCGGCTCCAGCTCGTCCCCTGTCTCTTCCCCTACCTCTGTTGCTAACTAGAGGGCTTGCTACTGGGACCGCTGGCCTTGCTCCGTTATTTCTTGTAGTAACCATCTGCGGACAAAAGAGTAAATGAGGTTAGATATCAATTTGTATCACCAGATACCAATTGGAATCAAGTTATAGCATGAAGGAAAGAAGGAAGATATAGTTTTTCCTAAAGCCCCATAGCCTCTCGAAGAAAAGTACGGACGTCTCCGCACCGTTCTGAAAGACTCTACTAGACCTATTTGGTATAACGAGATCAACGAACCTAGGCTCTGATACCATCTTTGTCACGACCCAACCCATCGTGAGTGGCACCCACCCAACCCTCGGATGAGTGAACCAATAGACTTCAACCCTTGCCTAGACTAACAGCCTAAAACCAGCAAGCGAAAAGTAAACTAGCAATCAAACAATTCAATTACTAAACATAATTATTATCCTGCGGAAAATCCCTCCTAGAAACTGAAAGTCATTGTACCAAACATCAATACCAAATATCTAGAATACGGGGATGCAACCCCAAAAGACAAAATGAAATAGTTTTAAGTCCGAAACAAATGTACTGAAACGCTAAGATAATCCAAAGTAGCTCGAAACAAACAGCTGACCCTTGAAACTCAGAAATCATCGGTGCTAGATGCGAGGTCGCGTCTCAGTCGCTGGTAGATTTTCTGTACTCTCCAAAAGAAAGACAAGTGTAGTATCAGTACACCACCACTGTATACTGGTAGGATCATAATCCAGTTTCCAAGTAAACAGTATATATAACAGTACAACATATACAAGTAAATATATGGAAAACATGCAACAAGTATACATGCCCTAGATTACAAGCCTCTACCTACCTTGTCCCAGCATGAAATCCATCTCTTACAGTTCTATACCACGAACATGAGCCATTAGCTATACCCTTCAGTCTAGCCCGGACTCACCCTAGAATCCTCTCTAAACACATACCAAAGTAATGATTCAACCCGTCCTAAACCAAGACCAACACATCAGTTAAACAAGTTCCCGGCCACTCAAGGACCACCAATAATAGCACCTTTAAATTGAAAACTCGGTCCATTCATGAAACCAATACCAAGTATGACATTCAGTAAAATAACCCAGCCCACTCACGAAACCAATATCAACCAATGCAATATAATAGTCAATGAAACAATGCAAGATGCAATAAAGTAAACCCGTACCAGACGTGGTACCCGTGCCAACTGAATGTTATACCCGTACCAGGCATGGTACCAGTGCCAAACATGTGTTATACCCATACCATGCGTGGTACTCGAGCTAACCGAATGTTAATAAACCACAGTCAATATATGAACACACATAACTTGTAAAATCAACAAGTAAAACCATTCAATCACAGACTGTAAACAGGAACCTAGACATTTCACACAATTTTCCTAAGCCATGTAATGCATACAATCACTTAGACATGAGCATATGAATATACACATTCACAGAAAATCATAAGCTATCACCTACCTCAAAATATTCCAAGTTCTATTCGACCCGAGCTTTTCCGTGTTCCGGATTCCTCTCTCGTTCTTGGTCTAAAAAGAATACACAGGACATACAATTAACACACAAGGCCTGCACATTACCCAGATTATACCAAATCCCCAAACTCCAGGTCACCCATGATCATCCCACCCCTTTCCCGGGCTTTTCCACCATTAATTCTCCTAGTTCTATCATCTTTTACGGATAAAATAGGGAATTAAACAACCTATGATCATAATAATGTACTTTAATCTATACCCAAGAACTCACATGCTTGGAATCCTCTTCCTTCCCCGAATTCCACCATCCCTAGGTTATTCTAACCTTCCCCAAATTCTCTCCTAGCAATTCTACCGCATAGGAAACGTAATACAATGATTGGGGAACGAAAACCTTACCTTAGGAAAGAATTTTGATGGAAAAAAGGAAGAAAAATTCCTGGAATCGCCTACCCCTTCTCCCAAAATGAACTTGTGGAAAACTGAATGTTTTGGGAGCTGTTTCTATATTAAAATCTCGTCGGTCTGCTATAGCGGTCCCCGCTCCGCTATAGCAGTAGCCCACCGCTATAGCGATCTTAAGTAGGTTGACCGCCCTTTGACCACCACTATAGCGGTAATTTCTACCGCTATAGCTTATGACCGCGCTCGTCACGGATAGAAAGTCCAGAAATCAGCCAGTTTTGGCCATTTCACAACACACCTGTTTCCCCTGACGTCCTAAAACAACCCCTTCATGTCTAACGCGATTCCGGGAGTTCTACTTACCTAAATGCGATTCCAAAAAGTCCTCCAGACTCCTTTATGTCTTGGCTATGTGGAAAACTAGCTCAATCTAAGACACATAAACCCATCTTTACTAGGATTACCTAGACTCTACCTCAATCCAAAAATGGTCGAGGCTAGCCTAGCCCAGAATTTCAAACTCTCAAACCCAGAGTTTTCTAACTCTAAAACTTGGAACGATTGGACTACCCGTAATGACATACATAGAGTACCTGTAACCCAAAGTTTTATTAATAAGTTCTAGTTTACCGTAAAGCTTATGGGGGTTAGCTATCCTTACAACAAACAAGATAATCAATAGATTACCCCACAACAAAACACAATCTATTTCATATGAGAAATAGAAAGGAAGAAAACCCAACTTAAAATATTTCAAAGTGTGGGGGTGCTTAGACAAAGTCCAAGTTCCTAAACCCAAGAGGATCAAGATAGGATCTGTAATAACCGGGTCCATTATTACGGATAGACCAATCGTGCCAAGTTTTAGAGTTAGAAAACTCCAGATTTGGGAGTTTTAAATTCTAGGCTAGGCTAGCCTCGGCCGGTTTTGGAGCGAGGTAGAGTCTAGGGAAATTCGGGTAAAAATGGATTTAGGTGTCTTGGATTAAGCTAGTTTTCCTTTTAGCCAAGACATAAAGGAGTCCGAGGGACTTTTCGGAATCACTTTTGGGTTAGTAGAACTCCCGAAATCGCGTTTGACGTGAAGGGGTTGTTTCAGGCATCGGGAAAACCAAGTGTGTTGTGAAATGGCCAAAACTGGCAGATTTCCGGACATTTTGTCCGTGACGAGCGCTGTTAGGCATGATAGCAGTCACCGCTATAGCAGCGGTCAAGGGGCGGTCAACTCACTAAAGACCGCTATAGCGGCAGATGACCGCTATAGCGGAGCGGGGACCGCTATAGCGGGCCGATGGGTTTTTAATGCAAAAACAGCTCTCAAAACATTCAGTTTTCACAAGTTTGTTTTGGAGAAGGGCTGGGAAAATTTCAGGCAATTTTCTTCATTCTTTCGCCAAAAATCTTTCCTAAGGTAAGGTTTTCGTTCCCCACACTTTGTAATACGTTTCCTATGCAGTAGAATTGCTAGGAGGGAAACTGGGGAAAGGTTGGAATGACCTAGGGATTATGGAATTCGGGGAAGAAGGGGGTTCCAAACATGTATGTTCTTGGGTGTCGATTTAAGTACATTAAAATGATCATAGGTTGTTTAATTTTCTGTTTTGTCCGTAAAAAATGATAAGACTAGGAGAATTAATGGTGGAAAGCCCAGAAAAAAGGATGGAATGATCATGGGTGGCCTGGAGTTTGGGAATTTGGTATAATCCAGGTAATGTACAGGCCTGTATGTTAATTGTATGTATTATGTGTTATTTTTAGACCAAGAACGCGAGAGGAATCCGAAACACGGGAAAGCTCGGGTTGAATAGAGCTTGGATCATTTCAAGGTAGGTGATGGCTTTCGTATTTCTGTGAATGTGTATATTCATTGTACTCGTTGTCTAAGTAATGGTGTGCATTACATTGCTTAGGGGAAATGTGTGTAATGTCTAAGTTTGGTTTACAGTCTATGTTTGAATGGTGTTTACTTGTTGGCTTTACAAGTTGTGTGTGTTCACATATTGACTGTGGTTATTGACATTCAGTTGGCTTGGGTACCATGCCTGGTATGGGTATAACACATAGTTGGCACGGGTACCACGCCTGGAATGGGTATAATATTCGGTTGGCACGGGTAGCACGCCTGGTACAGGTTTACTTTATTGCATATTGCATGGTGATTTTTGTATTACATTGATTGTTATTGGTTCGTGTGTGGACCGGGTTGTTTTACTTAATATGATACTTAATATTGGTTTCGTGAATGGACCGGGTTGTTATTGAAAAGTGCTATTGATTGGTAGTCCTTGAGTGGCCGGGAACTGTTGTATGACTGTTGAGTTGGTCTTGGTTTAGGCCGGGTTGAACAATTACTTATGGTATTGTCTAGAGGGGATTCCAGAGTGGGTCCGGGCTAGATGGTAAGGTGTGGTTATGGTTTCTTGTTGGTGGAATAGAACTGTAAGAGATGGATTCATGCGGTAACAAGCTAGGTAGAGACATGTAGTCTATAGATGCTTGTGATATTAGTTGCATGTTTTCCATACTTGTTACTGGATTTTGCGTACTATTTATATACTGTTTTCTTGAATACTGGTTGATGATCCTACCAGTACACAGTGGTGATGTACTGATACTACACTTGTCTTTCTTTTGGTGAGTACAGGAAATCTTCCTGCGGTTGAGATGAGACCTCACATTTAGCACCGATGTTTCCGATCTTCAAGGGTGAGCTGTCTATTCGAGCTATCTTGGGATTATCATTAGAGTTTTAGTCCATTTGTTCGGACTTAAAAACTATTTCTTATTTTGTTTGGGGTTGCATCCTCGTACTCTAGATTTGGTATTGATGTTTGGTACGATGACTTTCAGTTCCTAGGTGGGATTTTCCGCAGATAATTAATTATGATAAGTTCTTGAGTAGTTGATCTTATTTTCATTGCTAGTTTACTTTGATGCTTGCTGGTTTTAGGCTGTTAGTCTAAGCAAGGGTGGAACTCTATTGGTTCTCTCATCCGGGGGTTGGGTGGGTGCCACTCACGACGGGTTGGGTCGTGACAGGATCAAAGACTGTGAATTGTATTTTTATTGGATATGTGTCACGACCCAACTATCAGACCGTGCGCGCACCTACTCTAATCCACCTAGATAGGAGAACCCTTACCACCCAAATCAATAGGCAAAGAGGAAAAGAAAATAAATCATGAAATAAAACCCTTTTGAATACATGGAACTTCCTTTACAATAATTTCAGAAAAATAAACGACTTATAAAACTTGCGGAAAATCATTTACAATATGAGACAGCCCTCCCTAGAACCTAGTATAAGTCGGTACAAGAGCTACTACAAGATGATACATAACTGAAGAGGACACAACTCCCACCATAGAAAAGAAGTAGGAGCTGCTGGAAGATCACCGTCATCCTGAACCTGTGAAACATCACCAACTCTGCAACCAAACTATATCAAAAAAAGTATAGCAAGAGTAGAATCAGTACAAACACACGTACTGGTAGGCATCATCGGTTGACCCGAATTCACTCCTACCATCATATATAAATCAAGATAAAATACATCAGTTAAATACTTCAACTCCTTTATCAATCCCCCCCCTTCAGAAACAACCTTCCTAACCTTTTGCTTCCAACTCCACCACCCTAGTCTTATCACTGACGTCTAGGACTTCTCAAATCTCACTTACCACTATGCTTCTCAAGTCTCACTAACCTTTTTCAATATCCGTGTCTATGCCTGGACTACTCTTCCCTTACCCAAGTCAACTGCCTTGACTAGACATTCAGGCTTAACCCGGCTAACTGCCTAACCAAATCACTTATACCCGTAGTATTACTTACCAGTGTCCGGGCTCCTTACGGACCTCTAGGACAACCTTCCAACCTATTTATAACCACCAGTAACTACAACCCCAGACTCTCAGTCTTCCTCCCAATTTATCAACCATACCAAATCCACCTAGCCACCATTGACACATTTCATGATAACTATAGAGTTACATCAAAACCTCTTTTTAATCAAATAACTCGGACCCTCCCAGGGATACCCTAACCACACCTAAATGTTTAACAGGCTACCCCGGTCTACACCAAGACCAACCCTTAGCTTATTAACCACAAGTAATCCATGATCGCCATTGACATACTAAATGACGATAATAGATGTATAATTAACCACCCTTTTTACATAGTCCAGACCCACCCCGGGATCCCCCTAACAATATCTAAGTGATAGCATGACAAACCCGGTCTACACTAAGACCAAATATAAATTAGTATAATATCCCAGCCTCTCATGGATCATATGAAATTTTCACAGTTCAAGAATACAGCCTGGTCCGCTCATGGAACCTTTGCAAGAATACAACAATGCAATAAAATAAACCCAAACCAGGCGTGGTACCCGAGCCATCCATTAGTATACCCGTACCAGGCGTGGTACCCGAGCCATCCATTAGTATACCCGTACCAGGCGTGGTACCCGAGCCATCCATTAGTATACCCGTACCAGGCGTGGTACCCGAGCCAACCGTTAGGAAACCTATACCAGGCGTGGTACCCGAGCTAACCAAATGTCATACAGAATCTACAGTCACTAACAATGAACAATCAAACTTGTAAACCAACAAGCAATAACACCTAGTTTATTTCACAAGACTGATAACAGGACCCTTAGACTTTCCTAACTCATTCCCTAAGTATGCAACTCATACAACAATTAGATAAAAGTACACAAACATACAATGTATATAGAAATCAATAACCATCACCTACCCTATTCCGGATACACAATGAACCCTTAAATCCCGTCCAAAGACTAACCCCGAATCACCCCTTTAAACATGCCATTAGATACCATTATTCTTGATCCTCCTCCTAGGACCGAGATACAACATGGGAAAACCTCCCCTAGCCTTTGAAACACAGCCATTATGATATTCTAATTCTACCAATTCATTTCTCAAAACTTCCGTTCCTTGCATATTAGTTAATTATTAGCCCTTCTTGGTTCCCCGAACCTTCCCGACATTCTAGTACCTGCATTTTATTAGCAAAACTATACAAAAAATAAGTATACACCCAGAATATCACAATGCATAATCACAAATCTACTATTTCTAGTTCAACCAAACAACCCAATAATCTTCCTCCAGACTCCGTGCCCAAAGGCCTAAGCATGGTTTCTCCCTTTCATTCTACACAATAAATAGGAAATGAAAGAGGTCAAATCTACTCTGTGAAAAAAACTGTCACAACCCAATCTACCGGGCCGTGCAGGCGCCTACTCTATGCACCTAGATAGATAAACTCTTACCACTCTTCCAACAAGTAAATGCGGAAAAACTCAAATATAACCATAAATCTTTATTTCTAATACATGCAAACCTTTACAATCTTTTATTCAGGAAAACTTCTTTATAAAGAATACAATGATACCATTTTGCAACTGTAAAATACCCTCCCTAGGACCTAGTTAAAATAGGTACAAGAGCTACTACAGGATTTATATAGAAAAATGTAAATGCGACACAACTTTCATCATGGAATCGAAGGACAGAAGCTGCTGGAGATCACCCTCGTCATGTACCTATGAAACATCACCAACCCTGCAACCAGACAATACAAAAAAGGTATAGCAAGAGTAGATACAGTACTAACACACGTAATAGTAGGCATCATCGGTCGACCTGAATCCACTCATACCATAATATAAGAAAATCAGGAAAATATGAAAATAACCAATATAGCTCCATCCTCCAACATCGCATCACCCTTCTAACTACAACCCAAACCTCGACCCTTCCTGTTCCTTTCGCTGCCAACTCCTTCACTATCAGGACTTCTGAGTCACACTAACCTTAGACTTTCTAAGTCACACTAGTCTTAGACTTCCCAAGTCACTTAGCCTTAGGCTTCCCAAGTCACACTAGCCTTAGACTTCCCAATTCACCTTAGCCTTAACCCAACCACTAATTCCAACCCTGACTGCCTCTCTATTATCCTAGTCAACCCCCCATGACTATGCATCTAGAAATGACCCAGTCCCTGTCAATCCAGACCCACTACTCTGATGGTGCTACTCAAGAGTATCTGGACCTACAAGGGTCCCTAGGCAATTCCCCATCGTGATAATACCAGCTAGTAGTACGACACCTGACTCTCAGTCATTCCCCTAGCTTACTAGTCACCTGTGATCCACTTTTACAACCATGGTCAACAATCCACAATAACAATAATTATACCCCATTAAATATCCCGAACCCATCCTGGATCCTCTCTAGACAATACCTAAGTGTCAACATACAACCCGGTCTACACCAAGACCAATTCACAAATCAATATGATGATAACCCGGCCTCTCAAGGACCATATGCATAATTACAAATCATAAACACAACCCGGTACACTCAGAGAACCATTAGTAAAATGCAATAATACAATAAAGTAAACTCATACCAGGTGTGGTACCCGATCCAACTAGCCAATATTTCCCATATCAGGCATGGTACCCGAGCCAACCGTTAGTACATCCCATACCAGGCGTGGTATCCAAGCCAACCATTTGTATACCCGTACCAGGCATGGTACTCGAGCCAACTCACATAAATCCACAGTCACAAATAATGAACAATCAATACTTGTAAACCAACCAACAATAACACCTAGTTCATTTCACAAGACTGAAAATAGGACTTTTGGACATTCCTAAATCATTGCCTAAGCAATGTAAATCATACGAATACTTAGACAAAGGTACACAAACATACAATGCATACATGATCAATAATCATCACCTACCCTTTCCCCGGGTACATAATTTAGCCCTGACTCCCGTCCGAAGACTAAATCCCATCCACCCCTTGTTAACACATCTTAGTAACTACATTGATTCCAAACCTTTTTGAAGTTAGTTACAAAATGGGAACCCACCCCTTAACTTTGGTGATTCAGACACTCCTTATTATTCTACTCATATGCCCGAACCTTATCTAAGAATTTCTCCATTTTTATTACCCATTTAGTTACCCCAAGCATTTTCCGATTTCCCAAACCTTCCCGATATCCCAATCCCCAAAATCCTGTCATTTTACCATACCAAGACAACGTAAACAACCTAAAATATATTTCATCCTCCCACCATTCAATCCAATCAATTCCTAGTTCAGACATAACCAGCATCGAATCCACCAGACTCCGTGCCCGGATGCCTAATCATGGATTCTCCTTTTCAACTATACAATAAGTACAAATGTAAACAAGTTGATCTACTCAAAGTGAAAACCTAGCCTACCTGGACGCCAAGCAACTGCAAGGATGCGTTTCTAGCTCTGTGAAGGCATTCCCGGCTGAATGATGATCCTGAAATCCATTATTCCATGTCCCGCCAGCCATAATCCCTCCTCCTCATGGCTCCCAAGCCTTGGGGCAACTTAGGAGGGTTTTTGGAGAAACCCTCGTATGTTTTCCAACTGAGGGGAGAAAACATTTATTAAATCCCGTTCTGAGGCTACTGCCTCCCATCATTTTGCTATAGCAGATGGCCTTCTCTCATAGCAGATAAAATATAACTACAATGGAGTGACGTTAGCTCGGATGATTTCTAAAAATCTGAATTTTTTGTCACATCATCCCACTTAATACCAAAAATATTTTAAATCATTCTCGAAATTTCATGATGTCGTCATTCCTGAAATAACGACGGGTTTGATCGTTACAAAAACCTAACCTACGTGGATGCTGAGTAGCTATG
The DNA here is from genome assembly GCA_003996215.1 of Jaltomata sinuosa. Taxonomy (NCBI): domain Eukaryota; kingdom Viridiplantae; phylum Streptophyta; class Magnoliopsida; order Solanales; family Solanaceae; genus Jaltomata; species Jaltomata sinuosa. The sequence goes on from QJPP01007531.1 coordinate 664,996, forward strand.
CCATGCTCTTTCTGGCTCCGTGAAGGCGTTCCCTGGCGATTCTGTAGGCCCGAATCCATAGTTTCGCATCCTTTTAGTTGGAATCCCTCATCCTCATGGCTCCCAAGTCTTGGAGCAGCCTAGGAAGGTTTTTGAAAAAACCCTCATATGGTTTCCAACTGGGGAGGAGAATTCTTTTATTAAAACCCGTCTTGAGGCTACTGCCTCCCATCCCTCCGCTATAGTGGTTGACCTTTCGCTATGGCGGTACCGCTATAGCGGAATAAATACCGCTATAGCAGAATAAATACCGCTATAGCGGAGTGATGTCAGCCCAGACAATTATTAAAAATCTAAAATTTTCTATCACGTCACCTTACTTAATACAATCATAATTTTAATTAATGCTCAAAAAATTTAACTTCGTGGTTCCTAAAATAACGATGAATCCGGTCGTTACAACAGATACTAATTTACCCATCGTTCACCCCCAAATGTTCCCAAATATCAGAAGATGAAAAAAATTAGCCTGGGACCCTCACTGTCCCAGGTGACCGCGTAATTACGAACATACGCAAGTTATCGAAGTTTCCCTTAATTAGTTGCACCAACAAAAAGGAAACATTAATATTTTCCCGCTCTGAAGAGGAATTTCTGAACTACCCAAGGAATATTTCACGGGTCCCTTATTCCGAGTGCCCAAGAAATCGAGGGCCTCGTATCACATTGGAGTGGAGGAATTTGAAAAGACCTGGGAGAACCTTTCCTTTCCAAAAACTGACTGTCGTCTGCTATAGCGGATATTATACTGCTATGATAGTTCTGCTATAGTGGAGTACTGACCGCTATAGCGGTTGGTAACAGCTTGAAGTAGGGGAGAAACAGGTTTTCTCCCCATTTTCTCCTATTTTCAACCCAAACTCTCCCTTTTTCCTCCCGATCACTACGCTTCTGACGTCGGAATTTCTAGGTAACAATCGTAGTCACTTGCTACTTTACTTCCCCACAAGATTATAGATAGCATTGTGGTAGAAAATTGTGATTTGGGGTATACATTGTAGTTAGTTTTTGAACTTGAACTAGAATTAGTTTATTTGCAATTTCCCGAAGTATGGATGCTTCCCTTACATTTACAATGCCTCCCTAGCATTTAGGGCGTAAGGATTATGCAACTTTTGGCCGAAAATGGGCCAAAATAGTGCGGGAGGTAAAGTGTTGTTCTTGAGTAAACTTGCGATTTAGACAGAATTTAAGGGTTATAATGCCCAAATTTTTGTAGAAAACTGTTATAGAATACTTTAGAAGCACTAATCTGAACTTGGATTGTTAAAAATAAAATTTTGGGTCAAGAGGCACCATTGTTGCACCCCTTGAAGCTTCTGGGATGATGAATACCGTTATAGCGGTTAAGATCCGTTGTTGCAGTCCCGCTACAACGGATATTTTTCTGCTATGGCGGACGACCATTTGCTATAGCGGAAGGTCGCGAACCAGTAGCTCCCCAAGCTGACATTTAGAAAAAATTTCCCCCTTTTTCTTAATCCCTTATGCCTTATCGAGTTCTAATCCCGCCTTCTTGTTACATTACAGGTTATCATACCCAATGGCTGAAGAACAATTGCCTGTGTATCCTTATGAGCGTTTCCCCGACAAAGCTAGTTAGGAGAGGTTCATGGATTTCCTGAGACTGGGCTTTTGCTATGAGAGGGGGTGCAAGCTGACAGGTGTGGACGAAAAGGCAGCCACCTTCCATCGTGGAGTTCGAGAGCTCAATTGGGATTCATTGCTAGAGGCTCCCCCTCTCGCATGAACAAGTTGGGTGCGGGAGTTCTATGCTATCCTTCCTACCATCCGTTGGGATGAACCCAACCCAACTATCCGGATCCGAGCAGTAGATATTCCGGTGGATGACTGTACTCTCAATGAGGTGCTAAGAGTGCCTCATATTTTGAATGTTGCCTACAAGTCCAAGGGTAGACTTTGGGATATGACATGGCTTAGAGATATCATGGTAGATGCAGAGTTCAGGTCTACTGGCCCAGTCCTGAGGGAATCACTAGTGCTTACTTCTCTGCTGATGCTAGGAGGTGGTTAAACTTGGTAACCTAAAGAATCTTCCCATCGGGTAACAAGACTGATGTGACTTATGCTCGGGCCCTGTTGATTGCTTGTGCTATGCAGGGAATCGTCATGAATGTGGGGGAACAAACCATCCCCAAGTGGAAGGACATTTACCGAGGTCATAGGAAGGGCCCCTATCTTCCGGGTTTGGTGTCCGAGCTATGCTGGCGAGCTCGGGTGCCTGAGGATCACACCGACTTGGAGGTAGCTATGGATGGCCCCTTCGACCCTCTCCGGGTGAAAGTGGTCTCTTCCAAGAAGAAATGAAAGATGGATGAAGCAGGAAGCAGTCAGCCGGTCGAGGATGCCGACGATGATAATGATGACACTCCTTCCCCTTCCTAGCCTCAGCCCCTGATCACTAGCACCTAGCTAGAGGAGACTTTGGCTGCGGTCCAAAAATTCACGGAGGGCACTGCCGCTGGACGTACATCCCCACCCCCTTCTGCTCAGGAATTTGCAGCACTCTACAGGGAGTTAGAGGAGTAGAAGAAGAAAAGGCACTCTCGGGACTGCATGTTTGCCTGGATGTGGAAGACCGTCAAGGTCATGTTCTCTTGCGTTGCCCCAGGGCCAATAGCTTCTCACTCTGGAGCCCGAGGACAGGCAGGAGTTCCCCTTCCTGAGCGATCATGAGGTTTAGGACCTCCCTTCCCCTTTTACTTTCAGACATTTAAAGCTTTTGGGTTTTGCCCCCGTTTGGGGCTAATTAAGACAATGTTCCCTTTCCCCTTTTTCCCTTCGTTTTGAAGCACGTGGATGCTAGTTTCAGACACTATTTCCCTTTTTTATGCAATACTAGATTAGTTCTAAAGCTAGTTTTCTTGTTTTTCCTTGCAATTCATAGCTTAATTATTACATTTTTGAGCCCCGGGAATGAATGAAAAATAGGGGAAACAGGGCAAGCATTCTGCCCCGCGTCCCTCCGCTGTGGAGGTTGTCACTCCACTACAGCAAAACTGATATAGAGCAGAAAATACGGCTATAGCAGGATTGCCGTAGTGGTGTCATCTGCTATGGCGATCCCGACGGTAACAATCCAAAAATTTGACTTTTCAGCAAAGTGTGCTCAATCCCCTTCCCTCTTATATTGTTTAACCCTGTTTATTTCGCCATGGTCTTGAACAACCCTCAAGACCATTCCTGGAAATGCACAGACTGAAACTTAGCATTAATTTCTCACAAATCATGAATGAATTACACAAGCAAATTGTTCTCAACAATACATCCCCGCTATCAAACATTAATAACCTTCTTGTTCCCATGGTTCCCACCAAGTCTCGACTGTCCTGAAACTGGAGTTTCCCCACAATCGTAATTCATTTCCCCTTACTATCTTGACCAATGATGAGTCCTTCTTTCAAAAACTTATATGAAATTCTAACTCCACACACACAACAATTCACACTCAATCATACCAAGAATCAATTATAAATACCTTCAGACTCGCAATTTCATAACAAGGCAACCAATCATATACGAATCAAATAAGTCATGCCAACATTGTAATACACAAACTATTCAGTTTCAGGTTACCACAAATAGCAAACCACGTCAATTACTCTATATCCGTCCAATGGATGACCCCTAGCAGATCACCCATGCCCTACCACAGCCTCTCAGGCCAGATACCAATTGAAACCTTCCCGGTTCTAATCCTTCTTGCTTGTCCATCGTATCCGAAGTCCAAGGACATCCTTCACCTTGTTGAGATACCAATTGAAATCGAGATATACCAATTAGACTTGACTCATACAAGAAAGTAACCAAACCACACGAAGAGAAATGAAAGAAGAGAGATGTTTCCTAGAATGCTTCATAGCTTTCCTAGGATTAGATGTGGACGTCAACACACCAATCCTCAGGACTCTATTCGACATTTTGCTCTTGTACTGGGAGATCGGTAACCTGGGCTCTGATACTATTTGTCACGACCCAACTACCGAGACATGCAGGCACCTACTCTAATCCACCTAGATAGGAGAACCCTTACCACCCGAACCAACATGCAAAGTAGAAAAGAATATAAATCATGAAATAAAACCCTTTTGAATACATGGAACTTCCTTTACAATAATTTCAGAAAAATAAATGACTTATAGAACTTGCGAAAAATCATTTACAATATTAGACAGCCCTCCTTAGAACCTAGTCTAACCTGGTACAAGAGCTACTACAACATAATACATAACTGAAGAGGACACAACTCTCACCATAGAAAAGAAGTAGGAGCTGCTAGAAGATCACCGTCATCCTGAACCTGTGAAACATCACCAACCCTGCAACCAAACAATACCCAAAAAGGTATAGCAAGAGTAGAATCAGTACAAACACACGTACTGGTAGGCATCATCGGTTGACCCGAATTCACTCCTACCATCATATATAAATCAAGATAAAATACATCAGTTAAATACTTCAACTCCTTTATCAATCCCCCCCCCCTTCAGAAACAACCTTCCTAACCTTTTGCTTCCAACTCCACCACCCTAGTCTTATCACTGACGTCTAGGACTTCTCAAATCTCACTTACCACTATGCTTCTCAAGTCTCACTAACCTTTTTCAATATATGTGTCTATGCCTGCACTACCTTTCCTTTATTCAAGTCAACTGCCTTGACTAGACATTCAGGCTTAACCCGGCTAACTGCCCAATCAAACCACTTATACCCGTAGTATTACTTACTAGTGTCCGGACTCCTTACGGACCTCTAGGAAAACCTTCCAACCTGTTTATAACCACCAGTAACTAAAACCTAGGACTCTCAGTCTTCCTCCCAATTTATCAACCATACCAAATCCACCTAGCCACCATTGACACATTTCATGACAATCATAGAGTTACATCTAAACCCCTTTTTAATCACATAACCCAGACCCTCCCAGGGATCTCCGAACCACACCTAAATGTTCAACAGTCTACCCCGATCTACACTAAGACCGACCCTTAGATTATTAACCACAAGTAATCCCTGACCGCCATTGACACACTAAATGATGACAATATATGTATAATTAACCTCCCTTTTTACATAGTCTGGACCTATCCCAGGATCCTCCTAACAATATCTAAGTGTTACCATGACAAACCCGATCTACACCAAGACCAAATATAAATTAGTATAATATCCCGGCCTCTAATGGATCATATACAATTTTCACAGTTCAAGAATACAGCCTGGTCCACTCATGGAACCTTCGCAAGAATACAATAATGCAATAAAATAAACTCGTACCAGGCATGGTACCCGAGCCAACCATTATGAATTTCTCGTACCAGGTGTGGTACCCAAGCCAACCGTTAGTATACCCATACCAGGCGTGGTACCCGAGCCAACCGTTAGTAAACGTATACCAGGCGTGGTACCCGAGCTAATCGAATATCACACAGAATCCATAGTCACAAATAATGAACAATCAAACTTGTAAACCAATAAGCAATAATACCTAGTTCATTTCACAAGATTGATAACAGGACCCTTACACATTCCTAACTCATTTCCTAAGCATGCAACTCATACAACACTTAGACAAAAGTACACAAACATACAAGGCATACATGGATCAATAACCATCACCTACCCTATTCTGAATACACAATGAACCGTTAAATCCCGTCCGAAGACTAACCCTGAATCACCCCTTTAAACATGCCATTTGATACCATTATTATTGACCATCCTCCTAGGATCGAGATACAACATGGGAAAACCTCCCCTAGCCTTGGAAACACTGCCATTATGATATTCTAATTCTACCAATTCATATCCCGAAACTTCCGTTCCTTGCACATTAGTTAATTATTAGCCCTTCCCAGTTCTCCGAACCTTTCCGATATTCTAGTCCCTGCATTTTATTAGCAAAACTATACAAAAATAAGTATACACCCAGAATATCACAACGCATTATCACAAATCTACTATTTTCAGTTCAACCAAATAATCCAACAATCTTCCTCCAGACTCCGTGCCCGAAGGCCTAAGCATGGTTTCTCCCTTTCATTCTACACAATAAATAGAAAATACAAATGGTCAAATCTACTCTGTGAAGAAAACCTAGCCTACCTGGATGCCGAGCAGCTATTCCATGCCCTTTCTGACTCCGTGAAAGTGTTCCCTGGCAATTCTGCAGACCCGAATCTATAGTTTCACGTCCTTTTAGCTGGAATCCCTCCTTCTCATGGCTCTCAAGCCTTGGATAAGCCTAGAAAAGTTTTTGGAGAAACCCTCGTATAGTTTCCAACTTGGGAGGGGAATTCTGTTATTAAGACTCGTCTTGAGGCTACTGCCTCCCGTTCCTCCGCTATAGCAGTAGACCTTCTGCTATAGCGGTACCGCTATAGTGGAATAAATACCACTATTGCAGAGTAACGTCAGCCTGGACAATTTCTAAAAATCTAAAAAAATTCACCATGTCACCCCACTTAATACAACCGTAATTTTAATTAATTCTCAAAATTTTCAACTTTGTGATTCCTAAAATAACGACGAATCTGGTCGTTACAATATGCTACAAACAATAAAGTATGTCAATTTTTTGTTCACAAATCTGATCATCTCGATATTCATGATAATAAGGTAATAGAGTCAGACCATGCTAAATTCTTTGAAAATATTTATCCGTATAAAATGAATAGTGAGTCATCAATCGAAAGAACTACATGACCTCGGGAAGAATCAAAGAAAAGTACACTTGATGAAGCGAATCCAAGACGTGGTAAACGTCAAAGTACATCTACTTTCTTTGGACCATATTTTGTGACTTTCCTTCTTGAAAATGAGCCTCAAACGTTTAAAGAAGGTATGTCTTCCGGAGACTCATCATTTTAGAAAGAAACTGTCAATAGTGAGATTGAATCAATCTTAAGCAACCATACTTGGGAATTGGTTGATCTTCCTCCTGGAAATAAACCTTTAGGTTCCAAATGTATCTTTAAAAGAAAAATAAAAGTTGATGGAACTATTGACAAATATTAGGTCAAGACTTGTTGTCAAAGGTTATAGACAAAAGAAAGGTCTTAATTATTTTGACACATATTCGCCGGTAACAAGAATAACATCTATTCGGATGTTAGTTGCATTGACGGTTGTATATGGTCTTGAAATCCATCAAATGGATGTGAAAATAGCTTTCTTGAATGGAGAGTTGGAGGAAGAAATTTACATGGAACAACCTGAGAATTTTGTGGTTTTGTGTAAAGAAAGAAAAGTGTGAAAACTTGTTAAGTCACTTTATGGACTAAAACAAGTACCCAAACAATGGCATGCGAAGTTTGACCAAATAATATTGGCAAATAAACTTAAGATTAATGAGTGTGATAAATGTGTTAACATTAAGGATACTCCAAATCATAAAGTCATTGTTTATTTGTATGTTGATGATATGTTGATCATCAGTAGAGACTTTTCTAACATAAATGCTACTAAGTGTATGCTGGCTAGCAAATTTGATATGAAAGACTTAGGAGTTGTTGACGTGATCTTAGGGATCAGAATTCATAAAACTCCTCAAGGTATAGCTTTGTCACAGTCTTATTACATTGAAAAGGTACTTGATAAATTTAAGTATTTGAATTTCAATGTTGCCAAGACACCAATGGATGTGAGTTTTGCACTGCAAAAAAATAAAGGTGAAAGCGACTCACAATTAGAATACGCACGAGTTTTCGGAAGTTTGATGTATATCATGAATTGTACGCGACCAGATATAGCATGTGCTATTAGTAAACTAAGTCAGTACACAAGTAATCCCAATCAAACTCATTGGATGGAAATGAAATGAGTTTTGGGGTATTTGAAATATACTCAAAACAATGCTTTAAATTATAACAAAAGGATATAGTGATGCAAATTGGATTACCGGATCATCTGAAGTTAAATTCACAAGCGGATATGTATTTACTCTTGGTGGAGGAGCAATTTCTTGGAAGTCACCCAAACAAATATGTATCACTCACTCTACAATGGAATCTGAGTTTATAGCTTTAGATAAAGCCGATGAAGAAGCTGAGTGGCTCCGAAATTTCTTGAAAGACATCTGTTCTGGCCCAAACCGTTGGCACATGTATGCGTACACTGTGATAGCCTAGCGGCAATAGGTAGGGCAGAGAGTACTATGTATGATGAAAAATCTCATCACATTCGACGGAGATATAATACCATTAGATAATTACTCTCTAATAGAATTATCACGATTGACTATGTAAAGTCAAAAGATAATGTGTCAGATCCACTTACAAAAGTTCTAACTAGAGAGGTAGTTGAAAGATCATCAAGGAAAATGGGTTTAAGGCCTAGGACAAGTCATCATGGCGGTAACTCTACCTAGTAGACTGGAGATCCCAAGAGCTAGGTTCAAGGAGAAAAATAAAGTTATGATTGACGGTTCAACATTGTTAAATAACTCAGCCCATTCTCGTGATGAAGAGAATGTTTGGAAATAAGGGTAAAGCTTTTAAGGCTTAAAGCTTTTTAATGGTTTCTAAGTTTGGCAGGTATGACCAAATAGTTTATCTACAGGATTAAACATTTAGAAAACCACCTATGTAAATGTGAAGTGTAAGCCGCTTCAAGGAGAATAATAGTAAAGGTCAATTCTCTAAGCACTTATGCAACCATGTAGTGTTCATGGCTGAAACGAATAAAACCGTGAGAACCATAAATAGTTAAAGGTTAGTTGTGTGACTTGTATTGTCTAGGTGTACAACAAAGCTTAACGGTTCAAAGATATCACTTCTACCGATTGACCGAGTGCATCCGATATAAGTTCACTACGAAAAGTTCAAAGAAAAACCTACTTATCCAGATGTAATTAATCTTTACTTATAGATCACACACTTGTCCGTATATTCTTTCATCTTATAACCATTTCCCATTCATATGGGAGATTGTTGGGGTTTAGATATGAAAAAAAAAGAAGGGCAGCCCGGTGCACTAAAGCTCCCGCTATGCGCAGGGTCCGGGGAAGGGCTGGACCACAAGGGTTTAGATATGAAAAGTGAATGGAAAATGGAGGGAATAGAAATGGAGGAAAAATGAAATATTCCTTTGTATTTTATAAAGATCATTTGTACCACATTGGTGGTGAAAAGGAAATTTCTACCTTGTCTTAAAGGGTTGAGAAGAAGACAAGTCTCGCGCCATCGTCATCATCGGCTCGGCTCGGCTCGGCTCGGCTTTGGCTTTGGCTTTGTGTTTGGATTTGTCAAAGATCGATCGAGAGATTATTTTTTTGGATAAAATTTATTTAAACTTAATTGTTTAAGTCAAAAGTCTAACCCAGAATATTTCTCCATGTGCGAGCCGCACTTCAACTTGTGCAAAACGCACATGAATCGCACGTCAAAAGAGACGCGTCTTTTCGACTCACTGTTTTGTGACATGCGAGGGACATGCAACACGCATAATGGTTTGTGCGTTTCGCACATCGTATCTCACATCACGTTCAGTGTTGGCAGACTTAATGGTTTCGTGTGCGACAGGACGTGTGATGTGCACTTCTTGATGTGTGAATCACACGTCATCCCGTCGTATCTGAAATAGTGTAACTTTTCTGAACCTTTGCTTCCTTTCTGAAGCAGTGCTTTTTGGCTATAAATATCTGATTCTTCCTCAGATATGGAGTACGAAATTAAGTACTATTTGAGTACAAGAAATATATATATATTTTTACATTTCTTCTAATTCAAGTGTGATTTACTACCATTGAGTGGTTCATCGATCAATAGAATTTGAGGTACCGCTATTCTATTGATGCTAATCGTTCTATCCTGGGAGGATATATTCCATCAACCTCGGGTGCTTGAGGGGAATAATTTTCTTAAGGATACACTGTGTATTCAGTGGGCTCGATTTTTTCTTCATCTATTTTCTACAACTATTTTTCGCAAATAATTTGATTTCTTGTTTCTACTTACTTTGTTTAAGTACAGATTTTTATTTATCACTCAAATAACAAAAATATTGTCTATCAATGCTTCACCTTCAAAGTGAGAACATTACATTATATTTATAATCTGTTAATTAACTACTTGATTAGTCAACTAATTAACTTACATAAAGTACTAATTAATTACTTTGTTAGTATTATAGGAGGTAATAACAATTTTGCCCCTTGTATCATTAACTTGTGATCTTCAATTTTTTATAGGATGACTAAGTTTAAGTTGACGAGACTTGCATTGGAGTTAACACTAAGTTGAAGGTTTGGATACAAACTGGAGTTTAACGGGTTTAGGTTGAGCAGGATCAAGACAAACTAAATAGAGTGCAAGTTCAGTAGAATAATGCATGAGGCTGATATGGAAGTGAGGCTCAATACATAGGTCATTCAAATGAGAGGTAGTTTCAAGTATCTTGAGTCTATTATCCAAGAATATGGATAGATTGATGATGATGTCATACACCATATTGGTACAGGGTGGATGAAATAGAGGCTCGTATTCAGAGTCTTGTGTAACAAAAACGTGTCACCTAAACTTAAAAGCAAGTTCTATAGGGGTGGTGGTTAGACCTACCATAATGTATGAGATGTGGTATTGGCCAGTCAATAACTCTCACATTTAGAAGACGAGAGTTGCGAAAATGAGGTTGCTAAGATGAATGTGTGAGAGTATTAAGAGAGATAAAATTAGGAAAGAAGATACCAGGACAAGGTGTGGGAGCAACTTCAGTGGAGGACAACATGCAAAATGCAAGGCTGAGATGGTTTAGACATGTGAAGAGGAGATGCACGGATGCCCCAATGCGAGGTGAAAGACAGACAACATGCAAAATGCTATGAATTGTTTCAGTAAAGGTAGAGGTAGGCCGAAGAAGTATTGAAGAGTGGTGATTAGACAGGATATGACACAGTTTCAGCTAATTGAGAAACGCGAACTTAGGAGGTTGTGAATTACATGGATCAAAATAGTAGGTTGATACGTAAGTAGTAGAGCGTGGTGCCGCTTATCCTTCCATGCTAGAAGTTGAAGCATTACTCATGTAGTTAGTTTCCTCGATTAATGTTACTATATGCCGCTTTTTGAATTTCGATCATCGTATTATTTTATTGTAGTTATTGTTTAGAATTGCCTTGTCATGCCATCTATAGTATTTTGCCATGACGTCTTCATTTCTGTTATTTTCTTTTTCAATCTGCTTTGAACTGTTTTTACTTGAGCCGCGAGGATCTATCGAAAACCTCTCTACCTCCAAGATAGGAGTAATGTCTGCGTAAATCCAATCCTTCCAAGATCCCACTTTTATGAAATTACACTAGATATGTTATAATATTTATTGTGAATTGACTAATTTTAATAAGCTTCTTGATTGCTTAACATAACCTTTACCCGAATTTAGAATTAAATGAGTAAGCTCACACGGACGGACGGAGTTTATAACATATGAATAAGATAGAAACTAATTAAAGAAGCTCGTAATCATTTTTTGGAAAGAAATAGCAACCCATTATTTAGGACAGATAGTTTAATAGAACCATAATTGGCGGAAATTAATTAAATCAAATAATATCGTACATGAATGTGTTGAACCTATTGAATTGGTTGCCAAGTCGAGTCGATATCATTCTCAAAGTCCCTCTCATATGAATGCATGAGAGTTTGGAGTCAATGTACGTAACTATGATTTTCCTAAATTAATCATAACTTTATTTCGAGGTCTTTATTAAGAACCTGAAAAAACTGGTTAATTGCCCAATCCTTTGCATTTAATTTCCACATGAAAATCTTTGCTACCGCTATTACTATTTTATCCGTCTTATTGTATATGATGTTGTTTGATTAAGCACGAAATTTAAGAAAAAAAAGATTTTTTTAGAAAAAAATAATTTTAAATAAGTCATAGATATTTATATGGGGACTTGGCTCCTCTCTATTTTTTTCTTCTCCATTTTCCCCAAGTTTCTACATGACACATGTCATAAATTAATTTAATGGTTAAGATTTAATTGACTAAAGTAAATCCTCTAACCATGGTTTAGATAATTAATGTATTATATCAATTTAAAAAAGTCCTATTATTCCTCCTCTTTATCTCCCTATTCCCTTCAAGTCCGATTACTTCTCCTCGTTTCTCCCTATTCCCTCCAAAATCTTTGCTTTAACTTGGCAACACCGAAAATTATGAATCCAGAAAAAATCCTTCATATTTTTACCATTGAAATCAATTTTTTGAAAATGAACAGAAAGAACACAAGAAGAAGTAAAAAACAGAGAACCAGATGAGAAAAACAAGACGTGAAGCTTCTTTTTTGCTGCATTTACAGATGGCTATAAATCATCTGATTAAGATAAAATATGAAGTTTAGAACTAAATTACCTCTAATATTTTTTTAAAAAGTATGTAATTCTTTTCGAGACAAATTAAAACATAAGTGCATCATATAATGTCAATGGATTTTCAAGATGCAATTAGTTCATAATTATTCCATCATGGGTATTGCATGAAAAGAAGTCCTAATGTTATTTGATCAAATTAGACACAAATTAAAACAACGGAAAAGGGCCAAAAATACTCTCGAACTATTTGAAATAGAGTAAATATACCCTCCGTTTCATTTTGGGCTCAAAAATACCCTTGCCGTTAACTTTTTGGACCACAAATACCCTCCAACTTAACACCCCATTTTCTATGATGATTTGGCAGCCATGTGGCCGTCCAACTAGGATAGGGCCACTCCACATGGCTGCCACCTAGGGTACTATTAAATTTATGGAAAAGAGACAAAAATACCTTTGAACTATTCAAAATAGAGCAAATATACCTCTTTGTTTCATTTTGGGCTCAAAAATACCCTTGATGTTAACATTTTGGACCACAAATACCCTCCAACTTCACACCCCATTGTAACGCCCCGTGCGTTTGGACGTCTTTTAGAACTAAAAATGAACCTACGTGACCCCTAGAGTGAATAGAAATCGATTGGGGATGAATTTAGAAGCTTTAAGAAAGGTTAGGGCGAGAAGTGGGACCCTGTGTCGCACGAGGGAGGCTATGCCTTGGGGTGTGCACTGCAAGGCATGGTCCACCCCCCTGCGGCGCACACCCCATACCGGGGCTAAGCCCCGTGCGGCGCGGGGGCCTAGGCATAGCCTCCCCTCATCCGACGCAGGATCCCACTTCTCGTCCTAACCTTTCTCAAAGCTTCTACACTCATCCCAACCGATTTCTATTCACTCTAGGGGTCATGTAGGTTCATTTTTAGTTCTAAAAGACGTCCAAACGCACAGGGCGTTACAATGGGGTGTTAAGTTGGAGGGTATTTGTGGTCCAAAATGTTAACATCAAGGGTATTTTGAGCCCAAAATGAAACAAAGGGTATATTTGCTCTATTTCTAATAGTTCGGAAGAGTGTTTTTGGTCCTTTTCCATAAATTTAATGGGATCCTAGGTGGCATCCATGTGGAGTGGCTTTGTCCTGGTTGGACGGCCACGTGGCTGCCAAATCATCACAGAAAATGAAGTGTTAAGTTGGAGGGTATTTGTGGTCCAAAATGTTAACGGCAAAGGTATTTTTGAGCCCAAAATGAAATGAAGAGTATATTTGCTCTATTTCAAATAGTTCGAGGGTAATTTTGGTTGTTTTCCGTTAAAACAATAATAATACCATGTTACTTTATGTCTCCCCGTATTTTTCTTTATGAGTCTCTTCCAATTACAACCCCGTTAAAGTAACATAATTTTGGAGGAAATTACATGGAGTGTCCTCAAAAGTGAGTGGTCTTCAATTTATGCCCTCATAAGAAAAGTCTTTAAAAAATACCCTTCCTTCCTTTTTATGTATAGAACATATACATTTTTGCCCCTCTACACCATAACTCTCCATGTTCATTTGTCTCTCAACTTTTAATTTTCATTTTTATTTTTTCTTTTATCTTTTTAATTTTTTTTCTTTTTAATTTTTTTTTCTTTTTTCTCAATTTTTTTTAATTCTCGTTTTCTTTTTTTTCAACCTTTATTTTCTTTTTTTTTCTTAACTTTTTTTTTGTTCTTTTTTTTTCTCAACCTTTATTTTTTTTTTATTCTTTTTTTTTCTCTTTTTTCTTTTTTTTCTCAACTTTTATTTTTATCTTTATTTTTTCCTTTTCTCTTTTATTCTTCTCTTTTTTTTATTTTTTCTTAACCTCTATTATTTTTTGCTAATTACAAAAAAAGTTTGATAATCTGCAAAGAAGATCTTCTTTCTTTGAAATCGAAGTAAACTTAAGAGTGTGCTTTGTTGTTTGGAAGTCCTTTGAAACAAGTCTTGCCTCTAAGACAAATGTTATAGAACATCTCATAAATCAAGACACAATGAGGTAGTGTCAAGCCTTGCTCGTGGGGCATAACTTGTTGTTTGAAAAATTCTTGAGCTAAGTCTTACCTCTAAGACAAGAGTTATAGAGCATCTCATAAATTAAGACACAATGAAGTAGTGTTAACTCTTGCCCATGGGGCATAACTTATTTTTTGGGAGGCCCTTGGGCTAAGTCTTGCCTCTAAGGCAAACGTTATAGAGCATCTCATGATCAAGACAGAATGTGCTAGTGTCAACTCTTGCCAATGAGGCGTAACTTGTTGTTTGAAAGTCTTTGAGCTAAGTTTTGCCTCTAAGGCAAGAGTTATAGAGCATCGCATAAATCAAGACAAAATGTGGTAGTGTCAACTCTTGCCCATGGGACGTAATTTGTTATTTGAAAGTCCTTGGGCTAAGTCTTGCCTCTTAGGCAAGCGTTATAGAGCATCCCATAAATCAAGCACAATATGATAGTGTCAACTCTTGCCCATGGGGCGTAACTTGTTGTTTGAAAGTCTTTTGGCTAAGTCTTGTCTCTAAGGCAAGAGTTATAAAATGTCTCATAAATCAAGACACAATGAGGTAGTGTCAAGTCTTGCTCGTGGGGCATAACTTGTTGTTTGAAAATCCTTGAGCTGAGTCTTGCCTCTAAGGCAAGAGTTATAGAGTATCTCATAAATTTAGACATAATGAAGTAGTGTGAACTCTTGCCCATGGAGCGTAACTTGTATTTTTTGAGAGGTCCTTGGGCTAAGTCTTGCCTCTGAGGCAAGTGTTATAAAACATCTCATAAATCAAGACACAATATACTAGTGTCAAGTCTTGCTCATGGGCATAATTTGTTGTTTGGAAGTCTTTGGGCTAAGTCTTGCCTCTAAAGCAAGAATTATAGAACATCTCATAAAAAAAATAAAGGTCGAAAAAATTAATTAAAAAAAAAAGAGAAAAGAAAAATTAAAAACCAAAGAAAAAATAAAAAAATAGAAGTTGAGAGAAAAAAATAAATATTGAGAAAAAAAGAAAAAAACGAGAAAAAAAAGACAACAAAAAATAAAGGTTGAGAAAAATAAAAAAATAAAAAAATAAAAAAATAAAAATAAAAGGAGAAAAAAATAGAATTGAGAGGAGGAAAAAAAAGATTGAGAAAAAAGAAAAAACGTAGAAGAAAGAATAAAACAAAAAATAAAAGAAAAACAAAGGTTGAGAAAAAAAGAAAAAAAAAGGAAAAAAGAAAAATAGAAATAAAAAAAGAAAAGAAAAAAGAGAAAAAGAAATATATATAAAAGTTGAGAGATAAATGAGCATTGAGAGTTATTTAAAAATATTTGAGGTGTAGAGGGGCAAAAAGGTAGTTGCTCTATACATGAAAAACAAGGAAGACTATTTTTGTAAGACCATTTTTATGGGGGGCAAAAATGCAAAGTCACTCCCTTTAAAGGGCATTTGTGTAGTTATCCCATAATTTTGCCTCGGATTTATGTATTGACAAGTTAAACTTTTTTTTTTTACCATTAGTGCAATTCTGCCTATTAGAGTAGTATTAATTTATTTTTTAAAGGTTATCATATTAGTGTTGTTACGAAAAGTTACCTATATAATATTTTAACTTAATCAGATTACATAAATGTTATAAACTGTCACTACTCATAATTTAAACTATTATTTTTCTATTTTGGCACTAGTCACGTGCTTGAAAACGTAATTTTGATACAACAACAACAATACATATATTCACTATAAGTCTCACAAAGTGCGAATCGGAGGCTAGACTGTAAGCATATCTTAATCCTACTTCAGAAGTGAGTTATTTTCGATAGACATACGGCTCAATGAAAAGTTATCCAAAACAGTTCAAAAAAAGAAGTAACAAAAGTGAAAGTATATAAAATCATTATGAACAGTATGACTATAACAAAATAATACGATAGTTGAAATACAAGAAACAACATATAGTAACAAAAACTGAAGGACAAGAAACTATACAAAAACAATACTAGTATGTATGAATCATAAGACAACACACTACTACTTATTAACATTCTACCCTAATATATTTCCACGAATAAAGGTAGAAAGACAAATGCTAGTTAAAAGAATTGGCAAAGTACGGAGTTAATAATATTTACCACTATACAAGGACGAAGTAAAAATGAAGTAACATCCTACATATGTACAAACATAAAAGGAAACAACTATTGGCAAAGTTGTGACTTGTAGATGTAAGATGGTAAAATATCAACATCATATAATAAAAGTTGGGTAAAATAAAAACTTTAATCCCACAGAATTTCGTCGAAACCACTGCTACGTACTACCAATAAATTAAAACGACTTTATAAATGAATTAAACAATTCAAAGTGTCGGTACGCTGTCTCTTTTTTAGAATTCTAGACAAACTCCCAATAATATATATTCTTGCCCACAAGAGAAGCTAGGGGAACCCTAGCCATACTTAACTAGTACTATCAAATATTCTTTTTATTTCAATCTGTTTGTCTTACTTTTTCTTTTAGTCCGTTTCAAAAAGAATGTTTTTTCTTTTTAATAACTCTTTAATTTTAACTTTTCATATGACATGTAAAATACAAGATTAAAGAATGTTTTGGTACATTCTACATATCTTTAATTTAAAATCATAATTCAAAAATCGTCTTTATTTTCTCAAATTATTGTATCGATAAATTAAAATCAGACCTATAAATTGAAACCATAAGAAGTAACAGTTAGTGATGAAATCATATATATATGCTAAGTACTTCTTTTGTCTTAATTTGTTTGACAACATTACCATTTGTGGAGTGATAATATTTTTAGACAAAAAATTTTCTATATGTTTTAAACTGCATTACTTTTTAAGCAATTTGTGTTCGACAATATTTTCAAAAAGTGGTTTTAGATGTCAAATTACAAAAAATAAAGTTACTACTGATTAATTTGGTAAATATATAGTAACTTTTTGATATGGTGTAATCTTGTTCTAAAAATAAAATCGAAACACTTATTTTTCGGAGAACTGTTTCTTTCGGCATCTACTTCTATTGAAGAACACTTCTTCTTTTCTTTTTTCCCAAAAATTTAACCAAACATCTTCACTTTCTAAAATAAGCTGCTTCTTTTTTTAAATACACCCTTTTGTCCTTTTAAGAACTTGGCAAATACTAAACTACAAATACACAATATAAATTTTTTCTATTTTCGAAACTCAAAACTTGTATTTAAAGTAGACGGATCCCTTAATGATATTTCATACAAAAATAACATGTCATTGAGATGGAAGAAATATTACTTATGAAAAATAAAATACTCCATAATAAATAAAGAAAAACTTACATAAATATAATTTTTAATCATCTAATTCATCAATATGATCCAAATATACATTAACTATATAACTTGATTGTCCATTATCACAAAAATCCTTTTTCATCGCTCTCAGCCCATTAAGTCAAATTGTTAAGTTCTGTACATAAGTATATATATTATATTCAATTTAAAAATAAACTAAATGACCCAAAAATATGACGATAATTTTGTGATAAATAAATTAGTCAACAGACAAAGCAAGTAACGACCGCCCCTCTACATTGACTTTTTATAAACAAGTGGGTTGTACCATCTCTATCGGACCACGGTTATAACACAGAAAAATGGTCACCAATAGAGGACCACGTGAGAATCAGATCAACGGTCAGTAAACTGCCACGTGGAAACTATAGCAAAAAGCTGCGTTCATCCAGCCGTCCAAAAGTGTCGGTGGAGATTTGGCATGGCGTCCAAGAGAGGTAAGGTTAAAGACACAGTCACAAACGACTGCGGGTCGGGCTCTTAATGGTCTAATAAATTGACACGTGTACAGAAAGCACTGTGACGTAGGTGTTACTGTCTTGTATGGTTGGCAAGGGTACGTTGAGGTGGTACTTCAATTAGGATTACAACTTTTTTCTCCAAATTTATTATCTTGAATTTTTTTTATATAATTGTTTACCGTATATTTAGTAATATATTTGAATCTGTAGGTGAATAAAGAACACGCATTATAATTCAATCTTGTTTTGGAGATCGCTTTGTTAGCGCTCCATTTACGATTCAAGCACTTAGACGTAGGTGTTACTGTCTTGTATGGTTGGCAAGGGTACGTTGAGGTGGTACTTTAATTAGGATTACAACTTTTTTCTCCAAATTTATTATCTTGATTTTTTTTTATATAATTGTTTACCGTGTATTTAGTAATATATTTGAATTTGTAGGTGAATAAAGAACATGCATTATGATTCAATCTTGTTTTGGAGATCGCTTTGTTAGCGCTCCATTTACGATTCAAGCACTTAGACGTAGGTGTTACTGTCTTGTATGGTTGGCAAGGGTACGTTGAGGTGGTACTTTAATTAGGATTACAACTTTTTTCTCCAAATTCATTATCTTGATTTTTTTTTATATAATTATTTACCGTGTATTTAATAATATATTTGAATTTGTAGGTGAATAAAGAACATGCATTATGATTCAATTTTGTTTTGGAGATCGCTTTGTTAGCGCTCCATTTACTATTTTTTTTCTCCAAACTTTTTTTCTCCATTTACTAAAATAAAGAAATTTTAACAATATCAGTATAGTTTAACCTATTACTCTTTATAGTTGATTTTTATTTTATTTTTTAATAACTAATATCACTTATTATAAACCATTACTCATAAGTATTTTTTTTAAAAGTAATCTAATAATGTAAAGATTTGTTCACAGTAAAATATATACAAAAGTTAAACTGATAAGTAGTACTCCCTCTGTCCCACTCTATATGACTCACTTTTTCTTTTTAGTCAATCTAAAAAAGAATGATATATTTCTACATTTAGTAACAATTTAATTTTAAAATATCAATTTTATCCTTAATGAAATGATTTACAATCACACAAACATCTAACACTCATTTTAGATCACAAGTTTCAAAAGTCTTCCTTTCTTTCTTAAAGTCCGTGTCAAGTCAAAGTAACTCATATAAAATGAGACGGAGGGAGTACTATATTATCTTTTCAGTATGAATGACTATTGGGTCCCTGGAACAGCAACTTTTGGAGACTAAACATGAAGGCTGCTTCAATACAAAAGAGTCAGAAATTTCACTGACTAAAAGACAAAAACATTACCCCATTTAGATTTTAGACTGCTTTTTATAATTTAGGTAAAAATTTCTTTTGCTATTGTACTTAAAATATCATAAATTTGTACTGTATTTAAATGAAAAAAAGATTGGGATATATTTGCTTGTGTAGTAGTATTATAACCTACTTGAAGAAAGTCTGCCTCACACATGGACAAATTGACAAAATATATACTGTGCCAAAAAGCTGGATGCCATGTTGGTTATTTTTATGGTCAAATTCAAAGCTCTTTAAATAATGCATTTATTTAAAATTTAGTAATGGAATTAAACTGTAGACCAACTTAAAAAGTAATGGAATTAAACTGTAAACCAACTTAAATTGAAAAATTAGAGTAGTATTAATTAACAGAGGAAATACCCATGTTTATCAATTTCTCTTTGAGGAGTGAAAATAGAAAGTGTATAAATACTTTAGCCAAATGAGGTTGACCAAACAGTTTAGCTTGTCTGCAGTTATTGTAAGAGCTCATCTGGTACTAGAGGTAAAAGATAATTAATTTCGAGATTAATTTTAGGATAAGTTCATTCTCTATTCGATTGAGATAAAATCGCGGATAGTATTATTTTTTAATTTTTATCTCGCATTAATGATAGAATAACAATCTTAATATAACTAATTCGAGATAACTTGTTCTCAATCAAACGAGCCCTATAAGTTTTGATCAACTGCAGTAAAAGGGACAACAAAACTCCGATTTGGTTAGAAAAATCTAAGTTTTTGAAACTTAACATTGTATCTGGACATGTATTTATTTGGAAAAAAAATAAAGATTTGTGAGTGAAAGTGAAATTTTTTCGAGAAACTGATCTGAACCACTCTTTGAACTTAAAATTATTCGATAAATTTTTAAAATTTAATTCAAAATCAAATCGCAGCGAGTAAAAGAACAAAGTTGGAAACGTGCAACGTAATTTACTGTCGGATAAGAGAGACAAAGGCGACCCCTGAACTAAACCTCAAAAAACACCTCTGTTAGTGAAAGGGATTCTCCAACTGTTTGAAAATTGCATTTTGACAATTTCCCTCTTTTTTGTGTTGTATTTTAATGTATATGACGTAAATTAGGAAAAATCTTAAATATGTGCTTAGTTTTCTAGATTTGTTTCATATTAAACATGGTAATTTACCAATAAGACTTTTAAGCACAAGGCTTTTGGCAGCTTCCCATGCCTGTCTTCCTTTTTTCCAATGTTCTTCATCACTGACTTACTCTAGAAATATACATATACAGTGATGCCCTACCAATAATTAAATAGACTAACCAAAATGCAATTCCTTTTTTTTTAATTATATAATGTAAATGTGTAGTAGAGTGCTCACCTCCTTTCTTCTGTTTGCTGTCCATTCATTTATTTATACAATTTTGTAGTATCGTATTTTTTCCATCTCTCTCTCTCTGTCTCCCATCTTCTTCCAGCCTTCTCCACACACACATAATTAAAAAAAAAAAAAAAAGAGAGAGAAAAAAAATTAGTTTCTTTTTGGTGTCTGATTGTTGTCCTAGTTTCTGATCTATTTCAATCCTTAGCAAATTTTTTTCGATCGGACAAGTCAGTTTATTTTGGATTTTGTCCCGATAGTTTCGCTATTTTTGGTAAATTTTTGGCGCTTACCCATTTTGATTCTTTTCATTTAACGAGATCTACAAATTTTTTTCTACGGCATTATCGCCGGAGCGCCGACAGACTTTTCTTGATTCTCCGGTTAGAATTTTTGATTCTTTCCTTAAAGCGGTGAATACATAAGTGATAGCTGGAAAGTTAGGCAGTGCGTGTAGTGTTTTGCTAAGTATTACTTGTCTCTCTTCACGCGTGGCGCTGCCTATTGGACTCTCTCTGTGTTAATGCTCAACTTCAAAACGCTATATTACAACTGTTTCTAACTGGCTTTTGGATTTTTTGAGAGATAATGGATATGTATGTACTCTGAAGTCAATGCTTTTTTGATCTGATTCCTCAACAATTCAACGTCAGCAATACTCCAAAAATCAATTTTCTCTTCATATTAATTTTCTGTTTTACCAAAAAAAAAATGATGCGAATGAAGACCAAAACCACCGCTATGCCACCGATGAAGAATGGCACTTCCGGCGCCGGCAGAGACCGTACCGCCGAGAACGAATGGGAGGTCCGACCCGGCGGAATGTTGGTCCAAAAACGTAACCCGGATTCGGAAAACCGTCCTCCTCCACCTCCTATTCGGGTCCGGGTCAAGTATGGCTCAATTTACCATGAAATCAACATCAGTTCTCAAGCAACCTTTGGTAAGTTAAATTTTGATATTTGAGTTTACTATTTTTTATTTATTTTTTATTTTTTTACATTATTTGTGAATTGGCGTTATGGAATTTGAAGGGGAATTGAAGAAGATGTTAACGGGGCCGACAGGGCTGCACCACCAAGATCAGAAATTGTTGTACAAGGACAAAGAAAGGGACAACAATGGTTTCCTTGATATTGCTGGTGTTAAGGACAAATCGAAAATTGTTCTAGTTGAAGACCCACTTAGCCAAGAAAAACGGTACCTTGACATGAGAAAGAATGCTAAGATGGAGAAAGCTGCTAAAACTATATCAGACATCAGTTTTGAAGTCGATAGGCTTGCTGGACAGGTAACAATTCTTTGTATTGTCGGTGTATATAAGTTAAATTGTCGTCTTATTGGTTTTAGGCTTTGAGATAGATAAGATATTCGTGTTGGTTTAGTTAAGCTTATATTTATGTTTGGATTGCTTAGGTGTCTGCGTTCGAATCGATAATTTCCAAAGGTGCAAAAGTTGTAGAAAAGGATTTGGTTAATGTGATTGAGTTATTGATGAACCAATTGCTTAAATTGGATGGAATTGTAGCTGAAGGTGATGTTAAATTGCAGAGGAAAATGCAGGTAATTAGCTTAAACTCTGCACAGCAAGCGATTTCAGCTTTTCGATTCGTTGCTTTAGGAATGGACTAAAATTTGGTATCTGTTTGCACAGGTGAAAAGAGTGCAAAAATATGTTGAAACACTAGATGTGTTGAAGATGAAAAATTCAGCGCCATCGAGCAACGGGAATCACGTTCCGAAACAGGAATCCTCCCCGTCTCCTCAACAGCATCATCACCAGCACCAGCGCAGGTATTCCAACGAGCAAGCATCGTCCCCCGTTCAAAACCAGAACGGGAGGTATTCATTCGCCCATTCGCCTACACAAGCTAACCATCAGCAGCCATCCAGGCACTCAGCCTCGGGTACTTCTGTTGTCATAACTACACAGTGGGAAACATTTGATCCCGCGCCAGGGCCATTGCTGGATCATTACTCAACCACGACGCCAAGCAATAATAACCATGCTGCTTCTGCTCAACCTCGATTCAGTTGGGATTTGCTCTGAGAGTAAGTCAATAGTAGAAAATATATCTTCGCTTTATTAGTTTAAGGGACTGTGTGGGTGTGAAATTTCTTCTTTCCACAAGTTGGTTGGTTTGGTACCTATTCTCCAATTCTTTTTTGTATGTAGAGTCATGTTAGATTCCCCTGTTTCATATGATCATTCACTTGAGCAATAATTGGGAGTCAACTACATAAGGTTCCATAATGCTATCACCAATTTCCAGATTGTAATGTTTTGTCTTTGTTGATTGGGCATTATATAGTCAATTCATATGTAGAATGTTGATACATTGAATATGAGTAGCAAAAAAAAAAAAACATTCAATGAACAACACTTGGCATTTTGCTTAACTAAGAATTCCCAAAGTATCCATCTTTTTTACTTTGTTAAAGTTAGCTATAATGTGAATCTTCTAGTCACTTAGAATTTGAATTAAAAAAGAAGCAGCAGCAAATGGTGGTGAGAAATAATGATTGATCTTTATTCCTTGCTTGCTGTGAAGGGTGCAAAATGACAAAAGGGAACATGAACTAGTTGGATTTCTTGTAATCGATTAACTAACCCATCCAAATGATAGAAGGTAAGTGGGGATGCTGAAAAAAGGAAAATGATGACCATGTGTTTAGTTTAACCATTAAAATAAACAGCTTCTTCATATCTAAATCTAATGATTAGTCTATAAGGTGGTTTTACTTTATCCTGTTACTTTCTTGTTCTTTCACCATTCTGTTTTCTTTCTTTCAAAAGATTAAGTGACGTTGGTTCCAATGAATTATCTAATCTATGTTTCACCTTGAGGTTTTATGATCCATTGTGCTCCCTTTCTTCCTCCCAAAAAGGAAAAAAAAAGTACCACGAAACATTCCGCATTTATGCACGGTTTGGAAAAGAGCCGCCCTCCTTGAGTCATAGTGTTGGCAGTGTACCATGACGCACACATAAGTGATCTAAATCATAGGAAGATAACTTTATCGTTGCTTCAAGGTTCTCTTTCTTTTTCGCCATCCGAAAGCGAGAAAAAATTACGGTAGTTTAAGTAAATACCATCCTACTAGCCATCTTTACACAGTATACCATAGTAATTAATTAATAATTATATAGAAAATCCTACAAATATTTACATACTATATCTAGCGTATTAAAAATAGAAAATCGATGATAAACATGTTTTATCGATTTATATTTCTAAAATTTATAGCATTAATCAACAACAGATTCCTAAAAATAGACGACGTAATCCATGCCACCATTACTCCACTTTCTATGAACAGATTTGTTAGAAAATTAATTTTCTAATCCATATTAGAACAGATTACAGTATTCAATTCAAGAATACAGTATTCAACTTTTAAAATACTATAATCAATTCGGAACTATAGTATTCTGTTAGAAAATGAAGTATTCCCGGATCCGCTCCAGTACCAATTCCCTTCAGTTCCTCCGGTACACTTCTGGATATAGGACACGTGTCACTTATAAAATTAAAATGGTCCAAATTACTTCCCTTCACTTATTACTCTACAAACGCACCAACCTTCATCTGCTCCCTTCTCTATGCTTACATAAACACTCCACCCACTTCTAAATCCATAATACTTGCTTTTAATGTTAACGAAGCAATACCAATCTCACCAATAGCTAACTTTTCAAATTCCTATACAATGTAATGTAGCAAAAAAATTCTACTCAATTCTTTTCTATTTTTAGTATAGCTTATCAACAATTTTCAAGATACACCTACAATAATTAATGGAATCAATTTTATTCAGAATATATCTTTTCAATTCTCAGTCAAGCTCAGCAATTGGTTCAATGTGTTTACAAATCAAGTTGGGTGGGTTTAGTATTAAGAGTGTTAAGAAGTCTGCAGAAGGAGGAGGACAATATGCGAGTTACTAGGATGAAATTGCTGTAGATTTTCTAGCCAAACACGACTGATTTCAGCCCTGTATTTTGAGATATTTTATCAGGTTTTGGTATTTTGCGAAGAGGAGAGCAGAAGAAGGGGTTGATGCGTTTGTAGAGTAATATGTGAGGGAAAGTAATTTGGACCATTTGATTTTACAAGTGACACGTGTCCTATATCCAGAAGTGTACCGAAGGAACTGGAGGGAATTGGTACTGGAGCGGATCCAGTCCCCATAATTTCGAAGAAAAAACTAACATTTAAAAAAACTGGTGCTGGAGCGGATCCAGTCCCCATAATTTCGAAGAAAAAACTAACATTTAAAAAAACTTCAATATTCTAACTCAAAACCACACTATTCAAATAGAAACAACAATATTAAGAAAACCACATTATTCTGATCAATATTCAAATTTAAATTGAAGTAATTGTCTAATCCATAAAATTCAAATCTAAACTATAATATTCTGATCACATAAATTTTTACCCAACTTCATATTTGGAATATATGAAATACATATACACGAAGGAAAGAGATTTTTCTACTTAGATCTCAGGTTCAAATTTTAGAGAAGACAAAAAAAAAATACTAGGTGATATCTTCTCAGCTATCCTAGCTTTGGTGGATTACTGGTGGAGGTGACATGTATCTCGTGAAATTTGTCAAAGTGCACGCAAACTGATTCGAATACGATAATTATAAAAAAAAAAAGAGAATTTTCTACTTAAATTGAATTGAAATTTATTGAATTTTTCAATAGATATATAATTAGTAGATGGAATAGGCAAGCTAGGTGCACACAAATTGACCATACAATACCACTATTAAAAAATAAATAGAAAATGTGCATGGTCAATGATTATTGGTTTATTTGTAATGACTAGAAAACAAGTTGTCACTTGCGTTCTCTTTCCCACATGACATACAAATTATTCGTTATCTTCAACTAATTTCACTCAATAGTCTGACAACTCATGATACATGAAGGAATCCCTCATTCTTCATTTGAGTAATCTAACCACTATGGTGTATACAAGTTCCAGTTTTTAAGCACCTCACATGGCATGCTGGATGTTTACAAGCAAGGACCTGACATCGAAATATCATTACATTATTAACATAAATTATGAAGATTAATTAAGGGTATGTTTGGTATGGAAAATTTTTCTATTTTCTAATTATATTTGGTTGATATCTCTAAAAATCAAGAAAATGACTTATCTCGAAAGAGTAGGGAAAATAAACTTTATAATTAATAACATGTTATATTGATCGTCTCCTTCCCTTTCAGCACCCTGCCCTTGACCGCCTGTCCCTTGCCTCTAGCTCCAGCCCTAACACCCTCCCACAAGCCCACCTGTGCGCACACACCTCTGGCATTTGATTGGTTTATATATAAATGTTCTTGATCATATTTCTCTATTTATTTATTAAAATAAGAAAATAAATTGTTTACCCCTAAATTGGTATAGTTAAATTTATTGGAGGTCAAGAATACGCGTGTTAATTTAATCATTTTAAGATCAATTTACTAGCAGTTTGATTATTAACTAGATTGCTAAATAGGAAAAGGATCGATGGAAATAGTAAGCGATAAACAAGCTAGAAGATAGATCTGGATGCTCCAAGATGTTTGCCGGTGCTTCGAGAGTTGAGACCGCACTTTCAAAAATAATATAAAGCTATGAACAATAAGCAGATTAGTGAACAATATTGTAATTATATTTCTCTTTGATTCATAATGAGGTTACAAGATAGGTGAGATCAAACTATTTATAGGTTATAACAAATGAGCCTCGCCCAACTAGAAGGTTCCTCTAGAGCTTTAAAGTACCTAAGCCAATGGCCTTGTGCCATGTGTCAAAGTCATTGTTGGTGCTAGCTAATATTTCTGCACTGCTTAGATCCGTACCTGTCACGCCCCGAGGTTACCCCCTAGACGTAACACGGGACTCGGGACCACAAGGATCCCAAGCTAACCCTTGGTCATAGCATTCTCAAGCATAACAAAAGATAAGCGGAAGCATAATACGAAAATTCAATAAGGAAACATCAACAAGGGTCTAAGAGCCACATAACATACAATATCCAAAAAGGGAACTAGAATACTAACTATGTCTGAAAGCCTCTAGTCATAACATAAAGAGTTGCTAGAACAAGACCCTAGCTAACTCGGAGTATAGAAGTAAAGCTATCATAAGGAAAAGCATAACTAGTCCTCGAACCATGAGGACTCACCACAGCTGACTAAGGAGGTGGCCTGAGACTCTAGCCACAAAGCTGAGAAGGGGTACCTGAATCTGCATCATCAAAGGATGCAGCGCAATATGCGTTAGTACTATGGAATGTACTAAGTATGGGAGCAATGCATGAGTTATGACAGAATCAGTTTAAAACATGCTTGAAATGAACTTATTACATAAAGAAGGACCATAAATAAATGACAAGGTACATACATAAGACATGAAGGAACGCTTAGGTTCCAAAATATAGATTTATACATAACTTCATAACTTGAAAATAAACATGTGGGAGTTTCTCTTAACCGATATTAAACCATGCTGAGCTACATGGAGTTCAGTGTCTTGCACCCACACTGAAAGAGTTGTCCTAACCGGCCAAGGTTAGAACCATGTCATACCAGGATCCTGTCATAATAAGCCTCAACACGGGCAACCTACGGTGGCAACATAGTTTTGGACTTGGGTTATCTGAACCCTCGTCTCTCGGTGCTAAATACTACTCCCAAAACATAATAATAATATGAGCTCATATACATGTGATATATCTAATGCCAAACTTGTTCATACTTATTCATGACTTGTTCATACCCCGGATCGTCATACTACTCATGAGTTTTGGTTTAGAAAATGACCCATGAACATTGATGGAACATCGGGTGTCTTGCCTTGCATCATATTTTATATCATGGAAAAACTTGCATACTTCATGACTTGTAAAATTTGCATAGCTCTAGTTCAATTTTCATAAAACATATATTTTCATAGAATCATAAGAACTAGGCATGCAACTTCGTAATTACATAAAGGCCATGATATCTAATCATGCCTACATTCTCTTGTAAACATGCAAATTCATGGGTTTATGCTAGAAATCGACTTTCATGCTTGGGCTTTTAAAATCAACAAGAGAATCATAATCAAATCATGTGTAATCAATAGAAACCATGAATTTAAACATAGAAACTGATTTCATAAATTTTCCCTAAATTTAGATCAAAACCCTAATTTCATAACTCCATAAATCCAAATTAAGACTTGGGGATTTTGGGCACAAAAGTGAAAGGAACCCATTGTTCAAGACCCACATACCTTGGATGAAGATTACCTACTTCAATGGAAAAGATTTGGAGACTTGACTTGGAGCTTGGAGACTTGAGCTTGAAGAGGGATTTTCTTTTTTGAGTGAAGAATGAGGAGCTTAAGATAGACTTAGGATAATATGGGTGAAAACCCTCCTAAAAGTGGTCAAAACGACTTCACTTGATACATAATAGGCTGGGAGATGACCAAAATGTCCCTAGGAATTAATTGGAAAAAGGCTGGAGATTGGTCAACTTTCAGTGACCACGAGTGGAGTCTACGACTCGTAGACTTTTCCATGACTCGTGGACTGCTAGTCGTGGAAGCTGGCAGAAATTCAACCTGCAGGAGACTTTCTACGATTTAACAGGACGACTCGTAGAAGCTTCCACGAGTCGTAGAACCTAATCGTGGAACTCAGGGAACTTGACTGACCTCTGATCAACTTCCACGAGTCAACAGTACGACCCGTAGAAACTTCTACGAGTTGTGGAAGTGACTCGTGGTTGTCATTATGAGGTTGGTCTGCAGGACTGAGATCGCGAGTCACTCCCACGACTCGTGGAACCTTCCACGACTCGTGGACTTGACCCGTGGTCCCTGGAACTTGGATTTTTCTGAAGTTTTCATCTTGGATAGCTGGATATGTGTACGGGGTATTACAATATCTCCCCCTTGGGATCATTCCTCCTCGAATGAAGGATAGACAAGGGAAGCTGAGGGGAAAACAGCCCAACCAAACATCAAAACATAGAAATCAAGGGGTAATCGTAAAACCAAAAGTTTTCAACTTGAAAACATGATAAACTAACTTCGTAACACATGGATGCATGCTAAAATCATGAGAGGAACTGACGGAGTAGAATCATAGGGGCATACTAAGGAGAAAACTAGTACCTCAAGCTAGAACTGAGTCGGAAGGAAAGAGATGAGGTTATCTGGCCTTCATGGCCTCTTCCGCTTCCCAAGTAGCACCTTCAACAAGTTGATTCCTCCAAAGGACTTTTACCGAAGCGACTTCTTTATTCCGTAACATCCGAATTTGACGATCAAGAATCTCCACGGGAACCTCCTCATAAGTGAGACTATCCTTCACACCTACATCGTTCAAAGGAACAATCAAGCTCGGGTCGCCAACACACTTCTTCAACAAGGAAATATTAAAAATTGGGTGAATCGCTTCCAACTCCGCTGGCAACACCAACTCATAAGCAACACTACCAACTCTCCTCGAAATTCGATAAGGACCTACAAAACAGGGACTGAGCTTTCCTTTCTTGCCAAATCTCATCACACCCTTCATGGGTGACACCTTAAGGAAAACTCAATCATCAACTTCAAATTCTAAATCTCTCCTCCTCACATCCGCATAAGATTTCTGTCGACTCTGAGCGGTCTTCAACCTTTCCCGAATAAGCTGAACTTTCTCCATGGTCTCATGAACAGAATCTGGACCAATCAAGGGTGCCTCACCCACCTCGAACCAACCAATAGGAGATATACACCTTCGGCCATAAAGTGCCTCATAGGGATCCATCTGGATGCTAGAGTGAAAGCTGTTGTTGTAGGCAAACTCGATAAGAGGTAAGTGATCATCCCAATTTCCTTTGAAGTCAATAACACAGGCTCTCAACATATCCTCCAAAGTCTGAATAGTACGCTCGGCCTGGCCATCCGTCTGAGGGTGAAAAAGTTGTGCTAAGCTTCACCTTAGTACCAAGACCCTTCTGAAACGATCTCCAAAATTGAGATGTAAATTGGGGACACCTATCAGAAATAATAGACAAAGGAACACCATGCAATTGGACTATCTCTCGAATGTAGAGTCTGGCATAATCATCCACTGTATCTGTAGTATTAACAACCAAGAAATGGGAAAACTTCGTCATCTGGTCGACAATCACCCAAATAGAATCATGTTGCCTTCGAGTACGAGACAAACCCGTAATAAAGTCCATATTGATTGCTTCCTATTTCCAAGTGGGAAGGTAAATATCCTGAAGCATACCACCTGGTCTTTGATGTTCCACATTTACCTGTTGACAGTTGGGACATTTTGCCACAAACCCGGCTATGTCCTTCTTCATACCATTCTACCAAAAGACTTCCCGTAGGTCACGGTACATCTTAGTGGCACCCGGATGAATGGAGTATCTAGAACTGTGAGCCTCAGACAAAATATGTTGTCTCAACCCGATCAACATCTGGCACACACAAGCGACCCTGATAACGAAGCACACCATCTCCCCCTTGGGAGAAAACCTCTACCCTTTGCTGACGAACTGCACCCTTAAGCTGAAGTAGAACGGGATCTTAGTCTTGCTTGGCTTTCACCTTAGCCACCAAGGATGATTCGGCACCATTAGTCACAATCACACCACCTTCGGTCGAGTCCATAAGGCGAACTCCTAACCGAGCAAGCCTATGAACTTCTTTTACCAATTCCTTCTTACCATCTTCAATAGAAGCTACACTTCCCATGGACAACCTACTCAAAGCATCCTCCACAACATTGGCCTTACCCGGATAGTAAATCACACTCATATCATAATCCTTAAGGAGCTCAAGCCATCTCCTTTGTCGCAAATTCAGTTCCTTTTGAGTGAACACATATTGAAGGCTCTTATGATCGGTAAAAACATCCACATGCACACCATACAAGTAGTGACTCCAAATCTTTAAAGAAAAAACCATGGCCGCTAGCTCAAGGTCATGAGTAGGGTAGTTCTTCTCATGTACCTTAAGTTGTCTCGAAGCATAAGCAATCACCTTGCCCCGTTGCATCAAACACAACCCAAACCAATTCTGGAAGCATCACAATACACAACAAAATCATCAAGGCCCTCGGGTAGAGCCAATACTAGAGCTGTAGTCAATCGAGTCTTCAATTCCTGAAAACTTTTCTCACAAGAGTCGGACCACTGAAACTTAACCTTTTTCTGAGTCAATCAGGTCAAAGGGGAAGCAATGGAGGAAAACCCCTCCACAAATCTCCTATAGTAACTAGCCAAACCCAAGAAACTCCTAATATCAGACGAAGAAGTGGGTCTAGGCCAGTTCTTTATCGCCTCGATCTTTTGAGAATCAACCCGAATACCATCTTTAGTCACAATATGACCCAGAAAAGCAACAGACTGCATCCAAAATTCGCACTTGCTAAACTTAGCAAACAATTGTCTACCCTTGAGAGTTTGCAACACAACCCTCAAGTGATCTGCATGCTCCTCCTCACTCCGAGAGTAGATGAGGATATCATCAATGAAAACAATCACAAACATATTCAAATACTATTTGAACACACGGTTCATCAAATCCATAAAAGCTGCAGGAGCATTCGTTAGAACAAAAGACATAACAACAAACTCATAATGACCATACCGATTCCTGAAGGCTGTCTTTGGGATATCACATTCCCGAACCCGAAGTTGATGATAACCGGATCTAAGGTCAATTTTGGAGAAGAAACTAGCACCCTGAAGCTGATCGAATAAGTCATCAATCCTAGGAATGGGATACTTATTCTTGATTGTGACCTTGTTCAATTGACGGTAATCAATACACATTCTAAGAGATCCATCCTTCTTACGAACAAACAAAACTGGGGCACCTCAAGGAGAAATACTAGGCCTGATGAAGCCCTTATCAAGCAAGTCTTTCAATTGATCTTTCAACTCCTTGAGTTTTGCGCGGGCCATTCTATAGGGAGGAATAGAGATAGGGCAATCTCGATAGACTTTTTCGTCTAGGACTGACTCACCAACAGGAGTAGAAACATGAAAGGGTTCTAAAAGCAATTCAGGATGAATCTCAAACTTACAAGCCATATAAGGGGTTACAAAAGATAAGGAAGCACCGGGATCCAACAAGGAATACTTTTCAAGAGAGAAGATTTTCAACATACCGATAAACACATCTGGAGAACTCTCCTGATCCTGGCAGGAGGACATAGAATAAAGACTGACCACCAGAACTAGAAGTTGCGCCCTGTGGGGTTGGTCTACCACCTGAAGCTGCTGGAGTAGACTGAGTCCTACCACCTCTCTGCCACTTCTTAGCTGAATGGCAATCTCTAAGCACGTGCCCAGTCTATCCATAACCATAGCATGCACCCGTGCCCAAACGACACTCTCCCGGGTGATTCTTCCCACACTTGGTACAAATAGGAAAAGAAGGCCCTTTAGCAACATTTACCTGAGACTTGGAATAAGAGACAGATCCTCTACCACCCTGATAATGACGAGGCCTCTGGGCCTGGGTAGGAGAACTAGCAAAAGAATGAACGCATCCGGATGACTTTTTTTGGAAAAAATAGCGATGTCCACTCCCGGACCTATGATGACCAAAACACGATCCCTCGGATCTACCCCTCTTATTCTCCTTAGCCATCTCCTTAAGCTTATCACCTTCAATCTGATGGGCTTGGTTATGAGACGAGAGATGTTCATATCACTCAATAATAAGGCAAACCTACACTTCTTCTTCACTATATCAGAGACACCATAGATGAACTTGTTCATTTGATCATGTGGGTCTGCTACCATAGAGGGAGCATACCTAGACAACTGAGTGAACTTCAAACTATACTCTTGCACAGACATCGAACCTTGTATCAAGTTCACAAATTCCTCCACCTTCGCTTGCCTTAACTCACAGGGAAAGAACCTATCAAGAAAGGCTCTCTCAAAACACTCCCAAGTCATGGGGATCGCATCCCTCACCCTAGCCTTCTTCCATTGCGTGAACCAAATATGAGCCACATCCTTGAGTTGGTAAGATGCAAGCTCAACACAATCAACACCCGCTACTTGCATAACCTCAAAGATCTTCTTCACTTCATCAATAAAGTTAAGAGGGTTCTCACTCACTTTCGAACCCCAAAACTCTGGCAGGTTCATACGGATAAAGTCACGAACTCGGGCTGCTACCCCACCTTGAGGATGAGCGGGGGCAGGAGCCTGTTGATTTGCCAAAGTCTGAGCTAGTAGGTGAATAGCATTCCTAAACTTATCATTCGTGACATCGAGAACCGAAACTTGAGGAGCGGCATTTTGAGCGGCTCGGGGAGGCATAGCACGTCGAGGAGGCATAATCTGAAACGCATAAGATAAGGATTAGAGGCATATTAGACTTAAGCTCTATCACACGATGTGATCATGAAAGAAGTGAAGTTTGTTTTTCTAAGACATCTCAGAGCTTTCTTCTCATGTATGTGGCGCGCTTCACAGACATGAAAAAGACTCTACTTGATGCAGCTTTCAGATATCCTAGGACCCTTAAACCTGAGGCTTTGATACCAAGTTTGTCACGCCCTGAGGTTACCCCCTAGACGTAACACGAGACTCGGGACCACAAGGATCCCAAGCTAACCCTTAGTCATAGCATTCTCAAGCATAACAAAAGATAAGCAGAAGCATAATACGGAAATCCAATAAGGAAACATCAATAAGGGTCTAAGAGCCACATAACATACAATATCCAAAAAGGGAACTTGAATACAAACTATGTCTGAAAGCCTCAAGTCATAACATAAAGAGTTGCTAGGACAAAACCCTAGCTAACTCGGAGTATAGAAGTAAAGCTATCATAAGGAAAAGCATAACTAGTCCTCAAACCATGAGGACTCACCACAGCTGACTAATGAGATGGCCCGAGACTCTAGCCACGAAGCTGAGAAGGGG
Source organism: Jaltomata sinuosa (assembly GCA_003996215.1). Taxonomy (NCBI): domain Eukaryota; kingdom Viridiplantae; phylum Streptophyta; class Magnoliopsida; order Solanales; family Solanaceae; genus Jaltomata; species Jaltomata sinuosa. The sequence continues at coordinate 698,811 of QJPP01007531.1, forward strand.
TACGTGAATCTGCATTATCAAAAGATACAGCGCAATATGCATTAGTACTATGGAATGTACTAAGTATGGGAGCAATGCATGAGTTATAACAGAATCAGTTTAAAACATGCTTGAAATGAACTTATTACATAAAGAAGGACCATAAATAAATGACAAGGTACAAACATAAGACATGAAGGAAGGCTTAGGTTCCAAAATATAGATTTATACATAACTTCATAACTTGAAAATAAACATGTGGGAGTTTCTCTTAACCGATATTAAACCATGCTGAGCTACATGGAGTTCAGTGTCTTGCACCCACACTGAAAGAGTTGTCCTAATCGACCAAGTTTAGAACCATGTCATACCAGGATCCTGTCATAATAAGCCTCAACACGGGCAACCTACGGTGGCAACATAGTTTTGGACTTGGGTTATCTGAACCCTCGTCTATCGGTGATAAATACTACTCCCAAAATATAATAATAAAATGATCTCATATACATGTGACATATCTAATGCCAAGCTTGTTCATACTTATTCATGACTTGTTCATACCCCGGATCGTCATACTACTCATGAGTTTTGGTTTAGAAAATGACCCATGAACATTGATGGAACATCGGGTGTCTTGCCTTGCATCATATTTCATATCATGGAAAAACTTGCATACTTCATGACTTATAAAATTTGCATAGCTCTAGTTCAATTTTCATAAAACATATATTTTCATAGAATCATAAGAACTAGGCATGCAACTTCGTAATTACATAAAGGCCATGATATCTAATCATGCCTACATTCTCTTGAAAACATGCAAATTCATGGGTTTAGGCTAGAAATTGACTTTCATGCTTGGGCTTTTAAAATTTAAAAGAGAATCATAATCAAATCATGTGTAATCAATAGAAACCATGAATTTAAACATAGAAACTGATTTCATAAATTTTCCCCAAATTTAGATCAAAACTCTAATTTCATAACTCCATAAATCCAAATTAAGACTTGGGGATTTTGGGCACAGGGATGAAAGGAACCAATTGTTAAATACCCACATACCTTGAATGAAGATTATCCACTTCAATGGAAAAGATTTGGAGACTTGAATTGGAGCTTGGAGACTTGAGCTTGAAGAGGGATTTTCCTTTTTGAGTGAAGAATGATGAGCTTAAGATAGACTTAGGATAATATGGGTGAAAACCCTCTTAAAAGTGGTCAAAATGACTTCACTTAATACATAATAGGCTGGGAGATGACCAAAATATCCCTAGGAATTAATTGGAAAAAGGCTGGAAATTAGTCAACTTTCAGTGACCACGAGTGGAGTCTATGACTCGTAGACTTTTCCATGACTCGTGGACTGCTAGTCGTAGAAGCTGCCAGAAATTCAACCTGCAAGAGACTTTCTACGGTTTAACAGAATGACTCGTGGAAGCTTCTACGAGTCGTAGAACCTAATCGTGGAACTCAAGGAACTTGACTGACCTCTGATCAATTTCCACGAGTCAACTTCTGCAAGTCGTGGAAGTGACTCGTGGTTTTCAGTACTGTGGTTGGTCTGCAGGACTGAGATCGCGAGTCACTCCCACGACTCGTGGAACCTTTCACGACTCATGGACTTGATTTGTGGTCCCTGGAACTTGGATTTTTCTGAAGTTTTCATCTTGGATAGCTGGATACGTGTACGTGGTGTTACAGTACCATTTCGTCCGTGCACTTGAACCCTCTGACATTCTCATTCCGTTGTCCTTTCCCTTGCATTATCATGAGCACGATTCCTTACCACATCTCATTCGAGAGCATTTTATGACTTTATTGTCTTTCCGACATGCCACGTGTTGTAGGCAAGCTTTCCCTCCCCCCATACAGATAGTCCCTCTATTTCCCGATTACAACATTCGTTGTGATCGGGGATGGTAATATTCAAAACACCTCTTCGTTCACTAAATTTTTTTCTTTAGCAGCGAAGGAGGAACGGTTCCTTCAGAAATACTCTTTGCCACGTGTTTGGTCCATACTGGTACCCTGCCCTAGGTCATTTTGGGAAACCTCCCCCTTCTACAATCTATAAATGTAGGTTCACCTCTTCTTCTTCTTATTCTTCATTTTTTTCTTCTTCTTTAGTTTTCTGCATTTTTCCCTTTCTGCTTCTTGCTTCCTCCAATTAAAAAATCTCTTTGACTGATTTTAACTCCGCTAACTTTATCTATTTTCGACATGTCTTTGTCATTCTCAATTTTGGCCATGTCTCATTTGACCTCAGGCAGATCAAATAAGAAAAAAGAGAAAACACTATTATGGAACCCATTGTTGATGATGTTATCCCCGGAGCTTGTCACTTTAATAAGGACTTCAAAATATAATTGTAGCACCTCTGAGAAGAGAAACAAATCTGTGGGTGAGTTAGGTTCTCCCATGAAGAGGAAATATCTCCCCATTGTTTGAGATGGTTGTGGTTGGCCCATCGGGGAGTACCGAGTTACGTCCACTAAGGATTACGATAGTGTCACCTCTTCCAAACCCAGTTACACCTTCGTTCATACTTATCCATTTAGTAGGGTCTCGACAAGCCTATTGATAAGGTGATTACTTCTTTTTGTACAACTTTTAACCTATGCCTGGGCCAGATTGACCCTGGGGTTTGGAGAGTCGTGGCTTGCCTCTGTGCTTTGGCCACTAGAGTCGGTCAGGAACTGACTATGGACCACCACCTTCGGTTATTTTCCCTTTGCATTGTTCGGGAGGAGGGGCATAGTGAAGTTGGTTCCCCATGGAAAGAGGTCTCTTTTTAGTAGTTTGGATGATATTGACGATTGTACTTGGACTGATCACTTTGGGGCCATTGCTATCGAGGATCTCTACAACATTTGCCTCCCCAATTTTTGGAATATGCAATGTGAGTATTTGTATCTTATGATACTCCCGCTCCTCTCGTCCTCTTTCTTCTTCCTTCTGTTTATATCTCACCTATTAGTGAATTGTTCAGCTCCAAATTGGCGTGTTGCTATGAGTATCCCCTTTCTTCAATGTGTACATGCCTTTTGCATGTAGGTCACGGCAATCTTGGGCTTTGTCGCGATTGGAAATCGATCATGCACGCAAATTTCCAATAATTGGAGGTGGAAAGCCAAAAACCACGATTTGTCATTGCCTATTTTTTTTTGCTATATCTCTTGTCTTCCTTCTCACATTTTTTTTGTTTGCAGGATTGGCAGAGGGTCCCGTATTTTTGCCACCTTTGATTGTTTCAACTAGCCTTATTGGCCGAGATCCATTAGGGCAATGCCCCAGTTTTCCAGATACAAAAAAGACCTTTCCCCTTCGATCAAATCCCAATCTCTTAAGAGGAGAAAGAAAAATGCGAAAGAATAGGCTCTTCCTCCCAAAGGTGCGAAGAAGCCTTCCACGTTGCCATCTGAAGTGGTCACTCTAGACGAGGAATAAGATGAGTGAAGTTTGGAGGGTGAACCTATCGTAAAAAAATTGAGAGTCTTGAGAGAGTTTTCTTCCAAGACCCAGGGATTGTTTTATCAACTGGAGAATGCATAATGGGCCTGCTTGTAGACTCGCACACTCGCAGTTCCCCTCGGAACTAGTTCTTATGCTCCTATTAAAATTGCTCATACCATAGCTCCTCAACATTATCTTGTGGTTCCAATCGAAGGTGAAACATCGGGGGCTCCGCAGGTCCATTCGACTGTGCGAGGGTTAATCAAGCTTGCGTCCCCGGTTCACAAGACTCTGGCTCGCAGAGGGAAAATCCTCCTTCAAAAAACACTACTCCTCGGGCCTCTGGTGCCTCTGTTCAAGGGAATCCTAAGACATCCAGATTGCGGTCCCTTTGAGATCTACTTTATGCCTTGGCGGAGACCTATCCTGCCCTAATTCAGGACGTAATCCGGTGGTATGAAAGCAGTTCTGATGATTCCCGAGGAAGTCAACTTTTTGTCAATGTTAGTGAAGGTGTCCAACTATCTGAAGTTTGCGGTCTTATGGAAAGATCAGCGGAGGATAAACCTTGTTTTCACCAAATGCCTTCTTAGTGAAAGTGTTCAAGCTGCCGCCAAGGTTGGTGACCCTCGCTACAAAATCTTTCTTTCTACTTCTGATCTTGTTATGGTTATTTTCACCTCAAGCCATGTATGGTCTACGGAAGGTCTCCAACGATTGCTTAGAGAGAAAGAGATGTTGATGCTTAGGTGTGACAAGCTTCAAAGGGATTTGGCCACTGTGTAGAGTCAGTTGGCAGTCACTAACATCCGAGCTTATCGAGATTTTGAGATCAAGGCCTTGATATCCGAGCTAGCTGTGCTTATAAGCGAGAGGGGTGGTTAACATGGAGATTTATACCTCTGTCATGGAGAGGCTCGAGCCTTGTTAAAGTAAAATGCCACCCAAGCCAGACGTATCGAAGACCTTAAATGAAGAGAGTCTAATCTTGTCGACAAGGTTCGACTGATGAGCTTAAGGTTATTTAAGAGTATTGTGGCCATCTCATCTTCAGGAAGTGTATCATCCCTTCAAATGGAAGGCGACACTTATGCAATAAAGTCAATGGTCAGATCAAAAAATCTAGGTCTTGGAAAAAAAGAGCTGGTTTGGGGAAGGCTCAGAGTGCTCAACTAATCAGGATTTAGACTTTAGAAGCTCTGAAGATGGGGGGTATTGATTTAGAAAAGGAGATTACCGAGTCCTAATCTTTGGTTGACCTTGCCATACTGCCAGACTTAAAGCATGAAGGCCGTGCCTCCGCTTTAGAAGAAAAGATTTCCAGCGCCGAGTTGTTGAGTGGTAGTTCTGACGATGACATAGATAGTTAGTCCTTGTTTAGGGACTTATATTTTGTTGTTGAGGCAACAATTGCCTTTGTAACTTTTTACGCAATATCTTCCTTTTACTTACACTCACTCCCGAGGGTGTTTCATCATATTTTCAATCGTAGCTACTTGTACCCTAGATAATTTCTAGATATTATCCCAAGAACTTAATGGAATAATAACAATATTTTTCTGAGAGCATTTTTATTTTTTCTTACCGCATTGCTTTTGGTTGTGATGTCTCTTACTCTCGAGTTTTGGGTAAACCCAAAGTTGTTGATTCATCGTTACCTTATCTTATTCTTGCTTCTTAATTCTGGGCAGGAAAGGATTTGAAAGGTTTCCTCTTGTTTACTGAACAGTCAACATGGGGAACCGATGAGTTACCTTGGGTGCCTTGCTTCCCACGAATCGCCATACCACATCCCTTCAGCATTAACTGTTTCGGCCACGTGGTGCACATCCATTGCCTGATTAGACGTGCACCGCCTTAGTCATTTAATGAGGTCTGGCCTATAAAAGTTTACCCTCTTTTCCCTAGTTTTTCATTATCTCAGCCAATCTTCTGATATCTTTCTTCTTTTATCATGTTTAACAAAGTAAAGAGAGGAGATTTTCACACTGGTTACTCATCTTGTTTTCTTTCAAGATGGCGCTTGAACAATGTGTTTTGCTTCTTCCCCAGTTTCTGCCTAATCCTTGTCTTTGATCCTGGTCCCATTTTCCTGACTTGGTTACTGTGGTTCTTGACGAGGGTGAGGTAGAAGTTGGGGTTAGGCCAAGGGAGAGAATGGCAAAAGATCCTTTCACCCATCTATTTTCATCATTGGTAGTTCTGAGATCTGGGTTCGGCTCTGAAGGTGTCCTATATTTTATCACCATACTCGGCGATGGTATGGGTACTAATGAGTTGCACCCAGCTCCCCTAAGGGCGCCATCGTGGGGTATTAAAGGGCATGATAGTCTGACTGAGCTCGATTAGACTATCGAGCTAGGTCTCGATCAATAGCATGGATTTTTCATGTGCAATGAATCTTCATATTTCCCGATGCAGGGGGGCTATGCTTCTGGGGAAGATGGGATCCCCTCAATCCTTTTGCTCAATCTTAGAAGGCCTCCATGTGGCTCTCTATACTCGTCTGTGACTTTTTTCTTTTTCTCAAGCCATCCATCTGCAAAGATTTTTTAGCCGGTAATATTAGATCGGTGAGATGAAACCCCCACGCGGTTTAATATTAGATAGATTTTTATATCTTATAGGCCACCCAAGCAACATATATTTATGCAACGTTAAATGTAAGACCCCACCATTTTTAAGGAACACGTGATTGGACATTGGTTACGTCGGGGCAGGCTTTGCTATGAATAAAATGAAGGAAAAATGGTCAAATTTACTTCTTTACTTTAGTTTAATAGTTAACTTTATTCTTCGTCATACCTTTCGGCTATATTTACCCTCGCCATCAATAAAATTTTCACTTTTACCTCCATTGGATGGAAATTTCCAAATCAATTTAAATAACCTGATTTTTTTTAAAAAAAGTCATTACCCCTAAACTAACACGCCAGCCCCGACCCAACCCAACTTAAAAGCACCAAAATTTCTAACCCGCCCACCAAAACATAGAATTTCTTCTATGTTGGTTTGGTATTGGAGATCTCTGTAAGATCACTACAGCTAAGTAATCTTTTTTTTCTCATAAAACATCAACTATATTCTTGATAAGAGCAATGTTGTACAACCTCTATAAGACAAATACTAGCTTATAGATATTGCCAAATGTGAGATGTTGCACCAGTGCTTTTTTGTTAAAGAGTTCTACAGTTCACTGCTTAGCCTAATTGGCACTCCACAATTGGAATAAGAATCTTACATCAAAAACTAAAAGCTCCGATAGAAATAAGGTTTATTTGTTTGGGTTTTTGGGGTTTGGGGGGAGGGGGGAGTTTTTTTAGAAATTTGGGTCCAGGTTGGGTCGGGTTGGGCTGGCGAATTAGTTTAGGGATTATGGGGTTTCTTAAAAAATTTAGGTTATTTAAGTTAATTTGGGAATTTTTATCTAATGGGGTAGAAGTGAAAACTTTGCTGACGGTGGAATTGATATAACCGGATAATATAACAGAGGATAAAATTAGTTATTAAATTAAAATAGAGGGGTAAATTTGGCCCTTTTCTTAAAATGAAACTCATTCTGCTGCATCTTGGGACTTGACTGGCCATAAAATTATTTCCCTTTTTGAATAATTTTTTACTTTTTTTGAAAATCGGTGTTAGGCGTAAAAAAATCAAATTCAACTTGAATTAGATTTTAAATTTGAAAAACAACTTATAAATTATTTTTCAACTCATATTTTACTTTTAAAGCTATATTTAAGTACATTAAACATGAATATTAATCCAAATATACATGAAAGTGTAACTAGTTACGACTTCATTTTTAACTTCAACTCCATATATTCTAAGTAGGCGTTTGACCATAAATATTATTCACAATATTCTGGAATACGTTTTCACTTTATTCCAGAATACTTGTTTGGCCATGAAAATCAAAAACATATTCCAGAATATGTTTTCACAATTTTTGGTTATTTGAAAAACACCTCTTGAGGTGTATTCACTATTTTTAAATTCAATTTTTTTTCTCACTTTATTTTTAAATACTACACCAACTCAATATTCTAAAATATTTTTGAAAATACTATGGTCAAACACAACTTCAACTCTATTTTCAACTTTAAAGTGAATACCAAATAAAGTGAATACATTTTTTATTTTTATGGCCAAACGGGTCCTAAATAAAGTAAAAAATATTTAGAATCTATAGTAAAACGCCTACTTAATTTGTTATATCAGGTTCAAGAAGGTTGTTATAAAATTTTGTTTAGATCTCCACGTAACTTGGAATAAGAAATCGAGCATATAATTTGAACATGCTTAAGGGATCTTTTCTTCTTAATTGTTGAGTTTTCTACTTCGAAAATCTTTTGATAAAATATATTGAAAAAGAAAAATGACAACATCAACATGTGTATTTGAGAGATTGTCCTCGGGCTGAGGAATGTCCACATGAGTTCGTTGAGGTGTTTTTATTTTTTTAAGGATATCAAATAGAGATTTTTATACAAATAACCAGTTAAATTAATTATTTACTTTTCTTAATTGATATACATCAATTATATATTAATTTTTAATTTATACGATTGAATAAATAGCTGTATAATTTAATTCTTCTATGGAGGAAAAATAATCAATGACGATAATAAAATGGGTCAAATATTCATGACAAAAGAAATCGTGACCAAAGGGGACAAATTATAACTTTAGTCTAGTCCAACATTCTTTGGAGTACCATATTCACATTTCAAATTGATCATTCACCAAATTAGGCAAGTACAATTTGACATCTTTTAATGTAGTGTTTCGTTTAACTTTTTTTATTTTTCCATACTTTTGTTCTTTAATCTAAATTTCCCAAGGAGAATAGTAACACTAGCAACTAGATCTTATTAGCTTTATTTAAGTAGGTGTTTGACCATGTTTCATTAAGAAAATAGAAAGAAAGTAGTTTTTATTTTTAAAGTGAAAAATAATATTTAAAAATTAGAGTTGTGTTTGGCCATGAAATAAATTAGTGTTATTTTGTTTAATTTGTGTGGGTAATTGGAGTGAAAAAAGCGAAAATAACTTTTTGTTGTTTTTGAAATTTTTGAAAATTGTTGAAAAAAGTAAATATAGATTTTTTTGAATTTTTATAGCCAAATGTATATTCCAGAATTCAACTCAGGGAAAAAATTAAAAATTTCCATGGCCCTAAGTTTGAGTATAGGATGAAGGAATTTCAAAAGATCTAAATTGCTAAGGGAAGTATGTTTTTCAATGTGGTTCTGTTTTTATCAGAAATATATTCAGCGTAAAATATTCATATTGTCTGATAACATCAGACGGTAGCATATCAATAAATGTCATTATTGTTATGCCAATCATCAGGTCATGAGGATTTTCTAATGGATATTCTCTGTTTACATTCCCGTCTCTTTAAAGAACGACTAAAACGATCAGACCAGATAAGAGCATATTGGTTAACTTCCTAGCCCGTCATTGAAATACAAGCTAGAGATGTATCAACCTATATCCCCACCAAATATGATCCCCATTATAGGATATATATATTTATGAAAACAGAGCTCTTTTATCTTGGCATCGACTTATCTGTCAGTTTCGTGGACTACAAATAAGTAGCCATTCATTATAGGAAGGAACAACATGGTGAAATCAATATATGTTATGAAGTAGAGCAGTTAGGACAGTTAGTTACAAATGAACAGTAAAAGTAGTTAGTTACTGTGAACACTGAATTAACTGAGTTAGTTAGAGTTAGTTGACTGCACAAATAAGTTAAACTAACTAGCGTAGTTGGTTAAGCTAATTGAAGTCATTTAGCTACTCACTATATATAGAAGAGTAGAGTAGATATTTTTGTAACACAATTATAATTTAATATAGATATTCTTCTTTAGCTTCCTCTTCAAGCTAAAAGCAGTAGCTCATTCTTATTCTTCTTCATTGATGAAACTCAACATGGTATCAGAGCTCAAGGTCATCGATTAATTAAAGAACACACTCTGTTTTGCAAGTACAACTCTGCTTTCATTGTAGGAAACTATTCTTCAAAGGACAATTGCATTGTTCGAGAAGCAGTTAGGGTTGCGATTTCTATAGAGTGAATTCTCTCTTTGAAGTAAGGTTTTTTTTGTTTGTCTTTGTATTCATCAATGGAGACAAGTGAAGATCAACGTAATGGAACCACAGTTGGAGGTCAGACAGTCATGAATTCTCATCATCCATTACATCTTCAAGCATGTGACACTCCAGGTAGTTCTCTAGTTTCAATTCAACTAACTGGATCTGAAAACTATTCCTTATGGAGTAGATCAATGAAAATAGGTCTGTTAGGAAAAGGTAAACTAGGATTTGTTAATGGCAAGAGCTCCAAAGACAAATTCAATGCGTCCTTACATGACCTTTGGGAAAAATGTAATGCTATAGTACTCTCCTGGATTATGATGTCTGTCAGTAGGGATTTACTTAGTGGAATAGTATATGCTAGTAATGCTCAACAGGTGTGGAACGATCTCAGAGAGAGATTTGATAAGGTTGATGAAATCTCTGATCTTCTACTTGCACAAGGAAATAAGAACATTGACTCAAGGAGTGTTGTCTGTGTCTAGTTATTTCTCTAGACAAAAGGAATTATGGCTGGAATTTGATGCTCTCATGCCTTGACTTGACTGTTCTTATAAAGAATCTAGGACATATGCTGCTCATTTTAAGTACCAGAGATTGATGCAATTCCTGTTAGGGTTGAATGAGTCTTATAATCAGTGTATGAGTCAAGTTATGATGATGGATCTTGCACCTAGTGTGAACAAGGCCTATTCTCTAGTCATGGCTAAGGAGAGTCAGATGATCCTTGGTAAGTCAAATGCAGCTGAAGCCTCCAGTTCTAACACTGGCACTAGGGATATGAGTGATTCTATGACACTTTTCAGTGGCAAGGGTCACATTTCTCATGGTTCAGGAAAAGCCAAGGGTTCTCACATACTCTCAGCAGGTTCACACTTCAATACAGGTGACAAGGGCTCTCACATGTACTCAGGGTCACAATACAATGCAGGTTCCAGTTCTGGTTACAAGTCAAAAAAGAACTTCAACAGCAATAGCAATCTGTATTGTGACTATTGCAACTTGAGTGGTCATACTAGAGAAATATGTTTTAGATTTCATGGTTATCCTACTTATTGGAAAGGGAAGAAGAGGACTAGTCCTGGTCCTATTACAGCAGCAAATCATGCAATCAATGGCCATGGCATGAACTTTCAAGAGAACTCTAGAGCACAACCATCCATGAACAAATCAGGGACTGGAGATAGTTATTCGAGTAATTCTTATGGTAACTCTCATGCTCTTATGACTAACATGAAGCCTCCACAGTACTATCAACCTTATCCACAGCATCCACACTTCTCACCACATCAGTACCGATATATCCTCCATCTTCTTGATCAACAAGGGAGTGGAAGGTGTGACAGTGACACTCATGTAAGAGCAGCAAGTATGCTAAACTGCTCCACTTCCACTAATGTAGATGATAATTGGATAGTTGACTCTGGTGCTTCCAAGCAGATGGTCAATAACCTGAGCTTATTAACTTAATACACTAGTAGGTTCGATTCACTAGAAGGGAAAGTACATCTTCCCACTGGAAGTCTTGCTAAAGTCACAAACATAGGCTCATCTAAGGTTCTAGGAGGGTCTGAGATAAAAAAATGTGTTGCATATTCCTGAGTTTAAATACAATTTACTCTTTGTGTCATAGTTGACAAGAGAACTAAATTGTTGTGCCCTCTTCTATCCTGATTTATGCATTTTTCAGAACCTCTTCAGTGGGAGAGTGAGGGGGATTGGAAGACTGGAGAATGATTTGTATGTTGTCAATGTTGATTGTACCTTGAAGTCACAAGGAGCTCAGTTGTTGTCTTCTCCAAGATATCAAGTGAATACAATCTCTAGTACTACTGAGTCTTGTCCAGTAGGATCAATAAACACTTCTACAATAAGTTTGTCTCTATGGCACAAAAGGCTAGGCCATGTTTCTCTTAATAACTCAATTGCTTTAAGCATGTATATAATAATGTTGTTGATCTCTGTACTGTTTGTCCTTTGGCTAAGCAGTCAAGACTCTCTTTTCCTTTGAGTAATACAACTACAACTGCTTGTTTTCATTTGTTGCATACTGATGTTTGGGGATCTTATAGAGTTTCAACTCATAATGGTAAGAGGTATTTCTTGACCTTGGTTGATGATTATTGAAGGTATACATGGTTGTTACTGTTGAACTCAAAGTCTGAGGCTATTGTTGCACTCAGACAGTTTCTTGTTATGCTTAACAATGTTTTTAGTTCAACTGTTAAAGTGCTGAGAACTGACAATGGATGTGAGTATTTTAATTCTCAAGTGACTGACCTGCTCCAGTCCTTAGGCATCTTTCATCAAAGCTCTTGTGTTTATACACCCCAGCAAAATGGGGTGATTAAAAGAGAGCACATACATATACTGGATACTGCCAGATCCCTAAGATTTCAGTCTCACATGCCTTTGAAGTTTTGGGGTGAGTGTGTGCTCACCAGTGTGTATCTTATTAACAGATTGCCCTCCATAGTCATCAAGGGTAAAATACCTTATGAACTACTCTTTCATAGTCCTCCTTGTCTTGATCACCTTAAGGTTTTTGGATGTCTTGCTTTTGCTACTGAAGTGAGAAAGGTTGATAAGTTTGCCTCTAGAACTATTCCAGCAGTTCTCCTTGGGTATTCCTCTCAACAGAAGGGGTACAAGCTCTTTGCACTACACACTAAGTAGTTTCTAGTCAGTAGAGATGTAGTCTTTAAAGAGGATGTTTTTTTTTCATCATTAGACTTTCTCCTCTAGCTCCTTATTTCCAGTGCTCCAATTCACAGAGGCACTCGGTGATACTCCATCTTATGTTCTTCCTATTGTGCCTACAGTTGAGCTTACACCTATGCCTTGTGTTGAACCTGCTGACCCAGAGCCTACTTTGCTTGTACCGGCAGTCACTGATATTGCTGCTGCACCTTCAGTTCCCTTGGTTGTGGACAGGAGAAAGTCTACTAGACACTCTAAGCCTTCCATATGGCTTCAAGACTATCACACTAAGTCTAAATCCATATGCATGTATCCATTCTCTAATCATGTGAGCTAGGATTGTTTATCTTCTACTCATAGTGCTGCTTTAGCAGCTTATTCTGCTATTCATGAGCCTATCTCATTTGTCGAGGCTCCAGCTGATCCTCGGTGGTTTAAGGTTATGGAGTCTGAGATTACTGCCTTGGAAGAGAACAATACCTAGTGCCTTGTTGACCTTCCCCCTGGTAAGCATCCTATTGGGTGCAAGTGGGTGTTTAAGGTCAAGTACTTGGCCTCAGGTGTTGTTGAGAGGTACTAGGCAAGGATTGTTGCCAAGGGGTTTAGCCAAAAGGAGGGTCTAGACTACTCAAAGACATTTTCTCCTGTGGCTAAAATAGTCACAGTTAGATTCGTTCTTGCTATTGTTGCTGCCAAACACTGGCCTGTATTTCAGATGTATGTGCACAACGCTTTTCTTCATGGTGATTTTGTGGAGGATGTGTATATGGTTGTTCCTTCTTGTTTTTGCAGACAAGGGGAGTCTGGCAAGTCTGCAAGCTCCAGAAGTCTCTCTATGGCCTAAAACAGGCAACTAGACAATGGAACCTTAAGCTTATAGAGGCACTAGTTCAGCTGGGGTTTACTCAAAGTTACTATGACTACTCATTATATACTAAGAAAGAAGACAATGAGTTGATTGTAGTTTTTGTCTATATAGATGATCTCCTTGTCACTGGAAGTTGTGATACTTTAATTATCAGAATTAGAAATGATCTGAAACTTAAGTTCAGGATAAAGGACTTAGGTGAACTGAAAATTTTCCTTGGTATTGAGTTTGCTAGGTCCAAGGGGGGGCTGATCATGAGCCAGCGCAAATATGCTCTAGAACTTATCTCTGAAATAGGATTGAGTGGTGCAAAGACAGCTCATGCACCCCTGGACTCTAACCTGATATTAACCTCCATTGAGTATGACACACATGTGGACAAATCAGATATAACATCAACTGGCAAGCCCTTGAAAGATGTTGGGAGATATCAGAGGTTAGTTGGTAGGCTGATGTATCTTACTATGACCAGAGTAGACATCTCCTTTGTAGTACATATGCTCTCAGCCAGTATATGCATGCACCTAAGGAATCCCACATGGAAGATGCACTCAGAGTAGTCAGATACATCAAAACATCACCTGGCTTAGACCTATTCATGCCCTCACAGAGCTCAGAACTACTGACTATTTTATGTGACTCTGACTGGGGTACTTGCCTGCAGACAAGAAGATCAGTGACTGGGTACTTAGTAAAGTTTGGTAATGTTTTTGTCTCATGGAAGTCAAAGAAACAAGAAACAGTGGCCAGAAGTTCAGCTGAGGCTGAGTTTAGAAGCACGGCTTCATCTGTTGCAGAGATCACTTGGATGATTGGATTATACAAAGAGTTGGGAGTATGTGTTAAACAAACTGTGAACTTGTTTTGTGATAGCAAAGTCGCAATCCAAATTGTAGCCAATCCTATCTTCTATGAAAGAACCAAACACTTTGATATAAATTGTCACTTTGTTAGAGAATAACTGTTGCAGGGTATGATCAAGACTTATCATGTCTCTACAAAGGAACAACTGACAGATCTGCTTACTAAGAGCTTGGGGAAACCTCAACACTTGTACTTATTATCCAAGCTTGGATTGAAAGATATTTTCCAATCATCAGCTTGAGGAGGGGTGTTATGAACTAGAGCAGTTAGGACAGTTAGTTACAAGTGAACAATAGAAATAGTTAATTACTGTGAACAGTGAATTAACAGAGTTAGTTAGAGTTAGTTGACTACAGAAATAAGTTAAACTAACTAGCGTAGTTGGTTAAGCTGATTGAAGTCAGTTAGCTAATCACTATATATAGAAGAGTAGAATAGATATTTCTGTAACACAATTATGATTCAATATAGATCTTCTTCTTTAGCTTCCTCTTCAAGCTAAGAGCAGTAGTTCATTCTTATTTTTCTCCATTGATGAAGCTCAACATATATATATATATATATATATATAATATATATATATATATATATATATATATATATATATATATATATAAATATATATATAAAGGAGGATTTTAGTAGCGATGATATGACACCTCTCTATGACCACCATTCCTGTTTATCTTTTTTCTCATTTTTTTGAGATTTTTCTTCATTTGTCTACATTAATCTACTAACTAAATAAATAACAAAGGTCTCATAAAATTAAAGGGTGAAAATCATTTACACCCTCGAACTTTGTTTTAAAAATCAAACACCCCCCTCAACTTTGAACAATAATCATTCTCCCCCCTTTATCCTAATTGATTTTTCAAAATGCCTATTTTACCCTTGTAATATCAACTTTTATATATTTTATTACAAAAAAACTTCTTTATAATCACAATTTTTATTTTAAAAATCTATATAACATATTGTTTATAAAAAATATATATTATTTTTAGATGAAAAAAAGTAATAAATACTAATTGAGTATATAGGTTAGTGACATTTCATAATGAAATAAATAAGAAAAATATAAAAAAATAAATTTATTAATAATAATCAAAACTCTAATATCTAATTATACAAGTAAAAGTAACAGAAAATTATAACTTTATAAATATATTTCAATGCATGTGATGCACAAATAATTAAAAATAGAGGTATATTTATAACAAATTAAATGATCGTTGTTTATAAATTTTAAATTATAATTTAGAAAATATTTCATTATTGACAATCAAAACTCATTTATCTATATAGACATTAGAGAATAAGAGAGAGAGAATTAAAACATGCATCTATATACATAACTACATATATACAGACATGCTTAGAGCTCGTTTGACCATAACAATTTATCACTATTTTGAAAAATTATTTTACTTTATTCAAAAAAAAATTGTTTGGCCATAAAAATTTCAAATACACTTGTCAAGTTGTATTTGGAAAAATAAAAACACCTAAATACTTGTTTTCACTTTTTTCTATCTCGATTTTTCACTTTTTAGTTATATTTAACACTTTAAATTCTAAAAAGTCTTTCAAAAAAGGTATACTCAAACACAACTCCAACACCAAAAATTTCAAATAAAGTGATTTATTTTGATTTTCATGACCAAACGCCTACTTAATGCATATAATATAAAAATAACAATCATAAAAAATAGCATTAGATTTTGTAATTAGTTTATAAAATATTATTTTATTAATAACGTTAATGAATTTAACTAAATATGGTAAATACCTAAATTAAGAAAAATAAATAAATATTAAATAAAAAGATATTACATAAAAATTGATAATGTTTTTAAGGGTAAAATAGACATTGAATAGGATAAAGAGGGAGAATGATTATTATTCAAAGTTGAGAAAGTGTTTGATTTTTAAAGCAAAGTTAGAGTGTGAAAACGATTTTCGCCCTAAAATTAAATATTGCTTTGTAATAAAGCCCAGGTAAAACAAACGGTTTGGCTAAAGCACACGTAGCATAGCAATAATATAAGATGATATTTATGATAGATAAATGTGCTAAACAATACACGGAACCAGTTGCTTAGTGGATGAAAGGCAATTACTTTTTTACTTTTCTTTTGTTTCTTATTTCATCCATGAAAGTTATAGACACTTCATCTTCTATTATTTATTATACATTTATTTAAAAATTTAAGAATAACACCAATATTAAAAGGGCTGCAGATGGATCATTCCAGTGCTAGATCTATTTCACTACTTCATTGGAGAGTAAGGTAATTTTTGTACCAACAATTAATATTTTTAATTTTTTTTCTTTACTATATAAGTGCTCGTAGAAACAAATTTTCTCCTTATTCTTTTTCTAAGATCTTTTGTTTCTTGGAATGTTGAATGTGATGAACAAAAAGAAGCAAATGGGACTTTTGCAAAGATTTCAGAGAAAGTTGTATCATCTCTAATGCACCAACAAAAGAGAGTCTTGCATAAAGGCTTTTTAATATTTGGCTTGCTATGACTATTTTGCTTACAGATTTAATTACTTTTTTGTTGGCTTGGCATTATGAATTTGTATGTTTAGATTAAGTTGTGAAAGTAAAGTTAAAGATATCTTTAGTATTTGAAAGAATATACTACTCTTTTCTTATCCAGACGTCACTTTGTGAGATTACACTAGGTATGTTATTATTGTTATTATATACTATTCTTTTCTTATACGTAACAATTTATATATATCACTGATCACTCCATTCATTTCACCGTGAACACAGATGAATCAATAATTACAAGCTTTCTTCTTTCTCTTTATTCTTTATTTTTTTTCTTTGTATGTTTGATATGTAATAAACAATAATTATACTCATTGTTTTTATTTTTCACGACCAAGAATTAAGAAGATATTAGAATACATAATCTTATTACTTATTCCTATATACATATTGTTTCCCAATTTTTTTAAGGTTTGTGAAATTGAATTTTAGGATATAAGTTATTATATGCAAATAAATTTGCAGTTCAGTGAACTACAAAAATAATAGTAGTTATTTTTATCCGTTTTGTAGCAATAACTTTACTGCTTTAGTGTCATTCTCTGTGTCGGCCTACATCTATAAATGTTCTTTTATTTTTTATCCTTTTAATTTTGTTATTTAAAAGGTAATTATCTTACCTTTTTTCTTAAAGTTTTTAAACTTTTATGCTTGAGTTATTAGGTAATAATTATTCTTTTTGAAAGTTTGATCTTCTCAGTTTTTCTACAATATGCATATGGATTGTATTGTTTTGAAATTTTGATCTTCTCATTTTTTTTCATATTGCTATTATGGTTTGTAATATTTTAAATTTGATCTTCTTCGTTTTTGTTTCAAGTACGTATATGCACTCTTAAAAAGTGTGAGGCTAACAAAAAAGTGGCATCAATTGTATCTCCTTTATTTTATATTTTTTGTATTTTACTCTTACAATTATTTAACACAAAATGGAGTATAAAGAAAAGAAAAAGTCGCATCCGTTGATTTTCTTTATAAAGTCTAATCAGTCAATAAAAATCGATATTCATTTTTATAAACAATTCAAGTAGTCATTCTTCCTGCGTCTGCGGCCGTTGCAGTTAAACTAACGGAGGAAGGAGGAGGAGAAGAGTGGCGGACATCAAATAGATTAGAGTTATCACAGAATTGGAAGAGGTTCGATTCCTCTTTGATGTTGTTAAGCCATAACACTTAATACCATTTGTATTTGTCTCTCTCTTCTTTCTTTATTTTTTTTCTTTTTTATTTGCTTTAAATTTTCACCTCCACAACTCACCTGTTTATTATTTTTTTATCTTAATAATATTTAAAACTCTCATACTTATAAATATTTAATTTTAAAATACCTTATGGTATTCCTTTATATTTATAATCTATAAAAGTTCATATATTTTTTATCTCGTGAGACTCTACTCAAAGTATTGTTATATTTTATGTGATATTATATTCATATTTTGGTTTGACTTAAGGAAGAAGATTCTTAAATAGTGCATTAGTTTTACTATTTTGCATTTATACTGTAAAAATTTGTTTCTTTGATAGAAAAAAAAAGAAGGTTAAACTAATCACATTAATCTTTTAAGTTATTATGTTTTTGGTGCTTATTATGATTCATGCTTTAATTTGACTCGAGGAAATAGATGAAAGCCATTGAATTAATGATCGATTTGTGGGAGTGGATGTCGACAAGAGCTCAAAAAATTATGCATTGATTTTGTATTTTTTTCTTCTATACTTTAATATTGATTAAGGTCGTAAGAATGATGTTATTTTGTATGTTCTCTCTATGATTTCTCTTTATTTTGTATTCTATATGAATATATGATTTTCGTAAGTTTATAAAAAAAAATTATTCAAAATAGTAATTTATGACTTTGTTGAATATAATTATCTTTTTTCCCCTTATTTGGCTAATGTTTAAATATAATTTTTTTTCATGAATTTTCAATTACAAATTCTAATTCATTATAACCTTTAAATAACACTAACTTATGACTTTGTTGAAAGTCTTCTAATTACTAATCAAATATTTTCCTCTATGAAATATATTTTCTATCTATATTTTATTTAATAAAATTATTGGTATTTTTTATCATCTTTTAAGATTGCGCGAAGCGCGAACAAGTTCATTAATTACTCAAGAATGCCTTAAGTTTTAAAATAAAAGACTGAATGTAAAAATGTGGAGAAGCATTTAATTGCATGATTTGCTAATCTTATTAGTTTTTGCCTTTAGCAATCGAATTTATGTCCCGAGGGGCACAAGTTATTTAAGGATGCGGGTATAACTCGTGGAATATTATGATGCAAACATATAAACTTATGCCCCATGATTTTTATTTATTTTTACGAAATAAGGTAGCATGGATGTCTTGATTCTTTCCAAATGGCATCTAATGGTGGGAAACATGAGGAGGCAATGGGCTTTGAGCAGGTTCGTTCTGCTTCTAATATGGCTTACACAAGGATATCTCTATAGGGTTTTTTATGAAAATGTATCATTGTCAAAAGTTTTTTTAAAAAAAATAATCGTATATATACCGCATGTATATGTAATGTATATGCAATGTATATTCATGTATATTGCTAAAAAAAATTAAAAAAATAGCAGCATGTATCCTAAATGTATACTGTGTGTATACCACATGTATATCGATGGCCATTTCGGGTAAGAACTTTAATCAAATGACCTTTTTAGGTACTAAATTATGAGTGGACTATTTTTTGTGTAAGAAATTTAACACAATGACCATTTTATCTAATTTTCCCCTCTCTATACATGGACTAATTCATATCAGGCCCAACTCAGCCATGACTAAGAAGAGAAAGTAAACAACGACCAACACTAATAAGAGGGGAGAATAGCATGCATATATAAAATTAGACTCATATTTATCAAACATAGAAGGAGATGATCGTTTACCAAACATATTAGGAGCTTTTTTTCAAAACATATATACAATCTCGCTCAAAGGTTTAAAATTTTGCTCACATTTTTTATATATTAAAACTGTATAAAAGCTGTATGAAATATG
The DNA here is from genome assembly GCA_003996215.1 of Jaltomata sinuosa. NCBI lineage: Eukaryota > Viridiplantae > Streptophyta > Magnoliopsida > Solanales > Solanaceae > Jaltomata > Jaltomata sinuosa. Next base: position 718,370 of record QJPP01007531.1, read on the forward strand.
TATATCTCGCTTAAAGACTTACAATTTCGCTCACATTTTTGTGTATGAAAACTGAACTGAAAAAGAATTTTTTTTTGATATGAAGTATGTATATCTCGTTCACGTTCGCTCACAATTTTTGTGTTTGAAAAATATATAGAATCAATAGGATAGGTGTATATCTCGCTTAAGATTTAGAATTTCGATTATATTGGTTTCTGAAAATTTAATACAACTCCAATAGTATTGTATACAACTTTAATTTCATATAGTATTCATACAAATTTAATGCAATAACGACCCATATGAAAACTTAAAACATAATTTTAGCATACAATTATAATATATATTTGATACAATTGGACTGTAACTTTTGAATTTTAATGAATAAGGATTGAAATTCAGTCCAAAATTGGCTTAAATATTATCCAAATAGCCCCAAATCTTAGATTTGAACTCCTTTTACGTTTCAATTCTCTTGAAATATCATACACTCAAAAAAAGTTCATTTGCCGCAAATTAATTCTTAGAACTTGAACTTAATTCAAGCTCCTTTAATGGCTGACAATAAGAAGAAAATTTCTTCAACCAAATATCTTTTGCACACAAAGCTTCTTTTGCTTTGCCTTATCATTATACATCACTAAAATTAATTCTCCAAGTCCCAACGTGACAATCTAATTGTACCACAAAAATCGAAAAGAAGAAAGTAATTGTTGATCTTCAATTTAATTATAAATTTACGGGTTTCAAATTATCTTCTTTTCGAACTGGATTGTTGGCTCCCTTCTTTTTGTACGACACATAATGAATGGCTAAGGATATTCAGCTGAAGAAGAATAAGAAGCACAAATGAAAGGGTGTTGTGCACCTCCTCCCCAAATTAGCTATGTGTTAGTAAAATCTTATTCTGTTTTATAAATAAGAAAAAGTATCCTTATATTTAGTAATATAGAATCTTATTTAATTATGAGGGTGATTTTTCTTAATAAGAGATGTCAAAGTCAGCTCATGATTAGGTCATAAGTGATAAGCCCAGTCCCGACAATATTTGAAAATATTGTGTTGGCTGGCTACTTTTTGACCCTATAATTGAAAAATAGCCCGTAAGTGTATAGTAATTGAGAAAATAGTCACTTTTTAATGTAAGAATAAGATTTAATAAAAAAAATTTAGGTAAAACACGAAAAACTGCTGCATATGATGCCAAACTTTTGAAGTTTTATTTGCATAGTCTGTTAAGGTTCGAAACTCTCTGTATGTGAACTCTAGCACAGTGTGGCTATGGCAGTTAGATTTTCAGACCAGATATATGAAGTTTGGTTATGACAGTTTAACTTTAGACCACAAATCACTATTTAGATAAGATTAAAAAATATTGGCTAAAATTTAAATAGGAGGATACAAACTAGCTAGCCCATGCCATTTCTACGATTTCTTCTTGTTATTAGGCCATGGGTTAAGTACACCATTTGTCACTTTTAGGAATGTTGTTTAAAACATAGCGAATATGTGCAATGTATTTATAACATAGTTACAACTTTAAAAGAGCAGCAGAAATTTGCTTCTTTGAATTTCAAACTGAAATTTGAACAGTGATTTTGTAATTTCTTTTATTCATTTCTATTGTCAGACAAGTTTTTTTTGCATTGCAACTTGTTGTCTTGACATCTCTTTACGAATTTTATGTACCATTCGTTAACATTGTTACATGTTTGAGTGAGTCGGAGCAAAAAGCACTGCCAAAATTTTGGGATCAATGTGCACTAAATAGAGAAGAGAGAGGAAAGTGTTAGATTTTAAATACATTGTAAATTAGGATTATATTTTAAATAGTACCACTAAATTGGTTACTAGTGTCATTTCTTCTCAAGACATATGTTATTAACCCAACATGAGATTGATTACGTCGATCACCCAACATTTCTAGCATATTATATCAAGTGCTTTCTCTCTGTAATCACAAAATACAAAATTCCTTGTCCTTTATTTATTTATTTTAATTATTTATTTATTTCCTATAATCTCCTGTCCTATCTTATTTTTCAATTTACTATATGTTATTTTCTTTGCCTTGATTATCATATTATTTTATTATTGCTATTGCTTTCTTCTACATTATTTTCAGCATGACTTTGTTATTATTGTATTTCCTTTCCGTATTTATTTTGATATATTTTGTTTGAGCTGAGAGTCTATCGAAAACAGTCCATCTACCTTCACAAGAAAGGTAAAATTACGTGCACACCACTCTTTTCAAATCCACTTGTGAGATACACTGGCAGTGTTATTGTTGTTATTGATTTATTTATTTCCCGTGCGTCTTTTAACATCAATGGTAAAATCACTTAGTCTGGACTCAAGGATCGATCTAGAAGCCCAATTACAAATTCACATGAACCTAATAGCTTTTGCTCAAACCTTGTATATGTATTAAGAAATTTATTAAATATTTATAAATATTTGACTCTAAATCCTATTACGTGAAATTGCAAAAAGGAATGAAGAAGTAACATGTGTATCTTGGACTTCATCAAACCCCAACACAGGGTACTTCAACCTTAATGGTACGAATCCATTCCTGATCTTGTCACTAATTCTGCAGGTATTTAAGGAAGATTTAACATTTAAGTAGTACAATTTTAAATAATAATAATACACACCTTAATATCATATAAAGTGAATAACTAATATAAGCATTAGTTATATATAGGTTGAAAAAATATAACAAACAAGATACTAGCAATACATAAAACTAATGCATGTATCATTAAATTTAATGCACTTTACCAAACGGTCCCTTAGTAGGCATTTGCTCATGTTTCATTGTGAAAATAGATAACAAAAAGTTAATTTTATTAAAGTGAAAAATGATAGGAGTATTTAAAAATTCGAGTTGTGTTTGGCCATGAAATAAATTAGAGTTGATTTTAAATTTTTGTAAGTAATTTGAAGTAAAAAGAAGAAAGTAAAAACAACTTTTGTTGTTTTTGATATTTTTTTTATGCTAAATGCCCTCTTAGTTTGACTAAGATATATCATATATGTGGAAGGAATTGGGGAAATGAAAAGGAATGAATACATGTGTACTATTTCTTGGATTTCATCAAATCCCAACACACAAACCTTAAATATTCACAACGGTACCTGATTTTGTCTCTAATTCTGCAGGTATTTAAGGAAGAATTTAACATTTAAATAGTAAATAATAATATTATGAAGCAAAACCTAAGTAGGCTTAGAGGTCCCCTACGTCCAAATTAAAAGTGCATGATTCATATTAATTAAATTAAAAAATAATTAGCCCCATCTGCCATCACGAGAAAGAAAAGTCTCCACATTATTCACCCCTTACGATGAGGATTTATTTTCTTGAAGAAGAAAGTCATCATTATCAATAAGAGTTAAAGGGATTTCCTATAAGTGGCCCAATTGACGTTATATACTCTGTTAGAGTGGCCCAATGCCTCAACTTGTGGGAAAAAACTTTTCTTTTTCCTATTAATAGGATAAGGTTGTTTAATAATGGAACCAAGTCAAAAGATCTATCACTTTGGGAGTGGATATCTAATACTTAGCAAGGTATGTACTAAGCGGATATAGTTCACGAGAATTCAGTAATTTTTTGTATAAATTTAATATTTTTATTAAGATATTCACAAAATATATACAAGTTTCAGTTATTTTTACTACTTATCTTAAAGGTCGATATAAAAATTTATAAACTTTAAATTTTAGATTCGTGTAGGTATATACTGTATCTATTTTGACATAAAAATAAACTTTAATGCTGTCTCACCGATCCCAACACGAATAATATATAGTCTCTAGTGTATATCTATCTATCTTCTATGCAGAATAGTATTATAAAATTATTGAATTTAGGAACACACAGTTTGAAGCACTTACCTGTGAATAGAGCCAAAGAATTGGGGACACATCTTTTTCCAATGGAGTCTCTATCCTCACACATGAATAATAATTATATATATTGATGATATTCATCTTCTCCCCCTTTACGTGATCTTTTATATACTTTAGTTAATTACGTGATATGTACGACAGTTCAATTTTTACTTATTTCCTAACTTAAAAGATGTATATTCACATTTCTCCTTTCCATGAAAAAGTAAATATCGTTCAAAACTCAACTAAGGCGGAAAACAAAAAGAAAGCCACCACTTGTTGAAAATCCCACGGCTAGCTAGTTTGCTAACTTAAAATGTTCAAAATGTGTAAAAGGTTTTAAGGATATGCCTTATTTTTTTCAATAATAATAACATACTCATGAGTGTAATTTCACAAATGATTTGGGAAGAGTAGGATGTATGCAAATTTTACACCTACTTTTATGAGATAGAAAGATTATTTTCGATAGACCCTCGACTTAAAAGATATGCCTTATTTTCTCAATTTAATTTGATCTGCATATTAAGGCATATTAAGGTACTGGTGTAAGTAGTTCCCCGATCTTCTCTTTTTATCTTTGCCTTTTTTTTTTACAAAGAAATGATTTCTTATGGTCATTTACAAATGAATAGAAGAAAATGATTTTTTCAGATTTCTTATGTGCAGAAATGAAGATATTTTATAGTATGTAAAAATGAAAATCTTTTCTATAAAAAATATATAATTAAATTAAAAAATAATTTGTAAGAGACTACAAAATAAAGGATCTCCCCGTAAAAATAAGCAATAGTGCTATATTTCTTCACCTATAACTTTTCCTCTTACATAAATGATTTGATTATATACACACGTTATTACAAGCTATGAGACTTAATTGATGTGTCTGTTTTTTTAAGATTATGATTGTAAGTTAATAGTGGATTCCATATCAACGGGTTAAAATAGGCTGATTTAATTTATAAATAACGGATCAAAAGTTATTTGAAGTGAAATGAAGTTGAATTAAAAAAAGGCTAAAAAAGGATTATTTAGTTTTAATTTCTTTTGTTCTTCAAAATTTTTTAAGTACCTAATAAAAATATTTTTACTATTATGATTATGTGTAGCATATCAAATAAAAATACTTTTTTTAAAAGTATTTTGACAAAGTTTTTTAATGGTCTATTTGAGCTACATATCAACTTAATTTTTAGGTGGGTCAAAATTGATTGAGTTAATAAATGGGTGGATCAATAAAGACTTCTTACGTAAATGTGCCATTGGCCACATTCTTTTTAGCTAAAAATGATCGCATGCATATGTAATGTATTGATATTGTATAAATAGTGTATAACCGTGTATATATGATATATTACTATGAACCAAAGATGTATATATGTTCATATACATCTGTTATACAATATTTGTACATTGCAACAGTTCATCTTCCTTAATGAGTTGATTTTTTTTTCAATCTTGACCAACTCAAATCTCCTTTAAACAGTCCCTCCAAATTTTAGATATGAGATTCTCTCAATGTTTTTTAGTCTTTTGATATATTATTCACTCAAAATGATTTATGCTTGCGGCATGTCGAATTTTAAAATTTGAGCTTCGAAGCTCTTCAATGGACATCAACTCAAATCTTCTCCTAAATGGATCAAATTTTAGATATGAGTTCCTTTCGGTATCTCGATTTTTTTGATATATTATTCACTCGAAACGATTCACGTTTGCGACAGGTCAAATTTTAAAATTTAACCTTTGAAACTCTTCAATGGCATCTCTATTTTTCTTCAATGACGAGACATATGGCAGTTTGGCCAATGCATTCTGATCAGTCGAGAAATGCTTGTTTGGTCATCAACAGACTGTTTGTTGAAGGTAAGAGAATCGAAGGGCTAATTAGGAGAATAATTGATAGTTGTGCTATTTAGGAAGAGAATTACGACGGAATGGTCAATTTGTTTAATTATCCCGATCAGTAACCTATCTAAACTTGAACAGGTTGGTGGAGTCATGTTTTCATATGGTCTAATTTTGTCATGACTACTCCGGAGTAATGACTTTAAGGATATAGAATTTCTTCCTAATGGACTTAAATCATGTTGCGTTTAAACGATTTTATGATTTTTACTTAATTAATCTGTTTTTTATTGTACCAAAAAATATTATTTGTACTCAATAGATATTTTGTGCCTGTATATCTTTACAAGACAGGAAAAAAGCTACCTACACATTATTTTCTTCCAATTTTATTTATAAACTTATATTAAATATATTATTATCGTACTATGAAACCATATTGGTGCAAGTGTTTTATTTAGAAGGGAGGGAAAGGTAAAGTGAGAGGAAATTTAACACGAGGGTGTTTACTTTAAAGGGAGATCCCAAGTTGGACACGGAAAAATAGGAGGAGGAAAAGAGTGGTGGCTGTCTGGAAACAAGGGAGCCACTGCCTTTCTTGTTGCAATTATTCCCCTACCATATATCCCCATTATCTTCATTTCCTATTACAATCTTTCGACTTATGCAAGTGGCCATCTCTTCGACAGTGACCCTTTTCTCTCTCTCTCTCTAATAGTTATTGATATCGAGTAATTTTATTCATTAAAAACTTAACACAAGAGTAAAGCTAAAGGGAACCAATCGTAGAAGCGGAGCCAAGATTTTCACCAAGTTTAAAATTTGAAAATATAAACACACGAACTAGACGAAGGAGATTCAACATCTACTATATATATATATAAAAAATAATTTTAACTATATATAAGTAGTATAATTTTCACCAAAGGCTGGCTCCGCCACTGAAAGCAAGGAGGTTCAATTAAATTTCATTATTTAAAAAAATGATATATAGGACAAACTCCTTTCGGATCATTTTATTTGTCATATATTTAGCTTACACACCTTTTAAGAAAAATATAAACTAGATCAGAGTAATAACTTGACTAAACTATTCTTATTTATTACTATTTCTCTCTTTTGCACTATATTGATATCTCTTCATATTTATGACTAAGGGTAAAGATGAAAATAAATAACTAATTATACCTTGGTTTTTAAAATGACAACTATTTTGAGCCATATATTTTTAGTAAAGACGATAAATAAAGTGATCTCGGAGCAATTTTTTTACCATAAATAAAATATTTAATTTCCTTAACATAAGAAAAGATTTTAGTTAAGTGAAAAAATGTATCCAAAAATTATTTTAGGTGATAGGTTCAACTTTTAGGTATATGACATTCTGATATTTGTTTTGAATACGCTTATGGAAATCTAATTTCGCTATTGATTAAACAGAGTGAACATATGATCAGAAAAGATGTCAAAAACTTGCCCAATATTAAATCAGTAAATGCATGATATATGTCTTAGTTATACTTTTATAATTAAATTATAATTAATTAAGACAATTTAATCTTACTTTTTTATTTAATTATTATAATATAATTTGATATAAACATCGAGAACAAATTAAATTCTTATGTGAGAAAAAGAGTCACATACTAGCATTTTTCGTATTTATTGATTATTTAAACTTTTTTTTTCATAATTTTTCCTCATTTTGTGAAGAGTTCTACATCGGTTTTTTAAAGGATGTCGATCTCTTTAATATGGACCCTATAAATGATGAGTGATCTCTCTAATATATCGTGGACAATATTTCTCACTTTCTAAACTAACTATTGAAGTTGAATTAGACTCAATATCTATTTTTTTATTACTGGATCACACCCTTGACCTTGGATGCCTCTATTGCTTCCTCTTTTTCTGTTTTCTCGTCATTATGATATGCCAAACTTATCAAGCTCCAATTCCAAAAAGAGGCAGATACGAAGAATGAAAAAGACTAAATCACTTTATTTCATTTCCACTATAATATACATGACCAATCACAAACTTCTATGGGTTGCGTCGGATACCATTTTCTCTAAAAGTGATATTATTCCGCAACTTTTGCAATTTATGGAAAACAATTAAGGAACTTGCACCATATATATGTTATGTTCACGAATTCATAATTTAAATTTTAAGATTGAATTTGTAAAGTTTTTTGGATTAAATTTTTTTTTTTAATGTTATTAGTTCATATCTATTATTTATTATAATTTTATTATATATTATATATATATAATATATATATATAACTATATATATATATATATATATATATATATATATATATAATATATATATATGCTCCATATCGAAAATATTGAGTTCAAATGAACTGAATGTATATTGTAACGGTGGATCCGTCTCCGATAGTGAAAGGCACCGGATTTGTATAGTCTTACAAATCTGTTTTCACGTGTAAGTGTGGAATCCACTTTGCATTAAAGTGATCATGTACCTAAAATTGCAGATAAAGTAGTCATTCAATTCAAAAAAAAGACTGTTTCCAAAACGGGAGTATCTAGTAGGCGTTTGGCCATGAGAATTTTTTACTTTTTTCCGGAAAATTATTTTATTTTTTTTTGAAAATAGTGTTTGGCCATAAAAATTTCAAATACAACTTTGGAGTTGTATTTGGAAAAGTGAAAACACCCAAAAGGGAAAAGGTGGAGAGGCAGTTTATCTGTTACCTGTTACTCCACTTAGCAGTACCCCTTTCTCTGTCCCATATTAGCTGGACATCAAATTAAAAATAATTGTCTAATAGTATTAATTGTCTATCTTACTAAATTAGAAGAGAATTAATTAAATTTTGCCCATATTACCCTTGCGATTAAATCTTTATGAAAGTGTGAACACTTGTTTGTAAAGTTTCAAAAGGGGTGAATTAGTAAAACTTTCTTATATATGATTTATTAAGATGCGTGTAAAAAGGAAAGTGACTAACTAATATGGGATAGGGGAGTAGTAAATTAGTTCATCTGTTTCATATTACTTGATCCATGTTAACTTGATATATCCTTTAAGAAAAAATTAATTAAAGATGTATTTTACTAAATTAACCTCATTAATGATGTTTTAGAACTCTAAATTTGACTAATTAAAGATGTATTTTACTAAATTAACCTCATTAATGATGTTTTAGAACTCTAAATTTGACTACTATTATTTTATGTAGTTATTTAATACTAAAGGTAATATGAGAATTTTTTTTATCTTGATTTGTTAAAATGAACAAGTAAAATGAAACATCTATTTTTAATATACAAAGCAAGTAAATGGAACGGAAGGAGTAATTAAAAAGCCTCTGATTAATATTTTCACTTGTAGTTTTTGCGCCTAAGTAGGCGTTTGGATACGAGTTTGATTAAATTTTTTTTTTAAAATGTAGTACTATTTGAAATTGAAAAATAATATTTGAAAGCAGACGTTTAGTTTGGAATGAAAACATACAATTGAGTTTTTTGAGTGAAAATTTGAATTATAAATCATATTTTCGAAACTTCAAATTCTCTCTCTATGTATATGCTCTGTATAGATTTCTTTTTACAACGAACTTTGAAAAAGATAAATTTAAATTCTATGTTTCAAATTTAATATTTTAATAATGAATTTAACAAATAATTAATAAAAATGTATAATTTAGATGATGATCTCAAAAGTAGATTTTTGTATTTGATAAGCCAATGATTTTTTTTCGTGTTTCAGAATACGATTAACCAACATGTTAACTAATTGATTACGATAAATTGGATTGAATTTTGCTGTTTTTTTTTCTGCAGTACCTCGACGTGACATGAGCGTGAAAGAGATTCAAGAATCAGTTTTCTTTTTATAAAGACTAAAATCACTTATTTTGACTTTTTTACTCCATATTATAGGGTGGATCCATCTCGTCTGTATTCTCGTTCAAGGCAGAAACTCAAGTTGTGATGATTATTTTCAATAGTTTCAAGGGTTTGATTGACCTTTGAGATTCAATCTGGAAAGAGAGTGCCTTCATAAAAACTAAAACCTCCTTATGCCAAAAATAATAGAAATGAGCAAAAATACTTTGATAGTAAGTGAAAACTTACTTTCTGTCTGGTTAGTAAGAATTTCTTGTCTGCTAAGGAATTAATCTAAGTTAGGCCAAGAAATTACTTTCAATTAAGAAATCTAAAAAATATCATTTTCTTTTATTTAATTTGTAAGTGATCATAAGATCTATCATCTCCGTACAGTAGGTTCTAACCTACTACGACCCATCAATAAAAATATAAAGTAATGCATAGAGGTATGGACATATAGCTCAATTACTTTTATATCTTGTGATGATACGACCTCATATAGGGGTATATGGACCGGATTGGTTCGAATTTTTTAAATACTAAATTAAATTATTAGTGTCGGATTTTTAAATTTATAAACCAAGCCAAACCAATAAAAGTCGGGTTTTCCAATCTCGGTTGTTTTTGGATTTTTTCGATTTCTTTGGATTTTTTCCGATGAAGTCTTCATACAAACATATAATTAACTTGTGTTTCAAATATTTCTTTAGTCCGAGTAAAATACAACTATCTAAGGTATTTCTTTAAAAAATAACACAAAATATATTCACTTTATTTGAAATTTATGAAGTGAGTGATGACAATGAAATATTCAACCAAAAAAATAATAAAATCGCGTAGAATAAATATTGCATATTAATAAGTCATAATAAAAATAATCATAATTTAAAAGTATTAAGTCATGCTAAAATAAGTCTAATAAGTGTTAACTACATAACTAAATATTAAATAGAAAAATAAATTAGTTTATGTAGTTATGTAAAATTAAAGAATAAATATCTAACATGATTGTCATTCCTAGTGTTGGATCGAATAATCTTTTGTTAATATTCGTATTGTTTTGAGCAATTTGAGTTACTAATATCTATGGGTTGTAAAAAGACTTATTGGACCATTTAAAATTCTAAGTTTAAACTTGAAATAATATGTTGAAAGATAAAAACTATGAAAAAGTTGAAGAAATATTTATAAATTACATCACAATAAATATTTTTATGTATAAAATATTTTTAAAAATAATATACATGTAATACCGGGTTGGTTCGGTTCGACTTTTTTTAGTCAAAACCAAATCAAACCAAACCAATTATAGTCGAGTTTTTTTTCAATACGAAACCAAGTCAAACCAAACCACTAATCAAATTTTTTTATGATTTAATTCAATTTGTAATTTAATTCAATTTGCGGTTCGATTTTATACCCCTAACCTCATATATACTCGATGAGATTTTAGAGAGAATTGATCAAAAGGAGAGGTGAAAGAAGAAAGAAACTCTGCAAAGGCTGAGCCATTAGTTTTTCCTTTTCTTCACACGAATATTGTAGCCTTAGCTTGTTAATCATCATTCACACTGCTGACCCTTATGCGCACCACTTCTTTCCTTCACACCAAACACTCGTCGAATTCCTAGGACGTTTTTGTTTTGTTTGGATTTACTTAATAAAATAATTTTGTACCATTTAATAATTAAGGGGCAAAAGACACAAATAACCAGTCGACCAAAATAAATTTTAGCAAATAGTCAAAGGATTAAAAATCCCACTTTCTAGCCAATTCGCGAGCTCTGAAGTCGCTATACATATTCTATACAATAATGATACAATTTCTATACACATCCTATATACAATAATTATACAGTTTCTATACACATCATATACAAATACATATTATATACAACAATTATACAATTTCTATACATATCTTATACAGTTTCTATAGTAATCTTATACAGATGCATATCCTATACAACAATTATACAGGTTCGATACATATTCTATACATGGCCAGTGCATGAAATTTAAATAGTCGAGTGGCTATATAATGACATTATTTTGAAAAGGCTATTTTTGGTGGAATTACTTTGGGCGAGTGGCTATGCCATGCCCTTTTCTCGATAACTAAAGAGTTTAAGTTTTATTCACCTTTACTTATCCACTATATTAAAAATAGATGTCAATTTTTACTTGTTCAATTAAAAAAAATTAAGAGATAATTTATCACTTAGTTTCTAATTTATCCTTATTATTAATATGGTCATTTTTCAATATATTTTTCAAAGCAATGAATTTATTATATTCACAGGGTGATATATACTAAAATCGTCATTCAATTTATTGCTCCTTAAAATATGTGTCAAGTCAATATGGACAACTAAAAATAGACAGAGGAAATACACTAATTTAGGGTATAAAGTTAGACCTCTTTATAACAACCTCGTTTGTTCAGGCATTTTTTTAGCTTTTATAGTAATTGATTGCAATTGACAGTGGAGTAAATGCTATGTTGGAGGTGTGAAAACTGACTTTGGAGTCTAAAGGTTTCAGGTTGAGTAGGATCAAAATAGAATATTTGGAGTGCAAATTCAGTGATACTACGTATGAGGCAGGCGTGAAAGTGACAGTTGACACAAAGGCTATCCCCAAGAGAGAGAATTTTAAGTACCATGGGTTTATAATTCAAGGAAGTGGGGATATCGATGAAGATATCACACATCGTATTGGGATGGCGTGGATAAAATTGAGGCTTGTCTTTGGAGTCTTGTTTGATAAAAATGTACCACTGAAACTTAAAGGTAAGTTTTAAAGAGTGGTGGTTAGACTGACTTTGTTGTATAGAGCGAAGTGTTGGCCAATCAAGGACTCTCATGTTCAGAAGATGGATGCTGCAGAAATGAGGATGCTGAGGTGGATACGTGGGCATACTAAAAGTAATAAGATTAGAAATAAAGATAATCGAGATAAGGTGGGAGTGGCCTCCGCGGCAAACAAGATGAGGAAAACGAGATTGAGATGGTTTGGACATGTAAAGAGGAGATGCGCAGACGCCCCAGTGAGGAGGTGCGAGAGGTTGGATATAGTAGGTACGATGAGAAGGAGAGGTAGGCCGAAGAAGTATTGGAGAGAGGTGATTAGACAAGATATGTCGCAACTGCAGATTACCGAGGACATGACCTTAGATAGGAGAGTATAGAGGACGCGTATTAGGGTAGAGGGTTAGTGGGTAGTAGAGAGTTGTCATGCTTTTTAGGGGTTTAGGCTTGTTGATAGTTATCATGTACTGGTCGTATTATAGTAGGTCTTGCTTTTGCTATCTATCATCATTTATTATATATTGTGTTTGATTATTGCACTACTTTATTGGTGTCCTTGTCCCTTTTTGTTGGCTTCTTACTGCTTCCTTTGTTAGTTGCTATGTTTTCTTTATAGTTTTCCTCTTCTTTGCACTTGAATTCGTTGCACTTGAGCCGAGAGTCTTTTGAAAATACTCTCTCTACCTCTACGAGATAGTGGTATGATATGCGTACACTCTACCCTTCCAGACTCCACTTTTGAGATTTCACTGGGTATGTTGTTGTTGTATAATAATTGACTGTTATACGTACCTATAACAATATTATACGTTTAAATATTATTTGGATGTACGTTTTAGACAAACATTATGCAAAAAAATATTATTATTTATTTTCATTTTTTAATATTATAAAAAATAAAAAATTATTTAAATTTAAAATCTTAAAAGCTAAGCATATTTACTGATTAAAAATTTTAAAAAATTAATATATTATACTAAATGTTAGAACTTCATCACCACTTTATACAAGATTATGAAGAGAATGAAATCTTTTAATAATGCACACACGTGTGTGTATATATATATATATACACACTAGACGGTCGCTGTGATCTCTGTGCGCACCGATCCAATATATATTAGGCGACAGTTGTTACAAATAATGGTAAGGCAATAATTAGTGAAAGACTATTACTATATATGCACACATATTTGTTTATACATTACATTCACGATTGCACCGTATTTACATATTTTACAGAAGTTGATTTTTGACAAAAGGCAAAAAAATAACGCAATTGATTACTATGTTGGTAGAGGTCATCTTATCGTTATTAACTACTGCTGCAATTGAGTGATGTTGTAGTGTTCAAATCAAGTCCCAAGCAATTAGTGGGGTTTTGTTGGAGTGAACCAACCCTGACCATAAGAAATTTCTATACATGACTGTGATATGTTTCATTATTCTCCTTGGCATAACAAACATTGAGGACTAATATGAGTGAATATGCATTAGAACAACATTAACTAGTTGGACTCGGCCAGCATAGGATAGGTGCTTTGAACCCCAAATTTTTATTCTTACTGCCATTTTATTTGTAAGCATCTTACACTCCACACTTGAGATTTTCTTGGTCGAGATAGGCACTCCTAGATATCTAAAAGGCAATTTTCCTTTCTCATACCCAGTCAGATCACAGATATCCTCAAGTACTTGTTGGTTCATATTTGCACAGAAGATATTTGACTTGGAAGCCTTAGTAGTCATTCCTGAGGCTACGGAGAAAGATTTTAAGCCTCGGAGCATAAGCATCACTGGTTCTAGTTCCCCTTTGCTAAAAATGAGCATATCATTTGCGAAACATATAGAAGTGGCTTAAGCCCAAGCTTTTGCACTTAGTGTGATAGGAAAAATCCTGTTATGAAGCCACCCATTTCATGATCCTGGTAAAATATTCCATGCATACTACAAACAACAAGGGAGAGACGGGATCACCCTGTCTCAATCCTCTTTTCCCACTGATTTCCCCATAAACTCCACCATTGATCACAATTGAATATGTGAGAGTAGAAAGGCACTCCATAGTCCATTTGATGAATTGGCATGGGAAGTTCACACCATAAAACATTTTCTTCACAAACTCCCATTCAACCGTATCATAGGCCTTTCTGAGGTCTATCTTGATCAAGCAACTTCTAGTGGTTTGCTTCCTATTATACAAACGCACTAAATCTTGGTAGATGAGAATGTTTTGTGCAATAGTTCTTCCTTCAATGAATGCACTTTGATTATCGAAAATGATTCCAGACAGAACTTTCTTCAATGTTTTTACAATAGAAAACACATGTAAAAGACATTTCATTAATATATTTTTAATCAGTACATTTCACTATCATATTAAATTTTCATCAAAATTGACTCATGCAATCATGTATAGCAGGGAATGAGCTTGTAATATACCACACCAACAAAATGTAGAATGGACACTGGTCTAAACACCAACAAAATGTAGAATGAAACATTTCGGAAATAAGATTTAAGAAATTATTTTCTCTCTCAGATATTAATTTCTTTTCTCTCTGTATATCTCTTTTCTCGATCTCTAACTCAGCTAGGGTTTCCACCATGGAAATCCCTATGTAGCTTCCGCAATTCTTATTCTAACAAACCTCAACATCTCAAAGGAAGAAAGGACACTTAACCAACAAATCAATGGCCCCTCCTCTTGTTATAATAAATTAATGGATATTGGGCTTAAGTTAACTCAATCCCTAAAATTAATTCAAGAAGTGAGGATTGCTCAAGATCATATAAGGAGACAAATTTTCCTCCCACCCACCGATATGAGACTCAACATGTTATAAATGGTGTCTTATTTTTATTTATACCCAATATTTTTCGTTTTGCTTAATATTTAGCAAATAATTTCTGTGAGGGCAAGGTAAATTCACCCCTGTATTCTAGATTACTGAAAAATATTAAAATTAATTCACTTATAATTACTTTTTAAGTGATTAATTGTATAAGCTCATGCTCTTTGGTAAAACATGAAGTAAAGAGAAGACATTGTTTCAAGAATGACGGTTCGTCGGTAGATTACACATGCATGCACCCATGCAGCATTACTGTTCTTTTTTGGGCTAGTAATGAACAACTACAACTATATTTATTCAGTATTTTCTTTTGACTCCTTTTCAAAGATACATTGATTATAATACCTGAATTTGAATCAACCTTAAGCACCAGAACTTATTGTGGACATAATAAATTTTAAGTACCAAGTTGGGGTACATATATTAGTTTATCCTAATAATTTAATTGCAAGACAAATTCTCAAACTTACCTGGGGACCGTTCAATAATTTGAATTTTAATTGAGTGCTGTAAATGATGTCAACTTTCTGACTTTAGTAGCATCAAATCTTTTAAATTCAGGTGGTCAATGTGGAAATCCACCTCTGATCGAGCTTATATTTTCAAAGACTGCTATGCAGTTGCGGTTTAATATATTACAAAGTTGACGTTCTATACATTGATAATTAATGAAAAATATTTATACAAATCATTTGAAATACAAAACTATCTATAGGTATGATTGACAACTTGGAAAAATGATACTAATAAGAGTGTATTGTAACACATTACCAGTCGTATATAATTTAAATCCTTAAGTATATATTATGAGCAAGATATTTATTCTAAGTACTTTATAGGAAATACACTGAATCGTCATTCGCGCAAAACAGCCACAAATTATTTTTATACTAGTTTGTTGGTCATAGATTTTGGCTACCCTTTTTAAAACTTTGAATACGACTTTTGCTTGAGTTAAAATATTTATATGTTTTACTAGGACTTATTGTCCATGTACATTTTGAACTCCATCAATCTGACCGAAAGATAACGAATGTTCTTCTTAGTCAGACAAACACAAACTTACAACCTTCTAAGAATTTGGGTCAAAGTTTTTGTCCAAAATTTCCTTTTTCATGTCTAGTAAATTAAATTTGCAATGATTACTTTTTTGCAAATTTATTACTTAGTCAAGACAGACAGCTAACCATATCTTCATGAGATTCTTACGTTGTAATTAAAACCTACATTTTCAAAAGTAACAAAACTTTCTTGAAGTCCAAAAAAAGATTTAAAAGAATCAATTTTAGTAGTTAGAAGCAAAATATATTAGGAAAACTGATTGTGATTCTTGAAAAATATAAAAAGGGGGGCATGACGTAAGGTGTTGGCTGGAGCACGAGGGACACGAGAAATTGTAGTGTCTTTTCGTATAATCCAAAAGCTCAAATTTTTGCCACTTGGTTGGATACGTCCACTTGTGTATGTGCCGTTGCATGTGGCCGTTCAACCATTCAAATTTTTAAATGAATTGGATTATGGTATCAAAACAGATTAAAAAAAATTCAATTCGAGTTTCATGACTGTTATTCATTATTAAAAAAAATCATCACATATTTAGTTCATCATGAAAAGAATCTGAATCGCATGTGAAAATACCAAATATCGATGAATAAAATTTAAGTTAAAAAAAAAGAAAGTTATTCAGGTAAAATCCCACTGAAATGTTATGAGTTTGAGTTATCGAGACAAAAAAAAAAGTGAGCAAATTCAAAGTAAAGTCCCAAATTGTAGTGTTTGTCGCAAAAAAGGGGTCGTTAATTCCTCTCTATGGGCTGTCTCCGGAAGAGGAAGCCACCTCCCATTTGCTGCCTATTTGTCTTCTTGTTAGTCGCACAACTCATTAGGTCATTTCAAAATTTGCTTTATTAAAAGTGTGACTATATATATCTATCTTCATTTCAAAAGCTAAAGTTAATTTACATATTTATCTACTTCTAATAATATATACTATTATTACCACCATACATGCTATTGTATAGTACTTTATTTTATTAATGGGTATCGCATTCTCAACGTCAGCTTCATCCAACATTTGGCATGCACATCTTTTTCTTTCAAGTCAACATTTTCATGCTGTTAAAGAAAGGCTCTCGTTAACTAGTGGGTCATGTATATTGACTTTTCATTTCCATGGTTTTATTTTTTTAATATTATATTATTCTAAGTACATGCAATTCATCATGAGGGTTCTTTTTCAATTAGTATTTGTTTATCATTTGTTCTAGATGGAGTGAGATAATCATCAACGTCCTTGTCAAATGTCATCATGTCAAAATGCTGGAGAAATTACAACAGCTAGCTCATTTATTTAGAAAACGGCCTTTATCTTGGATAAATGTTGCCATAAATTTGGTTTTATATTTACATGTCTTTACCACCTCCACTTCCTTTTTTTATTTTTTTGTTCATTGAAAAAGATTAAGGGTGTGTTTGGTAATCAGAGAAAAATATTTTTTAATTTTTTTATGTTTGATTGGTCAAAATATTCTAAAAAATATTTGCGGTAGAAAAATGACTTTTCTAGAAGTGAAAACAAGTTCCACAAGTAGTCTTTCAAGTTCATTGTCTCCTCTCCATCGGAGTAGGATCTAGGATTTAAACAATATGGATTCAACCTTTAGGTTTCTAACATTAAACCTATTTTTTTAATTTTTTTTTATAGGTTCAAAAAAGGTTCAGACCTACCTTTTATTTTACAATTACAATACATTTTACCTAAATTTATATTCCATATCAAAAGTACTGAGTTCAGATTAAACCCGCAGCATAACTCTACATTCGCCCCTGCTCCCCAACCATTAATTGACCATCCACCCACCCATCATCCCCTAACTCCCTCTCCCCACCCCATAGTATCTTCCTCGTAAATTACATGTAAATGTTCTTGAGCCAATACTTTCTCCGTCTCTTTTTACTTATCCACTATACTAAAAATAGATGTTCAAAAATATTTATTTAATTTATAAAATTAAGAGATAATTTTACACTTATTTCTAATTTACCCTTATCATTAATTATAGTCATATCCTATTATATTTTTCAAGACATTGTATTTATTATATTCAAAGGGTGTTATGATAAAATTACTTTTCTATTTATAATTTCTTAAAAAGTGTGTAAATTTAATAGTGGATAAGTATTGATGAACAAAAAGAGTATTTTTTAGCTTATCCTACAAAACACTAGGAAATAAATAAGAAATTCACTTAGTATAAGAAAATATTTTCATTCATGCCAAACACACCCTAAGAGGGTGTTTAACTAAACTTATAATTATCTTTCATTTTTTCTATGTATTTGATAAATATTCAAAGTACTTATAAATCAAATGCTTATACGCCAAAATTACAAAAGCCATAAGATTGTTACCCCTAACTCATGGGCTTTCAACTTATATAAGCACTGTCAAGATTCCGTTTTATCTAGTTCATTTATAAGATTTAATAGTATGTAAATGTATTCATTTTCTTTGCATTGACACGATCAATACTACTATCGAAGTGAAAGAAGGGATCTAAAGAAGAAGAGAGGCTAGACTATATTAGTAACAAGCAAATCTTGTATGTGTATCTCCAAGCATTTTGGAGCTAAATACCAATTAGAAGGTAGTCTAACTAAATTTTTTTACTATGTTATCCTTAATATATTTTTTAATTCTCAATTTATCTTTTTCAAAATAAAACTCCTAACCTACTCTCAATTTCATATAAGTTGTTCATCCTTTTCCTTGTACTTTTAAATTTATTATTTGTAAAAAATATATATGAATATTTTAATAATTTTAACAAAAAAATTATCAACACTTTTTTTATCAAACACATCAACTTATTATTAGTTTTAGCATATTTTATATCTAACTACATAACTACTTATTTATAAAACTAAATTAAGCAATTAAAATCAAAAGTGTATATGTATAGGGAAGGGTATGAGTTCACACATGAACTCATGCTCCTCTCCTAGATCATATATAATAATATTGTATTTCTTTAAAATTATTTGAATATATTTATGTGTACATCCAAATTCAAAGAGTCATATACACCTAAATTCAAAGAGTCATATAGTGAAATGATTAATGCATGCCCTTACAAATAAAGACGAATTTCAAATCTACATTTGTCTTGTTGTTTTGCCCCATTTTTCTAGAATTGTGCTGCTAGGAGGTTCAAATCTCACATCTATCTTATTTTTTTCCTTTCTTTTTTTTAGAATTGGCTATGGGGATGAACATGGCTTATGTCTCATCTTGTGTTTAACTATTATATATATACATAAAATTTATTTTTTTAAAATTCTCAAGACACACATCGAATTTTCTGTTCTTCTTTTGTCATTGTCGTAAAATTTTGTATAACTAAATTAAATGTCTACATAAAATTAGCAAGAGTGGACGATGTAATATAGTCAATTGGCTTAACTAATCAAAATATTTTCGAGACGGATTATAGATAATACACATGTGAAAAATCAACTAGAATTGTAAAAAATAAAATAAAAATTGAAATCTATAATTTAAAAAGTGTAATGACTTGATGGTAAAAAAAATTATAAATTGAATTCATCAAATATAAATCCTTAAGCCACCTCCCTGTATTCGTGTACCCATCTTCTTAAAAGTTTGAATATGTCTCTGTTTAAAAGTGCTTAGCAAAACCTAATGCTTATCAATTATTTAACATCAGCTAACCCAAATAGGTTCTAACTAAATATCTTAATATTGTTCATAAGCTATGTACACGACTTAAAATCTATCAGGAGAAAAACTTCATTTCCTTGAGCGTCTATTTTCAAATTAACAAATCTTCTTTATGGTTATAGTTTTTGTTCGCCAAAAAAATTGCACATTAATTGTCACCCGCACTTCTATCCACCGAACAAAGTAACTAAAACATAAAGCATTGTAAGAGTCAGCGAGCAATGCGCATGAAGGAGATTTTCTAATACTAAAAAGAATTTGAAGAATTCTTCAATTGAGTTCCTCACGAACGAATAAAACGAATAAGACAAATAAGATTCTGTAAAATATCACAACTTGCATTCAAAGCTAAGCTAAAATTGAATAAGGAATACAATATATCCTATATTTATCTAAGTTAAAAGAATATCTAAGTCTAACTAATTCTCATCAAACAAACTAACTGCCTGATTAATTAACTCCTAATAACTCTGAATAATTATAAAAATGAGCCTCTGCTACTTCTTCAAGTGATTCTTGTTTCTGTACTCCCCTTTAAACTGGATGTGCAAAAATATTTAGCACTCTCAACTTGCAAATTAAAAACTCATGTCGGACTCTGTCAAGTCCTTTTGTTAGAATATATGCTAGTTAATATATATCTAGAGCTCACATATTGAATCTTGATGATTAATTTAGTTTGTATCTTCTTCCTCACAAAGTAGCAATTAATTTCTATGTTCTTTGTTCACTCATGAAAACTGATTTGCAGCTATTTGTAATGATGCTTTGTTGTTACAATATAAATTCACTGAAAGTGACACTTCATATCCCAACTCCTTTAACAATGATGTCAACCAAACTACTTCTAAAACTACACTAGCCATTGTTCCTATATTCTGCTTTTGCTGAGCTATTTGAGATAGTGCTTTGCTTCTTTGACTTTCATGAAGCCAACGAATTTCTAATTCCAGAAGTAGCCTGACATAGACCTTCTTAAGTTTGATCACAATGCTCAATCTACATCACAAAAAAATGATATTTACTTTTAAGAACTCAATAAGATTTTCATTCCCGATTCTCTTTTTATGTATCTTGCAACTTTTATAGCTGCCTTCAATGCGACTTTTTGAGATGTTGGAGAAGTTGGTTAAGAGTCTGTGCTAAAAAAGTTATGTCTGGTCTTATTAGTGTCAAGCACAATATTTTTTCAATCAATCTCTAATATAGTTCTTTGTCCTCAAGTACCTGATCACTAGTATCTTCAGTCAATTTATCAAGTTTCTCTACAATCTACTTTATATGCATCTCCAAGGGTGTTATTGTTGGTTTTGCATCTCAGAATTTCAACTCTGAGATAAATTTTTGGTGCATACTCACTTTGATTGATTAGATTCCCTGCTTTGGATCTATTGAACTCTATACCAAGAAAGAACTTTAATTCACCCATGTCTTTGATATTCAATGATTTATATAGTGAAACTTTAATGTCCTCTATCATTTATAAATTTTTTTCCTTTGACAAGCATGTCAAAATATACACTAATTTCATTATACTACTTTCTTCCTTCTTGATGAACAAAGAGTGATTCAATCTGCTCTGAACAAATTTGTACTCTACCAAGGTTTTAGTCATTTTAAGTTCCATAGTTTGCTTTCTTATTTCAACCCATAAAAGAATTTAATTAGTCTGCACATCATGCCTTATGTCTCTCTCGAACTGGTAAAATCCTGAGGCATCTGCATGTAAACTTCATTATGCAAATCACCCTGAAGAAAGACATTATATATATTTAAATAATGCACAAATTAAATCAGTGATGACTATAATAGCTAAAGAGAGCACAATTCTGACAGTGAATATTTTCACAACAGGTGAAAAAATCTCATTATAATCCAAACTTGGCTACTACAAACCTTTCTTTGATCCTTTACAACTCATTATGAGCCTTGAGCTTTACCTTGTAGACCCATCTACAGCCTATGAGAAATTTGCCAGAAGGTAAGGGCACCAAGTTCCAGGTACCATTTTCTTCTAAGGACTGGATCTCAAACTGCATAGACTCAACCCACTGTATCTATCCTTAGAAGCCTCCAGAAGGGATTGGAGTTTAACAAAGGAAGAAAAAACACTCATACAAGCTTGATAATGTGGAGATAATCTCTTTAATGAGACAAATTTGGCCATAGAATACACCAAACACCATTTCTTGAAAGGTTTCTCATAATTTGTAAGTCAAAGAAGTTGCTTAAAACCCTATGAGGTCTGTTAGAATTGGTAACATCTTGTGAAAGTAGCAATACATGATTAACTCCAGCTATAATTCAAGGGACTGACACAGGTTCGACAAACACATGATTATCAAAATCTACATCTTAAGAATGAAGCCCGGGTACTGTAGATATTGAGACAATATCAACATCATAATCTAATTAAGAAATATCAAGAACGACTTTAATAGATGTAGAATTAGCATAACTCATTAGAGCATCATTTTGTTCAAGACCAACACTTGGTAAATCATCTTAAATATGCTATGAACCCATTGGTATTGGTACAATTACACATGTTAGGTGGGTTTCACACCTATGAAAGGTGGCTTTAGGTGTAAAGCGAGGGAAAGTGGTCAGGGTAAGCAACTTCAAGAATTTTTTTGCATATTTGATATATGTAATGATCAGGTCCGTCATTATGGATGAATCTTTCGTGCTAATTCTTAGAGTTAGATAACTCCGAGATTGGGAGTTTAAAATTCTAGGCTAGTCTCGGTCAGTTTTAAAGTGAGGTATGATCTAGGGCAATTCGGGTAAGGATTAAGTTAAGTATCTCAATTTGAGCTAGTTTTCCATTTAGCTAAGACATAAAGGAGTCCGAGGGACTTTTCAAAATTGAATTCGGGTAAGTAGAACTCCCGAAATCGAGGTTGACGTGAAGGGGTTATTCCAGAACGTCAAAAAAATAAGTGTGTTGTAAAATAGACCAATTTTAGAGATTTTACAACTTTTTATCCCGTGTCAACCACTATGGAGGTTGATACACTGCCATAGCGACCTCCACCGTAGCGGAGAAAAATACTGCTACAGCGGAAGTCAACATCGGTCAGCCTCCGCCATAGTAGACGACTCCGTTATGGTGGTACCACTATAGCATAGTGGACCGATATAGCAGAGCATGATGGGATTTAATGCAGAAACTTTCCCAAAACAGTTCAATTTTTCTTCAAGACGTTTTGGGAGAAGTAGAGGGCGAGTTTAAGCGATTTTCATCCATTTTCACCATTTTCATCCTAGAGGTAAGGATTCTACTCTCCAAACTTTATACTATCTTTCCTACTCTATAGAATTGCTAGGGGTGGACTTGAAAAAAGGTTTCGAATGACCTAAGAATGGTAAAATCCGAGGAAAAAGAGGAATTCTAAGGGTAGAAGTTCTTGGGTGTTGTTAAATTTACTATATTATGATCATGTGATTTTTAATTCCCTAAATATATTCATAAAATTAGTAGAACTACGTGAATTAATGGTGGAAAAGCTCAGAAAAAGGGTGGAATGATAATAGGTAACCTGGGGTTTAGGATTTTTTGCATAGTCCGGGTAAATTGTAGGCCACAAAGATTGATTATTGGTTATTGTGCATTATTTTAGACCAAGAACCGGCAAGAACTTCGGGAAAAGGGAAAGCTCCGACTGAGTAGAGCTTTTGACTAATTCAAGGTAGGTGATGGTTATTGCTTTCTGTATGCATTGTATGTTGTGTACTTTTATCTAAGTAATTGTATGAGTTGCATTGCTTAGGGAATGGTTTAAGAATGTCCAAAAGTCATGTTTTCAGTCTTGTGAAATGAACTAGGTATTATTGCTTGTTGGTTTACAATTGTTGATTGTTCATTGTTTGTGAATGTGGATTTATATGACATTCGATTGGCTCGGGTACTATACTTGGTACGGGTATACTAACGGTTGGCTCGGGTACCACGCTTGATACAATAAATACTAACTGGTTGGCTCGAGTACCACGCCTGGTACGAGTTTAGTTTATTGCATTATTGCATTTTGATGTTGGTTCCATGAGTGAACTGAGTTGTGTTGCTGAAATGTGATATTTGCTTATGGTGCTTGAGAGGCCAGGTTATTATTATTGATTTGTGAGTTTGGTCTTGGTGTAGACCGGGTTGCATGTTTAACACTTAGGTGTTATTTAGGGGGATCCCGGGGTGGGTCCGGGATATCTAAAATGGTATAATTGTTAATTTCTATTGCTTGTTGATCATGGATATTAAGGTGGATTACATGTGGGTACAAGCTAGGAAGAGACTTGTAGTCTAGGGATATCTGTGGGCTTGTTAAATGTTTCCTGTACTCTTACTTGATTATTGTACTATTCATATGCTGTTTATTTGGAACTGGCTGATGATTCTACCAGTACACGGTGGTTGTGTACTGATTCTGCACTTGTATTTTTTTTTGTGAGTACAAAAAATCTTCCAGCGATTGACACGCGACTTCACCTGTAGTCCCAGTATTTCCAGACGTCAAGGGTGAACTACTTCGGTCGAGTTGCCTTGATTTCTATCTGTTTATATTGTAGCTCACTTGTTTTGGGATTAGACTATTTCTTATATTGGGGTTGCATCCCCACATTCTAGATTTTGGTAGCATTTTGGTATGATGACTTTCTGATTCTAGGGGGGATTTTCCACAGGATAGTATTATAAAATTGATTTACTGATGATTATTGCTAGTTTACTTTTTGCACACTGGTTTTGAGTTGTTAGAACGGTTAAGTTCGGGGTCATTGATGGTTTGCTCACCTGGGTGTTGGGTGGGTGCCACTCACGCCGGTCTGGATCGTGACAAAGATGATATCAGAGCCCTAGGTTCGTTGATCTCATCGTACCAAAAGAGGTCTAGTAGACTCTTGCGGAACGGTGCGGAGACGTCCATACTTTTCTTTGAGAGGCTATGAGACTTTAGGAAAAACTATATCTTCTTTCTTCCTTCGTGCTATACTTGATTCCAATTGGTATCTGGTGATACAAATTGGTATCTGACTTTGTTCACTCTTCTGTCTGCAGATGGTTAACATAAGAAATGATGGAGATAGAGCAGCGGTCCCAGGAGCAGGCTCGGCTATCAGAGGGAGAGGTAGGGTAGGGGAAGAGGTCGAGGTAGAGTCACACCCGCCAGGGGTGGAGCTCAAGATACTAGGAGCGCGAGAAGCAACCCCTCCCCCACCTCAGGAATAGGTTTTCAAAGATATGGAAGTTGTTGTGAAAGATGATGGGGTGCAAGCGGAGGCAACACCGGCTGGAGGTGCAGGCCTTTCCTCTATGATGCCTGAAGCATTTCAGCAGGCTCGAAACATATTGAGTGGTTTGGTTGGTCCCGGAGCCACCCCCAAGGGTGTTTCAAATCAGGATCTGGGCACCCAGCCAGCAGTCACTACGACTTCTAGGATAGATGCATCTTTAGGCACCAGTGATTTCTTCAGGCCAATGCTATACCCGGTAATGATAGGAAATAAACATAAGATGCCGACCAATTTTCTCAAGATGAAACCTCCTACGTTTTAGGATACTGATAGGAAAGATGCTTATGAGTTCATATTGGATTGTTATGAGAGGATGCACAAACTGGGCATTGTGCAACAACATGGGTTGAGTTCTTCACATTTTAGTTGCAGGGTGATGCCAAGTAGTGGTGGAGATTTCACGTGGAATATCGATCAACTGTTTTCCCCCCACTAACTTGGCAGTAGTTTCACGCTCTCTTCTTAGAGAAATATGTACCCCGTACTCTGAGAGATAGGAAAAATGATTAGTTCTATAATTTGGAATAGGGTAGAATGTCGGTCTCTGCTTACGAGGCTAAGTTTCACGCTTTGTCTTATTTTGCTACACAGTTGTTGGGTTCCAAGGAGGAGTGAGTTCGATTATTTGTGAAGGGTTTGAATACTGAGCTTCAGGTATTGTCTGTGCACATGACTTCATTAGGGAAAGGCTTCAATGAAGTGGCATATTATGTTAAGAAACTTCAAGCAAGCGGGGCAGGTTAAAGTGTTAGCCAAGAAGCCCCGAAATGAGGGAAATTACAGTGGTTCATACTCCAGAGGCCAGAATCATCAAGTATACTCAGCCTGTCCTATTCAGTCAGCTCTGCCAGCTGCTATAGTTGGTCGTCCGGGAGCTAATCAGCAATTTTTAGCTCCTAGAGGCCAGCGAGCTTCTTACACATCTGCTAGCAGGCCTACACTTGATCGTGGTTGCTTCTATGGTGGTGATCTGGGCCACTTTAAGAGGGATTTCTCTCACAGGGAGACTGGTAATCAGGTTTAGCAACAGTCTAAGGCCGTGGTCCCGGCAGGTAGAGGTGGTTATGCTAGAGGTCGTCTACTGAGTGGGCGAGGTAACTTCTAAAGAGGCTGGGGAGACAGAGGGAATGGTGGCACATGCAGGGGTGTGGCACACCCAGCCAAGGAAGTAGCTCAGTTCGATGACCAGGCTCAGTGTTATGTGTTTCCAAGAAGGTTCGAGGCTGAGGCATCAGACGTAGTGATCACATGTACTATTCTTGTCTGTGATAGAATGACTTCGGTACTTTTGACCCAGGTTCTACATATTCATATGTGTCTGCGAAATTTGCTATGGGTCTAGATTTGATTTTTGATATCCTTGATTCCCCTATCCATGTTTCTACCCATGTTAGAGAGTCCGTGATTGTGACTCATGTTTATCTTAGTTGCTCTATTGTATTTGTGGGGTTGCACACTTGGGTAGACTTGGTAATTCTAAATATGATTGACTTTGATGTCATTTTGGGTATGAATTGGTTATCTCCTTATCATGCTGTGATGAACAGTAACACCAAGACTGTGGCTCTAGAGATTTCGGGTAAGGATAGGCTAGAGTGGGAAGGTGTGTACAGGCCTAATCCCGTTAAAATTATCTCATCCGTTGGAGCTAGGAAGCTATTGGGAAGAGGGTGTCTGGCATTTTTGGCTCATCTCCAGGATGATAGTGTGGAGTCCCCATTTATTGAGTCAGTTCCAGTAGTTTCAAAGTTTCGAGAGGTGTTCCCAGCGGATTTGCCTGGTATGCCTCCGGACAGGGACATCGACTTCTGTATTGACTTGGAGCCAGACATTCGCCCAATTTCTATTCCTCCATATCGTATGGATCTGGTGGAGTTAAGGGAACTTAAGACTCAACTATAAGAACTCCAAGACAAGGGATTTATCTGTCCTAGTGCTTCACCTTGGGGTGCTTCGGTATTGTTTGTGAAGAATAAGGATGGTAGTATGCGGATGTGCATAGACTACAGACAGTTAAATAAGATTACCATCCAAAATAAGTACCCTTTACCCCGTATTGACGATCTGTTTGACCAGTTATAGGGTGCATCTGTGTTCTCGAAAATTGACTTGAGGTCAGGGTACCATCACTTAAAGATTAGGCCTGAGGACATTCCTAAGACTGGTTTTCGGACTCGGTATGGGCATTATGAGTTTTTAGTGATGTCATTTGGGTTGACTAATGCACCAGCAACATTCATGAGTTTGATGAATGGGGTATTTAAGTCTTACTTGGAGTCGTTCATCATTGTGTTTATTGATGATATTTTAATCTACTCCAAGAGTAGGGAGGAGTATGCTGAACATCTCCAGGTTGTGTTAGAGGTATTGAGACACCAAGAACTTTATGCAAAGTTCTCTAAGTGTGAATATTGGTTGACTTTAGTCGCATTCTTGGGGCATGTAGTGTCGGAAAATAGGGTGATGGTAGATCTACAGAAGATCAAGGCTGTCAAGAGTTGGGCCCGACCTAGCTCTGGGACTGAAGTGAAGAGTT
This sequence comes from Jaltomata sinuosa, assembly GCA_003996215.1. Lineage (NCBI taxonomy): Eukaryota > Viridiplantae > Streptophyta > Magnoliopsida > Solanales > Solanaceae > Jaltomata > Jaltomata sinuosa. The sequence goes on from QJPP01007531.1 coordinate 746,200, forward strand.
TTGTTGGACTCACAGGTTACTATTGGAGGTTTGTTAAGGATTTTACGTCTATTGCTACTCACTCAATAAGACTGACACAAAAAGACGTACCATTTGTATGGTCCGACAAGTGCGAGGAGAGCTTCCAAAAGCTCAAGACACTTCTGACCACGACTCCTATTTTATTTTTGCCGATTGAAGGTAAGGACTTTATTGTTTATTGTGATGCTTCACATTCTGGTTTGGGTGCTGTGTTGATGCATGACAGGAATATGATAGCCTATGCTTCTAGGCAGTTGAAGGTGCATGAGAGAAACTATCAGACTCACGACTTAGAGTTGGCAGCGATGGTGTTTGCACTCAAGATTTGGAGGCACTATCTCTATGGTGTCAAGTCTAAGGTGTTTACTAACCATCGTAGCTTATAACATGTCTTCAATCAGAAAGACTTAAACCTAAGGCAGAGAAGGTGGATGAAGTTGTTAAAGGATTATGATGTGACCATTCAGTACCATCTGGTTAAGGCTAGTGTGGTGGCAGACACATTGAGCCAGAAAAAAATTAGCATGGACAATTTGGCTTGTTTGGGGGTGTCCAAACGACCACTTGTAGGGGAGATTCAGGCATTGAGATCTAAGTTCATGCACTTGGGTATTTCAGAACAAGGTGGGGTATTGACCAGTGTTGAGGTCAAAGCCACTTTTATAGAAGAGATAAAGGCCAAGCAGTTTCAGGATACGCAACTGAATAAGCTTTGAAGTAAGGTGATATCCGGAGAGTCCAGGGATGCCACGTTGGATGCTGGCGGGGTAATGAACTTTAAGGGGAGGACTTCTGTTCCTTGGTTTGATGATATAATTCAGAAAATCTTAGCATAAGCTTATGGTTCACGGTATTCGATTCATCCGGGCGTAGCCAAGATGTACAGGAATTTGAAACAGCTTTACTGCTGGCCCAGAATGAAAAGGGACATAGCTGATTTTTTATCTAGGTGTCAGAATTTCTAGTAAGAAAAGTATGAGCACCAAAGACCTGTAGGACTACTTCAAAGAATGCCCATTCCAGAGCAGAAGTGGGAGAGAATAGCCATGGATGTCGTGGTGGGTCTTCCCAAGACTTTAGGAAAGTATGACTCTATTTGGGTCATTGTTTTATTTTGGTCAGGGTGTATTTCAATTTGCAGTAATTGGCTAAGATCTACGTGAAGGAGATTGTGAAGAGTTGGGTACACAACTCACATTTAGTACAGGCTTCCATCCTCAGACTGATGGTCAGTCAGAGAGGACGATTTTTGTATTGTAGGACATGCTGAGAGCATGTGTGATTGACCTCAGGGGTCATTTGGACCAGTTTATACCATTATGTGAATTCTCATACAACAATAGCTACCACTCCAGTATCGACATGGCACTGTTCGAGGCACTATATGGGAGGAGTTGTAGGTCATATATAGGGTGGTTTGAGGAAGGCAATGTAAAGCCTTTGGGCGTAGACTTGGTAAGGAAAGCACAAGAGAAGGTAAAAGGCATTCAAACCAAGTTGTTAGCTGCCCAAAGCAGGCAGAAATAATATGCGGATCGCAAGGTAAGGGACATGGATTTTCAGATTGGTGAGCAGGTATTATTGAGAGTGTCACCAATGAAGGGAGTTATGCATTTCGGTAAGAAGGGCAAGCTTAGCCATCGGTTCATCAGTCCGTTCGAGGTTTATGAGATTGTAGGGCCAATGGCTTATCGGTTAGCACTGCTGCCCAAATTGTCGGGTTTCCATTCGGTGTGTTATGTATCCAAGCTAAAGCGATACCATAGGAATTGGGACTACATCATCAAGTGGGATAAGGTGTTATTTGATAAGGATCTTCGCTATGAAGAAGAACCGATTTTGATTCTTGATTAGGATATCCGAAAATTGAGGACAACGGTGATCAGTATGGTAAAGGTTCAATAGAAGTATTGTCCGATTGAGGAAGCCACTTGGAAAACTGATAAGGACACGCGGGACAAGTACCCTCACTTATTTGAGAATACGGGTACTACTCTTTTCGCTCTTTAATCCCTATATTTTTGAGTTTGATCATTCGGGGATGAATGATGGGTAAATTAGTATCTATTTAACGACCGAGTCCATTGTTACGAGTGAACCATTCGTGCCAATTCTTAGAGTTAGATAACTCTGAGATAAGGAGTTTGAAATTCTAGGCTAGGCTAGTCTCGACCAGTTTTGGAGTGAGGTATGGTCTAAGGCAATTCAGGTAAGTATTGGGTTAAGTATCTTAATTTAAGCTAGTTTACCATTTAGCTAAGACATAAAGGAGTTCGTAGGACTTTTCGAAATTGAATTCGGGTAAGTAGAACTCCCAAAATTGAGGTTGACGTGAAGGGGTTGTTTCGGGACGTCGAAAAAATAAGTGTGTTGTAAAATAAACCAATTTTAGGGATTTTACAAGTTTCTGTCTCGTGTCAACCGCTATGGCGGTTGACACACCGCCATAGCGACCTCTGCCATAGCAGGGAAAATACCGCTACAGAAGAAGTCAATGTCGGTCAACCTCCGCCATAGTGGACGACTCCGCTATGGAAGTACCTCTATAGTAGAGCAGACCGCTATAGAGGAGCACGATGGGATTAATGCAGAAACATTCCCAAAAAAATAGTCAGTTTTCTTCAACATGTTTTGGGAGAAGGGCAAGACGATTTTGGGCGATTTTCCTCTATTTTTCATTGTTTTTTGTCCTAAAGGTAAGGATTCTACTTTTTGAACTCCGTACTATCTTTCCTACGCCATAGAATTTCTAGGGATTGACTTGGTAAAAGGTTTGGAATGACCTAGAAATGGTAAAATCTGGGGAAAAAGGGGAATTCTAAGGGTAAAAGTTCTTGGGTGTTATTAAATTTAGTATATTATGATCATGTGTTTTTTAATTCCCTAAATGTATACATAATAATGGTAGAACTAGGTGAATTAATGGTGGAAAGCTCAAGAAAAAGGGTGGAATGATCATGGGTGGCCTGGGGTTTAGGATTTTGCATAATCCGAGTAAATTGTAGGCCACAAAGATTGATTCTTGGTTATTGTGTATTGTTTTAGACCAAGAACCAGCAAGAACTTCGGAAAAGGGAAAGCTCCGACTGAGTAGAGCTTTTGAATAATTCGAGGTAGGTGATGGTTATTGCTTTCTATATGTATTATATATATTGTGTACTTTTGTCTAAGTAATTGTATGAGTTGCATTGCTTAGGGAATGGTTTAGAATTGTCCAAAAGTCCTGTTTTCAGTCTTGTGAAATGAACTAGGTGTTATTGATTGTTGGTTTACAAGTGTTGATTGTTCATTGTTTGTGACTGTGGATTTATTTGATATTCGGTTTGCTAGGGTACCACGCCTGGTATGGGTATACTAACGGTTGGCTCGGGTACCACGCCTGGTATAGGATATACTAACAGTTAGCTCGGGTACCACGCCTGGTACAAGAAATACTAACTGGTTGGCTCGAGTACCACGCCTGGTATGGGTTTACTTTATTACATTATTGCATTTTGATGTTGATTCCATGAGTGGACCGGGTTGTGTTGCTGAATTGTGATATTTTTTTATGGTCCTTGAGAGGCCGGGTTATTATGATTGATCTATGAGTTTGGTCTTGGTGTAGATCGGGTTGCATGTTTAACACTTAGATGTTGTTTAGGGGGATCCCAGGATGGGTCCGGGATATGTAAAATGGTATAATTATTGATTTCTATTGCTTGTTGATCATGGATATAAAGGTGGATTACATGTGGGTAGAAGCTAGGAAGAGACTTGTAGTCTAGGGATATCTGTTGGCTTGTTACATGTTTCCTGTACTCTTACTTGATTATTGTACTATTCATATGCTATTTATTTGGAAATGGCTGATGATCCTACTAGTACACGGTGGTTGTGTACTGATTCTGCACTTGCATTTTTTTTGTGAGTACATGCAATCTTCCAGAGCCTGACACGCGACCTTACCTGTAGTCCCAGCATTTCCAGATGTCAAGGGTGAGCTTCTTCGGTCGAGCTGCCTTGCTTTCTACCTGTTTAAGTTGTTGCCCACTTGTTTCAGGCTTAGACTATTTCTTCTATTGGGTTACATACCCATATTCTAGATTTTGGTAGTGTTTTGGTATGATGACTTTTAGATTCTAAGGGAGTATTTTCCGCAGGGTAGTATTATGAAATTGATTTACTGATGATTATTGCTAATTTACTTTTTGCACACTATTTTTGAGCTGTTAGAATGGTTAAGTTCGGGGTCGTTGATAGTTCGCTCACCCGGGGGTTAGGTGGGTGCCACTCACGGCAGTCTAGGTCGTGACAATATCACACTTGTGAAGGGAAGTTCGCATATGTGGAACTAGGTGAGTTGAGAAATCTTTCATCTTTAAGAATAACATTAGTGCACCCAAGGTGATTCGCTAGGCCTAATGAATCCTTTATTAATCAAATCTAGTATACATATGTGTGCCTTCAACTCCTTTAACTCCATTGATACCATGTAATACTGGAGGAATATATTTGGGTTGAACCTCTGGTGAAGTATCTATGTAAATGTCTATCTCATGAAGATGAGGTAATTCTAGTAAGTACTCCAAAAGTATGTTAGGATACTCTCAAGTAGTAGCTAGGAATCCCAAATATCCTTGGACAATCAACATGATTGTCACGACCCAAACCACCATGAGTGGCACTCACCCAACCCCAGGGTGAGCGAACCATCAACGACCCTGAACTTAACCATCCTAGCAGCTCAAAACCAGTGTGCAAGAAAATAAACTAGCAATTCAATAACAATCTCAATACTATTATAATTAACCTGAGAAAACAATCTCCCTAGAACCTGAAAGTCATCGTACCAAAACACTACCAAAAGTCTAGAATGTGGGGATGCAATCCAAAATAAACAAGAGTCTAAGCCCGAGACAAGTGGGCTACAAACAAAATGGAAGAGACCAAGGTAGCTCGATCGAAGTAGCTCACCCTTGTGTCTGAAGGCGCTGGGACTACATGTGAGGTTGCGTGTCAGCCACCGAAAGACTTCCTGTACTCACAAAAAGGAAAGCAAGTGCAGAGTCAGTACACAAACACTGTATACTGGTAGGATCCTCGGCCAGCTTTAATAAACATAATATGAACAGTAAACCATAACATAGTAAGGTACAAGAAACATGTAACAAGTCAACAAATACCCATATATTAAATCCCTCTCTTAGCATATTAACACATAAACCAATAATAACTAGTGACCACACCCAAATAGCAATATATACCCTTTTCCACATAACCTGGACCCACCAAAGATCCCCCTAACCTCACTTAAGTGTTAGACATGCTATCCCGGTCTACACGAAGACCAAACTCACATTTAAATAAAATCACCCGGCCTCTCATGGACCTTATACAAATATCACAATTCAAGAATACAACCCGACCCACTTATAGAACCATCAAAATAAAACAGTAATGCAATTAAACAACCTATACCAGGCGTGGTACCCGAGCCAACCATTAGAAATTCCCATACCAGGCGTGGTACCCGAGCCAACGTTAGTAAACCCATACCAGGCGTGGTACCCAAGCCGGTTAGTATACCTATACCAGGCATGGTACCCGAGCCAACTGAATGTCATAACCAGTCCAAATCAATCACACCCAATAAAAAATCATACTTGAAAAACCAACAAGCAAACAAAAGAAGTTCATTTCACAAGACTGATTTCCGGACAACTAGACATTCACAAAACATTCCCTAAATATGCAACTCATACACTACTATGGAATAGTACATGAACACATAATACATATTAGAAATCAACAACCATCACCTACCTCCAAATATTCTAAGCTCTACTTAACCGGAGCTTTACTGTATCCCAAAATTCTTGGCGGTTCTTGGTCTAAAACAACACACAATAACCAAAATCAATCTTTATGGTCTACAATTTACCCGGATTATGCAAAAATCCCATACCTCAGGCCAACCATGATCATCCCACCCTTCGCCCGGGCTTTCTCACTATTAATTCACCTATTCCTACTATTTTTATGGATAAATTTAGGGAACTAAGGTCACATGATCATAATCTAATGAAATCATCAACACCCAAGAACTTCTACACCTTAGAATCCCCTACTTCCCCAGATTCTACCATCCTAGGTCATTCCAACCCTTTTCCCAAGTCCACCCCTAGAAATTCTATAGGGTAGAAAAGATAATACAGAGTTTGGGGAGTAGAATTCTTACCTTTAGGACGGAAATTGGTGGAAAACTGATGAAAATCACCCAAAATTATCTTGCCCTTCTCCCAAAACATGTCAAAGAAAACTGAATATTTTTGGGGAAGTTTCTGCATTAAATCCTGTCATGCTCTATTATAGTGGTCCGCTCCACTATAGCGGTACCACCGTAGCAGAATTGACCGCTATGGCGAAGGCTGATTGATGTTGACTTCTGCTGTAGCAGTATTTTCTCTACTACGACGGAAGTCTCTATGGAGGTAGCAGTTGACATGGGACAGAAAGTCATAAAGTCTCCCAAATCGGTCTATTTTATAACACACTCATTTTTCAGACATTTCAGAATTACCCCTTCACGTCAACCACGATACAGGGAGTTCTACTTACCCGAATTTGATTTCAAAAAGTCCCCCAGACTCCTTTATGTCTTAGCTAAATGGAAAACTAGATCAAAATAGGATATGTTACCCAATCCTTACCCGGATTGCCCTAGACCATATCTCACTCCAAAATTGGCCGAGACTAGCCTAACCCAGAATTTTCAACTCCCAACTCTGAAAGTTTTCTGACTTGACACTTGGCACAAAAATCTACCCGTAATGACAAGCCCAGTCGTTACAATAGACACTAATTTACCTATTGTTCATCCCCAAATGATCAAACCCAAAATTATGGAAATAAAGAAAGGAAAGTGTAGTACCTGACTCCTCAAACAAGTGAGGGTACTTGTCCTGCATGTCCTTATCAATTTCCTAAGTGGCTTCCTCAATCGGAAGATGCTTCTATTGAACCTTTACCATACTGATCACCTTTGTCCTTAATTTTTAGACATCTCGATCAAGAATCACAACCGGCTCCTCTTCATAGAGAAGATCCTTACCAATTAACACTTTATCCCACTTGATGATGTAGTCCCCATCCCCATGGTATCTCTTTAGCATAGATACATGGAATACCAGATGGACACTCGACAAACTGGGCGGCAGTGCTAACCTGTAAGCCACTGGCCCTACAATCTCAAGAATTTCAAATGGTCCGATGAATCGAGGATTGAGCTTTCCCTTCTTACCGAAATGCATAACTCCCTTCATTGGTGAGACTTTTAATAGCACTTGTTCACCAACCTGGAAATCCATGTACCTTACCTTGTGATTCGCATATTCTTTCTGCCTGCTTTGGGCCGCTAGCAACTTGGTCTGAATGCCTCTTACCTTTTCTTGTGCTTCCCTTACCAAGTCCACGCCCAAAGGCTTTACGTCGCCTTCGTCAAACCACCCTATAGGTGACCTACAATCACTGCCATACAACGCTTCAAATGGTGCCATGTCACTGCTGGAGTGGTAGCTATTATTGTGTGAGAACTCACACATTGGTAGAAACTGGTCCCAATGACCCCCAAAGTCAATCTCACATGCTCTTAGCATGTCCTCTAATACCTGGATCATCCTCTTTGACTGACCATCAGTCTGAGGATGGAAGGCGGTACTGAAGGTGAGTTGAGTGCCTAACTCTTCATGTAACTTACCCCAGAACTTAGAGGTAAATTGTGTACCCCTGTCTGAAATAATGGACAGTGGTACCCCATGCAATCTCATGATCTCTTTCACATAAATCTTAACTAATTGTTGTGAATTGTAGTCCACCCTGACCAGAATAAAATGAGCTGACTTGGTCAGTCTGTCTACAATGACCAAAATAGAGTCATACTTTCCCAAAGTCTTGGAAAGACCCACCACGAAGTCCATGGCTATCTTTTCCCACTTCTATTCTGGAATGGGCATCCTCTGTAGTAGTCCTGTAGGTCTTTGGTGCTCATATTTTACCTGTTGGCAATTTTGACACAAACTCAGCTATGTCCCTTTTTATCCCGGGCCACCAGTAAAGCTGCCTCAAATTCCTCTACATCTTGGTTACACCCGGATGAATCGAATACCGTGATCCATGAGCCTCTGCAAACATTTTCTGAATGATTTCGTCAACCCGAGGAACACAAATCCTTCCTCTATAAATTTATCACGCTGCTAGAATACAACATGGCATCCCTGGACTCTATGGATATTTTCATGCTCCAAATCCTGCTCAACTGCGAATCCTGAAACTGTTTAGCCTTTATCTCTTCTATGAATGTGGGTTTGACTTCAATAATGGCCAACACCCCACCCTGTTCTGAAATACCCAAGTGCATGATCCTAGATTCCAAATCCTGAATCTCCCTTGCCAATGGTCATTTGGACACCCCCAAACAAGTCAAACTGCCCATGCTAACTGTCTTCCAGCTTAATGCGTCTGCCACCACATTGGCCTTACTCGGATGGTATGACGAGATCAATGAACCTAGGGCTATGATACCATCTTTGTCACGACCTAAACCACCATGAGTGGCACTCACCCAACCCTCGGGTGAGCAAATCAGCAACGATCCCAAACATAACTGTCCTGGCCACTCAAAGCCACTGTGCAAGAAAATAAACTAGCAATTCAATAACAATCTCAATACTATTATAATTAACTTGCGGAAAAATTCTTCCTAGAACCTGAAAGTCATCATACCAAAACACTACAAAAAGTCTAGAATGCGGGGATGCAACCCCAAAATAAACAAGAGTCTAAGCCCGAGACAAGTGGGCTACAAACAAAATGGAAGAGACCAAGGTAGCTCGATCGAAGAAGCTCACCCTTGATGTATGAATGCGCTGGGACTACAGGTTAGGTCGCCTGTCAGCCACCGGAAGACCTCTTGTACTCACAAAAAGGAAAGCAAGTGCAGAGTCAGTACACAAGCACCATGTACTGGTAGGATCCTCCAGCTCCAATAAACATAATATGATCAAAAAACCATAACATAGTAAGGTACAAGAAACATGTAATAAGTCAACAAGTACCTAGATATTAAATCCCTCTCTTACCATATTAACACATGAACCAATAATAACTAGTGACCACACCCAAATAGCAATATATACCCTTTTCCACATAACCCAGGCCCACCAAGAATCCCCCTAATCTCACCTAAGTGTTAGACATGCTATCCCGGTCTACACTAAGACCAAACTCACATTTAAATAAAATCACCCAGCCTCTCATGTACCTTATACAAATATCATAGTTCAAGAATACAACCTGGCCGACTCATGGAACCATCGAAAGAAAACAGTAATGCAATTAAACAACCCATACCAGGTGTAGTACCCGAGCCAACCATTAGAAATTCCCGTACCAGGTGTGTTACCCGAGCCAACCGTTAGTAAAATCGTACCAGGCATGGTACACGAGCCAACAGTTAGTATACTCATACCAAGCATGGTACCCGAGCCAACCGAATGTCATAACAAGTCCAAATCAATAACACCCAATGAACAAACATACTTGTAAAACCAACAAGGAAACAAAAGAAGTTCATTTCACAATAATGATTACCGGATAACTAGACATTCTCAAAACATTCCCTAAACATGCAACTCATACACTACTATGGAATAGCACGTGAACACGTAATGCATATTAGAAATTAATAACCATCACCTACCTTGAAATATTCCAAGCTCTAGTCAACCGGAGCTTTCTCGTTTCCCAAAGTTCTTGGCGGTTCTTGGTCTAAAACAACTTACAATAACCAAAATCAATCTTTATGGCCTATAATTTACCCGGATTATGCAAAAATTCCAAACCCAAGGCTAACCATGATTATCCCGCCCTTTTCATGGGCTTTTTCACCATTAATTCACCTATTCCTACCATTTTTATGGATACATATAGGGAACTAAGGTCACATGATCATAATCTAATGAAATCATTAACACCCAAAAACTTCTACACCTTAGAATCCCCTATTTTCCTTGATTCTACCATCTTCGGTCATTCTAACCCTTTCTCCAAGTCCACCCCTAGCAATTCTATAGCGTAGGAAAGATAGTATGGAGTTTGGGGAGTAGAATTCTTAGCTTTAGGATGAAAATTTGTAGAAAACTGATGAAAATGGCCTAAAATTGCCTTGCCCTTCTCCCAAAATGTGTTGAAGAAAACTGACTATTTTGGAGAAATTTCTGTATTAAATCTCGTCACGCTCCTCTATAGCGATCTTCTCCGTTATAGCGTTACCACCGTAGCCAAAAACAGCCGCTATGGCAGAGGCTATCCGACATTGACTTCCTCTATAGCGGTATTTTCTCTACTACAGTGGAGGTCATTATGGAAGTTTGTGAACCGCTATGGCAGTTGACATGGAACAGAAAGTCATAAAGTCCCCCAAATTGATCCATTTTACAACACACTCATTTTCTTGACGTTTTGGAATAACCCCTTCACGTCAACCTCGATACGAAGAGTTCTACTTACCTGAATTTGATTTCAAAAAGTCCTCAGACTCTTTTATGTCTTAGCTAAATGGAAAACTAGCTTAAAATAGGACACGCTACCCAATCCTTACCCAGGTTACCCTAGACAATACCTGTTACACCCCGAGGTTACCCCTAGATGTAACACGGGACTTGGGACCACAAGTGCCCCAAGCTAACCCTTGGTCATAGCATTCTCAAGCATAACAAAAGATAAGCAAAATAATAATACGGAAACCCAATAAGGAAACATCAATAAGGGTCTAAGGGCCACATAACATACAATATCAAAAAGGAGAACTCGAATACAGACTATGTCTGAAAGCCTCTAGTCATAACATAAGAGTTGCTAGGACAATACCCTAGCTAACTCAGAGTATAGATGTAAAGTTAACATAAGGAAAAGCATAACTAGTCCTCGCACTATGAGGACTCACCAAAGCTGGGCGTGAGTAGCCGGGAACTCTAGCCATGAAGCTGTGAAGGGACACCCGAATCTGCATCATCAAAGAATGCAACGCAATATGCGTTAGTACTATGGAATGTACTAAGTATGTGGGATATGCATAGTTCATGATAAAAATATACTTGGAAGCCTGTTTAAAACTGAGATCATGCATAACTTGTGGTAAAACATGCTTAAATCATCCTTGAAGCTGAAATCATGTGGTAATAGTAAAATTTGTAATGTAATGACTCATGCAATATCATAAGCTAAAAACACAATCATAAGTAGTAAGTCTGAAATCTGAAAGCAAAGAATTAATACATTTTTAAAGCATAAATTGTTTCTGTGGGAGGTTCTCTAACCTACATAGACCATGTGAGATACATGGAATCCGATGTATCTGCCCCATCGAAAGGACCCAATATACCTTGCCAGGGTATAAAGGCATTACTTTGGCGTGATCACTAAAATTGAAGCCCAACAAAGGGGACTTAAAACTTACGGGGGCACATAGTTCTGGGACCTTTTGGGTACTCTCACCCTGTCCAACTCGGTACTAATACTACTTCCAACACATACATATATCTCATATAATACTGGGCATATCTGATGCCAAATCTGTTTGAAAAGCATAAGGGTATATATGATACTATGCAATTCACTTAGCTTAGGTGGACATATCTAGATGCCAAACCTTTCTTAAAATATAGGGACATATCTGATGTCCAAACTTTCTTTAAACATAGGGACATATCTGATGTCCAAACTTTCTTTAAACATGGGGACATATCTGATGTCCAAAATTGTTGGAAAGTAAAAAGGACATATCTGATGTCATGCAATTCACAAGTCATGAATCTTAAAGCTTTGCAAGACCATAATTCAAAATATACTTTTTTTGCTAAATTTATACTTAAAGAATTAGTCATGCAATTTCATAAATACATAGAGGCCATGATATCTAATCATGCCAACTTTCGCTTGAAAACATGTAAATTCATAGTTTCATGTTAGAAATCAACATTTATGCTTGGGATTTTAAAACCAATGAGAGAATCATAATCAAATCATGAGTAATCAAGAGGAAACCATGAATTTAAACATAGAAACTGATTTCATAAATTTTCCCCAATTTTTTTAATCAAAACCCTAATTTTATAACTTCATAATTCAAGATAAGAGTTGGGGAATTTGGGCACAAGGGTGGAGGGAACCCATTGTTAAAAACTCACATACCTTGGTGGAAGATTACCCATTTGATTGGAAAAGAATTAGGAGACTTGACTTGGAGCTTTGGAGTCTTGAGCTTGAGAGCAATTTTCCTCTTTGAGTGAAGAATGATGAACTTAAGAGGGACTTAGGGTAATAAGGGTGAAAACCCTTCTGAAAGCAGTCAAAACGACATCACTAGTACATAATAGGGTGGGAAATAACCAAAATACCCCTAGGAATTAATTGGGAAAAAGCTGGAAATTGGTCAACTTTCAGTGACCACGACTCAGTCTACGAGTCATGGTTTGGGTGACAGTTCATCTTCTGGAGTCGTAGAACTCAGGCTGAAATTTCAAGTTGCTCGTTCACTTCTACGGGTCAACAGGACAGAGCCGTAGAAGGAATGATGGATCGTCATTAAGAGTCGTCGTCTGGGGTTCAGCTGACTCTTGCTCGAACCATGACTCAAGACTACGGTCCGTTATTCAAATGACAAGTCGTTGACTTGACTCGTGGTTCCTGAAGAGACTTAGGAAAAAGTCATTTCTCAGAAGACTTTCCACGAGTAGACAGGACGGACCCGTCGTTTGAACGATGAGTCATCATTTGGATTCGTGGTCCCTGGGAACACTTAACAGTTCTCAGGTCTAGTTCCATGAGTGGAACTATTACTCGTAGAATGAACTACGATCCGTAGAACCCACTCGTGGTTCTCAGACCAGAGGCTAAACTTGTAGGGACTAAACCACGGATCCATTCCACGAGTCGTGATTCAAACCACGGTCCGTGATTTGGACCTGTCATTTCTGAAATATGGATTTTTCTGAGGTTTTTAAGTTAGATAGCTGGATATATTTCTGGGGTGTTACAATACCTCGCTCTAAAATCGGCTGAGACTAGCCTAGCCCAAAATTTTCAACTCCCAACTCCAGAAGTTTTCTGACTTGACACTTGGCATGAAAAGTCTACCCGTAATGACGAACTCGATCATTATAATGATAGTCTTAAAAAATGATAGGATCTTTTTATCAGGCGTGGCTGTCATGCCCTTCTATTCTAGACTCGGTTCTCCTGATATGTCAAATTTTACGGTCTGGAAATGACAATCTAGTGTAGTATAACATGAATAAACCAATCCATATCAATAATAACATCAAAGTCAATCATCTAAAGCTCAATAAGATCTACTAGGTTCTCTCTATCCTGAATCAAAATTATGCAATTCCATAATACTCGATCTACCATAATAGACTCTCCACTTGGGTTAAAATTATAAAAGGATCAACTAGGACTCGAGTTTTTTCTCTAAACATATATCATAAAGTGGAGTCACATATGAAAAGGTATATCTAGGGTCTATTAAAAAATGCAACATGCGGACAAACTGTAAGTATACATGTGACTAATGCATTACACGCATCTACATCATATCTTTCCATGGCATAGAAATGAGGCGATTCTCTTACTGTTGGAGCAGTATGTACACTATGCGCAGAAGTATCACATCTACCATACTGGACTGATCTAACTAGTTGTGTTGCTACTAATGGGCCCGCTATTACTCATTGATGCTAAGATATTAGTTGACCTATGCTTATGGATTTGGACACACAAAAGCATAGTGACTATGCTTGTCACAAGTTAATCAACCCTTGGAATCCTTCATATGTTGCCTTGAATGACTCTTCTCAACTCTACACAATGAGAGAAATCTGGACTGAGAAGTTCCATGTCTATACTACTATTAATGATACTTTTTGCTTTTTCTCTCTAAAATTTATTTTAAGTGATAAGCCTCTCTACGCATGACAATGTCCATAGCCTTATAATAACTAGATGTTAGCACCTCAATTGCTAATATAGTGAGATAATATGTTGTTAGTTATCAATGAGCTAATATTTGGTAAACTCAGTATCATACTAATGTAACTATGATCATGTATCCATATCATAGTGCTCAAACTGCCTACATATAGCATCACACAAGCTAGAAGGAGAATCTTATTCATAAATAGAGCAATGGACAAAGTTCAAGTAATTGGAGGCGCATCTGCCCATCTATTGCTAGTAAAAGTATTTCACTAAGATTAGCAAAACCAGAAAGCTAAAAGACAATAAAATCAACTCTATGAGTTCAAAGCACACCTTGTGTAGTTAAAATCTTCTCACATAAGTATATATAAACTTTAATGAACCTATTAAATTTGGAGAAGCATTAAAATTTGGTGTCCCGAACTTCTAAAAAGCCCTAAACTCCTTCGTAAAATTTCTCTTGACCACATCACTTAAATTACACCAACTAGGTGAACTATAAGCCGAGTTATTGCTACTAATGGCTATGGATCTAACACATATGCTAATGGTGTATAGAAACCTAGATCAATTGGATGCACTATCTGTGTAAGTAGTTGGAGTCTGTCCACCCACCACATCTTTTATTTATCATGAAGCTATAGGTGTTATCTTATTAAGACATATAATAATAGCCTCTAATACATATATCATACTCACTATAAATCCAGTGGTAATTCTACTAAAACTCATACAACTAGGATGTTATTGGTATATATCTATTATATCTCATTCTCTTGGTAGCTCAAGCATTTCTATCTATTGGTTGGGGGTCTTTCTCTAGACCTAGAGTTGGCCATGTTGGAGCTCTTCCTTTTGACACAACTTTGTCCCATGTTGTGCCACGTGTTGCTGGTGCACCACCTTACCCAATGGATGCAAACAAATGTGTCCTAACTATTTGTTATATAAACAAGAGAAGGATTACTTTATTTATCAATTATATAGTACTATAAAAATCAGAAAAAAGAGAAACTATCTTAAAATTCTTGTGTAGACTCATATTTATATAAATGGAAATCTACATATCCATAAATCAGAATCTACTAAACTCATATATGACCTTCATGAATTTTTAATCTAGGATTTGATACCAAGCATGACTCAAATCAGGTACTTACGCCATGATAGGATAACTAACAAGCCATTACACCCCGCCAAATAAACCCTTCAAGCTAAGCATGCTGGTAAAGTGTAATACATAGTAAAAGAATAAGATTAGGAAATCTCATAACATAAATATGGAAATGAACGGAAATATAGGTGTAAATACAAATTTTATAATTCCTGAAAGACACACATAATCATGGAGCAACTCTAAAGTACTAATATAATTGTCTGGGCATAATCTGAAATACATAAACATAATGAGAATAAAAAAAGAAGCTTGAGCGGACTTCACAGATTAACAGTGATCACCTTAGTTAGATAAGATTCAAATGATTGAGAGTTATTAACCGACTAATAGGTCTTTCATTATAGCCCCTACACACATCAGTAAGATATGAGTCATAAAGACCTAGAAAGATCATTAACCCACCCTTTCATCTTATCTATGAGATAAGTTTTTAAAATATTATAGTGCATAATGATCATAGAAAGCTTTAATAGTATAAAGTTATATATAAATAGGCACTGAATTGAGCATCAAATAAGATACATAGATAATCACAAAATCTAGTAAATATTGCTACTGCTGAATATAAGTTACATATGAATAATAACTGACCCTCATGTGTTATCTGTCCTTGAAGCATTAGTCACATGTCTAGTCACCTTGCAGGGTCCATGGACTATCTATCTTACTCGATAAACATTCAATAATGTCAAAGTTTTATGTTTTAAGTGGCACAATGCGCTCATCTAATAAAAAGGAGTGTAGGATCAATATCCCATATCTTAATCATAAGTAATAAAATGCTAATAATGAAAACGTATTACAATTGCAAAATCAGATATATATATATATATATATATATATATATATATATATTATTGAGTATACATGATTTAACAATCAATAGAAAGTAAACATACTCAAATAAGATCAACGACTAAGTACACAATTAGTCAGACATGTTGAACATCATAATATTTTGAAAGTACCACAAAACAATATAAATATATACAACTAAAGCTTTTGTGGCTATTATCAAATACTAAAAAATAGATATGTAGCTCATATTTTCTCCCCACATAAATTAGGTAGTTTTATATGCGCCATATAATATGTTGTTGATATAAAATAAGTAATCTAAGAGTTAACGTCTTACTTCCCTCAAAAATAACAAACTTATACTTCACTTGAAATGTCCAAAGGTTCTCAAACGACCTTCAATGGCCTCAATCTATTCAAAATCATGAATAACGAGTCCAAATTAATCTAAGAAAACTATTCCCATAACTTTAGGATACTCCAAAAGTCAAAGTAAATTCTCAATCAAACTTAAATTCAACCATCAAGTCAAAGGGTAAAAATCCAAATAATTTACATGGATGCGTTATCCATTATTTATGAAATTCAAAGCTATAATTAAAATCTTATTTTGATGTCATTAGGTTTCTCAAAAGTTCACTTTTCCACTTTAGATCTAGATCTAAAATATCAATTTTTTTACCTCTAGAACTTATGATTTACTAGTTCAAATCACCTCAAAAACGTAAATCATATCAAAACTACTGTGTGGAATCATTACCTCGATTTATAGCTTATATCTCCATCATTTTGTATCCGTGGATCAAACTCAAATAACCAAACTTTGCCAAAAATAATTGAAGTCTCCTCGCATAATTATTTAATACAAGTGCACTATCATGATTACATTCACAATGCCTGGCCGAATCATCCTATGCAGTCGTGACTGAGACCCTCATGATCACAAGAGATAAAATTACTGGTCAATCAAAAGTCCTCTTTGGCGATCACATTTTCCTTGTCTATGGTTCCAGAAGTCTATGAGATTTTGAACTAGGATTTGAACCATTCTACATATGCAATAATATCCTAACCCATGGTCCAAGTCAAAATTCCACAAATCTAACTTCCAATGCACCAAATCATTTGTCAATTTGACCCCAGAGTCAAAAGTTATGATCCTTTTTGCAAGATGAAGAGTCTGCGTAGTGTTTTTTGCATTGTGTATACCACACACCTAATACACAAGAGGCATGGAAGTAGGCAAATTAGATGGGCCATTGGAAGCCTTGTGCGGCACATGTGTAGTTACACATCATATCGTATGTGCTGCACATTGGGAGGACATGGCCTCGACGAGAATTCCGATTTTATGACATCCTGGTCCAATTATGTGGACCTTTGGGAGGCCACAAAAGCCAATGTTTTGGCCACACACCCAGGGCACACGGGCCGATGAAAATCTTATTAAAGTCATTTTTTTTCAAAAACCTCCATTCTTTTAAGATTAGGTTTGGTTTTCTCTCCTCTCCTCATCCTCCAATATCAAGTTATTATTCTCAAATTCCTAAGTAATTTTAATTAATTCTATCATCCGAATGTAGATCATGATAAAATTCTATACCATAACCTTAGGTTTTTCAAGAAAAATCCAGCAAGATTTCAAGAACTAAGTTCTTGGAGTTCTTCCTAAAGCTCGAGTTCTTCCTCAATCAAATTCTTAGAGCATTAAAGGTCATTAATGATACCATAGTGAGGGAAACCTGCTTTTCCTCACTCCCAATCATCTAAGAATCTTAGTTTTGATAGGTTAAAGTTAGGGTTTTAATAAAAAGCTTCTCCATTTGAATTTCGTACATCTTTGTCATGACCCAACTACCGGGACGTGCAGACACCTACTCTAATCCACCTAGATAGGAGAACCCTTACCACCCGAACCAACAAGCAATGCAGAAAATAAAATAAACCATTAAATAAGTCCCTTAAATACATGAGAAATCCTTTTTACAAATTGTTTAGAAAAATAAATGACTTAAATAATTTGCGAAAAATATTTACAATATGAAACAACCTCCCCAAAACCTAGTCTAAGTCGGTACAAGAGCTTCTACAAGATGAGCATATGACATAAGATGACATAACTCCCACCATGAAACAAAAGTAGAAGCTGCTGGAAGATTACCGAAATCCTGAACTTGTAAAACATCACCAACCCTGCAGCCAGACTATACCCAAAAAGGTATAGCAAGAGTAGAATCAGTACAAACACACGTACTGGTAGGCATCATCGGCTGACCTAAATTCACTCCTACCATCATATAAAAATTAAGATAAAATGCACAAGGTAAATGCTTCACCCCTTTCAACATAACTATTATCAACCCCCCCCATTCGGAACCGACTATCCTAACCTTTAGACTTACCAAGTCACCTTGTCACCTATACTTCCCAAGTCACCTTGACACATAGACTTCCCAAGTCACCTTGACATCTAGACTTCCCAAGTCACCTTGTCACCTAGACTTCCCAAGTCTCACTTAATCCTTACCAATAACAATGTCCATATTTGGACTACCCTTCCCTTACCCAAGTCAACCGCCTTGACTAGATATTCAGACTTAACCCGGCTAACTGCTCAACCAAAATCACTTATACCCATAGTATTACTTACAAGTGTCCGGCCCTTCCCGGACCTCTAGGACAACTTTCCATCCTGGTTATAACAACCAACAACTACAACCCCAGACTTTTTGTCTTACTCCCAATTGACCAATCATATGAAAATCACCTAACAACCATTGACACATTCAATGACAACAACAAAGTTATATCTAAATCCCTTTATAATCCCAAAACCCGGACCCTCCAAGGATCCTCTAACCATACCTAAGTGTTCAACAGGCTACCCAGTCTACACCAAGACCCACCCTTAGCTTATTAACCACAACTAATTCTTGACCGTCATTAATACACTTAATGAAAATAAATTGTGAACTTATAACCTCTTTTACATAGTTCGGACCCACTCGGATCCCCCTAACACATCTAGGTGTTAACATGACAACCCGGTCTACACCAAGACCAACTTATAGTTACATCATAACCCAGCCTACACCAAGACTAACTAATAACATAATATAACAACCTGGCCTACACCCAGACCAAACTCATAATATAATTACCCGTCCTACACCAAGACCCAAAAGCACAATATAATATAATAACCCAGCCTACACCAAGACCAAACTCACAATATAATTAACAACCCAGCCTAAACCAAGACCAAACTCACAATATAATATAACATCCCGGCCTATACCAAGACCAACTAATAACCCACATAATGACCT
The DNA here is from genome assembly GCA_003996215.1 of Jaltomata sinuosa. Lineage (NCBI taxonomy): Eukaryota > Viridiplantae > Streptophyta > Magnoliopsida > Solanales > Solanaceae > Jaltomata > Jaltomata sinuosa. The sequence goes on from QJPP01007531.1 coordinate 765,544, forward strand.
AGCCTACACTAAGACCAACCGACAACATAATATAACAACCCAGCCTACACCAAGACCAAACTCACAATATCATATAACAACCCGGCCTAAACCAAGACCAAACTCACAATATAATATAACAACCTGGCCTACACCAAGACCCAACTCACGATATAATATAACAACTTGGCCTACACCAAGACCCAACTCACAATATAATATAACAACCCGGCCTACACCAAGACCTAACTCACAATATAATATAACAACCTGGCCTACACCAAAATCAAACTCACAATATAATATAACAACCCGGCCTACACCAAGACCAAACTCACAATATAATATAACAACCCGGTCTACACCAAGACCAAATAATGATCAACATAATAACCCAGTCTACACTAAGACCAACTTAACCAAATATAACAGAATTCTCGGCCTCTCACGGACCATAAATAATTATCATATTTTAATAAAACAGCCCGGTCCACTCACGGAACCAATAACAGTTAATACAATACAATAATATCAATGCAATAATGCAGTAAAATAAACCCGTACCGGGCGTGGTACCCGAGACAACCATTAGTATTTCATACAAGGTGTGGTACCCGAGCCAACCATTTGTTATACCTATACCAGGCGTGGTACCCGTGCCAATCGTTAGTATACCTGTACCAGGCGTGGTACCCAAGCCAACCGAATGTCAAAAATCCATAGTCAAAATAATGAACAAAACAACTTTTAAACCAATAAGCAACACACCGTTCAATTCACCAACTGTAAAACAGGACCCTTAGACATTCTACACAATTCCTCTAAGTCATGAAATTCATACAAACACTTAGATAAGATTACAAAATATACAACATTCACAGGAATTTGTAAGCCATCACCTACCCCATTCCGGGTACATTATGAACTGTCAAATCCTGTCCGAGACTACCCCGGTTCCCTCCTTTAAACGTGCAGTTAATTACATTTATTCCTGACCCTCTCCCTAGGACCAAATACAACTTGGGAAAACCTTTCCCAGACTTAGAACACAACCAAACAATTATCCAAATTATACCTATTAGTCCAAAACTTCCATTCCTTACACATTTGTTAATTACTAACCCTTTTCCGATTCCCCGAACCTTTCGATATTCTAGTTTCCATATTTTATTAGCAAAATGTAATGACCCTTCTGTTCATTTACACATTTTCACCTTTCTTGTACCATTAGAGCTTGCCTGTAGCGGCCCCAAGTCATTTATGGCTTGTCGAGACCGGTAGTTCGGTGCCCAGGCCGTATGTTTGGTCTTTATGGTCATCCCTTGTTATAGAGCTTTAACTTTGGAAATTGTTGACTTCAATCAACATTCTTGGTAATATCAAAGAATTAAACTAAGGTTCTAGGTCAAAGAAATCCCTTACACAAAAGTTCAAGTTAAAGAAATGCCTCGTTAACACCTCGCCTGTTTGGAAGGTTTAAATTAACCCGTACCTTCGAGGTAAGACTAATAGTATCTAATATACTAAGAAGGATGTGTTATGAGGTATTATAATTTTAAAATAGTTGTATGATAAGTTTTGAAGTCAAGCAAGTTGCGAAACAAAAGTCGAAAAAAGTTATTGTAAATTTCTTTATGGAATTCTCTTTAAATTTGGGTTAAATGTCTTGGGGTGTTTCTCCCAAAATATAAAGAATTAGTGGGCTCCCAATATACCAAATCGAAGGTCTACAAGTCTAATTTCCAACACATAAAACCGTTCATCCATACGACTTCAGAATAGAGAGATATTCATATTTTCGTAAGACTGCATAAACAGGCACGTCAAGGTAGGCCCCCCTATCCCAAGTCGGTTTAGCACTTTAAAGGATGATTCTCCTTCGTTTTACTTCATAAAAATCAACAAAAAACTTCCGAAAATCAGAGGTAAATCCCCTAAATACTCCATGGACTTTGATGCTTTCAATTCGGAAGTTTAACGGAAGTTGCTCTACATCGCGAGATCATAGTCGTGGTACAGTTTTCTCGTTGTTTTGGCTCCATTTGTTGCTACTGCAAAGAGGCAGTTCATGGAACTGATATTTATATAGTGTTATCATTTGATTATCGAAAGGTAAGAGTTCTAAATCCTTGACTCATTCTTAATTTGAGCTTTAGAATCAATTCCGAGGAGAACTTATTGTTATCGGCATGTTTGTCGTATTTTATTTCCATATATTGTTATAGTGTGTGGTGGGTCCTTATAACAGCATTTTTATCTTTGTATTTCAAAGATTTTTGTTGAGGTAACCTTCCTCCTATGACCCTCCTTCGTAATTTCATGTTCTAGTATTGTTTTATGGATTTCTGAGCCACGAAGTGGTATTTTTGATCTGTGGCTCCGGGAAGCCCCTTTGTCATATTAAATTGGGTTGTTATTGTTGTATGTTTATGGTGTTACGGTGTTGGAGGTACTGGAATTTGTGTGATTCTTATTGGAATTGCGAACGTTGGTTATTTGATTGAATGACATGAAGTACGCCTTAAAATAATGCCTCGGGAGCTCATCGCTCCTTTGAGATGTGGGTTGCATATTGTTGTTGGATTTAGCTGCCATTTATTATTGTTATTGGCCTCATTTTATACTTTAGAGTTGGCTGGTCGCGAGTGTGATATTAACACCTTATCAATTGGCTATGGCTCATTCTTGTAGCCTTGTCGATTCTAGCAATTGTTCCATTACCTTGGTTGGTCAGGCTTCGTAGAGACACCTTTGGGGCTTCAGTTGAAAGTATTTTTTTTGTGATTCGGAGCTTCTCAAAGTAGTTTGAGCCTGGACAATGTCGTTCCCGCAACTAGTCATCGGATGACAGGTAGGTTATGGCTTCCCCTATCTAGACTCTATGTATATAGGCTATAACTGCATTAATTAACATCCTTGGGTGGGTTATTACAGGTTGGTACCCCGGACCTTGTCCGCCTTGTTCGTCTGTTATTTCATGTGCTGTTTGTAGTATTCGCATAGTATTGTACAATACCCTTGTGGTCCTGTGCGGCCTTGTATTGACTCTGAAACATAGATGGTGGGTTATTTGGGAATGTCTGCGAGACCTGGACATAGAGATGATCTTTTTCGGCTGATTATGTCTGTTGAGTAGCTGCTGGGCCTTTGTAGGGCTGATAGGAGTTTTTGTGAGCCGTTGGGATACTTTTATATTTGTGTGCGAGCATATCATCCATGAAAAAGGTTTTCCCCTACATGTTTTATTACAGTTTTGGCTGCGAGCCACTACCGACAATTTTCCTACATTTGCATGGCCCTGGGGGGCCATTTTTGATACTATTGATGATAGAAAAGGGGATTTTTGGATGTTTTTGCACTGATTTTATTACTAGTATTAGTCTTTGCCGGGCAGAGCACCAAACTTGATTTTATTACTGATACTTGTCTCTGTCAGGTAGAGCACTAGACTTGATTTACTACAGCTTTAGACCCGGTTACGCTCGGGAACCCTTGGAGGGGTTTTTGAGGCATTTTATACTACTTTAGTCCTGAACAGGGTCTGGGCATGCATATTCGAGACTGAGTCTCTATCTTGATCCCGGACTTGCTTCCGAATGACATGTCTTGATACTGAGCTTTAGTATGAGATCGGGGACCTCCATGGATCTTGCCGCTCTGGGCTGCGTGTGCTGGAGGGAGGGGTATATAGTGGAGTAGAGGTATACAAGAAGTGTACTTCCATGGAACCTACCTACTGGGCCCGATCAGCGTCGGGGGGGGGGGGGGGGTATATACAGAGATACCATTTCACCTGAGATCTTCATGCATCATATCATTCATTATTTGAGGCTCCACCCTTGTTTGCTATTTGTTGATTGTACGCTCCGATAGTATGGGATGCCGGAGGGTTTGTTTTCACTTGATTGCATTCCTCGATTGTATGGGTGGCCGTTGGGACTGTAGATAGATTATATTTACTCATGTTGTTATATAGAGCTTGTCTTGGCATTCGGTTCTTGAAGGATTAGTGATGGTTAGCCTGTTGAGGCTCCGGTTGTGGGATTTTCTGATTATTGAGAGGGCTAGGGAGCCCTATCTTATTGAGACACTTTTGTGTGACCTTCCGAGTAGAGTGTGAGATTCTAGTTCCATTCTTATCGAGATTTGAGTAGTATCTCTCAGTTGTTGTGGGTTAGTTATTCCATCATAGGGTTGAACTTGTGGGGTGGATTTCTGTTATGCTACCTTGTAATTGGATTGGTGTTGTGATTTCCTTATACTTGTTGATTTCATTTTTGAGTATGATAGACTAATTTCCTTCTTTTCCTTTACTTGAGGTTACCGGTATACCGCCACTTTATCAAACTCTCTTAGAAGCTTTTGTACTGTCGATACCAAGTCGTGGGGTTGGTGTAGTTTCATTATGTATATATTCGGGTAAATTGCTTTCGCATTGTCTTATCTTTATATTCTGCTTCAGCTTACTTTCTGCTTATTGTGCGTATTGGTTTGGTAGTATCCCATTACTAACCATTCTGGGCTACGAGAATTAGTTCGCCTATTAGGGGGTTGTAGGTGCCATCATGACCTGAGAAATTGGGTCGTGACAGCTTGGTATCAGAGCTCTAGGTTCACCAGTATCGTGGTACAGAAGCAATTATCTAAGTAGAGTCTCGCGGATTGGTATGATGACGTCCGTATCCTATCTGCGGGAGCCTACAGGGCATTGTTAGGAAAAGTTTCATCTTCTTGACTCCTTATCGTGCTTTCCTGGCTTTATTGACTTCTAAAGCTTTGGTTGTTCATTCATTATCAAATGCCTCAGACGAGTGTGATAGCGGTTGGTGCTGAGGCTTCTGTGCTTATTGCTTCAGTGCTTCCATCAGCGCCAGGACTTCAGAGTGAGGATTTACCGCATCAGATAGGGGGTGTGGGATCGGCCCAGCCTCCGATTGGATTTATAACGACCTCAGCACTTCAGGACACCGTGGCTAGAACTCTAGGTCTCTGGTGAGTGTTTCAGTACCTGGTTCTACGAGTGGTACTTCAGTTAGGGTTGAGCTTCCAGTTCTTCATCAGGGTTGTCTGTCAGTATTGGAGTATAAAGTGAGATTTTCCCATTAGACTTCATCTAGTAGAGGCTATTTTTGGTGTGGTGAGCGTGGGCACTTTGCTAGAAATTTGCCCCACGATTGTGTATCCCAGATAGCCTGGTTGTTATCATTGTAGAGAGATTGGTCACCTTTATAGTGCTTGTCCTCGGTGAGGGCCGGTTGGGCCTTTAGTTTCGACCACTCAGTCCAGAGTTAAATTCCATCAGTTTGATGCTCCTCTTGGTGGGCCAGAGGTAGAGGTTCCTGACACCGTTGCTCCAGGTCAGGCCTTTGCTACCTTTGACTTGTGTTAGTCCCGCTTGTGTTGCGATTCTATCCCTTCTAGTGTAATTGCTTACATGCCTACCTACTACTTGTTAGTGTTTGGCTACCTGAATTGTAGTATCAATGTGTTGTTTTATTGGTAGTTTATTCTTTATTAGTGGATGGGGGTGAGTAAGCCCTGTGAGGTGTTTTACCCAGAGTTGTAGCTTGTGAGTAGGCTTTGTAGAGATCGCTTCTTATTTGTTGTGGTTCTAGGCTTGCTTTGAGTCTTCCTTTCTAGCGGTCCTAGATGGTTGTTGCCTAGGCCATTATCTAGCGTGGCTAGAGATCCGTGTGATGGTTTGGTGTATTACCGATAGTTAGGCCGGAGTTGAGATTTTGCCTTAGTTGGGAGATATTGGTTATGCTAGTATGCATAGATCGGTTTGGCCTCTCAAGTGTCTAGAGTTGACCCTCGTTGTTGATTAGATTATGAGGTTGGTAGGTATGTGGGTTGTTCCCATAGTCTCCTCCAGTTCCTGGTCCATTGGTTGTTTTGTTGTATCCCCAGCTCCAGTTGGAACGAATCCTGATCGTAGTTCTTTGGATGAGCTCTTGATGTTGACATCGTGATTGGGTTTTGACTTTAGCACTTTCGACTAAGTGTTGATCATAACCTCGTGGTTGGGTTGTATTCGTAAGCATTTTGGGTGAGTTTGGCATCTGGCCCATTCTTCTCTTGCCTTATTGAATTTGACGTGTAGCTATGAGAAGTAAGGTAATGACTTCAGGTTCTTATTCGAGAAAGGATTTGTAAGGTTTGGTATGTGCTAAGGAAGGATTTTTGTTTAGTTGAAAAAGAAGGGAGATGACTCTTTATTTGTGTTTATGTGTCCTAATAGTTGCCTGAGGTGGCGATGAAGGTTTTCTTTGGGATTGTGTGTTGGTGATTCAATTCAGCCGTCTACACATTGTCGTGGGTTTTCCATCGATTGGTTTTTGTTCAGTAGAAGCTGTGGTGTTAGCAACTTGCATATTTCAGGCCTAGTTGGCTTGGGTTCTTAGAGGTTCATTGGCAACATACGGGTTCGACCAAGGCTTTGGTTGGCAGTTTTGAAAGTCGGGGTTCAAAATCATGGCTTAGCAGGTTGCATCATATGGTTTGTGGTAGTTTCTATTTAGTTGCAGCATCCTAGTGCCGGGAGGCAGTGGGTATGGGCAACATAGCTTTTTTACTTCACTTGCGGATGCGGCTATTGGCCTTGGACACCTAGTCCTTGGCTATCCTCTGCAAGAGGTGGGATATTCTAGATTTCAGCAGTGTTCCAGTTAGTACGAGGTCCTTCTACCATGGTTGGACAGACTCAGCGCTGTAAGTTTGAGCTTCAGCAGTGGTGTATGCCTTATATGGTCAGCTTGTGCGGGTTGAGACTAGCGAGGCTATTTTGAGTTCTGATGATACGTAGAGACTAGTAATCGCTATTCATATGCCGAGGATTTGAAAACTTGTTTAATTGATTCCTCTGGAGTTGTTGTTTATGTGGGGTTTCAGTGTTTGTTAGACTCGACCTGTATGGACTAAAATTTCATTATGATATATGCTTTGAAGTGGTTGGTTGTTTGCAGATCTGGTAGAGCAGTTGATTCGAGCTAAAGGAATGAGTTGAAAGTATATGCAAAATATTTCTATGGCTAGATGGTAACTTTGAACCCCAGACACCTTTTTCCTTTGACTTCGGGGTGTTTGGGCTTGATATTCGTGACACGGTGGACTTCTTCCTAAGGTTAGATTCGTAAGGTGATTTCACATCTAAATGGTGTTCGAGTGTTCGGAGTAGCAGCAGTGTTTTCTAGAGTTGGGATCTTAGCTCATGGTTACAGACTTCGTGTTAGGCTTACCACACTTCTTGCAAGATCGTGGTTTTGGTTTTGGTGTTTTGGGCAGGTTTCCCTGGTTCATTCACTTTCAGTTGATTCAGACTTGGCATGGTTCAGCGAGGTTGACTTTGTTCATTCTATAGTTTGGAAGTTTCTCCGTCAACACATGGTGTTCTTTCATGCCTTTCCTAACCCTGGTGTGCAAACCTCAGTAGGGTTTAGATGGGTTGTTCTTTTAGGTTAAGTTAGCGAGTTTGATGTTAGCAAGAGTGTTCGTTTGTTAGTTGATGATCAGTTAGGGCAGGTAACTTTAGTTTTCAATGATATGCTACGGTTTGTTATCTTGGATGGCTAAGGCTAGTAGCCTATATCTTGGCTTGAAATGAGTTTGAATAAAATGGGTGACTTTGCTCGTGGTAAAGTATAAGCGGGAACTATAGATCTCCGGTGTGTCAGTTGATGCTTCAAGGGTGGTTTGGGTGTTCGACTTCTTCCTGTTTGTGGTGCTAAAGGATTCAGTTCAGAATAAAAAAAAGGGGTTTTGCGGAACAACGGGTTCATGAGTTAGAGTTTTGGGTTGATGGATTTTTTGGTAAACTTGGTTATTGTTTTGAGGATTCGAGTTTTGTGTGTTGATCGCCTTGGTGCCCTGGTTTTGGTGTTGTGTCGGTGCTTTTTGGTTGAGATTCTCGAGGTTCAGTTTGGGTTGACAGATCTTTGGAGGTTGAAATCTAGCTTGGCTAGTAAGAAATTAAGGCTTTGTTCTGTTCTGTTGGGTGTCGTCCGTTCGTGGAGGCTACCCGGGTTATCCGAGAGAGTAGTGTGGGCATTTTATTCGCTATTCTTAAATCTCTAGTATTTTCTTCTTTCCTGACTTTTGGGGATGAAAGTCTTTTTAGTAGTGGATGATGTAATGACCCTTTTTTATGATTATTGAGAGGGCTGGGGAGCCCTATCTTATTGAGGCACTTTTGTCTGGCCTTCCGAGCAGAGTGTGAGATTCTGGTTCCATTCTTATTGAGATTTGAGTAGTATCTCTCAGTTGTTGTGGGTTAGTTATTCCATCATAGGGTTGGACTTGTGGGGTGGATTTCTGTTATGCTACCTTGTAATTGGATTGGTGTTGTGATTTCCTTATACTTGTTGATTTCATTTTTGAGTATGATAGACTACTTTTCTTCTTTTCCTTTACTTGAGGTTACCGGTATACCGCCACTTTCTCAAACTCTCTTAGAAGCTTCTGTACTGTCGATACCAAGTCTTGGGGTTGGTGTAGTTTCATTACGTATATATTCGGGTAAATTGCTTCCGCATTGTCTTATCTTTATATTCTGCTTCCGCTTACTTTCTGCTTATTGTGCGTATTGGTTTGGTAGTAGCCCATTACTAACCATTTCGGGCTACAGGAATTGGTTCGCCTACTGGGGGGTTGTAGGCGCCATCATGACCTGAGAAATTGGGTCGTGACACAAAATCACACAATTTATGCAATGCATAGAATATCACAACACCCTATTCCCATTCTATCATAATCAAAGTAATCCAGCAATTCAACAACTTGCTCTAGACTCCGTACCCGAAGGCCTAACCATGGATTTTCCTTTTCATTCTATACAATAATACGAAAATGAAAGCGATCAATCTACTCTTGGAAGAAACCTAGCCTACCTGGATGCGGAGCAGCTGCAACGGTGTGTTTCTGGCTCTGTGAGTGTGTTCCCAGCTGAACGATGGTCCTAGAATCCGTTGTTCCGCATCCCTTCAGCCATGACCCCTCCTCCTCAAGATTCCCTAGCCTTGGAGCAGCCTGAGAGGGTTTTTGGAGGAACCCTCGTATGTTTTTCAACTGAGGAGAAGAGACTTTTTAATAAAATGTCTCAGGCTACTACCTCCCGTAGCTTCGTTATAGCAGTCTACTCCTCCGCTACAGCGGTTCCACTATAGAGGAATAAAATACTGCTATAGCAGAGTACCGTTAGCCTGGATTATTTTTGAAAAATCAGAAATTTTCTATGATGTCACCCTACTTACCCCGACTAAATTTTTAACCATTTCCCCTAAATTTATGAAATCGGGAAAAATTAACATAACGACGGACTCGATCGTTACAACAGATACTAATTTACCCCTCGTTCATCCCCAAACGATCTCTAAGGTAGAAGGAAAAGGATGAACCAGCCCTTAGAAACTTAACGCTACTCTATGACAACATAGAATAGCCTTACGCGAACCATCGAACTCTCAAATCCTCCGGGTGTACCCAAGCTCAACCAAAGTTTAATTCAATTCTACTCTGTCAAGGAATTTCTTCCTTTGAGCTGTACGAGACCAGTTAGATTAATCCTCCTTGAGTGCCCAAGAAATCAGGGGCCTCGTTGAAATACCGGAGTGAAAGAATTCCAAACATAATAGACCAAAACTTAATTCCCATGCTACAATGCTGACAGTCGCTGACTTCCGCTATAGCGGTAATTTCTCCTCTATAGCGGAGGTCGCAATAGCGATGTGTTCAACCACTATGGTGGTTTACATGGGACAGAAAGTCAAAAAGTTTTCCAAAAGTGCCTATTTTACAACACACTTAATTTCCTGATGTTTCGGAACAACCCCTTCACGTCAACTCACATACCGAGAGTTCTACTTACCCGAATCTGATTTTGAAAAGTCCTTTGGACTCCTTAAGGTCTTGGATAATGGAAAAACTAGCTCGACCCAAGATATAACACCCAATTCATACCCGAATTTCCCCAGATCTTACCTTGATCAGAATTCATCCGAGACTAGCCTAACTCGAGATTTCTAACTCCTCAACCGAAAGTTTTCCTACCCGAACTCCATCAACTCACCCTACCACTAAGTATCATCAATAATAAACCAGCCAAATCACCCTCATGACATAAGACTATGAGCAATTTCCAACACTACTCAGCTAGTAACGGGTCATTTGGCCAAATTCTACCTAGGTGACTATTCCCACCAATGGTAAATAAAAAATTTCACCAATAACCCGAGCTATCGTATCTACCCTTTCCTCTTATTGCGCATGGATGCTAAATAATTCCTGCAGTAGTTCGCAGCTCAAATAGTGATTTAAAATGACTTGGGAATGAAAGACAGAACAAGGGAAAATAGGACAGGGATCATGCCCTGCCCATCCCGCTATAGCGGCTTGCACACTGCTATGGAAACCCCCAAAAGTAGTAGCCCAGAAAATTTACCATTCTCTAAAAAATTCTCTCATTCCCCTTCCCTGTTAACATTGTTTAATCCCGTTAATCCCGCCATGGTCTGAAACAATCCTCAAGACCATTCTCGACACTACACAAACTGAAACTTAACATCACTTATCACAAATAAACAAGAGGATTATGCAAGCAATTATTCCTAACAGCACACTTCCGCTATCAAGCACAAACAATCCCCCTAGTTCCCTTGAATCTCAACCAAGTCCCGACTGTCCTGAAACCGGAGCTTCCCTACAGTCCATAATCCCTTTTTGTTCCCTTACCATCTATATACATGGTTTAACAACCAGGTCCATCATTACGGGTAGACGAATCATGCCAAGTTTTAGAGTTAGAAAACTCTGGGTTTGGGAGTTTGAAATTCTGGGATAGGCTAGCCTCAGACAGTTTTGGAGTGAGGTAGAGTCTAGGGAAATTTGGGTAAAAATGGATTTAGGTGTCTTAGAGTGAGCTAGTTTTCCATGTAGCCAAGACATAAAGGAGTCCGGGGGACTTTTCGAAATCGCATTTGGGTAAGTAGAACTCCCAAAATCGCGTTTGACGTGAAGGGGTTATTTCGGGGCATCGGGAGAAACAAGTGTGTTGTGAAATGAACAAAACTGGCAGAGTTCCAAACTTTCTATCCGTGACGAGCATTGTCATGCGCGATAGCATCCCCCACTATAGCGGTAGTAGAAATTACCGTTATAGCGACGGTCAAATAGCGGTCAACCTACTTAAGATCGCTATAGCGGCAGCCTACCGCTATAGCAGGACCACTATAGTAGAGCGGGGACCACTAAACAGGACCTCTATAGCAGAGCGAGGACCGCTATAGTGCGCCTATGGGTTTTTAATGCAGAAATAGCTCCCAAAAGGGACATAGTAGAATTTGTGTCCAAGTGTCAGAACTGCCAGCAGGTGAAGTATGAACATCAGAGACCTGCAGGACTACTTCAAAGAATGCCAATTCCGGAGTGGAAGTGGGAAAGGATAGCCATGGATTTCGTGGTGGTTCTTCCAAAGACATTGGGGAAGTATGACTTAATTTGGGTCATTGTTCACAGGCTGACCAAGTCCGCTCATTTTATTTTGGTCAGGGTAGATTACAATTCACAGCAATTGGCCAAGATCTACGTGAAGGAGATTGTGAGACTACATGGGATACCACTGTCCATCATTTCAGACAGGGGTAGCAGTTTACTTCTAAGTTCTGGGGCAAGTTACATGAAGAGTTGGGTACACAACTCACCTTTTGCACAACCTTCCATCCTCAGACTGATGGTCAGTCAGAGAGGATGATTCAGGTATTGGAGGACATGCTGAGAGCATGTGTAATGGACTTCGGTGGTAATTGGAGCCAATTTCTACCGTTGTGCGAATTCTCGTACAATAATAGCTACCACTCCAGTATCGATATAGCACCGTTCGAGGCCCTGTATGGGATAAACTACTGATCACTGGTTTGAGGAAGGTGACGTGAATCCTCTGGGCGTAGACTTAGTGAAGGAAGCACCGAAAAAGGTAAGGGGCATATAGACCAAGTTGTTGGCTGCTCAAAGCAGGAAGAAGGAGTATGCATATCGCAAGGTCCGGGATGGACTTTCAGGTTGGTGAACAAGTATTGCTAAAAGTATCGCCAATGAAAGGGTATATGCGGTTTGGTAAGAAGGGCAAGCTTAGCCTTCGGTTCATCGATCCGTTTGAAGTGCTTAAAAATGTGGGGCCAGTGGCTTACCAGTTAGCACTACCACCTAGTTTGTCAAGTGTCCATCCAGTATTTCATGTATCCATGCTCAAGCGATACCATGGGGATGGGGACTACATCATCAAGTGGGATGAGGTACTTTTCTATAAGGATCTTTGTTATGAGGAGGAACCCATTTTGATTGTTGCTCGAGATGTCCGGAGGTTGAGGACAAAGGTGATTGACATGGTGAAAGTTAAGTGGAAGCATCATCCGATTGAGAAAGCCATTTGGGAAACCAAGAAGGACATGCGGGAGAAGTACCCTGAACTGTTTGAGGATTCAGGTACTACACTTCCTTCCTTTGACTTACGTAATTTTGGGTTTGATCATTCGGGGATGAACGATGGGTAAATTGGTATCTATTGTAATGACCGGGTCTGTCATTACGGGTAGACTAATCATTCCAAGTTTTAGAGTTAGAAAACTCCGGGTTTGGGAGTTTGAAATTCTGGGCTAGGCTAGCCTCGACCGGTTTTGGAGCAAGGTAGAGTCTAGGGAAATCCGGGTAAAAATGGATTTAGGTGTCTTGGATTGAGCTAGTTTTCCACGTAGCCAAGACATAAAGGAGTCCAGGAGACTTTTTAGAATCGCATTTGGGTAAGTAGAACTCCCAAAATCGAGTTTGATGTGAAGGGGTTATTTCGGGATGTCGAGGGAAACAAATGTATTGTGAAATGGCCAAAACTGACAGAGTTTCAGACTTTCTCTTCGTGACGGGTGCTATCACGCGCGATAGCGGCCACTGCTATAGCAGTAGAAATTACCGCTATAACGACGGTCAAAGGGCGGTCAACCTACTTAAGACCGCTATAGTGGGAGCCTACCGCTATAGCAGAGCGAGGACCGCTATAGTGGGCCAACGGGTTTTTAATGCAGAAACAACTCCCAAAATATTCAGTTTTCACAAGTTTGTTTTGGAGAAGGGCTGGGCGATTTCCAGGCGATTTTCTTCATTCTCCCGTCAAAAATCTTCCCTAAGTTAAGGCTTTCGTTCCCCAAACTTGGTAATACATTTTCTATGCGGTAGAATTTCTAGGAGGGAAATTGGGGAAAGGTTAGAATAACCTAGGGATGGTGAAATTCGGGGAAGGAAGGGGATTCCAAGTATGTGTGTTCTTGGGCATTGATAAAAGTACATTAAAATGATCATAGTTGTTTAATTCCCTGTTTTTATCCGTAAAAATGATAGAACTAGGAGAATTAACAGTGGGAAAGCACGGGAAAAGGGTAGGATGATCATGGATGGCCTGGGGTTTTGGGATTTGGTATAATCTGGTTAATGTGCAGGCTGTGTGTGTTAATTGTATGTATTATATGTTGTTTTTAGACCAAGAACGAGAGAGCAATCCGGAACACGGAAAAGCTCGGGTCGAATAGAGCTTGAAACATTTCGAGGTAGCTGATGGCTTATGATTTTCTGTGAATGTGTTTATTGATGTACTCATGTCTAAGTGATTGTATGCATTACATAGCTTAGGGATATTGTGTGGAATGTCTAGGTTCCTGTTTACAGTCTGTGATTGAACGATTTACTTGTTGGTTTTACAAGTTGTGTGTGTTCATATATTGATTGTGGTTGTTGACATTCGGTTGGCTCGGGTACCACGCCTGGTACTGGTATAACAAATGGTTGGCACATGTACCACGCCTGGTACGGGTATATCATTCGATTGGCACGGGTACCACGCTTGGTACGGGTTTACTTTATTGTATCTTGTATTATTTCATTGACTATTGTATTGCATTGGTTGATATTGGTTCCGTGAGTGGACTGGGTTGTTTTACTGAATGTGATACTTGATATTTGGTTCCGTGAGTGGATCGGGTTGTCTAGTTAAAGGTGATATTGTTGGTGGTCCTTGAGTGGCCGGGAACTGTTGTATAACTGTTGTGTTGGTCTGGTTTAGGCCGGGTTGATCAATTACCTTTGGTGTTGTCTAGAGAGGATTCCAGGGTGGGTCTGGGCTAGATAGAAAGGACAGTTATGGTTACATGTTGTGGATTAAAACTGTAAGAGATGGATTCATGCGGTAACAAGCTAGGTAGAGATCTATAGTCTAGATGTGCCTGTGATTATTGTTGCATGTTTGCCATACTCCTTACTTGATATTGTTGTACTAATTATAAACTGTTTACTTGAAAACTGGCTGATGATATTACCAGTACACAGTGGTGGTGTAGTGATACTGCACTTGTCTTTCTTTTGGTGGGTACAGGAAATCTACCAGCGACTGAGACGCAACCTCGCATCTAGCAACGACGATTTCTGACTTTCAAGGGTGAGCTGCTTGATTCGAGCTACCTTGGGTTATCCTTAGAGTTTCAGTCCAATTATTTCGGACTTAAAACTATTTCAGTTTATCTTTTGGGGTTGCATCCCCATATTCTAGATTTAGTATTGATGTATGGTACTATGACTTTCAGTTCCTAGGTGGGAATTTCCGCAGGATTATATTAATGATTAGTGTTGGTTACCCTGATTTCTAGTTTACATTTATGCTTGCTGGTTTTAGGCTGTTAGTCTAGGCAAAAGATTGGGACTCTATTGGTTCACTCATCTGGGGGTTGGGTGGGTGCCACTCACGACGGGTTGGGTCGTGACACATGGTAAGCCTATACCCGAATGTAATGCAAACAATTCTAATTAAGGCATATCGCAATTTATCATTTAAAACAATCACAACTTTCAAGAAGGGAATAAATTTATCATTTAGTGTTGGTTACCCTGATTTCTAGTTTACATTTATGCTTGCTGGTTTTAGGCTGTTAGTCTAGGCAAAAGATTGGGACTCTATTGGTTCACTCATCTGGGGGTTGGGTGGGTGCCACTCACGACGGGTTGGGTCGTGACACATGGTAAGCCTATACCCGAATGTAATGCAAACAATTCTAATTAAGGCATATCGCAATTTATCATTTAAAACAATCACAACTTTCAAGAAGGGAATAAATTTTCCTTAAGTTACAATCATGAGTTACCATAAAAATTTCCTTACCGCATTTCCTGCCATCAAGCAATGATAGCCCTTTCCCTCCATGGTTCCTAACCAATCCCGACTGTCCTGAAATTGGAGTTTCCCTACAGTCTCAAGCCTTGTCCCCTTACCATTTTTACCAATGGCAAGCCCATTTCTGAAATGTAACACCACTTTACTGACCAATTCAAGTACATGTAAAAAGTAATTACCAACCAAAGCACACCAATTCAAGTTATGACTCCTCTCGGACTAAAACATTCGCAAAAAATCAAATAATTGCACACCACACATTCGCAGTCATTCAAACAACATCAATACACATGAGCACAATCTCAAGCCTCAAGCTTAAACAGTCAATCAAATCAGTTTCATTAATTTTTATTCGCCTCATGGATGACCATTAGCCGATCCATCCATACCTTTACATAGCCTCCCCGGCCAAATACCAATTGGAACCTTCCCGGTTTCAATCCTTCTTGCTTTTTTGTCTTATCCGGAGTCTAATGACATCCTTCACCTTGTTGAGATACCAATTGGAATTGAGAGATACCAATTGGACTCAACCCATACAAGCAAGTAACAAAACCGCACGGAAATGAATGAAAGGAGAGAAGTGTTTCCTAGAATGCTTCATAGCTTCCCTAGGATTAGATGTGGACGTCAACACACCAATCCGCGGAACTCTATTCGACATTTTGCTATTGTACTGGGAGACTGGTAACCTGGGCTCTGATACCATTTGTCACGACCCAACTACCGGGCCATGCAGGCACCTACTCTAATCCACCTAGATAGGATAACCCTTACCACCCGAACCAACAGGCAATGTGGAAAAGAAAATAAACCATTAAATAAGTCCCTTAAATACATGAGAAATCCTTTTTACAAATAGTTTAGAAAAATAAACGACTTAAAGAATTTGCGAAAAACATTTACAATATGAAACAACCTCCCCAGAACCTAGTCTAAGTCGGTACAAGAGCTTCTAGAAGATGAGTATATGACATAAGATGACACAACTCCCACCATGAAAGGAAAGTAGGAGTTGCTGGAAGATCACCAAAATCCTGAACCTGTGAAACATCACCAACCCTGCAACCAGACTATACCCAAAAAGGTATAGCAAGAGTAGAATCAGTACAAACACATGTACTGGTAGGCATCATCGGCTGACCCAAATTCGCTCCTACCCTCATATAAAATCAAGATAAAATGCACAAGGTAAATGCTTCACCCATTTCAACATCACTTTTATCAATCCCCTCCATTCGGAACCGACTATCCTAACCTTTAGACTTACCAAGTCACCTTGTCACCTACACTTCCCAAGTCACCTTGACACCTAGACTTCCCAAGTCACCTTGACATCTAGACTTCCCAAGTCACCTTGTCACCTAAAATTCCCAAGTCTCACTTAATCCTTACCAATAACAATGTCCATACCTGGACTACCCTTCCCTTAGCCAAGTCAACCGCCTTGACTAGATATTCAGACTTAACCCGGCTAACTGCCCAACCAAAGCGACTTATACCCATAGTATTACTTACCAGTGTCCGGCCCTTCTCGGACCTCTAGGACAACTTTCCATCCTGGTTATAACAACCGACAACTACAACCCCAGACTTTCCATCTTATTCCTAATTGACCAATCACATGAAAATCACCTAACAACCATTGACACATTCAATGAAAACAACAGAGTTATATCTAAATCCCTTTCTAATCCCGAAACTCGGACCCTCCAAGGATCCTCTAACCACACATAAGTGTTCAACAGGCTACCCGGTCTACACCAAGACCCACCCTTAGCTTATTAACCACACCTAATTCTTGACCGTCATTAATACACTTAATGAAAATAAATTGTGAACTTATAACCTCTTTTACATAGTCCGGACCCACTCGAATCACCCTAACATATCTAGGTGTTAACATGACAACCCGGTCTACACCAAGACCAACTTATAGTTACATCATAACCCGTCCTACACCAAGACAAACTAATAACATAATATAACAACCCGGCCTACACCAAGACCAAACTCATAATATAATTACCCGGCCTACACCAAGACCCAAAAGCACAATATAATATAATAACCCAGCCTACACCAAGACAAAACTCACAATATAATTAACAACCCGACCTAAACCAACACCAAACTCACAATATAATATAACAATCCGGCCTACACCAAGACCAACTAATAACCCACATAATAACCTGGCCTACACCAAGACCAACCGACAACATAATATAACAACCCGGCCTATACCAAGACCAAACTCACAATATCATTTAACAACCCGACCTAAACCAAGAACAAACTCACAATATAATATAACAACCCGGCCTACACCAAGACCCAACTCACGATATAATATAACAACCCGACCTACACCAAGACCCAACTCACGATATAATATAACAACCCGGCCTACACCAAGACCAAACTCACAATATAATATAACAACCCGGCCTACACCAAGACCCAACTCACAATATAATATAACAATCCGACCTACACTAAGACCAAATTCACAATATAATATAACAACCTGGCCTACACCAAGACGAAATAATGATCAACATAATAACCCGATCTATACCAAGACCAACTTAACCAAATATAACAAAATTCCTGGCCTCTCACGGACCATAAATAATTATCACATTTCAATAAAACAGCCCAGTCCACTCACGGAACCAATAACAGTTAATGCAATACAATAATATCAATGCAATGATGCTGTAAAATAAACTCGTACCAAGCGTGGTACCCGAGCCAACCGTTAGTATTTCGTACCAGGCGTGGTACGTACGCCAACCATTTGTTATACCTGTACCAGGTGTGGTACCCATGCCAATCGTTAGTATACTTGTACCAGGCGTGGTACCCGAGCCAACCGAATGTCAAAAATCCATTGTCAAAATAATGAACAAAACAATTTGTGAACCAACAAGCAACACACCATTCAATTCACTGACTGTAAAACAGGACCCTTAGACATTCTACATAATTCCTCTAAGTCATGCAATTCATACAAACACTTATATAAGAGTACAAAATATACAACATTCACAGAAATTCGTAAGTCATCACCTACCCCATTCTGGGTACACTATGAACCGTCAAATCCCGTCCCAAGACTACCCCGGTTCGCCTCTTTAAACGTGCATTTAATTACATTTATTCCTGACCCTCTCCCTAGGACCAAATACAACCTAGTAAAACCCTTCCCAGCCTTAGAATACAACCAAACAATTATCCTAATTATACCCATTAGTCCGGAACTTTCGTTCCTTACACATTTGTTAATTAATAACCCTTTTTCGGTTCCCCGAACCTTTTGATATTCTAGTTTCCGCATTTTATTAGCAAAATCACACAATTTAAGCAATGCCTAGAATATCACAACACCCTATTCTCATTCTAACATATTCAAAGTAATCCAACAATTCAATAACTTTCTTCAGATTCCGTACCCGAACGCCTAACCATGGATTCTCCCTTTCATTCTATACAATAATATGAAAATAAAAGAGGTCAATCTACTCTTGGAAGAAACCTAGCCTACCTGGATGCCGAGCAGCTACAATGGTGCATTTCTGGCTCCGTTAGTGCGTTCCCGGCTGAACGATGGTCCTAGAATCCGCTGTTCCATGCCCCTTCCGCCATGACCCTTCCTCCTCAAGATTCCCTAGCCTTGGAGCAGTCTGGGAGGATTTTTGGAGGAACCCTCATATATTTTCTAACTGAGGAGAAGAGACTTTTTAATAAAATCCCATCTCAGGCTACTGCCTCCCGTAGCTCTGCTATAGCGGTCTACTCCTCTGCTACACTAGTTCCGCTATAGCGGAATAAAATACCGCTATAGCGGAGTGATGCCAGCTCAGATTATTTCTGAAAAATCAAAAAAAATCTATGATGTCACCCTACTTACCCCGAATGAATTTTTAACCATTTTTCTCAAATTTATGAAATTGGGAAAAATTAACATAACGATGGACCCGGTCGTTACAATCTTGAAATGATTATTTTTAACTCCTAGTCACTAAAGTTGTTGAATACTATATTATTGTATTCTCTCTTTCATTGTATTCTATGGTTCTTTCCTTATTACTATTCTATGGACCTCATGAGTTATTTTATGATCTTCAGCAATATATTTTATGATGTTGTTGATGTACAATTTGTTTCTATGAGAAAGTACTTTAAAACTTCTAATCTTGTATTTATGAAAGGTTTCAAGTCCATTGTTTTAAGATTCAGAGCATGATTTGTGAAAAGGAAGAAAGTCCTATTTTCTTTGAAAGTTAAGCTAACAAGAACGATAAAGAATTTGAGCGTAGGGGATCCTATGCATGATCATTTTATGAAATTGAGCAAGGAAGCTCACCAGTATATTTTTAAATTTGATTTTTGAGTGTTCTGCCTTTGGGAGGATTATTTAGCACTGAAATAGGTAAGGATTGAAGTAACCCAAGCCCAAAAATTATGTATGCCACTGTAGAATAGGATCATGTCATTGGTTCGGGCAACTCCTCATTTAACCCCTGGTAAGTTCTCAAGTTTGGATCCATATCATGCTTTGTTTAATACCACGAAAAGGTATAGAATAACTCTGCCAATGTAGGCAAGACATTGGACATTATTAGCTCAAATGGTGCATATCAGTTGTAAGAAACTCCCCAATGAAAAATACAGTTATTTTCAATATCTATACTTGACATATAGCCTTCAGTGTTATAAATTATTGTTTATTCAATTGCGTGATTTTGCTTTCTTACTTCAGCTATTTGATACTTCGGTCAGTACTTCGATTGTTCTTCTGTTCAGCATGGTACTTTAATTATTTAGTATTATTTTATTTAGCTTTATTATATATCATGATTCAAAATAGGACCATGACCGACGCTTAGGAGCTAGAGCTCCCAGTAAGCCTCATTGGTAATTTACAGAAAATTGGACAAAGTTTCTTTTATTTTTGGGACTATCCAAAAAATTTCCGATCTCAAAATCATAACACAACAATCTAACTTCACTAAATAAGACATGATATTCATATGATGTCTATATTCGCAACACAAAGATACTAAAATTGTCTCCAAATACGAAAGGGACTGTAAATGCTAGTCATAATTCTATAATAACAAAAGAATACTTATGACTCTAATGAAGTGACTATGGAGCGACTCTAAGAATTTCAAAGAAAAGATCATAACAAGTAAATAAGTCTTCTACCCATGCGAACAAGTGCGAGGCTCACCATGGATTGTCAACTCGTATGCTTTAGTTAATGAACGCCTCACCAATGTTACCTGTGTTCTCTGTAAAAACAAAAGCGAGGAGTGAGACGTTAGCTCAGTGAGTAATAACACTTTATCACAACCATATTAATGGGGGACAAGTCGGAAAATGTACTAGTAAGATAATCAGAAAATATCATCAAAATAAATACCCTTTCAGAAAATGGTAACAATAAGCAGTATTGTTTGTTTCATGTAAGCAAATCAATTAATAGTTGCAAACAAACTATAAAAATAATTTCATATCAAATCTTATATTTGGGAAGTTTCCAAGAATGATTCATGTAATCAGTGTAGCATTCTACTTCAAGAAATAGCCGATAATAGTGGACCCCTCTTAAAGGAGTTGAATATACATATAAATAGGTCCCTACTCGAGGGTGATTGATAACAGTATGCTAGTTCTACCTTTCCACTAGTGAGGGCTATAACAATAATCTGTAAATACAAGGCGCACTAGGTCTAACGAACCCGCCGTTAGCTATGTGATTCAAGTCAAGGTCTACTCCCATTTATACTTTTCTTTGTAAATATTAGGTACTCGTATGAAAGTATTTTCAAAATAGTACAGGGTATCTAAGTTCTTATCAAATCATATTACATATAAAACTTGAACAAAAACACATGTCAAGATACTTATTTCTCAAGTAAGTGAAAAACCTTTATAATAACAGTAATCATGCCTCAAATAATGGTAAACATGTCTTATAACAATGAGAACATCTCAAATAATCACTTCAGTATCATATCAAGTAAAAGACTTGTCCCATATGCAATTTCAAAGTATTCAGTAACACTTGTTTTCTTTAAAATCATGTATAAACTATGTAAGTTATGAAAATATAAATTGTGGTAATATTACTACTCACAGTACTCTTGTCGAAAATACCAAACTCGTTATCTCGAGAAAATCATATGACTTCCTTCGATCTAACTATAATCACATCATATCGATCTTGTGTTTATTTCTTTATTTAGGCTAATTCATAACTAATTTAGATTACTCAAGCCTCAAGACTACGGATTGGCTCTCAACTAGTCAATTTATCTAAATTCAACAACTCTAAAATTTTAATGTAAGTCCCAAGTAATAATGCTAGTCATCCACGCTAAAGTCTGTTCAAAGTGGCACCCACTAGGATCCTTGTAGAAAACTTTTGACGAGGATAAAAGTATTTGTCTGACTACTATACTCAATTGTTTAAAGTATGGATCTGATTTGCTCAGTTTATCAGTGTCTTACTCATTAAAAATATAAGGAAACTTTATTATTATTCATAAGAAGAAATTTTAATACCAAGTTCAATAGTAAAGAGCCTCGTCCCTATTCTTTATCTTCCTTAAAGATGAATTTCAGTTCTCTTTTGCCACTGTCACGCTGCGTTTTATTTTTTTCCTACTCAACTTCTTTGATTTTTTTTCTTAACTGTTGTGTTGTTTTCCTTAGGACACCCTAAGGTCTCGCTTTGTTTTTATCACTTTGCAGATTTCTCATGGGCTTAAGCCCATTGACTCTTTATTTTATTTTTTATTTCTGAGTCCTTGAAAAATTATCTTCTTCTATTTTCTTTAATAATTTAAATACCCATAGTTTAATATGGGGTATTACATTATATATTATACATTTCATGTACTGATGCTCTTTGGGAGCTGCATGATGTCATGATGTAGATTTAGCTACACAGGCTCGACAGTAGGTGTATCCCTATATTATCTCATCCTCAGCTTTAATGAGGCCTCTTTACTCTTAGAGGACTCCGGTTAGACTTAATTATTTCATTAGCCACCTTTAGAGAATAAAGGTAGCAGGGGGGCTTGTCCCGGTAGACTTTCTATTCTTATGTTAGAGGCTTCATTAGACAAGTTAGTAAATTATCAAATATTGGAAGTATTTTTCAATTACATATGCATTAAGATTTTATAAAGATATTAGATTTCTATCTCAAAGTTAGCCAGGACCATTACTTTAAACCTTCTGCAAATTGTTGAAGTACTAACTACTAAGTTCAGTAGTTAGCTAGTCCAAGGGTCTTCTCAGGCCAGTAATGGTTTCGGGTGCTAGTCACGCCTGGGTGTAGGCTTGGGAGTGAAAATATAGTATCAGGGGACTAGGTTCAAGTGTCTTAGGATGTCTATAAATCCACGTCTAATAGATTCCTTCGCATGCGTGTGAAGTGCGCCACACTTATAATAGAGAAGCTACAAGATGTTAGGGAATACCACCCTTTTTTCATGCTTTTGTTCATGCTATAGAATCTATGCCTTTGAAAAGGACCGCCAGCCAGAGATCTACTAGCAGTACCGAGATTGTCACTGGGGACAATGCCACTCTAATACCTCCGCCCCACGTGATGAAAACTATAAATGGTGGCCGCTCTTTTTGGCTAAAACTCTACTATAGAGGCCCCATATGTGCCATCAGGTCCGGTGAAAGGGACAATTATTTTTCAGCCTCCTCGTATTGCTACTTATGATGATAAGTTTATGGGAGCTATTAGGATACTCACACAGTTTGTAGCAACCCAGTCTAGCCATCGGGGCTCAGTCTCTGCTTGTTCCAGCTCGTATGATTCATTAGACACTTCAAGAATACATAAGTTCTTCTGAATAAATCGATCGGTCTTTATAGGGTCCAAGGCTGAATAGGACCCTTAGAATTTTACTGATGAAGTTCAGAAGATATTGAGAGTGATGCATACTACTGAGACAAAAGGAGTTGAACTTGCCTCCTACCAGCTAAAACACGAAACTAACATTGGTATGACCAGTAGGAGTAGACTCGTGGTGAGGATGCAACTACTGTAGTTTGAGATAACTTTATAGATGTGTTCATTAACCACTTCTTTCCTCAAGAGTTAAGGAAGGACAAAGCTGAAGAATTTGTGAACCTCTAGCAGGGTATTATGAGTGTAAGAGAGTATGGCTCAAGTTCACTCAGCTATCCTGATTTACTCCTGAGATGGTTTCCTCTATAGGGGCAAGAATGAGTATGTACTGACTGGGTCCGTCATTATGGGTAAGCCACTCATCCGGGTAAGGATTAAGTAAAGTGTCTTAAATTTAGCTAGTTTTCCATTTATCTAAGACATAAAGGAGTCTAGGGGACTTTTTGAAATCAAATTCAAGTAGGGAAAACTCTCGGTATCGAGGTTGGCGCGAAGGGGTTGTTCCAAAACGTGAGGACATTAGTGTGTTGTAAAATGAACCCCTTTTGGGAGATATCTGGGAATTATTGAGCTACTATCCATGACGAGTGCTATCGCTCCACCATGGCAACCTCCACTATAGTGGAATGATTATCGCTATAGAGGAAGTCAACAGTGGTCAGCCTCTGCCATCGCGGTCGTCTCCGCTACAGTGATACCACTATAGCAGAACAGATCGCTATAGCAGAGTGTGGCAAGATTTAATGCAGAAACATTCTAAAAAAATAGTCAGTTTTCTTCAACAAGTTTTGGGAGAAGGGCAAGGCAATTTTGGGCGATTTTCCTCTATTTTTCATTGTTTTTCATCCTAAAGGTAAGGATTTTACTCCCTAAACTCCGTACTATCTTTTCTACGCTATATAATTGTTAGGGATAGACTTGGGGAAAGGTTTGGGATGATTTAGGAATGGTAGAATCCGGGAGAAAAGAGGGATTTTAAGGGTAGAAGTTCTTCGTTTTTGTTAATTCTTCTATATTATGATCATGTGACTTTAATTCCCTAATTGTATCTATAAAAATGGTAGAACTAGGTGAATTAATGGTGGGAAAGCTCGAGAAAAGGGTGGGATGATCATGGGAGACCTGGAGTTTAGGATTTTGCACAATCCGAGTAAATTGTAGGCCATAAAGATTAATTCTTGGTTATTGTGTATTGTTTAGACTATGAACTGTCAAGAACTTTGAGAAACAGAAAAGCTCCGGTTGAGTAGAGCTTGGACTAATTTAAGGTAGGTGATGGTTATTGATTCCTGTATGCATTGTATGTTTGTGTACTTTTGTATAAGTATGTGTATGATTTGCATTGCTTAGGGAATGGTTTAGGAATGTCCAAAAGTCATGTTTTCAGTATGGTGAAATGAACTAGGTGTTATTGCTTGTTGGTTTACAAGTGTTGATTATTCATTGTCTTTGACTATGGATTTTGTGTGACATTCGGTTGGCTCAGGTACTATGCCTGGTACGGGATATACTAATGGTTAGCTCGGGTACCATGTCTGGTACAAGATACTAATAGTTGGCTCGGGTACCATGCCTGGTACGGGTTTACTTTTACATTATGCATTTTAATTTTGGTTGCATGAGTGGATCGGGCTGTGTTTATGATTGGTGATATTGCATATGGTCCTTGAGAGACCGGGTTATTATTATTGTTCTGTGAGTTTGGTCTTGGTGTAGACCGGGTTGCATGTTTAACACTTAGGTGTTGCCTAGGGAGATCCCTGGGTGGGCTCGGGATATGTTAAATGGTATAATTACTGATTTCATTTTATTATTGATAATGGTTATAAGGGTATATTATATGTGGGGACAATCTAGGAAGAGACTTGTAGTTAGGGATACTTGTGGCTTGTTTACATGTTTCCTGTACTCTTATTTGACTATTCTGCTATTCACATATTGTTATTTGAAATTGGCTGATGATCCTACTAGTATATGGTGGTTGTGTACTGATTCTGCACTTGCGTTTCTTTTTGTGAGTACAAGCAATCTTCCGGTGGTTGATGCACGACCTCACCTGTAGGCCTAACGCATCAAGACATCAAGGGTGAGCTGCTTCAATCGAGCTGCCTTGTTATGAGAGGCTGCACAGGTTGGGCATTGTGCAACAACATGGGGTTGAGTTTGTCACTTTTCAGCTGCAGGGTGATGCTAAGCAGTGGTGGAGGTCTCATGTGGAATGTCGGTTATCTTTTTTGCCCCCATAGACTTAGGAGCAGTTTCACGCTCTCTTCTTGGAGAAGTACATGCCTCTTACTTTGAGAGATCACAAAAAGGATGAGTTCTTGGCTTTGGAAAAGGGTAACATGTAGGTCTCTGCTTATGAGGCTAAGTTTCATGCCTTGTCCCATTTTGCTACACAGTTGTTGGGTTTTGAGGAGGGGAAGATTCGGTTATTCATGAAGGGCTTGAATACAGACTTACAAGTTCTATCTGTACACATGACTTCAGCAGACAAGGGCTTCAATGAAGTAGCAGATTATGTTAAGAAGCTAGAAGGGGTCCAGCAGGTGGAGCAGGCTAAAGTGTTAGCCAAGAGACCCAGGAATGATGGGAACTTCAGTGGCTCGCACTACAGGGGCCACAATCAGTAGGTGTTTTCTGCCCGTCCTATTTAGTCTGCTTTGCCAGGTACTACAGGTGGTCATCCGGGAGCCAATCAACAGTTTTCAGCTCCTAGAGGCCAGAGAGCTTCTTACGCATCTGCCAGCAGGCCTATTCTTGATCATGGTTGTTTCCATTGTGGTGATCCAGGATACTTTAAGAGGGAGTTCCCTCATAGATAGACTGGTAATCAGACTTAGCAACAGTCTAAAGTAGTAGTCCTGGCAGGTAGAGGTGGTCATGCTAGATGTCGTCCACAGGGTGCGCGAGGTAACTTTTGAGGAGGCCGAGAAGATAGAGGTAATGGCAGCGTGGGCAGGGTGTGGCACAGCTGGCCAAGGAAATAACTTGTATTGATGATCGGGCTTAGTGCTATGTGTTTCCAGGAAGGTCCGAGGCTGAGGCATCAGACGCGATAATCACAAGTACTATTTTAGTCTTTGATAGGATGGCTTCCGTGATTTTTGACCCAGGTTCTACTTATTCATATGTGTCTGTGAAATTTGCTTTGGTTCTGGACTTGATATATGATATCCTTGATTCTCCTATCCATGTTTCTACCCCGGTTAGAGAGTTGGTGATTGTGACTCATATTTATCGTAATTGTTCTGTTGTGTTTGTGGGGTTGCATACTTGGGTAGACTTGGTAATTCTGGATATGGTTGACTTTGATGTCATTTTGGGCATGACTTGGTTATCCCAGTATCATGTTGTGTTGAACTGTAACACCAAGATTGTGGCTCTAGAGATTTTGAGTAAGGATAGGCTAGAGTGGGAAGGTGTGTACAGGCCTAAGCCAGTTAAGATTATATCATTCGTATGGGCTAGAAAGCTAGTGGAGAGAGGGTGTCTGGCCTTTTTGGATTATATTTGGGATGATAGTGTGGAGTCCCCATCTATTAAGTCAGTTCCAATTGTTTCAGAGTTTTGAGAGGTGTTTTCAGTGGACTTTCCTGGTATGCCCCCGGACAGGAATATTGATTTCTGTATTGACTTGGAGCTGGGCACTCACCTAATTTCTATTCCTCCTTGTCGTATGGCTCTGGAAGAGTTAAGGGAACTTAAGACTCAGCTTTAAGAACTCCTAGACAAGGGATTTATCCATCCCAGTGCTTCACTTTGGGGTGCTCTGATATTGTTTGTGAAGAAAAAAGATGGTAGTATGCGGATGTGCATAGACTATAGGCAGTTAAACAAGGTTACCATCCAGAATAAGTACCCTTTACCCCGTATTGATGGTCTGTTTGACAAGTTACAGGGTGCATCTGTGTTCTTAAAGATCAACTTAAGGTCAGGGTACCATCAATTGAAGATTAGGCCCGAGGATATTCTTAAGACAGCGTTTCAGACTCAGTATGGGCATTATGAGTTCTTAGTGATGTCATTTGGGTTGACTAATGCATAGGCAACATTTATGGGTTTGATGAATGGGGTATTTAAGTCTTATTTGGATTGGTTCATCATTGTTTTTATTGACGATATTTTGATCTACTCCAAGAGTAGGGAGGAGCATGCTAAACATCTCCAAGTTGTGTTAGAGATATTGAGACTCCAAAAGCTTTATGTGAAGTTCTCCAAGTGTGAATTTTGGTTGACTTCAGTCGCATTCTTAGGGCAGTAGTGTCAGAAAAGGGGGTGATAGTGGATCCCCCAAAGATTAAGGCAGTCAAGAGTTGGGTCCGGCCTAGCTCTGTGACTGAGGTCAGAAGTTTTGTTGGACTCGCAGGTTACTACCGGAGGTTTGTCAAGGATTTTTCATCTATTGTTACTCACTTGACAAGGCTGACTAAGAAAGATGTACCATTTGTATGGTCTGACAAATGTGAGGAGAGCTTTCAAAAGCTCAAGACACTTCTGACCACGACTCCTATTTTGTCCTTACCGGTTAAAGGTAAGGACTTTATTGTTTATTGTGATGCTTCACATTCTAGTTTGGGTGTTGTGTTGATGCAGGATAGGAATATGATAGCCTATACTTCTAGGCAGTTAAAGGTTCATGAGAGAAACTACCTGACTCATGACTTTGAGTTGGCATTGGTGGTGTTTGCACTCAAGATTTGGAGGCACTATCTCTATGGTGTCAAGTGTGAGGTGTTCACTGATCATCGCAGTCTGCAACATGCTTTCACTCAGAAAGACTTAAACCTGAAGCAGAGAAGGTGAATGGAGTTGTTAAAGGACTATGATGTGACTGTTCAGTACCATCCGGGTAAGGCTAATGTGGTGGCAAATGCATTGAGCTAGAAGACAACTAGCATGGGCCGTTTGGATTGTTTGGGGGTGTCCAAATGACCACTGGCGAGGGATATTCAGGCATTGGAATCTAAGTTCATGCAGTTGAAAATTTCAGAACAAGGTGGGGTGCTAGCCAGTATTGAGGTCAAATCCACATTCATAGAGGAGATAGAGGCCAAACAGTTTCAGGATTCGCAGTTGAGCAGGCTCCAGAACAAGGCAATATCCGGAGAGTCGGGGGATGCCATATTGGATTCTGGAGGCGTGTTAAATTTTAGAGGAAGGATTTGTGTTCCTCGGGTTAACGATATTATTCAGAAAGTGTTAGCAGAGGCTCATGTCTCGCGGTATTTGATTCATCCGGGTGTAACCAAGATGTACAGGGATCTGAGGCGGCTTTACTGGTGGCACAGGATGAAAAGGGATATAACTGATTTTGTTTCCAAATGTCAAAATTGTCAGCAGGAAAAGTATGAGCACCAAAGACCTGCAGGACTACTTCAGAGGATGCCCATTCCAGAGTGGAAGTGGGAGATGATAGCCATGGACTCGTGGATGGTCTTCCCAAGACTTTGGGGAAGTAAGACTCTATTTGGGTCATTGTTGACAGGCTGACCAAGTCAACTCATTTTATTCTGGTCAGGGTGGATTTTAATTCACAGCAATTGGCTAAGATCTACGTGAAGAAGATTGTGAGGTTGCATGGGGTACCACTGTCCATAATTTCACATAAGGGTATGCAATTTACCTCTATGTTTTGGGGTAAGTTATATGAAGAGTTGTGTACGCAACTCACATTTAGTAGAGCCTTCCATCCTCCGACTGATGGTCAGTCGAACAGGATGATTTAGGTTTTGGAGGACATGCTGAGAGCATGTGTGATTGACTTTGGGGGTCATTGGGACCAGTTTCTAACATTGTGCGAGTTCTCATACAACAATAGCTACCACTCTCGTATCGACATGGCACCGTTCGAGGCACGGTGTGGGAGAGGTTGTAGATCGCCTATCGGATGGTTTGAGGAAAGCGATGTAAAGCCTTTGGGTGTGGACTTAGTAAGGGAAGCACAAGAAAAGGTAAGAGGCATTCAAAGCAAGTTGCTAGCTGCCCAAAGCAGGCGAAAGGAATATGCGGATCGCAAAGTAAAAGACATGGATTTTAAGATTGGTGAACAAGTGCTTTTGAAAGTGTCACCGATGAAGGGAGTTATGTGGTTCGGTAAGAAGGTCAAGCTCAGCCCTCGGTTCATCGGTTCGTCTGAAGTTCTTGAGGTTTTAAGGCCAATGGCTTACAGATTAGCACTGCCACCTTGTTTGTCGGGTGTTCATCTGGCATTTCATGTATCCATGTTGAAGTGATACCATGGGTATGGGGATAATATCATCAAGTGGGATAAGGTTTCATTTGATAAGGATCTTTGCTATAAAGAGAAACTAGTTTTGATTCTTGATCGGGATGCCCGGAAGTTGAGGACAAAGGTGATCAGTATGGTAAAGGTTTAGTTGAAGCATCGTCCTATTAAAGAAGCCGCTTGGGAAACCAAGAAGGACATGCGGGACAAGTACCCTCAATTGTTTGAGGCTACAAGTACTACTCTTTTTGCTCTTACTTTCCGTATTTTTGGGTTTGATAATCCGGGGATGAACGATGGGTAAATTGGTATTTGTTGTAATGACCGGGTCCGTCATTATAGGTAAAACACTCATGCAAATTTTTAGAGTTAGAAAACTCTGGTTTTGGGAGTTTGAAATTCTAGGCTAGGCCAGTCTTGGCCAATTTTGGAGCAAGGAATGGGCTAAGGCAATCTGGGTAAGGATTGGATAAAGTGTCTTAATTTGAGCTAGTTTTCTATTTAGCTAAGACATAAAGGATTCCACGGGACTTTTCAGAATCAAATTCGGGTAAGTAGAACTCTCGGTATCGAGGTTGATGTGAAGAGGTTGTTCCAGAACTCCCAGTATTGAGGTTAAATGTGTTGTAAAATGGACCCTTTTGAGGGGATTTCTGGAAATTCTTGAGCTACTGCCCATGATGAGTGCTATCGATCAGCCTAGGCGACCTCCGCTATAGCGGAATAATTACCGCTATAGTAGAAGTCAACAACGGTCAGCCTCCGCCATAATGATCATCTCCACTACGGCGATATCGCTTTAGCAGAATGGACCGCTATAGCGGAGCGTGGTGGGATTTAATGTGGAAACATTCCGCAAAAATAGTCAGTTTTCTTCATCACATTTTGGGAGAAGGGCAAGGTGATTCTGGGCGATTTTCCTCCGTTTTCCATTGTTTTTCGTCCTAAAGGTAAGGATTCTACTTCCCAAACTTCGTACTATCTTTTCTACGCTGTAGAATTGCTAGGGGTAGAATTGCGAAAAGGTTTGGGATGGCCTAGGAATGGTGAAATCTGGGGGTAAAAAGGGATTTTAAGGGTAGAAGTTCTTGGTTGTTTTTAATTCTTCTATATTTTGATTATGTGACTTTAATTCCCTAAATGTATCCATAAAAATAGTTGAACTAGGTGAATTTATAATGGAAAAGCCCAGGAAAAGGGTGGGATGATCATGGGTGGCCTAGGGTTTAGGATTTTGTATAATCTGGGTAAATTGTAGGCCATAAAGATTGATTCTTGGTTATTGTGTATTGTTTAGACCAAAAACTAGCAAGAACTTTGGGAAACAGGAAAGCTCCGATTGAGTAGAGCTTAGACTGATTCGAGGTAGGTGATGGTTATTGCTTCCTATATGCATTGTATGTTTGTGTACTTTTGTCTAAGTATTTATATGAGTTGCATTGCTTAGATAATGGTTAGGAATGTCCAAAAGTCATGTTTTCAGTCTGGTGAAATGAACGAGGTGTTATTGCTTGTTGGTTTACAAGTGTTGATTGTTCATTGTTTGTGACTGTGAATTTTGTGTGACATTCAGTTTGCTTGGGTACCACGCCTGGTACGGGATATACTAATGGTTGGCTCGGGTACCACGCTTGGTACGGGATACTAATGGTTGGCTCGGGTACCACGGCTGGTACGAGTTTACTTTTACATTATGCATTTTGATTGTGGTTCCATGAGTGGACTGGGCTGTATTTATGATTGGTGATATTGCATATGGTCCTTGAGAGGCTAGGTTATTATTATTGGTTTGTGAGTTTGGTCTTGGTGTAGACTGGGTTACATGTTTACCACTTAGGTGTTGCCTAGGGGTATCCCAGGATTGGCCCGGGATATGTTAAATGGTATAATTACTGATTTCATTTGATTGTTGATAATGGTTATAAGGGTGGGTTACATGTGGGGACAAGCTAGGAAGAGACTTATAGTTAGGGATACCTATGGCTTGTTTACATGTTTCTTGTACTCTTACTTGACTATTGTGTTGTTCATATATTGCAATTTGGAACTAGATGATGATCCTACCAGTACATGGTAGTTGTATACTGATTCTGCACTTGCATTTCTTTTTGTGAGTACAGGCAATCTTCCGGCGATTGACGCACGACATCACCTGTAGACCTAACACATCAAGACATCAAGGGTGAGCTGTTTTGATCGAGATGCCTTGGCCCAATTGTTTCAGGCTTAAAATCTGCTCATTTACATTGGGGTTACATCCCTGTATTCTAGACAGATTTGGTAGATGTTTTGGTACGGTGACTTTCAGGTTCTAGGGAGGGATTTTCGTAGGTTTATTTATATTAGTGTTGATTTGGTTGATTATTGCTAGTTTATTTTCTTGCACACTAGTTTTGAGATGTTAGAATAGTTAAGTTTAGGGGTCGTTGATGGTTCGCTCACTCGGGGGTTGGGTGGGTGACACTCACGGCGGTCTGGATTGTGATAGAGGAAGTTTGTGTCTTGGGTTGGTAAACATGTGAAGGAGGAGTGCAAGGGAACTTTGTTGATTAATGACATGAACATCTCTAAACTTATGATTTATGCTCAGCAGGTTAAGGAAAAATCATAAATATGGGGAACATCACCATAATAAGAGGGCGAAATCAGTTGGTCATGAAACTAGTCACTAGAGGAATGGGAATAACAACTTGTCTTTCTGCCACACGAGGTCATGTGGACTTGCCCCATTATCAGTGTGCACCTTCACTAAGGACCAGCAATGGCCAAAGATTTCAGGATAATTAGAACTTCATTGCCCAGAGTTCTCAGTCCCAGGGTAGTGTGGCATAAGGTACTACTCGGTACCCAACTTTAAATAAGTGTGGTAAGAATTATTCATGCGAGTGTCATTATGCTAGGGGTGAATGTAATGGATGTGTCCAACAGGGACACTTCTAAAAGGATTGTCCATCTGTGACACAGGGCAATAGATCCTAGTCAACTGCATCAGGCCGAGTTGCTCAGAAGGGTACTACTTTAAGGACAGACAAGGGTCAGAACCGTCTGTATGTTATTTCTAGATGCCAAGATTAGAAAAACACTCCAGATGTTATTAATGGTATCTTAAAAGTTTTCTACATTGATGTTTATGCTTTACTTGACCAAAGATCCATGTTATCTTTTGCAACCCCTTTTATTGATATCACGCCCTAAATCTGTCACGAGTGGCACCACATTAAACTCTTGGTAGGAGAACCAAGAACTAATTAACCAGCCAACACTTAATTGAAAATCAAACAACTAAATCGGATCGCATTAATTAAACCAAAGATTCACATTTTAAATGGAAATAATCATAATAACTTGTGGAAAAAAAACTCCTAGAATCTAAAAGTCATTGTACCAAAACTCTACTAACTATCTAAAAAAAGGGGATGTAACCCCTAAATAAATAAAATTTGAGTCCTAACAATGGACTAGAAATAACTGAAGAATTCATGGTAGCCTGGAAGATGCAGCTCACCCTTGAATTCAGAAATTGCCTAACTCACAACTGAGGTCTTGTAGCAGCCACCAAAATATGTCCTGTACTCAATAAAAAAAAGCACATGCAGTATCAGTACACAAGAAATAATAGTGTACTTGTAGGATCATCGGTCAACCCAAAATGCAAAATATGAACATGTAATGTCACGACCCAAACTATCGTGAGTGGCACCCACCCATCCCCTGGATGAGTGAACCAATAGAGTTCAACCCTTGTCTAGACTAATAGCCTAAAACCAATAACAGAAAGTAAACTAGCAATCAAAACAATTCAAAAACTAATCATAATCATTATCTAGCGGAAAATTCCTCCTAGGAACTAAAAGTCATTGTACCAAATATCAATACCAAATATCTAGAATACGGGGATGCAACCCCAAAAGATAAAATAAAATAGTTTTAAGTCCAAAACAAATGGACTGAAACTCTAAGAATAACCCAAGGTAGCTCGAAACAAGCAGCTCATCCTTGAAAGTCAGAATCGCCGGTGCTAAATGCGAGGTCGTATCTCAGTCGCTGGTAAATTTCATGTACTCACCAAAGACAAGCAAGGTGCAGTATCAGTGCACCACCACTGTGTATTGGTAGGATCATCAACCAGTTTTCAAGTAAATAGCATATATCACAGTATATCATATTCAAGTAAATATATGGAAAACATGCAACAAGTATACAGGACCTAGACTACAAGTCTTTGCCTACTTTGTACCAGCATGAAATCCATCTCTTACAGTTCTATACCATGAACATGAACCATTAACTATACCTTTATGTCTAGCCCATACCCACCCTAGAATCCCCTCTAGACACATACCAAAAGTAATGCTTCAACCCGACCTAAACCAAGACCAACACAACAGTTATACAAAGTTCCTGGCCACTCAAGGACCATCAGTAATAGCACCTTTAAATAGACAACCCGGTCCACTCACGAAACCAATATCAAGTGTCACATTTAGTAAAACAACCCGGTCCACACGAGGAATCAATATCAGCCAATGCAATACAATAATCAATTAAACAATGCAAGATGTAATAAAGTAAACTCGTACCAAGCGTGGTACCCGTGCCAACCAAGTGTTATACCCATACCAGGCGTGGTACCCGTGCCAACCATTTGTTATACCTGTACCAGGCGTGGTACCCGAGCCAACCGAATATCAACAAACCACAGTCAATGTATGAACACACACAACTTGTAAAACCAACAAGTAAACACCGTTCAATCACAGACTGTAAACAGGAACCTAGACCTTCCCTACAACTTCCCTAAGCAATGTAATGCATACAATCACTTAGACATGAGTACATGAATATACACATTCACAGAAAATCATAAGCCATCACCTACCTCGAAATGATCCAAGCTCAATTCAACCCGAGCTTTCTCGTGTTCCAGATTCTTCTCTCGTTCTTGGTCAAAAAACAACACACAATACTTATAATTAACACACAAGGTCTGTACATTACTCAGATTATACCAAATCCCCAAACCCCAGGCCACCCATGATCATCCCACACATTTTCAGGCTTTTTCACCGTTAATTCTCCTAGTTCTATTATTTTTTACGGATAAAATAGGGAATTAAACAACCTATGATCATAATAATGTACTTTAATCCATATCCAAGAACACACATGCTTGGAATCTCCTTCCTTCCCCGAACTCCACCATCCCTAGGTTATTCTAACCTTTCCCCAAATTCCGTCCTAGCAATTCTACCGCATAGGAAATGTAATACAAAGATTGGGAACGAAAACCTTACCTTAGGGAAGAATTTTGATGGAAAAAGGAAGAAAAACGCCTGGAATCGCCTAGCCCTTCTCCCAAAATGAACTTGTGAAAACTTGAATGAGTTTGGGATTTGTTTCTGCATTAAAATCTCATTGGCCCGCTATAGCAGTCCCCGCTCCGCTATAGCGGTCCTGTTATAGCGGTAGGCTGCCGCTATAGCGGTCTTAACTAGGTTGACCGCCTTTTGACCGCCGCTATAGCGGTAATTTCTATCGCTATAGCGGTGGCCGCTATCGTGCGTGACCGCACTTGTCAAGGATAGAATGTCCGAAAATCTGCCAGTTTTTGCCATTTCACAACACACTTGTTTCTCCCGATGTTCTGAAATAACTCCTTCATCTCAAACGCGATTCTGGGAGTTCTACTTACCTAAATGTGATTCCGAAAAGTCCCCCAGACTCCTTTATGTCTTGGCTACATGGAAAACTAGCTCAATCGAAGACTCCTAAACCCATCTTTACCTGGATTTCCCGAGACTCTACCTCGCTCCAAAACCGGTCGAGGCTAGCCTATCCCAGAATTTCAAACTCCCAAACCCGGAGTTTTATAACTCTAAAACTTGGCATAATTGGACTACCTATAACGGCAAACCTGGTCATTACAAAAGATACCAATTTACCCATCGTTCTTCCCCAAATGATCAAACCCGAAATCACGGAGATAAAAGGAAGGAAGTGTAGTACCTGAATCCTCAATCAATTGAGGGTACTTGTCCCGCATATCCTTCTCGATTTCCCAAGTGGCTTCCTCAACCGGATGATGCTTCCACTGAACCTTCACTATATCAATCACCTTTGTCCTCAACCTCCAGATATCCCGAGCAAGAATCACAACCAGTTCTTCCTCATAACGAAGATCCTTATCGAAAAGTATCTTATCCCACTTGATGATGTAATCCCCATCCCTATGGTATCGCTTGAGCATATATATAAGGAATACCGTATGGACGCCCGACAAACTATGTGGCAGTGCTAACTTGTAAGCCACTAGCCCCATATTTTCAAGCACTTCAAACGGACCGATGAACCAAGGGCTAAGCTTGCAATCTGCATACTCCTTCTGCCTGCTTTGAGCAGCCAGCAACTTGTTCTGTATGCCCCTTACCTTTTCTTGTGCTTCCTTCACTAAGTATATGCCCAGAGGCTTCACATCACCTTACTCAAACCACCCAATCGGTGATCTGCAGATCCTCCCATACAGGGCCTCGAATGGTGCCATATCGATACTAGAGTGGTAGCTATTGTTGTACGAGAATTCATACAATGGTAGAAACTTTTTCCAATGAACCCCAAAGTCCATCACACATGCTCTCAGCATTTCCTCTAATTCCTGGATCGTACTTTCCAACTGACCATCAGTCTGAGGGTAGAAGGTTGTGCTAAAGGTGAGTTGTGTACCCAACTCTTCGTGTAACTTGCCCCAGAACTTAAAAGTAAACTGCGTACCCCTGTCTGAAATGGTGGATAGTGGTTTCCTATGTAGTCTCATAATCTCTTTCACGCAGATCTTAGCCAATTCCTATGTAGTCTCATAATCTCATAATGACGGACTTGGTCAGCCTGTCAATAATGACCCAAATTGAGTCATATTTCCCCAATATCTTGGGAAGACCCACCACGAAATAAATTGCTATCCTTTCCCATTTCCACTCTGGAATGGGCATTCTCTGAAGTAGTCCTGCAGGTCTCTGATGTTCATACTTTACCTGCTGGCAGTTCTAACATTTGGACACAAAATCCACTATGTCCCTTTTCATCCCAGGCCACCAGTAAAGCTGCCTCAAGTTCCTATACATTTTGGTCACACCCGGATGAATTGAGTACCGCGAACCATGAGCTTCTGCGAAGATTTTCTGTATCATATCATCCACCCTAGGAACAAAAATCATCTCCCTGAAATGCAACACTCTACCAAAGTCTAACATGACGTCTCTGGACTCCATGTATATTACCTTACCTCGCAACTTACCTAGTTTCGGATCCTAAAATTGTTTTGCCTTTATTTTCTCTATGAAGGTGGCCTTGACCTCAATACTGGCTAACAACCCACCTTGATCTGAAACACCCAAGTGCATGAACTTGGCCTCCAAAGCCCAAATCTCCTTAGCCAATGGTCGTTTGGACGCCCCCAAACAAGCCAAGCTACCCATGCTAACAGTTTTCTGGCTCAATGCATCTGCCACCATATTAGCTTTACCCGGATGGTACTGAATTGCCATATCATAATCCTTCAATAACTCCATCCATCTCCTCTGCCTCAGATTCAAATCCTTCTGAGTGAAAACGTGTTACAGACTGCGATGATCTGTGAATACCTCACACTTGACACCATAAAGATAGTGTCTCCAGATTTTCAATGCAAAAACCACCGCTGCCAACTCTAAATCATGAGTCGGATAATTCCTCTCATGCACCTTCAACTGCCTGGATGCATAGGCTATCACATTCCTATCCTTCATCAACACAACACCCAAGCTAGAATGCAAAGCATCACAGTAAACAACAAAGTCTTTACCTTCAACCGGCAAGGACAAAATAGGGGTTATGGTCAAAAGTGTCTTGAGATTTTGGAAGCTCTCCTCGCACTTGTCGGACCATATGAATGGTACCTCCTTCTGTGTTAGCCTGGTCAGGTGAGTAGCAATAGAAGCAAAATTCTTAATAAACCTCCAGTATTACCCTGCGATCCCAACAAAACTCCTTACCTTGGTCACAGAGCTAGGCCAAACCCAACTCTTGACTGCCTTAATTTTCTGGGGATCCACCATCACCCCTTTTTTGGACACTACATGCCACAAGAATGCCACAGAAGTCAACCAAAACTCGCACTTAGTATATTTTGCATAAAGCTTTTGCTGCCTCAAGATATCCAGCACAATACGAAGATGATTAGCATGCTCCTCCCTACTCTTAGAGTAGATCAAAATATCATTGATAAACACGATAATGAAGGAATCCAAGTAAGACCTAAACACCCCATTCATCAAACTCATGAATATTTTCGGTGCATTGGTCAAACCAAATGACATTACTAGAAACTCGTAATGTCCATACCGAGTCTGAAAAGCAGTCTTCGGAATATCCTCAGGTCTAATCTTTAACTGATGGTACCCCGACCTCAAGTTGATTTTTGAGAACACTGATGCACCCTGAAGATGGTCAAACAAATCATCTATACGGGGTAGAGGGTACTTATTCTGTATGGTCACCTTGTTCAGCTGCCTATAATCTATGCACATCCGCATACTACCATCTTTTTTCTTTACAAATAAGACCAGAGCACCCCAAGGTGAAGCACTGGGATGTATAAATCCCTTATCTAGGATTTCCTGCAGCTGTGTCTTAAGTTCTTTTAACCCTGCCGGAGCCATACGATACAGAGGAATGGAAATGGGACTAGTGCCTGGCTCCATATCAATACAAAAATCTATGTCCCCTGACCGAACCCAACCCATCGTGAGTGGCACCCACCCAACCTCCGAATGAGCGAACCAATAGAGTTCAACCTTTTTCTAAACTAACAGCCTAAAACCAATAACAGAAAGTAAACTAGCAATCAAAAAAATTCAAAAACTAATCATAATCATTATCCTGCGGAAAATCCCTCCTAGGAACTAAAAGTCATTGTACCAAACATCAATACCAAATATCTGGAATACAGGGATGCAATCCCAAAAGATAAAATGAAATAGTTTTAAGTCCGAAACAAATGGATTGAAACTCTAAGAATAACCCAAGGTAACTCGAAATAAGCAGCTCATCCTTGAAAGT
Organism: Jaltomata sinuosa; assembly: GCA_003996215.1. Taxonomy (NCBI): domain Eukaryota; kingdom Viridiplantae; phylum Streptophyta; class Magnoliopsida; order Solanales; family Solanaceae; genus Jaltomata; species Jaltomata sinuosa. Next base: position 803,992 of record QJPP01007531.1, read on the forward strand.
CAGAATTGCCGGTGCTAAATGCGAGGTCGCGTCTCAGTCGCTGGTAGATTTCCTATACTCACCAAAGACAAGCAAGTGCAGTATCAGTACACCACCACTGTGTACTGATAGGATCATCAACCAGTTTTCAAGTAAACAACATATATCACAGTACAACATATTCAAGTAAATATATGGAAAACATGCAACAAGTATACAGGCCCTAGACTACAAGTCTCTACCTCCCTTGTACCAGCATGAAATCCATCTCTTATATTTCTATACCACGAACATGAGCCATTAACTCTACCTTTCTGTCTAGCCCGAATCCACCCTGGAATCCCCTCTAGACACATACCAAAAGTAATGTTTCAACCCCGCCTAAACCAAGACCAACACAACAGTTATACAAAGTTCCCGGTCACTCAAGGACCACCAGCAATAGAACCTTTAAATAGATAACCCGGTCCACTCACAGAACCAATATCAAGTGTCATATTCAGTAAAACAACCCGGTCCACACGCGGAACCAATGTCAGCCAATGCAATACAATAATCAATGAAATAATGCAAGATGCAATAAAGTAAACCAGTACCAGGCGTGGTACCCATGCCAACCAAGTGTTATACCCGTACCAGGCGTGGTACCCGTGCCAACCATTTGTTATACCCGTACCAGGCATGGTACCCGAGCCAACTGAATGTCAATAAACCACAGTCAATGTATGAATACACACAACTTGTAAAACCAACAAGTAAACACCGTTCAATCACAGACTGTAAACAGGAACCTAAACCTTCCACACAACTTCCCTAAGCAATGTAATGCATACAATCACTTAGACATGAGTACATGAATATACACATTCACATAAAATCATAATCCATCACCTACCTCGAAATGATCCAAGCTCTATTCAACCCGAGCTTTCCCGTGTTTCGAATTCCTCTCTCGTTCTTGGTCTAAAAACAACACACAGTACATATAATTAACACACAAGGCCTATACATTACCCGGATTATACCAAATCCCCAAACTCCGGGCCACGCATGATCATCCTACCCTTTTTCCGGGCTTTTCCACTGTTAATTATCCTAGTTTTATCATTTTTTATGGATAAAACAGGAAATTAAACAACCTATGATCATAATAATGTACTTTAATCCATATCCAAGAACACACATGATTGGAATCCCGTTCCTTCCCCAAACTCCACCATCCCTAGGTTATTCTAACATTTCCCCAAATTCCCTCCTAGCAATTCTACCGCATTGGAAACGTAATACAAAGATTGGGGAACGAAAACCTTACCTTTGGGAAGAATTTTGATGGAAAAAGGAAGAAAAATGCCTGGAATCGCCTAGCCCTTCTCCCAAAATGAACTTGTGAAAATTTGAATATTTTGGGAGTTGTTTCTACATTAAAATCCTGTCGGCCCGCTATAGCGGTCCCTGCTCCGCTATAGCGGTCCCCGCTCCGCTATAGCGGTCTTAAGTAGGTTGACCGCCCTTTGACCGCCGCTATAGCGATAATTTCTACTGCTATAGTGGTGGCCGCTATCACGCGTGACCACGCTCATCACAGACAGAATATCTAGAAATCTGCCAGTTTTGGCCATTTAACAACATATCTATTTCCCCCGACGTCCCTAAATAACCCCTTCACATCAAATGCGATTCCAAAAAGTCCCCCGGACTCTTTTATGTCTTGGATACGTGGAAAACTAGCTCAATCCAAGACACCTAAACCCATCTTTACCTGGATTTTCCTAGACTCTACCTCGCTCCAAAATCAGTCGAGGCTAGCCTAGCCCAGAATTTCAAACTCCCAAACCTGGAATTTTCTAACTCTAAAACATAGCACGATTAAACTATCCGTAATAACGGACCCGGTCGTTATATGTAACCATAACGTAGTACAACAAAACCACTATGGTTCTCTATTATACAACTCTAATCTAAGTTCATAATAATCAATCATGTAACAAGTCAAGTCAAATATGACTACCAATAAGACTCCAAGTCAACAAACCTGACTCAACAACCATATAAGTCATGTCCAACTACACAAGTAACAGACAATTTAGAGATTTGTCACATCTAGCAAGTAAGCCCATCCAAGGATCTCTAGGACATCATCTATGGAAATTTTACATGCATCCCGATTTACATAATAAACTACCTTAGCACTTAAACATATCAACCCGACCACTCAAGGATCAATATGTATATGAAGTAACAATGAATCCTGGTTCACTCAAGAAACTGACATATATGAACATCAAGTAATAGATAAGTCCAGTTCACTCAAGGAACCATCATAAATGAATAACAAGTAAACATATACACATATGCTAAGGGTCTTATGGTTGACACTAGTTATGACCTGCAGGGGACGAGCTCTTGTCTATGTACTGTACCGGCATGGTACCTGATCCAACTAATGAATCATATAAACTGTACCGATGTGGTACTTGAGCCAACTAATGAATAGCATTAACCAATCTCGTGAAGATTTCCAAATACCAGTACATCCCACAATAATAACAAATACCACAACAATTACAACCACAATGATAACAAACAACACTTAAAAAATACCAATAAGCTTTCAAACAGGCACATTGCATGTGATTAACACTTAGGATATTATTTAAGAATCATTCTCTTTTTCATGAACATGTATTGTGCAAGTAATACTAAGAAATTGTTATTATGTACACATGACAAAAATTGGAATATCAATAACCATTACCTACCTCAATCCAAGCCTGAAATGCTCTACCAAACCTGAACTTTTCTTTTTCTTGCAACCTCGACTTGATTTGTGATCTAAGAATAGGAATGTAAACACAAATCAACCAATGACATAATATATCACAAATTATAGCCTAATATCGAACCTCCCGGCCAAATTCATGATCATTTCACCCATTCTAGGACTTTCCCACTAATAATTCACCTAGAAACTACTAATTTTATGGTTACACTAGCGAATTATGATTATGCAATCATGAATAAACATATTTTCATCAAAAACCCAAAGGTTTACATCCTATATCCCTCTTACACCAGATTTTATAGCTAGGTTAAGTTAAACCCTCCCCAAGGCTTATAAACTAGTGATTCTAAGATATAGAAATCAAACTACTAGTTTGTAGGGATAAAAGACTCGCCTTTATGAAGAAATTTGGTGAAAAATCAATAGAATTTACCCCATATCGCCACACTCTTTCTCAAAATGTATTTGTGAAATAATGAATATTTTTGGAGAAGTTTCAGCATTAACAATGATTTACCTCACTATAGCGACCCAATGCCGCTATAGCGGTACCATCGTAGCGGAAATCTCTAGCTATAACGGAGTTGACCGACTCTGACTTCTGCTATAGCGGGAATTTCTCCACTATAGCGGCACCCGCATAGTGGCCAGCCACTCGCTATAGTGGGTGTGGCGAGGCAGAAACTCATAAAATCTCCCAGTTTTCCCTTTTTCATAATACACCCTCAAACCATCACATCCCGAACTAACCCTTTTATGTCATGTTTGATATTGGGAGTTCTACGTACCAAAATTTACTTTAAAAAAATTCTGCGAATTTCTTATCATCTTAGATATTGTAAAAATAAGCTAAACTTTAATAAATTCACCTAGTCCCTTCTCGGATTGCCCTAGACCATACCTCATTCAGATTTCCTCCAAGACTAGCCTAGCCTAAAAATTTTAACTTCTAATTATGGAAAAATTTTAATCTCGATTCTTGCACGATTAGCTCACCCATAATGACCGGAAGGGTCGTTACCATTATTGTGAGTTTGGAATCTATCCTAAATAACTTTTAAAGCCTTTTGTTATTTCTACTCATGTTGGCGAGTCTATTCTGGCTAAGCGGGTGTATAGAAACTACACAGTGTTAGTACACCATAAAGACACCACGATTGACTTCTTTGAGTTAAACATAATGGATTTTGATATTATTCTAGGCATATATTAGTTATATTGATTATATTTCTCACTCGATTGTACAACCAGAGTTGTAAAGTTTTAGTTTCTAGATGAGCCAGTCTTAGTCTAGGAAGGTAGTCTGGTTGTGCCTAAGGGTAAATTTATTTCTTACCTTATAGCTAGAAAATAGTTTCTGAGGGCTATATTTACCACTTAGTTTGAGTTAGAGACTCTAATACTGAAACTCCACCTCTTCAGTCAGTTCCAGTTGTTAGTGAGTTCATAGAAGTTTTTCCTGATGATCTTCCTAGAGTTCCTCCTGATAGGGAAATAAATTTCGAAATAGATGTCCTTCATGATACTCAGCCTATCTCTATTTTTCCTTATAAAATTGCTTCATCCAAGTTAAGGAAACTAAAAAAAAAGTTGAATAATCTTCTTCATAATGGATTCATCAGGCCAAGTGTCTCTCCATGGGCTGCTCAAGTCCTTTTTGTGTGTAAGAAAGATGGTTTCCTTAAAATGTGCATTGACTACTATCAGTTGAATAAGGTCACTATAAATAATGAGTATCCCCTTACTATGATCGCTGACCTATTTGATCAACTTCAAAGTGCTACCTATTTCTCTTAGATAGACCTCAGATCTAACTATCATCAATTGAAAGTTAGAGAAAGTGACATTTTGAAGACTGATTTCAGGTGCTGTTATGGTCACTTTCAACTTCTTATCATGTCCTTTGGTTTAACTAATGATCCTACAGCTTTCATGAACCTTATGAACAGAGTGTTTAAGTAGTACCTTGACACATTCGTTATTGTCTTCATTGACAATATTCTAATTTACTCCCGTAGTGAGGAGGAACATGCCAATAACCTTAGAATTGTGTTGTAGACACTTAAGGACCAAGAGTTATATCTTATGTTTTCCAAGTGTAAATTTTGGTTGAAGTCTGTTGCATTCCTAGGCCAAATCATTTCAAGTGAGGGTATTCAGGTAGATTCTCAAAGAATTGGGGCAGTAAAGAATTAGCCCAGGCCCACGACCTTGATGGATATTAGGAGTTTCTTGGGTTTGGCTAACTATTATGGAAGGTTTGTAGAGGGTTTTTCATCTATTTTTGCACCTTTAACCAAATTGACTCAAAAGAAAGTTAAGTTCCAATAGTCTGAAACCTATGAGAAGAGCTTCTAGGAGTTGAAAACTCGTTTGACTTCTACTCTAGTATTAACCCTGCCAGAGGGAACAGATGGCTTTGTTGTTTATTGTGATGTATATAGAGTGGGTATTGGATGCATTTTAATGTAGGCTGGTAAGGTTATAGCATATGCTTCCAGGCAGCTTAAGAACCATCAGAAGAATTATCCAACTCATGATCTTGAGTTGGAAGCATTTGTGTTTGCTTTGAATATATGCCACCACTACATCTATTATATGCATATTGATATTTTTACAGATCATAAGAGCCTTCAATACATCTTCAGTCAGAAGGATTTGAATCTCAGACAGAGGAGATGGCTTGAGTTACTTAAAGACTATGATATGAGCATTATCCTAGTAAGGCGAATGCAGTTGCAATTCGGAGCACTTTCCCGTGTTAATGGGGTTGCACCAGGGATCGACCCTTAGCCCTTTTCTATTTGCCTTGGTAATGGATGTATTGACGCGGCAAATATAAGGTGAGGTGCCATTCTGCATGTTATTTGCGGATGATGTAGTTTTGGTCGACGAAACTCGCGGAGGAGTTAATGCTAAGTTGGAGGTTTGGAGACAGACCCTCGAGTCTAAGGGGTTTAGGTTGAGCAGGACCAAGACTGAATATATGGAGTGCAAGTTCAGTGAGGCGACTCAGGATGATGACGTAAAAGTGAAGTTGGATACACAGGTCATCCAAAAGAAAGGGAGTTTCAAGTATCTTGGGTCTATTATCCAGGAAAATGGAGAGATCGATGAGGATGTCACTCACCGTATTGGTGTTGGGTGGAGGAAATGGAGGCTTGCATTTGGAGTTTTGTGTGATAAGAAGGTGCCTACTAAACTTAAAGGCAAATTCTACAGAGTGGTGGTTCGACCAGCTTTGTTGTATGGAGTAGAGTGTTGGCCAGTAAAGAACTCCCATATTCAAAATATGAAGGTGGCGGAGATGAGGATGTTGCGATAGATGTGCAGGTTTACTAAGAGAGATAGGATTAGGAATGAGGATATTCGAGATAAGGTGGGTGTGGCATCGGTGGAAGATAAGATGCGGGAAGCGAGGTTGAGATGGTTCGGACATGTGAGGAGAAGAGGCACGAATGCTCCAGTGCGGAGGTGTGAGAGGTTGGCTATGGATGGTTACCGGAGAGGACGAGGTAGACCGAAAAAGCATTGGGGAGAGGTGATTCGACAGGACATGGCGCAGTTGCAGCTTACCGAGGACATGAACCTAGATAGGAAGGTGTGAAGGACGCGGATTAGGGTAAAAGAGTAGTAGGTAGAAATGTGTGTAGGTTAGTAGGTAGGAGTGTTTTCCTTGTTGTCCCGACTAGTAATCGTAGTGCTACGCTTATAGTTTTTTTTGGTTCTTGGATTCCTCGTAGTAGTATTTTGTGGCAGTGTTCTGCTTCTGTCTGTTGTTTGTTACTACATATTACTTCCTATCGTCTATTGTAGTTTTATCATGTTTTTTTTGTATCCTGTATCTTTGTTACGTCCTTGTTAGCCTATTTTTAGACTGTTTTTGTCTTGAGCCGGGGGTCTATCGAAAACAGCCTCTCTACCTCACCTCTGAGGTGGTGGTACGGACTGCGTACACTCTACCCTCCCAGACCCCACGTTGTGGGAATACACTGGGTATGTTGTTGTTGTTGTTGTTGTAATGATTACGCTATAGTTTTTGATTGCTACTTTTTTTTCTGTTATTAGTTTTAGGTTGTTAATCTAGGCAAAGTATTGAACTCTATTGGTTCGCTCATCCGGGGGTTGGGTCATGCAAGAATTGTATTAGAGCCTAGGTTTTTTTATCTCGTTGTACCAAATAGGTCTAGTAGAGTCTTGCGTAATGGTACGGAGACATCCATACTTTTATTTGAGAGGCTATAGGGATTTAGGAAAAACTATCTCTTCCTTCTCTCCTTCGTGCTATAACTCGATTCCAATCGGTATCTGGTGATACAAATTGGTATCTAACCTCATTCATTTTTCTATCCACAGATGGTCACTACAAGGAATAATGGAGCAAGGCCAGCGGTCCCAGTAGCGGTCTAGGCAGTTCATGGCAGAGGTAGGGGAAGGGGAAGGGGATGAGCTAGAGCCGCACCGGCCAGGGGTAGAGCTCGAGTTGTTGCTGCACGCGAGGTAACCCCTCCCCCACCTCAGGATCATGTGGTTGAGGACGTAGAAGGATTGGTTGTAGAGGATGGAGGGGTTCAAGAGGAGGCGGCACCGGTTGGGTGTGCAGGCCTTCCTACTATGACACCGGAAGCTTTTAAGCAGGCGTGGGATATTTTGAGTGGGTTGGTTGGTGCTGGAGCCATACCCGTAGCTTATGCAAATCAGGCCTTGGATACTCAACCAATGGTTACTACAACACCAAGGATGGACGCAGCTTCGAGCGTAAATGATCTCCTCAGGCCAATGCAAGGCCCAGAGATGACAGGTAATGAGCATGAGATGCTGACTAAGTTCCTTAAGCTGAAACCTCCGATGTTTCAGGGTACAGACAAGGAGGATGCCTATGAGTTCATCCTGGATTACCATGAGAGGTTGCACAAGTTGGGTATTGTACGTCAGCATGGGGTGGAGTTTGTCACTTTTCAGCTGCAGGGTGATGCCAAGCAGTGGTGGAGGTCTCATGTTGAGTGTCGGTCTTCTATTTTACCTCCACTGACTTGGGGATTTATACGTCCCAGTGCTTTGCCTTGGGGTGCTCCGGTCTTATTTGTAAAGAAAAAGGAGGTTAGTATGCGGATGTGCATAGATTATAGGCAGTTGAACAAGGTGATCATCAAGAATAAGTACCCTCTACCCCGTATAGATGATTTGTTTGACCAGCTTCAGGGTGCATCAGTGTTCTCGAAAATTGACTTGAGGTCGAGGTATCATCAGCTAAAGATTAGACCGGAGGACATCCTAAAGACTGTTTTTCAGACTCAGTATGGGCATTACAAGTTTCTAGTAATGTCGTTTGGTTTGACCAATGCACCGGTAGCATTCATGAGTTTGATGAATGGGGTGTTTAAGTCTTGCTTGGATTCCTTCATAATCGTGTTTATCGATGATATTTTGATCTACTCTAAGAGTAGGGAGGAGCATGCTAATCATTTTCGTATTGTGTTGGATATCTTGAGGCACCAAAATCTTTATGCAAAATTCACTAAGTGTGAGTTTTGGTTGACTTCTGTGGCATTCTTGGGGCATGTAGTGTCAGAAAAAGGGGTGATGGTAGATCCCCAGAAAATTGAGGCAGTCAAGAGTTGGGTCCGCCCTAGCTCTATGACCGAGGTGAGGAGTTTTGTTGGGCTCGCGGGGTACTACCAGAGGTTTGTTAAGAATTTTTCTTCTTTTGCTACTCACCTGACCAGGCTGACACAGAAGGAGGTACCGTTCATGTGGTCCGACAAGTGTGAGGAGAGATTCCAAAAGCTCAAGACACTTTTGACCATAGCCCCTATTTTGTCCTTGCCGGTTGAAGGTAAAGACTTTGTTGTTTACTGTGATGCTTCACATTCTGGTTTGGGTGTTATGTTGATGCAGGATAGGAATGTGATAGCCTATGCATCCAGGCAGTTGAAGGCGCATGAGAGGAATAACACGACTCACGATTTAGAGTTGGCAGCGGTGGTTTTTGCATTGAAAATCTGGAGACACTACCTTTATGGTGTCAAGTGTGAGGTATTCACAGATCATCACAGTCTGCAACACATTTTCACTCAGAAGGATTTGAATCTGAAGAAGAGGAGGTGAATGGAGTTATTGAAGGATTATGATGTGACAATTCAATACCATCCGGGTAAGGCTAATGTGGTGGCAGACGCATTGAGCCGAAAAACTGTTAGCATGGGTGGCTTGGCTTGTTTAGGGGCGTCCAAATGACCTTTGGCTAAGGAGATTCAGGCTTTGGAGGCCAAGTTCATGCACTTGGGCATTTCAGATTAAGGTGGGTTGTTGGCCAGCATTGAGGTCAAGGCCACCTTCATAAAGGAAATAAAGGCAAAACAATTTCAGGATCCGAAACTAGGTAAGTTATGAGGTAAGGTAATATTCGGGGAGTCCAGAGATGTCATGTTAGACTTTGGTGGAGTGTTGCATTTCAGGGAGATGATTTGTGTTCCTCAGGTGGATGATATGATACAGAAAATCTTGGCAGAAGCTCATGGTTTGCGGTACTCAATTCATCCGGGTGTGACCAAAATGTACAGGAACTTGAGGCAACGTTACTGGTGGCCTGGGATGAAAAGGGACATAGTTGATTTTGTGTCCAAATGTTAGAACTGCCAGCAGGTAAAGTATGAACATCAAAGACCTGCAAGACTACTTCAGAGAATGCCAATTCAAGAGTGGAAGTGGGAAAGGATAGCCATGGATTTCATGGTGGGTCTTCCCAAAACTTTGGGGAAGTATGACCCAATTTGGGTCATTGTTCACAGGCTGACCAAGTCTGCTCATTTCATTCCGATCAGGGTAGATTAAGATTCACAACAATTGGCTTAGATCTACGTGAAAGAGATTGTGAGACTGCATAGGGTACCATTGTCCATCATTTCAGACAGGGGTACATAGTTTACTTCTATGTGCTGGGGCAAGTTACATGTAGAGTTGGGTACACAACTCACCTTTAGCATAGCCTACTATCCTCATACTGGTGGTCAGTCAGAAAGGATGATCCAGGTATTAGAGGATATGCTGAGAGCATGTGTGATGGACTTCGGGGGATATTGGGACCAGTTTCTACCATTGTGCGAATTCTCGTACAATAACAGCTACCACTCTAGTATTGACATGGCACCATTCGAGGCCCTGTATAGGAGCACCTGCAGATCACCGGTTGGGTGGTTTGAGGAAGGCGATGTGAAGCCTCTGGGCGTAGACTTGGTGAAGGAAGCGCAGGAAAAGGTAAGGGGCATACAAACCAAGTTGCTAGTTGCTCAAAGCAGGCAGAAGGAGTATGCATATCGCAAGGTCCGGGACATAGACTTTCAGGTTGGTGAACAGGTATTATTAAAAGTATCTCCAATGAAAGGGGTTATGCAGTTTGGTAAGAAGGGAAAGTTTAGCCCTCGGTTCATCGGTCCGTTTAAAGTTCTTGAAATTATGGGGCCAGTGGTTTACAAGTTAGCACTACCACCTAGTTTATTGGGAGTCCATCCGGTATTCCATGTATCCATGCTTAAGCGATACCATGGGGATGAGGATTACATTATCAAGTGGGATGAGGTACTTTTCGATAAGGATCTTCGTTATGAGGAGGAACCAGTTTTGATTCTTGCTCGAGATATCTGGAGGTTGAGGACAAAGGTGATTGATATGGTGAAGGTTCAGTGGAAGCATCATCCGATTGAGAAAGCCATTTGGGAAACCGAGAAGGACAGGCGGTACAAGTACCCTCAACTGTTTGAGGATTCAGGTACTACACTTCCTTCCTTTTATTTCTATAATTTTGGGTTTGATCGTTTGGGGATGAACGATGGGTAAATTGGTATCTTTTGTAACAACCGGGTCTGTCGTTATGGGTAGTCCAATCATGCCAAGTTTTAGAGTTAGAAAGCTCTGGGTTTGGGAGTTTGAAATTTTGGGATAAGCTAGCCTCGGCTGGTTTTGGAGCGAGGTAGAGTCTAGGGAAATCTGGGTAAGGATTGGTCTTTGTGTCTTGTGTTGAGCTAGTTTTCCACGTAGCCAAGACATAAAGGAGTCTGGGAGACTTTTCGAAATCAAATTTGGGTAAGTAGAAATCCCAGAATCGCGTTCGACGTGAAAGAGTTATTTCGGGTCATCGGGGAAACCAAGTGTGTTGTAAAATGGCCAAAACTGGGAGATTTTTGGACATTCTGTCAGTGATGGGTGCAACAGTGTGCGATAGTGGCCACCGCTATAGCGGTGGAAATTACCGCTATAGCGGCGGTCAAGGGCGGTCAATGCCGCTTAAGACCGCTGTAGCGATAGTCATATGCTATAGCGGGACTGCTATAGCAGAGAGGGGACCGCTATAGCGGGACGATGGGATTTTAATACAGAAACTGCTCCTAAAACATTCAGTTTTTCACAATTTTGTTTTGGGAGAAGGGCTAGGCGATTCTAGGCGTTTTTCTTCCTTTTTCCGTCGAAATTCTTTCCTAAGGTAAGGTTTTCGTTCCCCAATCTTTGTAATATGTTTCCTATGCGGTAGAATTGCTAGGAGGGAATTTGGAGAAAGGTTGGCATAACCTAGGAATGGTGGAATTCGAGGAAGGAAGGGGGTTCCAAGCATGTACATTCTTGGGTGTTGATAAAAGTATGCTAAAATGATCATAGGTTGTCAAATTCCCTGTTTTTATCCGTAAAACTGATAGAACTAGGAGAATTAATAGTGACAAAGCCCGAGAAAAGGGTGGGATGATCATGGGTGGCCTGGGGTTTGGGGATTTGGTATAATTCGGATAATTTATAGGCCTTGTGTGTTAATTGTATGTACTGTGTGTTGTTTTTAAACCAAGAACGAGAGAGGAATCTGGAACACGGGAAAGCTCGGGTCAAATAGAGCTTGGATCATTCGAGATAGGTGATGGCTTATGAATTCCTATGAATGTTGTATATTTTGTACTCATATCTAAGTGATGCTAAAATGATCATAGGTTGTCAAATTCCCTATTTTTATCCGTAAAACTGATAGAACTAGGAGAATTAATAGTGACAAAGCCCGAGAAAAGGGTGGGATGATCATGGGTGGCCTGGGGTTTGGGGATTTGGTATAATCCGTGTAATGTGCAGGGCTTCTACTTAAAACTTCTACAAATTGTTTAAGTAATAAGTTTAGTAGTAAGTCAGGTCAAGAGCTCGCTCGAGCCAGTAATGATTCTGGGTGGTGGCCACGCCCGAGTGTAGCTCGGAGCATGAAAGAAATAAAGATTTTTAAAACTTGTGATCTAAAATAAGTCATAGATATTTGTATAGTTATAAATCATTTCATTAAGGGTAAAATGGGTATTTTAAAGTTAAATTATTACTAAATATAAAAATGTGTCATTATTTTTTAGACTGACTAAAATGAATAGTGAGTCATATAAATTTGGACAGAGGGAGCAATATTTGTTGTCAATCCCTCGCAACGGCATCAAAATTTGATGAGCAAAAAATATAGTATAAACTGAGAGCTTCGCCAGTCAATGATAGTATAGTAACGATCGTCTCCACAAGGATTAGGTCAAATAATATTTTAAAAGAAAACTTGTTACTTATTATTCAGGTGAATAAGAGTTGAATATTTTGTGTTTATGAACTGCTGCGATTATAGACTAAATTGTAAGTAAGGACAATTGATGACGAGAGAAAAAAATACTATCAATATGAGAAGTAAAGGTAATAAACAAGGCAGGTGCAAGATAATTATTGGAAAACTAATTGTATTTGAAATTCACTTATAAAATCCTATTGATTCACACGAATTAAATGGTTATTTAGATTATTCGTGAAGCTTATTTTTCTCTTTCGATTAAATCTAAACTCTAAGAAATAAATTAATAAAGTCCGGTGAAAATATATGCAAGAACTCTATAATGGTTTAGTCTCGAGTAAAATATCTTTTAAATATTTTCTTTCTTGGTTCAACCGATAAATTTAACAATCTCTAACGATTACTTAGATGACTCACAGATTAAAATCGAACAAGACAGTCAGAGATATTCACTAATTTTTTTCTCTTTCATTTAAATAAAATAATGAGCAAAATTGTAATTTAATTCAACTTCATTATCTAGTGCAAGCATAAAAACAACAATCAAAATTCACAATAAATTATCAATACATCATGTCTGTCATAAACTCTTTAAAAACTACTCCATAATAAAAGAAGAAAATATAGAAGAATAAAAATTAGGACATTACAATCGACGACTGATTCAATCTTTTATGTTGAATAAAATCATGATAGAAAGTAGTGAATTTCATCGTTCTACGCTCTTCTATACTCTTCCCAAGGCTCTCTAGGTCAAAAGTGCTTTTAAAATATTTTTAGGATTTATATACAAAATATCCTGAAAAACTCCCAAGGAAACACCCTTAACTGAATAAAAGCAAAAAAGTAGCACTGAAACTCTTTCGCAAAGTCATGCAGCTAAAGTCCCAATTGCGTAGTTGACTGCACAACATGTACAGACCCAAAATTGCTATGCTATGATGGTAACACAAATGCATTTATAACTCTCGCCTGTGAATCAAATAGGGGGAACTAGGTATATTCTCATTCTAGACGAAATTCGCTCCCTCAGGTTCAGATCCTCCTCTACTTGACCTTCGTTCTATCTTAATTTTCCTCTTCTGAGTTCTGTTTAAAAATAGAGATTTATTTTACTGGCCGTGAAACAGTAAAATAGTAAGCGCAAGTTCAAATAAATAATTCTTGTGATAAAATATGCAAAAATAACTCAAATTGCAACAACAAGAATCATACTAGGCCATAAACCCAGAATTAGGGTGCTTAGCCGCCCATGTTAAGATTACACAATTATTTTTCATAATCAAATCAAGAAAAAATAAGAGTACTTATAAGAGATAGGAAGTAACCCTAAAAAGAATAGCTATGTTGCGTTCTATCTGCGTTCAAAACGTTGATGCACTTCTAAAAACGACTAAGGGTCTCATTTATAATATTGGAAAAAGACCTAAAGAGTCCACCCAAAATCGGGTGGGACTTAGAAAATATTTCTGCGCGAAGGGCCCGCCATGCGCAGCGAGGTGACCTCCCGCGTCGAGATTCTTTATGCTAGGCCTTTTGCCTTTCCCAACACTTAGACAATTTTTCCAACTTCCAGATCCTAGCTAGCTCAGCGAGGCGTGAACTCTCCCTCCACTTCTCTCCACGAGGTGAACTTGATTTTTCACACTTGGTCGAATTTCAGGTGGTGTTCTTGTTCCAAGCTCGCCCAGCGAGCTTCAGAGCACAATGTTGGCTCGCGCTGGTCCTTGCTACACAAGGGGCTTCCCGAATTGCGATCCTTAATAATTTTCTTGGGCATTTTACCTACAAATTTAACATAGCAAACCAATTAGTTTCATAATGCAAGAATGAGAACAGTTAGGTGTATTTAGTTCATTTACTCTCACAACTAGACATAAACGTGGGATAAAATATGGCCAATAGACATATTTCTAACATCAGTATTTGATATTCACTCTGGGATCCTAACAAATTCAAATTTGCACTCAAAAGGCCCATGCATTGAAGGGGGAACATTTCCTTGAGGATTTTTTTTCATTCCCAAGAACTGAATCCCACTTGTAAGGTTAAGCGAACTTGTTCATGCCACCACAACATGAGTCCATCATTAGGTATAGATTCAACGTTCTCGTTCCCCTTTATCTTTTAACAAAAAAGAAAGTAAACAGTGTTTTAAAGAAAATGAGAAGAACTAGTCATGTACATCGAATTATTTCAAAAATAAATATTCATCAGTATCAATTACTTTGATGAGTAGAATATAGTGTTCTTGAAGGAAACCTCAACATGACAAAATTATGTAGCCTTTCGAAGCCTCGTACGGTCACCAAACATTAATAGAAAACCCTCCAAATTAAGTCAACACATATTTTATTATTCTTTTTGAAGATCGAACATTTTAAAATTTATTCCTTGAGTTCAATGACTTGTTGGCTATTCCCCTAAGATCATTAAAAAAAGGATCATTTCATTTAAAAATGCACTTGAATCGACTCTATCTCTTACAAGTTGCTAAATTTTAATATGTTTGACCCACATATTTGATCAATGAGTCCATTGAGGTCAACAATTTTATAATTCCAGACTGGATCTAAGATAAAATGTTGCATACTCCCTTTCACCTTAAAGAAAAAAAAATAGTGAATTTATAGAGTCCTGGCCTCCATCTCAAGTTATCTGTCTTGATTCTTTTTCACACTCTCCTTAAGAAACATTAATTAGAAGGGAGATTTAATTATTTTATCCTTTTTTTGTATTTGAACAATCATAATATCACCCGTAATGAAGGTATTAGTAGTCTTCGTGAACATAACTACTACAGGTAAAATGAAAAAAATAATTAATTTAATCTTGAACTTCTTAAACATCAAATGTATATATATATAAAAAGAATATTATCTATATAACCTACTCTTTTCGCCTTAAATTATCTGTCGTAATTGCTAAATATAGTGATGGGTTTAGGCAGACCCCTACCAGTTCAGCTTATAAGATATATAATAGATCTAAAGAGTTCCTTGATATTCAAATTGTCTGTCCAATTATGGCTCTGAGTTTTTATTTTAATTAATCCACTAGCTTCCTTAATATTCAATTTGTCTTTTTGCTTCACTAAAGAACAGGAAAAGGAAGAAAAAAAATTAAAGAAAAAGAACTAATTGGAATGGAATTTTCATGTCAAAACTAAGGGGTATATTGAAGCAATTTGACAAGTTGCTTTGTGGCTTTTCTCTTATGTCAAAAATTAAAATCACTTGCATTGTTCCTATTCAAATTCAGAGATTATAAGCCATTACTAATTTGAACACTTGTTGATCAATGCTTCAGACAAACAAATTAAGAGTGTGTACATATATACACTCTTCTACTACTCTAAATTAAAGCTAAGTAAGTGTGTTCTTGAGCAACTTATTGTAATATTTTTCACATAGCCATTTTGATCCAGGCGCCAGGGTAATTTGTATCATGGATTTCAGAACTTTCCATTGCTACGACATACTATTTTTACCGTTCATTCCCTTTCATAATCAGTCGCGGAGAGAAGGAAATCGAGTTATATGTATGTACGGCTAATTCGAGATAAGTCTTCTACATGTTATTTTTTTTCTTAAGTACTTAGGTGTATCATGTATATATGTGTGACAATTTTGAAAATTTGAGTTTGCAATAAGAAAGGTATTCTAGTCTTTGAAAAATTTCAATCAAATGCCACTTAAATTTAATTTGCGATTTCTTATGTCTAAATGTACACTACTAGAAATAAAGGTTTTTTCCATTGTGAATGAGTGAGAAATTTGTGTAATTCATTCATATCCCACCGAACAATTCCCTAGGAAAATGCATGGTGGGAAACATATTCTTACTGAAATAGTGGGAAACTTCCTAACTTTTCCATATGAAAACATTACTCCCTCTGTCCCATTTTATATGAGTTACTTTCACTTGACACGGACTTTAAGAAAGAAAGGAAGACTTTTGAAACTTGTGGTCTAAAATGAGTCTTAGATATTTGTGTGGTTGTAAATCATTTCATTAAGGGTAAAATGGGCATTTTAAAGTTAAATTGTTACTGTAGAAATGTGTCATTCTTTTGGGGACTGACTAAAAAGGAAAGTGAGTCATATAAAGTGGGACAGAGAGAGTATTACTTTTTTCTTTTCTCACCGACTCAATCAAAATATTTGTGAAAATAACCGCTGAACATTTTTCAATAAGAAATTTCAGTGGAAAAATAGTGATATTTCAGTTCTGTATTGTTGGAATTTCCTCTATATCTCCCTTCTGCATTCTTTCCTTTATAGGCAAGAAAGTAGTTCTAGTATTTTGTCTATATCTTGACATAAACATGTACAAGGGTGCCACAATTATAACATCTCCATATCTCTTCTTCTTTTTTTCTTCTTCTGGTCATTTTTTTTTTTGGTGGGGTGGGGGGCAGAAGAGGGGCTTACCAAGATTAAACTATATATATAATTGCTAATAATTGTGCTTGTAGGGTAAATGCTTTAACGTCATATCTTTTGCAAGAAAAATAACCCAATAAAAGCTTTGGCTTTTCACGCTAGAATAAATGACCAAGGTTCTCACTGAGAAAAAACGAAAAAGGGGAGAAAAAATATCACAAGATTCTATAGTGTTCTTTAATTAATTAATTGTCTTCATTTTTTAATCCAATTTAATATGTATATAATGAAATATTGATTCTAAGTTACTTTAATTGTTTCTTATTAATCCGGTATTTCATGAAGGATGATTAGGCTGTAATAAGGGTCGCAAAAACCTTGAAGAGCCAAGGGTCATAAAAATGATTAGGAGAATAATTATTATTTATTATTAGTATATGATAAGGATAATCATGATTCAATCCTGCTCTTGAAGGTTGCTGAGATAATAATAATTACAAAAAAAATAATCTCTAAACTAAATTAAGCACCTAATATATTGATCTAGCCAGCTTGTATCCTTATCTTTTCACTAATATTAATTAATTATGTTCTTGGACGGTTCTTCTTTTTTTCCCTATAGTTGCAATTTCCTAATGTTGATTTAGCACCTATTTTTTGCTATATTATTATGTTTCATAATTCTAGTCTAGCATATACAAAAATATACAACATTTTGTTATAGACTTAATTATTTGTCACAACTGAGCATGAGTTGTTATAAATATATTTATTCAGGACGAAGCCATCGTTATAATTATGTGTTTGGCGGAATCAAGTAGCTCTGGTTCAAATTCATTGCTAGTGTTAAGAAATTTATTTAATATATGTAAATAATCTATTGAGAATCCAATAGGCGAAAATAAACTAAAGTCCAGAACCCAGGGGCTCATGTAGCATGAAACTACGGAATCACATGAATTTCAGTAGCTACATTTTATCCATATCCTGAATTTGTAAATATTAATTAATTATTCAATATCTATAAATATTTAATCATGCACTCGGTTATTAAATTGCATATCAATATTAGGTCGCTACAGAAATCCATGACTTCTAATCTTCGACACGCCTCTATCAATACCCATAAACTAAAAATTCTGGATTTGCCTGACTACTTTTTGGCTTAAAAAGAGAGACTTGCGAGGATTAGAAAACATTTGAATATTTTGTAGGGGGAAATTAATATTGATGGTCCAGAGAGAGGTCTTACTTAGAAAACAATTCAGGCCCATTTACTTAGTATTTAATGTTATCCCTTAAGTAAGCATGATTATTGTTGTATTTTATGAACATGGTTTGTTGCAAATTAATTAAAGCTATTATTATTATTATTATTATTATTTTATTTTTTTTATTATTATTATTAATTATTATTATTTCTTTGTAAAGTCTTCTTTAAATATTACTCCTACAGTCTATTTTTCAACTACGTCTATTCAGAGAAGACATGAATTATATATTATACTCGAAATAAAGCGTGTTTCTGCATGTAAGTATATAGGACAACTCAACAATGCATGAGAGTTGTCGACAGGTATTTATAATCTCTTTTCATGCTAGCTATAATTATTTTAATGCTTGTAAATTAAATGAAAATAAAATTTTAATCCTAAATTAAAGTCCAACAAATGTAGGATAAGAGTGTAATTAATGTAATGTTCGTTAATTAATTTAGACAACTTAAATGGTTTTGCACCCTTTCCTATGTGCTGTATATATACATACCGCAGCTTCGACATTTAGTTTCTTAAACGTAACCATTGTGCATTTAATTTGCATATTTATTCATAAATAATGCTGAGTCATTTATATATCCAAATGTGTCAGATATCTCCAGAAAAAATCTTATGCATGAAAATCGCAATCAAATTTTGATTAACTTAATTAATGATCTGAGAAATGTACGTGGATTTTAATAAATCTTTATTTTCTTGATACTTTGGAACCTTAAAGGGATGTCACCTTTTGGTATAGGCTTAAGGCTAAATTAATACTATCCCCTAATGAAAGTGTAAAGACTATAAACATTTTATAAGTTAAATCTGGTGGATTCTGAATCCCATTATTCTGATTCTCCTGCATGGAAAAGAAGATACGTACAATTATTCAGTTATTTGTTTAATACAGGATCAGGTTTTTTTTTATGATGTATGCTAGCTCTGATAAAAAGATAAAATACTCATCACGTTTCCCATTTTAATTTAGAGGTAGTACAGGTTTGTTTTCCCTGATAATATCATTCTGAGAAAATTAATTAGGGGGTAATTAATTAAGAAGTGTTGCATGATTCCTCTGTCTGATCTTATAATTTAATTAATTAATTAATTAACGACTTGCTAATGGCAGAGTGTTCTGACTTTATGTGGGGTCAGTGTATTATGTAATATATCAGCATATGATATTGGGGGAAATCAAGGTCAAATGATATATAGTACATGTACGTAGATCTATTCAATTGCAATATTAATGAAACTTCTTCAGGTTATATAGGCATTTACCACCTTTTCCCTTTTAGGTATGGAGGAAAATATTTATGTTTAATTAATCAAAATATTAAAAAATATTTATTTTAGGAAAATAAATTTACCTTAGGATGCGTTTGGTATGATGGATAATGTTTTCATGAAAAAAAAAATATTTATTTTTTTGTGTTTGGTATGTAATCAAAAAATATTAGGGTGAACATCCCCCTCAACTTTGAACAATAATCATTCTCTCCCCTTTATCCTAATTGATTTTTTAAAATGCCTATTTTGCCCTTGTATATCAACTTTTATGTCCTTTTAAAAAAACTTCTTTGTTATCACAATTTTTATTTTTTAAAATCTATATAACATATTTTTCATAAAAAAATAAATATTATTTTTTGATGAAAAAAGAAAAGTGAGAAATACTAATTGAGTATATAAGTTAATAACGTTCCATAATGAAATAAATGAGGAAAATAATAATTTTTAATCAAAACTCTAATATCTAATATCCAATATCTAATTATACAAGTAAAAATAACATGTAATTATAACTTTATAAATATATTCAATGCATATAATGCAAACAAATACTATGGGAGGTGAAAGTGGAGGATAGGGAGTGTGGGGTGGTGGGAATGGGGGCTTGGGGGAGAGGCTGAAGATGAGGTATGCTAGAAGGTGAGGAGGACACTATCAATGTGCAATGTCTCTTGTATAACTTGTTTTCCATATTGTCATTACGGAAGTCATTTTTCTTAATTTTAAGAAACTTATTTTCCTAAGAAAAATATTTTATAAAAAATTTGACCAATCAAATATGAAAAAAAGGGAAAAAATATTTTCCTCCATACCAAACACACCCTTAAAAATGAGGAAAATGATTTTCTTTATAGAGATAAAAAAAAAAACAAGTCTCCAAAGTGGCACTCCATATAATTGTGTCTTTTTCGCCGTCCAACACACTTCATTTTCACCTGATCGTAGGCTCCTAGCTAGCTCCCATCTCCCCACCTACCACTCCTACTTTTCAAATATTTATCTAAATTATATATAAATATTTTAAAATAATATTTTTTACTTACGTACCAAATAAATAAAACATTTGCTTCTGTATCCAACACGCCCTTAAATTTAATTCCTTATTCCAAGAATTTTTTGCTTCTTTTCAGAGTAGAAAGAAGCAAAATTAGTTTGATGACCAAGCAGAATAAATAAGCTAAAAAATCACATTAGATGGGGAATTTACTAAAGGGTGACTCATTTATACACCTAATTTTGCTTTAGAGGTCAAATTTCCCTTTTTAACTTTGAATAATAGATATTTCCACTTCCAATTTTATGTCATTTTATTTTACCTTGGTATTTTTCAGTCCTCCACCTATATAATACGTTTTTATCGAATCATTTACACTTTAACTTTGCTCTAAAAATAAAATTTCACTATCAACTTTGAATAGTAGACATTCTCCTCCTCAATAGATAAGTAAAAGAATATTGAATTTTCTTGACTTCTTATTCTACTTACTTCTTTATATTTTGACTCATCTCAGTGAAAATTATGATTTTGCAACTAGTAACGTCTATAAGTTACTAACAATACAAAAAATTCTTTATCAATACATTTTTTTGACCATAGTGTCCGAGCAAGCTTTCGCGCACCTCGACTAATCACCTAGTGTTTTTGTCTTCGATGGGATTTAAACCTCATGGTTCTTAAATCTTAACCCACTTCATTGACCACTAGGCCACACTTTTGGGTGTCAATTCTTAATCAATACATATAAGTTACTAAATCTTATGCTCTGTACAAGCTATGCATGTTGAGGAAGACCCCAAGCAGAAATATATAAGTTGACAACGAACAAGTTATAAATCTTTATCAAAGTGAGGAAAAAAGGATATTGAAGATCTTAAAGCGGTTGACCAGCTACAGCAATATTTGCATATATATATATATATGTGCGCTTAATTAACTAGTTGATGGTGCAACTTGCATACATCATATAGGAGTATTTGCATTTGGCTTCGACCACTCACCTAATTGTAATGCGTCTCCTATTTATCCCATGCTCCCCTGTTTTCGTTTCTGTTTTGAGATTCACTAAACTCCTCTGTACCTGAAAAAACAAACACAACCAGTCGTATCAAAGTATATATGCTTTGAGCATCATATTACTTTTCAACAGTATTTGCGGCTTCTACTTTACTCATCTCAATCTAATCTAGCCATTTGAGTCATAAGGATTTTAAGTTATACATATATATTAGTGGTGGAGCCAGGATTTCAACTTTATAGGTGATTCTGAATTTTAGAACGATAACTTCAAATACTAATGATTTGGTTCTAAATTTTATAAATTTCGTAACACACATAAATTGTGTGCGAAAGCTAATGGGTTTGGCCAAATTCGTACCCGAGCGTCTACCTCTAATGCTAATTTATAGTTTTCTATTATGGCATGGCGTACGCCTGATGAAATACGACAAGGATAAAATGCGGGACTTTTGCTTCAACTCTATAGAGCATTTACATTTTACATTCATAGCCAGCTTACCACAACAATTAATTAACAGTTAGCAAAGAATGTAACAAAGGCCAATTCTTATACCATTTCAAATGAATGTTCATATTGCTACCAACTGAAGTTTTGGCAGTCTAATATAAGCAAATTTTAAATTTCTACACTTCAAAATGAAAATTCTTCAATTCTATAATGGCAACTGATGTTTGTTGAAGATAGTGATCAAAGAATTGTTTATCTACTACACCTTTCATTGCAAACAACTGTAGGGGTGCAACAGCAAGGGTGTTAATTAATTTTAACTAAACGATTACACAATTTTACACCATATAACTTGTTAGTATAACTTATGTTACCTCAGAAATTTGAGCAATATGTATTATGATTGGTGGTTAACATGTTTGTACAAATTCCTTAGTTCCCTTTGTATGACGTTGTTTGGCCACCTAGGATTTTTTTTTCCTTGGAATATTTGAACAAATCTTATCCTAGCTAGCCCATGCATGCAGGACACCATGAGACACACATAACTGATCTTGGAGGCATCTTCTTTATTACTTCCTCCGTCCCATTTTATATGACCTAGTTTGACTTGGCACGAACTTTAAGAAAGAATGAAAAACTTTTGAAACTTGTGGTCTAAAATGAGTCTTAGATGTTTGTGTGGTTGTAAATCATTTCATTAAGGGTAAAATGGCATTTTAAAATTAAATTGTTACTAAATGTAGAAATATATCATTCTTTTTTGGACCGACTAAAAAGGAAAGTGAGTCATATAAAATGGGACAGAGGGAGTACTATTTTTTTTGGTTTTTTCCTTATTTAATTTGTTACTCTATGCAAGTAATTAATACAAACACAAAAACTACTAACAGATGAGGGAACATGTGATAGTACAATCAGCCAATGAACAAAATTTTGATGGAGTAGTAATTTTCTTAGCATATGTTTCTGAGCTAGAGTACAAAGGGCACCTTTTCTTCTTGCTGGTTTTTCCAGCTACAATCTCTTGTCATTTCCTGTGATATTCCCATTTTGGACCTCACCGGAATTACCAAAAGAGTCTAAAAGATTAAAAAAAAAAAAGGAAAATAACTATCAATGCACCCCCTGGCACCCTCCCCTCTATACATCTATTACTGAACATAATTTAATTGGAGGAAAATCTAGGGGGAAAATAAAAGATTAAAATTTGTTAACATAAAATTTTTTCATTGAGTTGCTTATTACTACTACTAGTACTATTTTCTTGAATTTCTTTGGTGTCATCAAGAATTGTAGTTCCAGTTAGTTCTTTAGCTCTGAGTGCTTCAAAATCCCAATCTGTATGAAGCAGAACAAGCAGCATAGTGAGCATACAAGAAGCCTGTGCGGCCAATAGTCCTAGCCACAGTCCTTGAAAATCAAAACCAAAATAAAAACTTAGCCCCACTGCTACTGGCATTCCAACGAGATAAAAGCAACCTAAATTTATATTTGCCCCAACTTTAGGCCTTGCTGTTCCTCTCAAAACCCCACATCCAGTTGTTTGTGGGCAGTTTCCCAATTCACAAAGCCCAATTATTGGCAAAACAAGTGATGTTAACGCCAAAATCTCCTTGTCATTAGTGAACATCTTGGCCCAAACGTTCCTCACCGTAACTGCAAAAAACAGAGCTGTTAACCCCAAAATGAAGCTGCCAGCAAGGCCTACAATGGCAGCAACTTTCGCTTTTCCCGGTCGCGTTGCTCCGAGCTCATTTCCAACCCTCGTTGATACACTGAAACTGAGCGAAGATGGGAATATGTAAATCAACGAAGTCGTTTGAATTAAAATGCCCATCGAAGCAACCGTTGCTTTTGGGTTAATCAACAACCCACATAGCAAAATCATGATCTCGTACCACCACCATTCCAAACATACCGAAATGCAGCTTGGGATTGCCAAATTCAAGAGCGATTTCCATCCTTTGAGGCACTCCGTAGACAACTTCTCCCAAGTCTTTTTGTATATACCAGATACAAGAATATATACAATTAGCGAAGCTACTAGATTAAAATTAGTCCAAACTCCACTCAAAGCAACTCCTCTAACCCCCCAATTAAGCTTAATAACAAGAAGAAAATTTATGGGTATGTGCAGAAGAATTGCGAAAATCGCGCAACAAGTTAGAGGCAGAGTTATCGATTGAGTTCTTAGGTAAATACGCAAAGGATGAAGTAAAGATTGGGCGAATAAATCAGGAAGTGCATAGACCAAATAAGATTGGGCTTCCGTAGCAATATCTTCATCTTGGCCACAATAGAGCAGAATGGTCTTCATGTTAACCCAAAACAGAGCAATCGGGAATGAAGTTAATAAAAGCAAAAGAACAGTTCTCTGCAAGGTTAGCCCAAGAAGATTATACTTCTGGGCACCAAAAGCCTGACCACAAATGGGTTCCATGCCCATGGCTAAACCAGATAGAATCGAATATCCAGTTATATTAGCAAACCCAATTGCAAGAGACCCACCAGCAAGCGCCAGCCCGCCGAGGCGGCCAAGAAAGAGCATAGAGATCATGGACCGAGAGTAAAGCAAAAGGCCAGTGAGAATCATGGGAAAAGCAATATTAGCAATGGATTTAGCTTCATTGATAACAAGGGAAAGATGGGTAGTAGTGATTTTCTTGTTGGTTATGTGGGGGTAAGTGTGTTCATAATTAATCTGTGCGTTTGTTGGGCTTTTGGGTATCAAAGGGGTAGACATGTCGGCTTCTTCAGGGACTTTAATGGAGAGGAAATTTGTTTCTCCGTATAGCTCGTTTGAATCATCGCATTTGCAGGTAAATGGTGGACTTGTCGGCTTGCACATTTTTTTTTCCTTAAAAAAAAAACTAGTAGGAAAGAAGAGCAAAGAGATAATAGATAGAGTTAACGAGAAATCGAAGGAGAAGTTTTTGTTGATGAGGGGATTTAAAGGCCAACAAGTGATGGGGTTTATATAAGGACCTATCGGGGGAGATTTTTGTCTCAACATAGCTTGTTTGTTTCTTAACTTTAACCGGCCTACAACATTATATACAGTGGAATTCCATTTTTGTATCAACTAAGATTTTAGGGTCGGAATTTTTTTTTAGGTGGTTTAGCATATTTGTCTTTTTTAAGACAAATGTTCAACTTTCTATATATATAATAAAAAATACATAAAACTGAATAAACTTTAACTTATGTTATGTTAGTTCAGTTAAGAGTAGTACAGTAACACACGAGTGTGTTGTAGAATTAACAAACAGGGGAGCGAAAAATGCAAAGAGATGATGGACAAGTCATAAGCAGAGACAATTGACGAAGCAACTTTTTGGACAGATAGATAAGGACCCAAAACCGGCCATTTAAAAAAAGGCCCGTTAAAGGGCCCAAAATATCTACTGTAGGGAGGGGCAGATTTACAGGATAATTGATGATGCACATTCATGATCTCTCTCTAAAATTAAATATTTTACGTATATATTTTTTTTAAAATTGGTATAATATTATCTGTATACACCTATGCTCCAAGAAGGTTGAATGGTATATTTAGTTGAATCAATTCTCGTTAATACATTTGTTTTTTTTAATGATATACTCATATCTTAAAAATTCAAAATTCGCCTGAGCAGGACAAGGAGCAATTGATAAGCGATTCCAATTTTTGCCAGCCATAATAATATTTTTGGTGCGGCACGGCTCGCCGAAAGTCCAAGACTTGTTATCACTTCTTCCTTTTTCTCTTTCGATTTTTGTCCCACACTTGTTTTCATTTTCTGTCAGCAATTGATCAACATTTTTGTGATGTTACTTCATCGTTCTACACTCTTTAACAACTAAACCATATGGAACATACTAACTTAATTAACAACTTGATTAGACAGGGAAAAACAGAATGAAATGGCTACCAAGATTTTTAAATTTCATTTGTATAAAGTACAAAGTAAACAAAAGGCACTATGTTATAATTTTGGGTGTTACAATATTTTTTAAAAATCCCCGAAAATCCGTGATCGTTATTCTTTGAGTGTGGTAAACCCGCTCCTATACAATAGCTCAGAAATCACATAAGAGATGTAAATCGCAATAGACAAGCCCAATGCGACGAGATTGACTGAGAAGATGGTGGCAAGAGAAATCGATTCCTGGTTTCTCTTAAAAAAAGTTACAATTTCATTTTTACATTCTTTACTGCATGTTTAAGTCCCACCAAAGGTCTTTTAGTTTTTACCCTCCCTTCTTTCAACATTCACAACCCATCTGTGGGAGAGTCACCCTTGTTCAAGGGATGTCAATTGTCAGTTGACACCCATTCACTGGAAAATTACAATATGTAAATAGGTAAAATGATTATGTATATATATTAAATCCTTTTGGCTTATTCGGTATGTATTTTTTATATATTTTGACTCTCTTAGTAAGGATTCTGACCCGGTCTCTAAGAGCGGAGCCAGGGAGGACCAAGGGATGAACCCTCTTCAGTGGAAGTTTACATTGTTAATATATGATTATAATTAAATTTTATGTGTATAGAATTATGTTGAATTCTTTTGACTTCTTCGTGTGTTTACTTTTGATCATATTTTGGATGCCCTTAATAAAAATCATGTCTCCTCCACTTCCCGACAACTTCAGGGACGGATCTAGGGGAGGCGGGAGGGTGTTCACCCAAACTCCATCGATAAAAAATTATACCGTATATAAGGTTTTTCTTTTTAACTTCTTATGTACATATACAGATTTTCAATCCCTTGGACACAAGGCTAGAGGTTGCCTCACAATTAAGGGGTTCATAATCACTTTGAGGTTCAAAGTTCATATCCTAGGCACCATATTTTTATTTTTCGAATCTTAGTAAAAATCTTGAATCCGCCGTCATAAAACCATGGAGTTATGATGTATGCATGGTCCAAAGGATGGCGTTAGTAGTTGGTCGTATGGAATGAATGAAGGTCTGAATAAGAAAACAGAGAAGTCAGCATTTGGGAATCTAGAAAAAGAATTTGTAATAGCAGTCATCCTTCCACACTGTACGGTCATACTAGTCATCTTTGCTACAGCCAAAATTACGCCAAGTCATGCTATCAAACACCACAAATGTCGACTGATAATCACTTCTATTTCTTCTTGCCGTTTTTCATTATGTTTGATGCAAATTAGTAGTATTTAATTTGTGTTTTCAGACTATAACTGTTGTTTGGTGCAGTGAAACTAACTCTTCTTTCGATCCAAGTCAATTCAACCAAAACAAAAATAAAATAATTTAGCAAATTAAACCTAAAGAAAATTAATTAATTCGATTCACATATACGGGTTCACTTTTGTTTGCCTTGCATATTCAGTGGTCACTATTGACGGAGTTTTATGACCAGTTGCAAGTGTCAGTGCCCTGGTCACACGGGCAAAAATAAAAACCAGTAGAAAATTAGTGGGACACACACACAGAAAATGTAAAGAAACCAAAACGTGTGGAATTTTTCTTGTATATTAACAATGAAAGTGGGGTTACTTTTATAAGTATCAATTAGACCTCTGTTCATAAAAGGTTATATGAGTTCACATTGAAATAAAACAAAAAAAAATGCATTTCATAAGTTTTAGTCGACATGCCTTTGATCAGACAGGCATGACACATTTTTTATGATGTCATAAAGTTGTGTTCAAATTTTGTACTGGAACGTTCACAATATTATTACTCCACGTTTCTCCCACAATTTCTATTACTATTCACGCAAACATAAGAAATGATTTTATTGCAATGGCAAAAAAGGAATGGATTTAGAAATATTCAGGTAAAGGGAGATGAGGTCTTGAAAAGACCAATTTTCACTTAAACTAATCAACTCATTTGCAATTCGCCGCAATTTATTTTCGAACCCCCTAGTCAAAGTTTATAAGGTATTGCCCCATCTGTCCCACTATGTATGGTACTTTCTCCCATTCATATTAATTGGTATTTTTATTTTTTCATTTCTATTTAAAATAAGTGATTTATTTTAACATAATTCAGAAGATATTAAAAAAAATAATCAAATTTACCCCTATTAAAATAAGTAGATTTTTATGTAATAAAAAAACTTATTAAATATGTATTATTTAATTAAGGATAAGTTAAAACATTACTTCCTTCATCGAACAAATTGAAAAAAAACACCACTTAATATGTGTGTGTGTGTGAGAATTATCTCGTTAAGTTAAATTGATTTTAAATTATTAAGTAGTATAATATTTTCCCTTTTTAGACAAATTGAAAAGAAAAATATGACACATTGACTAACTGAAATGGAAGGAGTAATACTAATGACGGGGAAACAGAAAAGGAAAAACGGAATCCATGGAAAGCCTACCAAATTCTAGAAAATGAAGACTTGCAATATATGTTCATTACTGACCTAATTAATTATATTGCGCATGATGATCCAACAAAAATTCTGTGATCTAAGTCAAATAATAAAGAGTATATTAATATATACTTCCTCCATTTCAATTTATTTTACTTATTTTTTTAGTCCGTTTAAAAAATAATAATTCTTTCTTTTTAGCAATTCTTTAATTTAAAATTTTCATATTGCATGCTTAAGATCACAAAATTAAAACACAATTTAATATATTTGACATATCTTTAATTTCAGATAATAAGATTCAATCTTTTTTTTATTTTTTTTAAACTCTGTGACAAATTAAAATAAACCAAACAAATTGAAACCAGGAATATCAATTATCATTCATGTGGTGACAACCGCCCCACTAATTTATAAGCATGCCCTTTTTGGACTTTAAAAGAAAAGGTGAATCCAATTATCTTGACTTAGGTGTAAATTCTTGCTCATCGACTAGGTCTAAAAGTTAATATTCCGATTGGGAAAAAAGAAGAAGATAACTTGATAACTAGCTCATTGATCATGTCTTGTTCAAAGACAAGTGAAGAAATTTCTTTAAAAAAATAAGAGATTTATACTTTAGGTTCTTTTTCAAAGACAAAGCTTATCTCCAACTCAATGTGATAACAATGCCACATCAAAAAGACAAATGAAATTAAAGCTGCGAAAGAACGAATCTCTCAATATTTGTTTCTAAGTTCTAACCTTATATCGTCGTTAAATGAACAGTCATAAGATTAATATGCTCAGGGCAGATTTAGGGTGGTGGGAGGGTCCAGGGAACCAGTAATTTTTGCGCAGGTTCGATTTATGTATTGAAAAATCTATTAATTAAATATATATTTTATTTATTTTATTTGTCACGTTTCGCTTTACGAAAGTCAATTTGACTAATCGTCGAAGCTTAATTGAGGTAGATCAATTCAATATTTTATATTTTATATTTTATATTTTATATTTAGATGTTTGAAAACACTACAAGAAATACTATAAGTTGCAATCATTCTCATATTAATATGATGAAAAAATACATCTTAAAATGTTGATCAAAGTTCATGTAGTTTGACTCTCAAAAAGTGAAATCTAGCTGAGTAAAAAGGAAAGTGAGTCAGATAAACTGGAATAGGGGGATCGGAGTAGTTATTTGTTTCCATCTTTATTAGTCATAAATATGGAGAGATGTTAATGTAGTACAAAAAAAAAGAAGTATTAAATTGAGAGGAGTAATAAATAAGGATAATTTAGTCAAATTACCCTCTACTTAATATTTTTTTAAGGGGAGTGTAAACTAAAAATGTGACAACTAAAGTGATTCGTAGAGAGTACTTTTGTTATTAACATATTTAGAGATAGATTCAAAATTTAAAATTTATTTCTAGCAATTTCAAAATTTAAGAAAAAACTTTATTATATGTTCCCAATCGTGCAAAATCAAACTCTCGTCAAGGAGGGACAAAGTTTAAACAATTTCCATTTCTACCGCCAAATCAAGAGACTACTTTGTTACTAGATTTCCAATAAATATTTCTTATAGTCCTTTAGTTCACTTTTACTTGTCAGATTTTCAAAAAGAATGACACATTTGAGTAACAATTTAACTTTAAAATACATATTTTATTCTTGATGAAATTACTTATAGCCACACAAACATCTATGATTTATTTTAGACCACAAATTTCAAAAGTCTTTCTTTCTTTTTTAAACTTAATGCCAAGTTAAACTAACTAACATAAATTGGAATGGAGGAAGTAATTGTCTTTTGATTTTTTAAAATGATAAATATTATAGATCATCAATTTTTAATAAGAATAACAAGTAAAATGGTCGGGAGGAAATATGATGAATCCATAGAGCACACGGATATTAACTGTTAACCAATTTAGAACTAAACCGTTAATAGTACTATCAACACGTAACTAAACACGCAATGGGCGCGCAAATTTAGTAGAAATGAATATCACGTGAAGAAAAAGAAAAAGCAGCAAGAATACACGCATATCAAATTTTGCTGATAATGTAATAAAATAAAGTATTACACTTTAATTTCTCTTTATTTGAAAACGAAAAAAACAATATAGGCATGCATGTGCCTAGTAAACTTGTGGAAAGGACTAAGTCGTGGACTTAATTATAACAATGTTTATTCTTGTTTCCATTCAAAGATATAATCGAACAATGACTATATTCCTTTATCTTCAATTCTACTGCACTACTAATTAAAATATAATCCATAGTTTCTCATCAAACATAGGCCAACAGATTTAAGGATATACGATTAATCATCAATTCTCTTCCCCGCTAAGTTTGATATATACTATTGTTTTTTTTAGTCCGTTTCAAAAAAATAAATTTCTAAATTTAGAATGATTTGATTCAAACTTTTATTTTATCCCTAACGAGAACTTTTTATTGCCACACAAAATTTTATGACATGTTTAAAGACACAAATTTCAAAAGTCTTGTACTCACGCATATGTTACGACATGTACTTAAGACCACAAGTTCTGAAAAATTTCATATCTTTCTTAAACTGGGATCGACTAGTCAAACAAATTCACATAAATTGAAACGGACAAAGGAAGTAGTAATTAAATTATAAGTTTGTTATCTTGTTCACACATATATACACGCACAACAAACTTAGGAAACACTACCAAAATCGACTAAGAATGTCTTTTTGACTTGGTACTCCTGTTTAACACAAGGGCCAAAGATTAGGAAAATCTTTTGGATTGTCGTTTCCTCATAAAAGAGCCAATTTCCTTTTGTAATCTTCATAGAATCAAACAAATATTGGGGTCTGAAACCAAAGACTAAACTGCTGGATATATAAATATAATTAATCAAAAGTAGTAGTGAAATTGATATTTGCATGGGGGCGTGCATGCATGGGAGTCTACGGAATTTGTCTCTTTGACAAGTGTTTTAATTTTAGCCGCATCCATCGGCTGATTGGTATGACTTGGAAAATAATTTTGCAGCTGGATTTTCTCTAATATCCACTGGAAACAGTTGTTATTTTATGTTTTTCTTTCTCCTATTTTAGGGCAATAATCAATCACACAGAAAATAAAACTATATGTCAATCGCGTAAGTTTAGTTGAGTGGGATCGGACTTGAGATTTACTTCTAAAGACATAAATTCTATTTTGTCTCACCTATTAAAGTTGGAGTCTTAATCTGACTTCGTGAGCTCAGTTGATTTTTGAAATAGTAGCAATGCTTTAAATATACGTCTAAATCTCAATAGGAATAAGATTTACTGTCTGGCATCATGCGTGCGACCTCCCCCATAATATTTGAAGACTAATTAAAAGATGTCAATATAAAATAGGCCAACTGGTTCTACATTTGCTTATGATGGTTCGATTACACTAGGAATTCACTGGAAACAGTTGTTATTTTTTAGTTTTATTTTTCCTTCTCCTTTTTAATTAGGGCAATCAATCACATAAAAAGGGAGACTTTATGTCAGTTACCTACCATACAAGTTTAATTAGTTTAGTGGTGTTTACTCCTAAATTAGTGAAGCAGAATTACAATTGACTGCCTAATGATCAAACAGAATGTTCTTAATGATCAAATAGAATGTTCTTAATGCTAATAACTGGATAATGAACATACTAAAAAATAACAAATAAGAAGTAATGAGTAGAAGAACTCAAGTAAATCCTATTAAATGGTCTCCGGAGGAATTGTCAAGCAATGTACCCGAGAAAGCAAGTGAAGGGAATTAGGGTTACATTTACAGTCTCGACCCTTGGTAACGTCTTGCACGATGATTCACGCCCTTCATAATGATCCCTGTTTGCACGTTTGAGCCGTTACATACATGATAGTGAAACTAGCAGAACGAATCCTGGATTCTTCTAAAACGGTTGTTGATGTGGGCTATCTTGACCAGTCGCTAGCACACTCCTGGTCTAGCCATCCTAGAGCAAGATGGGCTTGCATCATTGTTCCGGATCTTCAATTAATGGACAAGAACAACCTTACCCAATATGACTCAAGTTGTGCCGGGTGTTATTCTAGCATGCGGATTAGCTAGATCTGATTAGACTTTGATTGTCACACGTCACCTTCTGATACATCCAAATGTCAAACTCGGATTTTGACCCCTAAATCAGTGATTCAGAATAGTAATTGAATTTGTAATCGGTGTCCAAGGGAATGTGGATTATAATGACCAAATAGAATGTTCTTAATGCTAAATGACTTGCTAACGAATGTTATAGTAAGAAATAACAAATAAGAACAACAAATTAATAAGTAATGAGTAGAAGAGATATTCAAGTTAATCTTATTATGTGGTCTCCGGCGGAATTGTCAAACAATGTACCCCGGAAAGCTCTAGCTTGAGAGTTTGAAAGCTTGTGTTACAACTGTGAGTATACTATTGTGTTCGTTATGAAAATTAAATCAGATGGGGTACAAGTGAAGAGAAGGGGTACACTTATAGTGTCAACCCTCAATATATCTTGCACGATTCACGCCCTTTGTAATGATCCCTATTGACATGTTTGAGTTGTTACATTCATGGTTGTGAAACTCCCAGAACGAATTCCGGATTCTTGGGGAACTAGAACGCTCCTGATCTAGCCATCCCGGAGCTAGATGGGCCTGCATCATTGTTTAGGATCTCCAATGCACAAGAACAGCCTTGCCAAATATGAGTTTAAGGATGTGCTCAGTGTTACTCTCGCTGAGTTGGATATTATTAGACTTTGACTGCCACGCGTCACCTTCTGATACGCCAAGTGTCAAACCTGGATTTTGATCCATACAAGTGGGACTTGCAATTTACTTCTAATAAGAACATGAATTCTTTTTTGTCTCTCCTATCAAAGTTGGCGTTTTAATCTGACTTCATGAGATTGGAGCTTTGAATATAAATCTTTTGAAACAGAGCTCAAATTTGACCATTAAGTCTAGATCTCATTAGCTAAATAATAGGAAAAAGATTTACTGTCTGTGAGCTGGGACCTTTCCCTAATTTGAGGACTAACTAAGAGATGCCAATTTAAAATACGCCAACCCATTTGCTTTCGACTGTGCGATTAATATACGTTTAGCACAGTGCTTTCGCATGATGTGTGGAATGCAACTCTTTTTGAGTTCGTAGATCAGTTTGCATATTGGACCGACTCTCTAGGACTCTATGTATCTATTAGTTGGTAGTTGAGTTTATGTCGAACACTACACACTTTGTGCTCTATATATCTGATGTAATATCGTATGTAAACAATTGAATATACAAGCCTTTTCTATTCCATGAGTTGTAGCTTAACTGCATGCATGTAATAATTAGAACTTGTATTTAATTTTTTAGTTACTTCTTGTGCCAACCAAGGCATTATAAAGTGTCCCTGCAAAAGGGGTGGTGATGGCTAAAATCAAGCAAAGTACAGGCCAGGCCGCCTGTCCTTGTCGAAGCAGTACCATAATGAATAATTACTTGAAGTTGACACCCTCGGAGATGGGGGCCATTCTTATCGTTTCAGTCCTATCACTCTTTAACATCAAAGTTTCTTTGGTTGCTTAATAATGTAGTTATTGTCATACCTTGCTTCAGACATTCAAACAAACCACGCTCCATATTCCCCCCACTAGGCTTAAGGTAGGGTAATTTAAATCTGGATAACCAATTCAGCCACAAATATAACAGACTGGACCGTTCGTACAGAGAATATTTAGGGACCACATTTGTTGGTCCATTTATGAAAATATCCAGGAAGTAAGACTAGCAAGTTTGATGCAATTATATCAAAAGTGTAGTCCTCCATAGAAAAAAAGTACAAACACCACACCAAACAACTCCCTAGTTATATCAGACACTAAGAGAGATAGATATAGAACGACTAGTGTACAAGAGATAAGGGATAACAATAGTGGAATAAAATTGCAAGATTACTATATCTTGCATAATTATTTATCTCACCATTTCCACGGGGATAACTTTGTCTATCCCATGCACCATACCAAAGAACTCCTTAG
Organism: Jaltomata sinuosa; assembly: GCA_003996215.1. NCBI lineage: Eukaryota > Viridiplantae > Streptophyta > Magnoliopsida > Solanales > Solanaceae > Jaltomata > Jaltomata sinuosa. Next base: position 838,106 of record QJPP01007531.1, read on the forward strand.
TTATATCAGATAAAGGCGACACTCTCCTGCAAATTGAGTACATAATTTTGTTTTCTTGTTTTCAAACGAAGTAGGCTCCTCTACACGTGACTGACGACCACTATATCCATTACGCTCCAACAAAATTACTATTCTAAACTCTAAAGTTTGTCTTGTATTATAAAAGAATCCTCTAAAATTTAAACGCTCATACTAAATTAATAATAATGATTTGTTTTACAAGACAACTTTACTAATAATAACCAAAAATTGTTGATGAAGCCAGCTAAGAATGATATGGCCAAAGTCTTAGCAGATCAGTATCAAATGGAAAACAGAGTACCAAGAAAACGAAAATACACGGTAGCAGTTCTAAATCACTTCCAAGAGCAAAATCAATTCTCCAAGGTATATCACAGTGAGTTCTAAAACCCACATGCTACTTTGATACTCCAGCAACTTCAAGGTGTAATTATACTACAAGCACCACTTTCAACATAACCATCCTACAGACATATTACTCCAAGGATCAAAACAGCTTCAAGCAAATTAGGAGCGTGATCTTTCCCGAGCTGGAGGTGAACGACTGCATCACCAACAAAATGATTGAAGTACAACAATTATTAGGATGACATAATAATTGAGAACAGGCAATGGAGCACAAAAGACGCCAAAAAGAAAGGCCACATAAAGGAAAGCTAGTAAGGTGCAAACCTCCGGTACCGCTCTGAACTTCCCCTTCCATCATGTGCAGGACTTCCTACTGGTTCAAGTTTAGGACTTGGGCTGCTGCCACGGTTATAAACATCCGGGCTATATTTCTCTCTCCTCTCCCTTTGAGGACTAGGACTGGGTCTATCACCATAACCAGGACTTCTGCTTTTCAGCGGACTGCTCATAAGGCCATTTCCTGGACCTGTTCTTTCCCTACGAGGGCTAGGGCTACGAACATTGCCATGACCAGGATTTCTCTCCTTTCCTAAAGCTGGACTATGGCCACGGCCATACTCAGAATTCCTTTCCCTATGCTTAGGACTTCGACTAGGACCACGACCATAATCAGGACTTAGCCGATCTCTACCACGACCAAAGTCAGGACTTAGCCGATCTCTACCACGACCAAAGTCAGGACTTGGCCGATCTCGACCACGACCATAGTCAGGACTTGGCCGATCTCGACCACGACCATAGTCTGGACTTGCCCGATCTCGACCACGGCCATAGCCTGGACTCAGCCTCTCTCTTCCATAAGGACTACGAGATCGGCCTCGGTCATAACCTCTCCTAGGTGACCGATCATAGGTTTTACCAGGACCATTTCCAATTTTCCTATCATCATCATCTTTGATTGCATACTCCACTGTGATAACTCGGTCCATCAGCTTACTACATTTAAACAAGTAATAAGCAGTCAAACCAAGTCTCAGGTCAAATTAATGTGGAAATTTGGGAACTACATGCCCAATTCCAACGAAAATTGACAAAAGCATATACCTCATATTCGTAGCATCCAGGGCTCTAGTGGCATCCTCCTGTGTTTCAAATTGTATAAATGCAAAATTCCTTCGGATCCTTATATTGAGTATTTTTCCATATGGATCAAAGTGCCTTTCCAGATCCCTGGTCCTAGTATTATATGGATCAAAATTTATGACGAACAAGGTCTTGGAAACTCTGAAGCTTGATGAAGATTTTCTAGAAACCTCAGGCTTCCTGCTCCGTTCTTCCTGCAGCACAGCGACCAAAACACAGCATAAATTGGAAAACCATCACATATGTGGGTGTGGGTGTGGGGTGGGGGGTGGGGGGGGTGGGGTTTGCAGGCACAAAAATGGATTACCTTTGACCACTCAACACGAAGCCTCCGTCCCTTCCTGCCAAATTCTATTCGGTCAAGCCCCTGAATAGCGTCCTCTGCATCTCTTTCATCATCCATATAAACAAAAGCAAAACCTGAAGTTTGATCCAAGAAATAAACTTACGATTAATCAAAAACTCAGTTGGTGATAATAAGAACCCTCCAACGAAGGATTTGACTAATCGTAAATGCTCAAAAAGAAAAGAAAAGATAACTTTATCTAGCAAATGTGCAAACCATCTAGCATTTCATCTCATTACAATCACTGTCAAATCTAGAAACTTTGACCATTAAAATCAGCAACAGACCTTCAGTGATGGACTAAAGATGCCAGAGAAAAGTGGATGTCACATGATGGGATAATGTAAAAGAGTGCCTTCTCCATTTTAAACTGCTGCCTCTGCTTCGAGGTCGGCATTGTGACAAGTCTGAAATGAAGGCAGGGCAAAATTCACGAGGAATGGAGGGCAATAGTGACTGAGGATAATATGTGATTGTGATGCCATGATGGATCAGAGAACTCTTCTTGAAACAAGAAGAGAAATTTGTCACGGTCAGGAAATGAAATAGACACCGTCCATCAGCAATGGGTATGGACATTGCAATGTTATCCTGCGTCAAAGAATCAGTTGAGTATGGGGGTCTACACTTAAAAAAATACACTTTTTTTCGGTAAACGTATCCTAATACCCCACCAAAACTCAACAAGACTTCTGCTGTTGAGCCAAATAAGTTGACTAGATCCCCCATCCAACATAGCCACAATGTAAAGATGGAATGCAGCATCCACAGCAGACCAATTTGCAGTCATTTGAGCAGTGAAACCACAGAACGGGCCAAGGGGTTCTATAACCATGGCCATATTTTCATCATTCAATCGCTTTGCCACCATCAGCTTTATTGTTGCTCGCTACAAGGAACTTTATCAAGGCATAGACTTCACATAATCTCACCCAATCTTACTAGGAAGTCAATAGTGGTGAGCTCTGTCTTACTCGGATTGCAGACAACTTTGTTTAGCTGTATGTATATAATTGATGTACCATTGGCAAAATAACAATTGGCCAGACCATTTTATGACATAGTGCTTATTGCCCGTAGTTAACAAGACATAAGGAATAAAGATTATACAGAAGAATGAATCTGGTTATGTACAACTATCCTAGTAGATGGAAATCACACCCAGGCACCTACTGCATGAAGAAACTCACTGACAGTACGATGTGCATGTACTGAGAATTATATTCTAAGATATACAGAAGGAAATAACAAGACTTCGTTGGGGAGGCCTCACATACAAGTAGTAGTTAACACCTAACAAGACAACCAATTAATCAAGTATAAAAAACATTATCAAAAAATTTATCAAGTATGGTACACCATAAATCCAGGGGTTAATGTCCATAACAAGTTATCGCCACAACTTAAACTCGCCCATAGGGTCCATCATATTCAAAAAAAAAAAACAAGGTTAGAAATAAGACAAGTGGCACTGAAAGAAAATTGACATGTGTTACAATCTTACCAGACTTCATATCCACCCTATCAACCTTCCCATATCTTTTGAAAAGCCTTTCCAGCTCAGTCTGTCTGGTTTCAAACTCAAAGTTACCACAGAAAATTGGCCTCATCCTTCCTGAACAGAAGATGGCAGGACTGCTAAACCTGAGATGAGACAAGTAGACGTGTATGGCTACAGGTAATACTTCATAAAAAAGAACAGTTTCATCTAACTATATAAGTAATGTGATTTATTGCAATAGAACAGTTGAGCATTTTACATTTGTCCATGGATTGTATTCAGATTTAGATTACACCCTTCAATTCAGGCAATCCTAAAATGAATATGCATCCTTTAGAAAGGAGATGTTCCCCATTCATCAAATTATCAGTGTGATCACATTAACTAAACCTGAAACAGTTTGTACATGAACTGCTATACAAAAGATACTTCGAAAATGTAAAATATCACTGACTTTAGATGGTTTACTGAGTTGGGAAAACTCCGATCTCTTGGGAGGATCATTTGACCCTTTGCCTGTGGCACCAGCCACTAAAGTGATATCAATTCCAAGTCAAAAACCTATTACTCGTTAAAGGCTAATAGGCAATAGGCACCTAGTATACTCCTAAGATTTGAAACTCGCTGTCTCAAAAATTTTAAATGTTAAAGAATTATCCTAAGCTTTCTTCTTGAATTTCATTTTCTAATAACGGTAGTGTTTAGTTCACCTTGCACGCACCTCAACTATTCCACGGGATACCTGCATCTTCCAACCAGTGCAGGTACGTTGTAACTTTGTCCACCAAGGATTAGGCAGATGAGAAGAAATCACTTAAGTACTTTTTTGCCTCTATCTAGAATTTCAATTTGTACTCTAACTTCATTGATGGCTAGGTGCCTAGGTCACACCCTCCCTTGTATGCCTTTTGAAGATGGCACAAGATTTCCTTAAGTCTTTTAAATTTTCTAAACTTAAGCAATTTAAACAAGAATACAATGAATAATTTTATTTTGGAACTATACTATTAACAAGAATGAGTTTCCATCCAATACATAACATTTCCAAGCTCTTCTTAACACCGACCCTAACTCTCAGCTACATTTTACTTGAGGCACCAAAATCTTTAACTCCGAACAGGAACTAGACATATAAGTTTCAAGCAACTAACAAATAAAAATTTCGCTAGCTCCACAAAATAAATGAAACTTTCAACAAAATTAAAGTTGGAATGACATTTTCCTCGGATAAAATAGTGATTTCATTTCTCTGATAGTGAATTGAAGAAAACATGTTCATCAGAAAATGGTGAATCGAATAAAGAAACAAGATCTTACATTCAATTAACAGGTGAATCAAAAGAATAAAATGTAGAAGAAAGTTTTTACCTCCTTCTGTACTCTAAGGAAACCCTAACTGCACCAACAAGCGGGGACGGGGAGTCCGACCGAAAATATCTTTGTTAATGTCGTCAGGTTTATTATAAGTAGCTCCACCTGCACCCTTTCTCTTTGACCAAAATAACCTTCTTCATCTTTTTTCTTTTTCTTTTTTAATTGTCACAATAAAGAAAAATATAATATTTAGTCTCTTATGTTTGAGGCTAAGTTTAAAGTAGTCTCTTAATTATGCAATGGATAATTTTGATCCTTTAAGTTTATTAAAAATTATTTTAATTAGTCTTTGCCAAGTATTTTCTAAAGAGATTTGTTAGATTTGATAGGAACCCCGGAAGAAAAAAAATTAGTGGTAACTCAAATAGAGAGGTACAACTTTTTGTAAATTTTGCTATTTCTAATTTATTTCTAGAGTTTGGTACAACCTTTTAAGATATATTTTTTTTCTCTATTTTTTACTTTTTTGGTGCCTAGGGCAATTTTTTATGTCCCATATTGTAAGATTTTATGTAACTTTCTTGGTGTTTATGATTAATCTTTTTTTTCCACTGTGTGATGTATTTATTTGAAAATTGAATTAATAGAACTGTGAAAGGAAATTTTATTAGCTCTTCCGTAGGAGTACAATCCTAACTATTATAATTGGACTGAACTAAATGATATCTACTGAATTAAGTATGCCAAGTGATCGAGCTCCAATGGATTCCTTGTAATGGTGGATTAGGGTTAGATTGAGTATATAGTGGGAGAGCGGAGAGAAACAGAAAGAAAGAGTGTCACAATCCAACCTACCGGGCCGTGCGGGCGCCTACTCTAACCACCTAGATAGACGAACCCTCACCACCCGTCCAACAGGTAACTCGTAGAAATTAAAGTAAACCATTAATCAGTCCATTTTTATACATGAGAAATTCTTTTACAAAAAATGTTCATAAAATAGACGACTTAAAGAATTTGCGGAAAACCTTTACAACTTTTAAAAACACCCTCCCTAGGACCTAGTCTAAGAAGGTACAAGAGCTACTACAAGATTTATACAGAACATGTAAAAGAGACACAACTTCCGTCATGGAATCGAAGGACAGAAGCTGCTGGAGATTACCATCGTCATGTACCTATGAAACATCAACAACCCTGCAACTAGACTATACCAAAAAGGTATAGCAAGAGTAGAGTCAGTACAACCACACGTACTGGTAGGCATCATCGGTCGATCCGAATCCACACGTACCATCATATAGGAAAACATGGAAAAATATGAAAATGAATATTATAGCTCTCTGTCACGACCCAACCCATCGTGAGTGACACCAACCCAACCCCCGGATGAGCGAACCAATAGATTTCAACACTTTGCCTAGACTAACAGCCCAAAACCAGCAACAGAAAGTAAACTAGCAATCAAAATAAGAAGAAAATATAGCATAATCATTAACCTGCGGAAAATTCCACCTAGGAACTGAAAGTCGTTGTACCAAACATCAATACCAATATCTAGAATACGGGAATGCAACCCCAAAAGAAAATACGAAGTAGTTTTAAGTCCGAAACAAGTGGACTGAAACTCTAAAGATAACCCAAGGTAGCTCAAATCAAGCAGCTCACCCTTGAAAGTCAGAAATCGTCGGTGCTAAAGGTGAGGTCGCGTCTCAGCCGCTGGAAGATTTCTTGTACTCACCAAAAGATAAGCAAGTGCAGTATCAGTACACCACCACTGTGTACTGGTAGGATCATCAGTCAGTTTTCAAATAAACTGTGTATAACAGTACAACAATATCAAGTATAATTATGGAAAACATGCATAAATAGCCACAGACACACTTAGACTACCAATCTCTATTTAGCCTGTTCCCGCATGAATCCACCACCTAACTCTAAGCCACAACCATATACCATCAACTATACCTTTCCGTCTAGCCCGGACCCACCCTGGGATCCCCTCTAGACTACACACATGTAGCTTGAATCAACCCAGCCTAAACCAAGACCAACACAACAGTTAACCAGAATTTCCCTGGCCTCTCAAGGACCACCAAACCAATAACACATTTCAATAAGCAGCCCGGTCCACTCACGGAACCAATATCAATCAATGCAACACAATAATAACAATGCAATGATGCAACAAAAGTAAACCCGTACCAGGCGTGGTACCCGTGCCAACCAATTGTTATACCCGTACCAGGTGTGGTACCCGAGCCAACCGAATGTCAATAATCCACAGTCAAATGCATGGACACACAACTTGTAAACCAATAAGCAAATACCGTTCAAATCACAGACTGTAAAGCAGGAACCTTAGACATTCTACACAACTTCCCTAAGCAATGTAATTCATACAATCACTTAGATATGAGTACAAGAAAATACAACATTCACAGAAATCGTAAGCCATCACCTACCTCAAAATGATCCAAGCTCTATTCGACCTGAGCTTTCCCGTGTTCCAGATTTCTCTCTCGTTCTTGGTCTAAAAACAACACACAGTACATACAATTAACACACAAGGCCTGCACATTACCCGGATTATACCAAAATCCCCAAACCCCAGGCCACCAATGATCATCCCACCCTTTTCCCGGGCTTTTCCACCGTTAATTTTCCTAGTTCTATCATTTTTACAGATAAAAATAGAGAATTTAACATCCTATGATCATTTTAACATACTTTTATCAACACCTAAGAACGTACATGCTTGGAATCCCCTTTCTTTCCGAATTCTACCATTCCTATGTTATTCCAACCTTCCCTAAGTTCTTTCCTAGCAATTCTACCGCATAGGAAACGTATTACAAAGATTGGGGAACAAGAACTTTACCTTAGGGAAGAATTTCGACGGAGAAAGGAAGAAAAACGCCTGGAATCGCCTAGCTCTTCTCCCAAAATGAATTGTAGAAAACTGAACTGTTTTGGAGAAGTTTCTGCATTAAAACCCCTTCGGCTTGCTATAGCAGTCCCCGCTCCGCTATAGCGGTCCCCGCTCCGCTATAGCGGTCCCGCTATAGTGGACGACTTTCGCTATAGCGGTCTTAAGTGGGTGTTGGCCACCTTGACCACCGCTATAGCGGTATTTTTCACCGCTATAGCGGAGGTCACTACGGTGGACCGTTGCGCTCGTCACGGACCGAATGTCCGGAAATCTCCCAGGTTTAGCTAGTTTACAAAACACTTGCTTTCCCCGATGACCTGAAATAACCCCTTCACGTCAAACGCGATTTCGGGAGTTCTACTTACCCAAATTCGATTCGGAAAAGTCCCCCGGACTCCTCTATGTCTTGGCTACGTGGAAAACTAGCTTAAAACAAGACACATAAACTAATTCTTACCCGAATTTCCCTAGACTCTACCTCGCTCCAAAACCAGTCGAGGCTAGCCTAGCCCAGAATTTCAAACTCCCAAATCTGAAGTTTTCCAACTCTAAGACTTGGCACGATTGGACTACCCGTAACGACGGACTCGATCATTATAACAGATACCAATTACCCATCGTTCTTCCCCGAATGATCAAACCCAAAATTACGGAAATAAAAAAAGAAGGAAGTGTAGTACCTGAATTCTCAAACAGTTGAGGGTACTTGTCCCGCATGTCCTTCTCATTTTTTGAAGTGGCTTCCTCAACCGGATGATTCTTCCACTGAACCTTCACCATATCAATCACCTTTATCCTCAACCTTCGGACATCCCGAGCAAGAATCAAAATTGGTTCCTCCCTATAACGAAGATCCTTATCGAAAAGTACCTCATCCCACTTGATGATATAATCCCCATCCCCATGGTATCGCTTAAGCATAGATACATGGAATACCAGATGGACGCCCGACAAACTAGGTGGCAGTGCTAACCTGTAAGCTACTGGCTCCACAATTTCAAGAACTTCAAACGGACCGATGAACCGAGGGCTAAGCTTGACCTTCTTACCAAATCGCATAACCCCTTTCATTGGTGACACCTTCAACAATACCTATTCACCAGCCTGAAAGTTCATGTCCTGGACCTTGCGATCTGCATACTCTTTCTGCCTGCTTTGAGCAACCAACAACTTGGTCTGTATGCCCCTTACCTTTTCCTGTGCTTCCTTCATTAAGTCTACACCCAGAGGCTTTACATCGCCTTCCTCAAACCACCCAACCAATGATCTGCAGTTCCTACCATACAGTGCCTCAAATGGTGCCATGTCAATACTAGAGTGGTAGCTATTATTGTACGAGAATTCGCACAATCGTAGAAACTGGTCCCAATGACCCCCGAAGTCCATCACACATGCTCTCAGCATGTCCTCCAATACCTGGATCGTCCTTTTCGACTGACCATCAGTCTGAGGATGGAAGGCTATGCTAAAGGTGAGTTGTGTACCCAACTCTTCATGTAACTTTCCCTAGAACTTATAAGTAAATTGCGTACCCCTGTCTGAAATGATGGACAGTGGTACCCCATGCAGTCTCACAATCTCCTTCACGTAGATCTTAGCCAATTGGTGCGAATTGTAATCTACCCTGACCGGAATGAAATGAGCGGACTTGGTCAGCCTGTCAATAATGACCCAAATTGAGTCATACTTCCCCAATATCTTGGGAAGACCCACCACAAAATCCATGGCTATCATTTCCCACTTCCACTCTGGAATTGGCATTCTCTGAAGTAGTCCTGCAGGTCTCTGATGTTCATAATTTACCTGCTGGAAGTTTTGACATTTGGACACAAAATCCATTATGTCCCTTTTCATCCCGGGCCACTAGTAATGCTGCCTCAAGTTCCTGTATATTTTGGTCACACCCAAATGAATTGAGTACCGACCATGGGCTTCCGCTAAGATTCTTTGAATTATATCATCAACCCGAGGAACACAAATCCTCTCCCTGAAATGCAACACTCCACCAGAGTCTAACATGACGTCTTTGGACTCCCCGAATATTACCTTACCTTGCAACTTACCCAGTTTCGGATTCTGAAACTGTTTCGCATTTATTTCCTCTATGAAGGTGGCCTTGACCTCAATGCTGGCCAACAACCCACCTTGATCTGAAACACCCAAGTGTATAAACTTGGCCTCCAAAGCCCGAATCTCCTTAGCCAATGGTCGTTTGGACGCCCCCAAACAAGCCAAGCTACCCATGCTAACAGTTTTCCAGCTTAATGCGTCTGCCACCACATTAGCCTTACCCAGATGGTACTGAATGGTCACATCATAATCCTTCAATAGCTCCATACACCTCCTCTGCCTCAGATTCAAATACTTTTGAGTGAATACGTGCTGCAGACTGCGATGATCTGTGAATACCTCACACTTGACACCATAAAGTTAGTGTCTCCAGATTTTCAATGCAAGAACCACCGCTGCCAACTCTAAATCGTGAGTCGGGTAATTCCTCTGATGCACTTTCAACTACCTGAATGCATAGGCTATCACATTCCTATCCTGCATCAACACTGCACCCAAACCAGAATGTGAAGCATCACAGTAAACAACAAAGTCTTTACCTTCAACCGGCAAGGATAAAATAGGGGATGTGGTCAAAAGTGTCTTGAGCTTTTGGAAGCTCTCCTCGCACTTGTCGGACCACACGAATGGTACCTCCTTCTGCGTCAGCCTGGTCAGGTGAGTAGCAATAGAAGCAAAATTCTTAACAAACCTCAGATAGTACCCTGCGAGCCCAATAAAACTCCTCACCTTGGTTATAGAGCTAGGCCAAACCCAACTCTTGAATGCCTCAATTATCTGGGGATGGTGGCACTCCCTCTTAAAGTGGCCCAGCTCACAACAATGAAAGCAACCACGGTCAAGAGTAGGTCTGCTAGCTGATGTATAGGACGCTCGCTGGCCTCTAGGAGCTGAAGTTTGAGCTCCCTGACGACCACCTGTAGTAGCTGGCAGATTTGACTGAATAAGATGGGCCGGGTAAGCCTGCTGATGCTGGTCCCTAGAGTATGAACCACCATAGTTTCCCTTATTCCGGGGCTTCTTGGCTAAAGCCTTAGCCTGTCCCGCTTGCCTAACTCCCTCTATCTTCTTCATATAATCCACCACATCATTAAAGTCTTTTTCTGAAGAAGTCATATGCACTGACAGTACCTGCAGTTCACTATTTAGACCCTTGACGAACAACCGAACTCGTTCCTCCTCGGAACCCAACATCTGTTTAGAAAAATGGGACAACGCATGGAACTTAGCCTCATAAGCTGAGATCGACATGCTACTCTTATCCAAGTTCAGAACTCATCCTTCTTCCGATCCCTCAAAGTACGAGGAATGTACTTATCTAGAAACAATGCGTGGAACTGCTCCCAAGTCAGTGGAGGTAGAATAGAAGACCGACACTCAACATGAGACCTCCACCACTGCTTGGCATCACCCTACAGCTGAAAAGTGACAAACTCAACCCCATGCTGACGTACAATACCCAACTTGTGTAACCTCTCATGGCAATCCAGGATGAACTCATAGGAAACCTCCTTGTTTGTACCCTGAAACATCGGAGGTTTCAGCTTAAGGAACTTAGTCAGCATCTCATGCTCATTCCCTGTCATCACTGGGCCTAACATTGGCCTGAGGAGATCATTTGTGCCCGAAGCTGCGTCCATCCTGGGTGTTATAGTAATCGCTGGCTGAGTATCCAAGGCCTGATTTTCATAAGCTGCGGGTATGGCTCGAGCACCAACCAACCCACTCAGAATATCCCATGCCTACTTAAAAGCATCCGGTGTCATAGTAGGAAGGCCTGCACCCCCAACTGGTGCCGCCTTCGCTTGAGCCCCTCCATCCTCTACAACCACTTCTTCTACATCCTCAACCATATAATCATGAGGTGGGGAAGGGGTTACCTCACGTGCAGCAGTAGCTCGAGCTCCAGCCCTAGCGGGTGCGGCTCCAGCTCGTCCCCTGCCCCTTCCCCTACCTCTGCCATGAACTGCCGGGCCGCGGGCCTTGCTCCATTGTTCCTTGTAGTAACCATCTGCAGACAGAAGAGTGAATGAGCTTAGATACCAATTTGTATCACCAGATACCAATTGGAATCAAGTTATAGCACGAAGGAAAGAAGGAAGAGATAGTTTTTTCTAAAGCCCCATAGCCTCTCGAAAAAAGTACGGATGTCTCCACACCGTTCCTCAAGACTCTACTAGACCTGTTTGGTACGACGAGATCAACAAACCTAGGCTCTGATACCATCTTTGTCATGACTCAACCCGTCGTGAGTGACACCCACCCAACCCCTGGATGAGTGAACCAATAGAGTTCAACCCTTTGCCTAGACTAACAGCTTAAAACCAGCAACAGAAAGTAAACTAGCAATCAAAATAAGCAAAAACTATAGCATAATCATTAACCTACGGAAAATCCCACCTAGGAACTGAAAGTCGTTGTACCAAACATCAATACCAATATCTAGAATACGGGGATGCAACCCTAAAATAAAATACAAAATAGTTTTAAGTCCGAAACAAGTGGACTGAAACTCTAAAGATAACCCAAGGTAGATCGAATCAAGCAGCTCACCCTTGAAAGTTAGAAATCGTCGGCGCTAAAGGTGAGATCGCGTCTCAGCCGCTGAAAGATTTTTTATACTCACCAAAAGACAAGCAAGTGCAGTATCAGTACACCACCACTGTGTACTGGTAGGACCATCAGTCAGTTTTCAAATAAACAGTGTATAACAGTACAACAATATCAAGTATAATGTATGGAAAACATGCATAAATAACCACAAACACACTTAGACTACCAATCTCTATTTAGCCTGTTCCCGCATGAGTCCACCACCTAACTCTAAGCCACAACCATATACCATCAACTACACCTTTCCGTCTAGCCCAGACCCACCTTGGGATCCCCTCTATACTACACATATGTACCTTCAATTAACCCGGCCTAAACCAAGACCAACACAACAGTTAACCATAATTTTCCTGGCCTCTCAAGGACCACCAAACAAATAACACATTTCAATAAGAAGCCTGGTCCACTCACAGAACCAATATCAATAAATGCAACACAATAATAACAATGCAATGATGCAACAAAAGTAAACCCGTACCAGGCGTGGTACCCGTGCCAACCAATTATTATACCCGTACCAGGCATGGTACCCGTGCCAACCATATGTTATACCCATACTAGGCGTGGTACCAGAGCCAACCGAATGTCAATAATCCACAGTCAAATGCATGGACTCACAACTTGAAACCAACAAGCAAATACCGTTCAAATCACAGATTGTAATGCAGGAACCTTAGACATTCTACACAACTTCCCTAAGCAATGTAATTCATAAAATCACTTAGATATGAGTACAAGAATATACAACATTCACAGAAATTGTAAGCCATCACCTACCTCGAAATGATCCAAGCTCTATTCGACCCGAGCTTTCCTGTGTTCCGGATTCCTCTCTCGTTCTTGGTCTAAAAACAACACACAGTACATACAATTAACACACAAGGCCTTCACATTACCTAGATTATACCAAATCCCCAAACCCCAGGCCACCCATAATCATCCCACCCTTTTCTCGGGCTTTTCCACCATTAATTCTCCTAGTTCTATCATTTTTACGGATAAAAACAGAGAATTTAACAACCTATGATCATTTTAACATACTTTTATCAACACCCATGAATGTATATGCTTGGAATCCCCTTTCTCCCCGAATTCTACCATTCCTAGGTTATTCCAACCTTCCCCAAGTTCCTTCCTAGCAATTCTACCGCATAAAAAAACGTATTACAAAGATTGGGGAACAAGAACCTTACCTTAGGGAAGAATTTCGACGGAGAAAGGAAGAAAAATGCCTGGAATCGCCTATCCCTTCTCCCAAAATGAATTTTAGAAAACTGAACTATTTTGGGGAAGTTTCTGTATTAAAGACCCATCGGCCTGCTATAGCGGTCCTACTATAGCGGACAACTTCCGCTATAGCGGTCTTAAGTGGGTGTTGACCGCCTTGACCACCACTATAGCGATATTTTCCACCGCTATAGTGGAGGTCCTACGGTGGACCATTGCGCTCGTCCCAGATAGAATGTCCAAAAATCTCCAGTTTTGGCTATTTTACAACACACTTGCTTTCTCCGATGACCTGAAACAACCCCTTCACATCAAACACGATTTCAGGAGTTCTACTTACCCAAATTCGATTTCAAAAAGTCCCCTGGACTCCTCTATGTCTTGGCTACGTGGAAAACTAGCTCAAAACAAGACACATAAACCAATCCTTACCTGGATTTCCCTAGACTCTAACTCACTCCAAAATCGGACAAGGCTAGCCTAGCCCTGAATTTCAAACTCCCAAATCCGGAGTTTTCCAACTCTAAAACTTGGAATAATTGGACTACTCGTAATGACAGACCTGGTCGTTACACTACCGCCTTCACCTTTAGCCTTGACCCTGACATCTAGGACTTCCCAAGTCTAACTCATAACTAGACTTCTCAAGGTCGCCTTGTCACCCAGACTTCCCAAGTCACCTTGTCACCTAGACTTCCCAAGTTACCTTAACACGTAGACTTCCCAAGTCACCTTTAACCTTTACCCCAGTCAACTACCTTGACTAAATACCCAGACTAAATTTGGCCCACTGCGCAACCAAACCACTTATACCCAAATATTACCTACCATTTTTTGGACTTTCCCGGACCTCTAGGACAGCTTTACCACTTGGTTATATTAACCAATAACCACACACAGACTCTCAGTCTTCCTCTATATTTATCAACCACATGCATTTCACCTAACAACCATTGACACCTTCAATGAACACCATAGAGCTACATCTAAATCCCTTCTTGGATCACATAACCTGGACCCTCCAAGGGTCCTCCATCCACACCTAAGTATTCAACAGACTACCTCGGTCTACACCAAGACCCACCCTTAGCTTATTAACCATGATAATTCATGACCGCCATTATTACACTTAATGAAATCAATTTATGAGCACATAACCTCTTTTAAATAGTCCGGACCCACCCGGATCCCCCTCACACATCTAATGTTAACATGACAAACCCGGTCTACACCTAGACCAACTAATAACTAACATAATAACTCGGTTTACACTAAGACCAACTAATAACATAATATAGCAACTCAGCCTATACCAAGACCAACTCACAATATACTACAACAACCCGACCTACACCAAGACCAAACTAGTAACATAATATAGCAACCCGACCTATACAAGGACCAAACTCAATAGATATAATAGGATTCCCCGTCACTCAAGAACCACCAACAAATATCACATTTCAATAAAATAGCCCGTCCACTCACGGAACCAATAACAGTCAATATAATACAATAATATCAATGCAATGATATAGTAAAATAAACCCATACCAGGTGTGGTACCCAAGCCAACCGTTAGTATCCTGTACCAAGCGTGATACCCGAGCCAACCATTTGTTATACCCATACCAGGCGTGGTACCCGAGACAACTATTAGTATATCCTGTACCAGGCGTGGTACCCGAGCCAACCGTTAGTATTATCTCGTACCAGGCGTGGTACTCGAGCCAACCATTTGTTATACCCATACTAGGCGTGGTACCTGATTCAACCGAATGTCAATCAATCCACATACAAATAATGAAAAAACAACTTGTAAAACCAACAAGCAACACACCGTTCAATCCACAGACTGTAAAATAGGATCCTTAGACATTCTAAACAATTCTTCTCTTCTAAGCAATGCAATTCATACAAATACTTAGATAAGAGTACATGAATATACAACATTCACAGGAATCGTAAGCCATCACCTACCCTCTTTTCTGGGTATATAACTTAGCCTCGACCTCCGTTTGAAGGCCAAACACACTCACCCTTTATTTACGAATAATGAACGATTCCCTTTTTAGCATAATTTAACAACCATATTGATTTCGGACTTGTATAAATAATAACAATGTGAATTACCACTTCTTAGCCCTTAGCAAAATCAACACTACTTATCATGCCCTTCTTATTCCCGAAGCCTCACCTAGGAGTTTCCCATTTTCATACCCATTTAGTTATCCTTGCAATTCCCGGTTCCCCGAACCTTTCTGATATCCCAGTCCTTGAGCCGTATCATCTTATCATACCAGGACAATATAAATAGCCCCAAATAATCATCAATAACCCACAATTCAATCCAACCAATTCCTAGCACCTACATTACCAACACTGAATCCACTAGACTCCGTGCCGGAGGCCTAATCATGGATTCTCCTTTTCCACTATACAATAAATATAGAATGTAAGCAGGTCTATCTACTCAATGAAAACCTATTCTACCTGGGCACCAAACAACTGCAACCGTGTATTTCTGACTCCGTGGAGGCGTTCCTTGATGGATGATGAGTCTGAAATCTGTGGTTTCACACTCCTTTAGCCGGAATCTCCCTTTCCCATGGCTCCCAAGTTTTGGAGAAGCCTAGAAGATTTTTTGGGGCAACCCTCATTTGTTTTTGACTAAACAAGGGAGAATGAGATTATAAAACTCGTTTTTGGGCTTTCTGGTTCCGTCATTCCGCTATAGCGGATGGCTAAAAACTACGGCAGTTCTGCTATAGCGATCTAAATCCCACTACAGCAGACCAAATTTTTCAGTACAGACAGTCTTCAGTAAAATAGTCATAACTTTTTACACGAGAAGCAAATTGACAAATGGTTGGTGGCGTTGGAAAGAGGACTTAGAAATCTTTAATTTGGTGGGTATTGGGACCCCTAACTCTTTATACTCTAGGAGGAATGATCGTTTGAAGTTGATCCTAGTTTGAACTTAGCCCGAAACTAAATCGGTAAGGAAGCTTTCAACTTAACTTTGTGCTAGGAGTATTGTAAGACCTTAGTACATACCAAATGTACTCTCATACTAAAGAATTACTCCTAACTCTTATGATGAATTTAGGGGCACCTGCCTTGATCGCAAATATTTTCAGTAATGATGGAACAGGTCGTTATAACAGATACCAATTTACCCATCGTTCGTCCCCGAATGATCTCTAAGGTAGAAGGAAAAGAATGAACCAACCCTTAGAACCTTAACACTCTACCATGAAAGTTTAGAAATAGCCTTACACAAACCACCAAACTCTTAAATCCCCCGGGTGTACCCAAGCTCAACCGAAATTTCATTCGATTCTTCTCTGCCAAGGAATTTTTTCCTTTGAGCTGTGCGAGACCAGTTAATTTACTCCTTCTCGAGTGCCCAAGAAATCCAGGGCCTCGTTGAAATACCAGAGAAAGAGAATTTCAAACATAATGGACCAAAACTTAATTTCCCCGCTTCGAGGAACCAAAACTCTCTGTGACGACCCAGTCCGCTATAGCCGTCAACACTCTGCTATAGCGGTAATTTCTCTGCTATAGCGGAGGTCGCAATAGCGATATGTCAACTGCCATAGCGGTTGACATGGGACAGAATATTGTAAAGTTCCCCAAAAGTGCCTAATTTACAACACACTTAATTTCCTGACATTCCAGAATAACCCCTTCACGTCAACCCACATACCGAGAGTTCCATTTACCCGAATTTTATTCTGAAAAATCCCCCGGACTCCTTAAGGTCTTGGCTAATGGAAAAACTAGCTCAACCCAAGATATAACACCTAATCTGCACCCATATTTACCTAGACCTTATCTTGCTAAGAATTCTTCCGAGACTAGCCTAGCCCGAGATTTCTAACTCCTCAATCGAAAGTTTTCTAACTTGAACTCTATCCCAGAAGCTTCCTTCGGGTACTTATCCTCTCGCATATCATAGTATCATCTTACCCTTTCAACACTATGCCCTGATACACCACGTATCTCTAACCCACGCAACAACAAAAATTTCATTAGAACTCATCCTAGCTTGAGGTTTTCGTCAACTCTCGTCTTAGGGGAATTTCTACCTGGGCACTTACACCTTAACCAATGCTATGGCGAGCACATCCTCACCACTCAATGAGCAGTAATACCGGTATTATCATAACCGACTAGAGGGATAACAAGGTTCAAGACTCCATTAAATAACCCCACTCTCTCAATTGACCCTACCACTAAGGATCATCCATAATAAACTAGCCAAATCACCCTCATGACATAAGCTTATGAGCAATGTCCAACACTACTCAGTTAATTACGGGTCATTTTGCCAAATTCTACATAGGTGACTATTCCCACCAGTGGTAAATCAAAATCTCACCAATACCTCGAGTTATCGTATCTACCCTTTCCTCTTATTGCGCATGGATGCTAAATAATTCCTGCAATAGCTCGCATCTCAAATAGCGATTTAAAATGACCCGGGAATGAAAGACAGAACAGGGGGAAAATAGGACAGGGATTATGCCCTGCCCATCTTGCTATAGAGACTTGCACACTGCCATGGCAACCCCCAAAAGTAGTAGCCCAGAAAATTTACCATTCTCTGAAAAATTCTCTCATTCCTCTTCCCTGTTAACATTGTTTAATCCCGTTAATCCCGCCATGGTCTTAAACAATCCTCAAGACCATTCTTGGCACTACACAGACTGAAACTTAGCATCAATTATCATAATCGACAAGAGGATTATGCAAGAACTTATTCTTAACAATACACTTTCGCTATCAAGCACGAATAACCCCCTAGTTCCCGTGGTTCCCAACCAAGTCCCGACTGTCCTGAAACCGAAGCTTCCCTACATTCCACAATCCCTTTTTGTTCCCTTACCATCTATATAAACGGTAAGCCTATACCCGAATGTAATGCAATCCAATTAAGGCATATCACAATTTATCATTTAAAACACTCACAATTTTCAAAGCTGGAAACAAATTTTCCTTAAGTTACAATCATGAGTTACCACAAAATTTTCCTTACCGCAGTTCCTGCCATCAAGTAATGATATCCCTTTCCCCCATGGTTTTAACCAATCCCGACTGTCCTGAAATTGGAGTTTCCCTACAGTCGTAAGCCTTGTCCCCTTACCATTTTTACCAATGGCAAGCCCATTTTTGAAATATAACACCACTTTACTGACCAATTTAAGTACACATAAAAAGTAATTACCAAAGAAAGCACACCAATTCAAATTATGACTCTTGCTGGACCAAAATATTCATAGCAAATCAAACAAGTGCACACCACAAATTTGTAGTTATTAAAACAACATCGATACACATAAGCAAAATCTCAAGTCTCAAGCTTAAACACTCAATCAAATAAGTTTCATTACCTTTTATTTGCCTCATGGATGACCGTTAACCGATCCATCCATACCTTTACATAGCCTCCCCGGCCAGATATCAATTGGAACCTTCCCGAATCTAATTTCCCTTGCTTGTGTCATCTCAATAAGAGTCAAACAACATCCTTTTTCCTTGTTGAGATACCAATTGAAATCGAGAGATACCAATTAGACTCAACAAATACAAGCAAGTGACAAACCGCAAGAAAGGAATGAAAGAGGAGAGATGTTTCCTAGAATGTTTCATAGCTTCCTAAAGATTAGGTGTGAACGTCAACACACCAATCCGCAGGACTCTATTCAACATTTTGCTCTTGTACTGAGAGACCGATAACCTAGGCTCTGATACCATCTGTCACGACCCAACCTACCGGGTCATGCGGGCGCCTACTCTAACAACCTAGATAGACGAACCCTCACCACCCGTCCAACAGGTAACTCACAGAAATTAAAGTAAACTATTAATCAGTCCATTTTTATACATGAGAAATTCTTTTACAGAAAATATTCATAAAATAGATGACTTAAAGAATTTGCGGAAAACCTTTACAACCTTTAAAAACACCCTCCCTAGGACCTAGTCTAAGCAGGTACAAAAGCTACTACAAGATTTATACAGAACATGTAAAAGAGACACAACTTCCGTCATAGAATCGAATGACATAAGCTGCTGGAGATTACCATCGTCATGTACCTATGAAACATCACCAATCCTGTAATCAGACTATACCAAAAAGGTATAGCAAGAGTAGAGTCAGTACAATCACACGTACTGGTAGGAATCATTGGTCGACCCAAATCCACACGTACCATCATATAGGAAAATAGGGAAAAATATGAAAATAAACATTATAGCTCCCTCCTTCACCTTTAGCCTTGACCCTGACATCTAGGACTTCCCAAGTCTTACTCATAACTAGGCTTCTCAAGGTTTCCTTGTCACCTAGACTTCCCAAGTCACCTTGTCACCTAGACTTCCCAAGTCATCTTGACACGTAGACTTCCCAAGTCACCTTTAACCTTTACCCCAGTCAACTACCTTGACTAAATACCCAGACTAAATCTGGCCCACTGCGCAACCAAACCACTTATACCCAAGTATTACCTACCATTTTCTGGACTTTCCCGGACCTCTAGGACAACTTTACCACCTGGTTATATTAACCAATAACCATACCTAGACTCTCAGTCTTCCTCTAATTTACCAACCACATGTAATTCACTTAACAACCATTGACACCTTCAATGACCACCATAGAGCTACATCTAAATCCATTCTTGGATCACATAACCCGGACCCTCCAAGGGTCCTCCATCCACACCTAAGTGTTCAACAGACTACCCCGGTCTACACCAAGACCACCCTTAGCTTATTAACCATGATAATTTATGACCGCCATTATTACACTTAATGAAATCAATTTATGAGCACATAACCTCTTTTAAATAGTCTAGACCCACCCGAATCCCCCTCACACATCTAGTGTTAACATGACAAACTTGATCTACACCAAGACCAACTAATAACCAACATAATAACCTGATCTACACCAAGACCAACTAATAACATAAAATAGCAACTCGGCCTACACCAAGACCAACCCACAATATACTACAACAACCCGGCCTACACCAAGACCAAACTAGTAACATAATATAGCAACCCGACCTATACCAAGATCAAACTCAATAGATATAACAGGATTCCCCGTCAATCAAGAACCACCAACAAATATCACATTTCAATAAAATAGCCCGGTCCACTCACGAAACCAATAACAGTTAATGTAATACAATAATATCAATACAATGATATAGTAAAATAAACTCGTACCAGGCGTGGTACCCGAACCAACCATTAGTATCCCATACCAGGTGTGGTACCCGAGCCAACCATTTGTTATGCCCGTACCAGGCGTGGTACCCAAGCCAACCATTAGTATATCCTATACCAGGCATGGTACTCGAGCCAACCGTTATTATTATCCCATACCAGGCGTGGTACCCGAGCCAACCGAATGTCAATCAATCCACAGTCAAATAATGAACAAACAGCTTATAAAACCAACAAGCAACACACAGTTCAATCCACAGACTGTAAAACAAGACCCTTAGACATTCTAAACAATTTTTCTAAGTAATGCAATTCATACAAACACTTAGATAAGAGTACAGAATATACAACATTCATAAGAATCGTAAGCTATCACCTTAGATAAAAGTACAAGAATATACAATATTCACAGGAATCGTAAGCCATCACCTACCCTCTTTTTTGGGTATATAACTTAGCCTTGATCTCCGTCTGGAGGCCAAACACACTCACCCTTTATTTACGATTAATGAGCGGTTCGATTTTTAGCATAATTTAACAACCACATTGATTTTGGACTTGCATAAATAATAACAATGTGAATTACCACCCCTTATCCCTTACCAAAATCAACACTACTTATCATGCCCTTCGTATTCCCGAAGCCTCACCTAGGAGTTTCCCATTTTCATACCCATTTAGTTATCCTTGCAATTCCCGATTCCCTGAACCTTCCCGACATCCCAATCCCTGAGCCCTATCATCTTATCATACCAGGACAATATAAATAGCCCCAAATAATCATCAATAACCCATAATTAAATCTAAACAATTCCTAGCACCTACATAACCAACACCGAATCCACCAGACTCCGTGCCCGGAGGTCTAATCATGAATTCTCCTTTCCCACTATACAATAAATATCGAATGTAAGCAGGTCTATCTACTCATTGAAAACCTAGCCTACCTGGGCGCCAAGCGGCTGCAACCATACATTTTTGGCTCTATGAAGGCGTTCCTTGATGGATGATGAGTCTGAAATCCGTGGTTTCGCACTCCTTCAGCCAGAATCTCCCTTTCCCATGGCTCCCAAGTTTTGGAGCAGCCTAGAAGGGTTTTTGGAGCAACCCTCGTCTGTTTTTGACTAAAGAAGAGAGAATGAGATTATAAAATCCATTTCTGGGCATTCTGGTTCCGTTATTCCACTATAGAGGATGGCCAACCGCTACGACGGTTTCGCTATAGCGACCTAAATCCTGCTATAGCAGACCAAATTTTTCAGCACGGATAGTCTTCAGTAAAATAGTCATAACTTTTTACTCGGGAAGCGGATTGACAAACGGTTGGTGGCGTTGGAAAGAGGACTTAGAGATATTTAATTTTGTGGGTATTGGGACCCCTAACTCCTTATATTCTAGGAGGAATGCTCATTTGAAGTTGACTATAGTTTGAACTTAGCCCGAAACTAAATCGGTAAGGAAGCTTTCAACTTAACTTTGTGCTAGGAGTATTGTAAGACCTTAGTACATACCAAATGTACTCTCATACTAAAGAATTACTCCTAACTCTTATTATGAATTTAGAGACACCTGCCTTGATCGCAGATATTTTCAATAACGATGAAACAGGTCGTTACTAAGAGGGAGAGAAATTCTGTTAGGAAATTACCAGATTCTTTATGTCTCTAAGAGGTCATTTGGTAGAATGTACTAGAATAAATAATACATGTATTAGGTATGGTATTATTTAGGTGTTCTTTCAAAAATATACCACTGCGAATTTTTTTCAAAAGAATGGTTGCATGTAGATCACATATATATGTAGTGTATATGTAATGTATCGATCATGTATAAATCATATATCTATGATATATAATTATATATCAGAGATATATACATCTATATATACTATTTATACAATACTTATACATTGCAACAAGAGAAAATTATGAAAGGTGAGAAAGAAAAAAAGAAAGAAAGAAAGAGAAAAGAAGCAATATACATTTCGGGTACAATAACAAAGGTCGAATGATAATTTTCGTAAATATTTTTGGCCGAATGACCATTATTCATAAATAAGTTTGTCCGTATGGCCACTTTATTTAGTAAAAAGTAAGTGGGTTATTTTTTGTGTAAGAAATTTAACCCAAGGGATATTTTGTCTAATTTTCCCTATTGTTTAACCTATTGGAAGAAATTTTGAGCCTATATTTAACTAATACTTGTATTAATTATACACCCTATTCAGTATTATAGAATGTATAACCAATACATCCCAATGCATGATATTAGTAATACTTAAACCTGAAGTCCCTATACCTTTTCTATATCCTTATCAAGTTTCTTCAAGCATGTTGGAGTCGAAAGAGCTAACTTCATTAATTTGTAATGGGGTAGAGAGAAGGCTTATGGCCAATCATCAATATAAATTTCACTTATCACTACACAACATTGCAATATTCTCATGTTCTAAATGTGTCTAAATTTCTAATATCATGGGTTCGCTCATTGCACTTGAATAAGATCGAATATTGAGAAAAATGAAGAATAATGTAGAAAAAATTCTTTGTATTTCTGAATGAATTCATTTGTACAATTTGGGGTTGCATTTATACTAGTAGAAGATCATTTATTTGTAACTAACCTGTATATATGTATATTTCTAATTGGCTATGCTAATAACAAACTTGGAAGAAAATAAATAAATTATGTATTTACATATTTGGACCTCAGCTATTGAAGACAACAAATAGTCCCAAATGCAATATCCGAAAATCTGAGGTCCAGCCCAATGAACCTTTTGTCAAAAAGAATCCTTTGTATCTTTGCACATCTGTAGTCACTTTGCCTCTTCTTCTATTTGTCTTCTTTATTGAAAAACTTAGGTAAACAACCATGAAAATGAGCTCAAGCTCAATAGATACTCCAACACCTTTCCTCAAGTTGGAGGGGAGGATGAAACACCCAACTTTCCCAAAATATTATGATGCACATGTTCAGTAAGTGACTTAGTAAAGATGTCGGCCAGCTGAGAAGAAGATCTGACATAGGAGAGGGAAATTAAGCCGGCGAGGTACTGTTGGCAGGCAAAGCGGCAGTTGATCTCGACGTGCTTTGTCCACTCATGAAAGACAAGTTTTTTTGCAATGTGAATCACAATAAAACTATCAGAATGTAGAGGTACCAGCAAGGGCACAGGAACGATGAGATCTTCAAATAACTGAACTAACCAGGTAAGCTCTGCAATAACCCTTCTCATTGAACGATATTCAGCTTCAGCAGAACTGAGAAAAATAGATGTTTGCTTCTTAGATTTCTAGGAGATAGGTGAAGATCCTAGTGAAATGTAATAACTACTAACTGATTTGCGTGAATTTGGATAGGTACCCCAGTTGGAATCACAAACGGCCATGAGTTGGAATGACGGAGAAGCAAAACTGAAAGGACCCAGACCTGCATCTTTCAACAAATAACGAAGAACCCTCAAAGCTGCAGTGAAGTGAGGCTGACAAGGATCCTATTTGTATTGGCTGACATGCTGTACTGTGAATGAAATATCAAGCCTTGTACGTGTCAGGTAGTTTAACTTTCCCAGCAAATGTCTATATAAAGTAGGATCTGATATAGGAAGCCCTTGAGCTGCTAGTAACTTGACACTAGGATCCAAAGGTGAAGATACTGGAGTTAAATGTAAAGAATTTAAATCCTGTAATAGATCCAGTGTAAACTTTCTTTGTGAAATAATCAGACCATTAGGTTCCCTAATAACTTCTATGCCAAGGAAGAAATGCAATTAACTAAGGTCCTTAGTTTAAACTCTGCATCCAGAAATGAATTTAAAGGTTGTAACTCTGCCTCATTGTTACCTGTTAATAAAATATCATCTACATACACTGCTATAATAGATATAAAAGTACCAGATTTCTTGAAGAAAAGGGAATAATCATTTAGAGAATGACTAAAACCCTTAAAATTGAGTGCTGAGGTAAGTTTAGCATACCATTGTCTGGATGCTTGTTTAAGTCCATAAATAAATTTTTTAAGCAAACAGACATGGTTAGGAGAAGGAGGTGTAAGTCCAGCAAGAAATTTGATATAAACTTCCTCATGTAAATCACCATGTAAAAAACATTGTTAACATCTAACTGAAAAATACCCCATCCATTCTTTACTATTATAGCTAAAATGCATCTGATAGTAGTCATTTTCACCATTGGTGAAAAAGTTTCATTATGATCAACTCCTTCCCTTTGTACATCTCCCTTTATAACCAACCTAGCTTTTAATCTCTCAATACTTCCATCAGAATGTTTCTTAACTTTATAAACCCATTTGGATGGTAGTGCCTTCTTACCAGTAGGAAGAACAATAACTTCCCACATATTGTTTAGTTTTAAAGTTGCAAGTTCTTTGTCCATAGCCTCCTGCCAACCTGAATGATTAGCTGCTTGACTAAAATTAACAGGTTCTTGTATATTAGTAATGGAGTTGAGTATGACTTGATTGTTAGAAGACAAATCACTAAAAGAAAGAGAATCTGGTGTAACATGACTTAGGAAACAAGAAGCAGTAACATCAGTTAGGTAAAGAACATTGCAAATGTAATCTTGTAGGTAATCAGGTGTCTTGTGAGTTCTAGAAGATTTTCTAAGAATGGTTTGGACAATAGGTAGAGGAGAAGGAGATAAAGCAGAATCAGAACTAGAAGGAATATCAATGGAGGCACTGTTAGGAGAAAGTGGTGAAGGAGATGGAGTAATACTAGGTGTGATAGGAGGAAAAGAAAGTATAATCAGTAGTAGAGGGATCTGAGGTAAACTCTGATGTTGGAAAAGAGGATGGTGTAGGATGATCAGTAGAATTTCCAGTATTGGAAGTAAATATAGTAGAATTAAAATTAGAATAGACAGAGAAAGGAAAGTATTCTTCATGAAAAATGGCATTCCTAGAGACTGATATTTTCTTGGTTTTTAAATTCAAAACTTTATATCCCTTCTTACCATAAGGGTAGCCTATGAATACACAAGGGAGAGCCTTAGGATCTAACTTGCTTCTGTGTACAGGAAGAGTGGACACAAAGCATAAGCAACCAAAATACTTTAAACGAGAATAAGTGGGTTTGGTCTTGAACAGAACTTCAAAAGGTGTTTTGAAATTCAAAACACTAGAAGAAAATCTATTTATAAGATAAGTAGCAGGTAACAAACACTCCCCCAATAGGAAACAGGAAGATGAGACTAATACAAAAGAGCCATTGACGTTTCTAATAAATGCTTGTGTTTTCTTTCCACTATTCCATTCTGTTGTGGAGTGTAAACACAAGTAGTTTGGTGAATGATTCCCTTAGAATTAAGAAAATCAGTTTGAATTTTCTCACTCCCTAATTCAAAGGTATTGTCACTCATGATTATTTTAACTTTAGAATTGAATTGTCTTTCTACCATGGAAAAAAAATATTGTAGAATAGGAAAAACACTTGACTTAGTGCTTAGGAGATAAGTCCAAGTAGCCCTACTAAAATCATCAACAATGGTGAGTAAATATTTAAAACTATCATGTGTAATAGATTCATAAGTACCCCAAGTATCCACATGGATTAATTCAAAAACAGTTTTAGTAGAAGTAGTGCTAGTAGGAAAAGGAAGCTTAGATTGCCTTACCATAGGACAAATAATATAAGAAGAAGATGAATTTTCACAAGATGTAGAAATAGGAAAAACTTTCTTTATATTACTCATTCTCATATGGCCTAATCTATAGTGTCATAGCTTTTCTTTTACATTGAAATAAAAAAAACTAGAACAGGAATTAAAGATATTTGAACTAGAACTAGAAAAAGATAGACTATGTGAGCTGGAACTGGGTAGACTCTTTGTAGAAACTGCTAGCTGACTTGAATTGAAAATGTATAGACCTTCTTGTTCTTTACCAAGCACTTGAGGGCTCTTCAGTGAAGGGCCCTGCAACATTAGACAAGTGTCAAAGGTAAAAAGAACATATTTCTGAAGTTGTCTACATAATCTATGAATAGATACAAGATTAAATCTGAATGAAGGAATGTAAAAGACATTTCTGAGAATTAGATTAGATAAGAGAGGCACAAATCCTGAATGAGTAACTTTTACCCTATGAGAATTAGGAAGAGTGACCATAACATGTTTAGGTAAAGGACTGAGACTAGTGAAAAAACTTCTATCAAAAGTCATATGCTCAGATACTCCACTATCTAATATCCAAGAACAACTATCAAGTTTAAACAAGCAAGCACAAGAATTAAAGAACTTAGTTATACCAACACAAGTCACATTTGCAGTAGCATCACCAGAGACTCTATTCTTCTGATTCAGTTTCTGTAGAAACTGCAAAAGCTGTGCAACATTTTTCTGACTAAGAGAATTCACCTTTGAAGTGTTTTCCACAATATGCTGAGAAACTTCTCCTATATTGAAAGCATTTCCAGCCACAGGACCCTTTTAATAACCTTTAGACTTTGTGAACTTGAAATCCTTAGGGAAACCATGAATCTTGTAACATTGATCAATGGTGTGACCAATTTTCTTGCATTAGTTAAAAACCAAAGAACTTTTCTTAATAGGATTTCCTTGTTGAGGTTTATATCATTAAACCTTCTTACTCCTGTGTTACTAACAAGGAAAGAGGCAGATTCTCTTAAAAAATTAGGAGTAGCATGGATTTCTTTTTGTTTTTCGTCTTGAATAACAAGATAATAAACTTGACCAATAGTGGGAAGTGGGGAAGATGACAGAATAATACTTCTAACCCCTATGAAAGTGTCATTTTGATCCATAAGAAATTGCAATAGTCTCTCATCCTGTTGAGCTTTCACACCTTTTTCCTTAGCACCACACACACAGTCACAAGAACAAGTAGAAAAGGTGTTCAAGTCATCTAATTCATCCTATAAACTTTTTTTATTTTTGTGAAGTAAGTAGATATACTGGAATTTTCTTGAATCACAACATTCAAATCCTTTTGTAATTGAAATAATTTTGCACCATTAGCCTGACCAAATCTATCTTCTAGGTCAGACCACAAGACTTTTGCACTTTTGGAGTACAAGACAGACTCAACAATTTCTTTGGAAAGAGAATTAAGCAACCAAGACAAGACCATATTATTGCATCTTGTCCAGGCCTTTTGAAGTACTATATCATCAGGAAGAAAAACTAGGGATTCATCAATGAATCCTAGTTTATTTTTTGCTGAAAGTGTGATAATTACAACCCTTCTCCAGCCACCGTAGCTCATACCATCAAAGGCAGTGGATACAAGGTTCATGCCGGGATAATTAGAAGGATAGATGTAAAAGGCATATAAAGAATCGACTACATCAGTTGCAGAAATTCTATCACTCCTTTTAGTGGTTTGAATGAAAACAAAAGTATCAACCTCAATCATTTTCAGAAATTAAAGAAGACGAAGGATATTAAGACTAGAAAAAGAAGAAAGAAAAAAAACTAACACTGCTCTGATACCATGAGAAAAATGAAGAACAATGTAGAAAAATTTTCTTGTATTTCTGAATGAATTCATCTGTACAATTTGGGGTTGTATTTATACTAGTAGAAGAGTATCTATTTGTAACTAACCTGTATATGTGTCTATTTCTAGTTGGCTATGCTAATAACAAACTTGGAAGAAAAAAATAAACTATGTATTTATATATTTGGACCTCAGCTATCAAAGACAACAAATAGGCCCAAATGCAATATCCAAAAATTTGAGGTCCAACCCAATGAACCTTTTGTCAAAAAGAACCCTTCGTATCTTTGCACATCTGTAATCACTTTGCCTTCTCTTCTCTTTGTCTTCTTTACCGAAAAAACTAGGCAAACAACCATGAAAATGAGCTCAAGCTCAATAGATACTCCAACAAATATGAACATATTTTTTAGATGTTGTAGCTTGATTAATGCATGGATGTGGTATGTACTTTTTAGAAACATGTTATTATATGCCAAAAGGTTATTATCAAGGGAAAAAAATCATGGTTTCTGCTTGGTAACTATGCCAGTAGCAACTGGCAAATCCAAAATAATGCTACTTCACTGACTTATCGTTATATTATTCTATACATATCACAAGTTAGTAGTATAGATCTCTTCATTTCATTTATCAAGATGACAATTAATTTTTGCCTAAATAATTTAAGTGAGAATACTAATTTTTTTAAAAAAAATGAGTAATAAATCTTTGCAAAGAAAGTATACAAAGCTATAGAATATGAAGGGTATTTTTGTAAACAATTTTTTATTTTAGAAATATAGCAATGCATATTATTTTAAATACACCAAATCAAATATTGGATAAAATATAAAGACCTGATCTGTCGTTATTTTAGAAATCACGAGATCACACATTTCGGGAGTGATTAAAATACGTGTTAAATTAAGTGGAGCGATGTGACAAAAAAATTTAGATTTTTGAAAATCGTCCGGGCTGACATCTCTCTACTATAGCGGTATTTATTCTGCTATAGCGCTACCGCTGTAGCAGAAGGCCATGCGCTATAGTGGAATGATGGGAAATAGTAGTCTGTTATGCGATTTTTAATAAAAGACTTCTCTTCCTCAGTTGGAAAACATACGATGCTTACTCCAAAAATCCTCCTAGGCTGCTCTAAAGCTTGAGAGCCATGAGGTGGAGGGATTTTGGCTAAAAGGATGTGAAACAACAGATTTTAGGATTATCATCCGGCAGGGAATGCCTTTACAGCCATAAAATGCATCAGGGAGTTTCTTGGCATCCAGGTAGGCTAGGTTTTCTTCATTGAGTAGATTGACCTGCTTTTATTTTATATTCATTGTATAAACGGAAAAGAAGAATCCATGTCTAGGCCTTCGAGCATGATGTCCGGAGGATTGCTGTGATTGGATTGGTTGTACTAGAAATGAGTTGAGCCAGGGTAATGTATGGTAATATTTTGGGCTATGTATAATTATTTATGTATCAGTTGATGATATAATTCAGGTACTGGGATGTCGAGAAGGTTTGGGGAACTGGAAATGTTTGGGTAACTAAATGACTAGGTAAAAAGGGAGTCTTTGACAAGGATTTGGTATAAAAGGGTATAATAACAAGAATGGTTGAATTACTAAGGTTCTGGGATGCCCTTCCCCACATTGTACCTATCATAGGAGGAGCTTCAGGAATGAATTTATCTGCTAGTCATGTGTTAAAAATGGGCAAACGGGGGTTTAGTCTTCGAATGGGATTCAATGTTAAGTTTATGTACCAGGGGTTGGGTAGGTGATGGTTGTTGTTTTCCTAATATACATCATGTGTTTATGTACTACTACTTTGTATTGTATGAGTTCCATGCTTAGGGAATGGTTTATGAATGTCTAATTGTCCGGTTATCAGTCATGTGAAATGAACTAGTTGTTATTGCTTGTTGGTTTTACAAGTGTATTGTTGTTGATTGTTGTTGACTGTTGGATTTCTGTGTGACATTTGGTTGGCTCGGGTACCACTCCTGGTACAAGTTACTTATTGGTTGGATCGGGTATCACGTTTGGTACGGGATACATTTGGTTGGCTCGGTACCACACATGGTACGAGAATTATAAATGGTTAGCTCAAATACCACGCCTGGTACGGGTTTGCTTTACTTGCATTGACTGTATTCTTTTAATGGTTCCATGAGTGGACCGGGTTGTATTCTTGATTTATGATCCTGTGTGTGGTCCTTGAGAGGCCGGGTGATTATATTTAAATATAAGTTAGTCTTAGTGTAGACCGAGGTTTGCATGTTGAAAATATAGGTGGTGTTCTAGGGATCCTTGGTGGTCAGGGTTATCTGAAAAGGGACATGTGTTTAGTGTCATTGGGTATTGTCAATGCCGGTTACTCAGTTACATGTGGTGGATAGGCTGAGGGAGAGATGCAGGGTCCAGCCAAATTGTTGGCTTCTTATCATTATTAAATAAGGGTTAGACCTAATCCATGTGATATGAGTTAGAAGGTAGACGGGGAGTCTGGAGTGTATTGATGGATATTAGTATCATGTTGGGAACTTCCCTAGGGATCCTTGAGAGGTCCATACAATTGTAGGTAGTAACATAATGTGAATGGTGTAGTTGGGGTAGTGGGATTTCACCCTTGGTGATTGGGTCATAAGGGTTGACTTGCATAAGGGAATGATAGTTCGGGTCTGGACTTAGTGGTTGATCTAAGGGTAAGGTGACTTGGGAAGTCTAAGGGATGGTGTGACTTGGGAAGTCCTAGGGGTAGGGTGCAAGGTCTTATGGGGGTGGAGTTGGCAGCGGAAGGGTTAGGAAGGCTTGGGTTCGAAGTGGGATTTGATAAAGGTGGTTGTTGAAGGACCAAAGTATTATAGTTAAATGCGTAATCCCCTTGACTTATTATATGATGGTATGGAATGGATTTAGGTCAACCGATGATGCCTACTAGTACGTGTGTTTGTACTGATTCTACTCTTGCTATACCTTTTTGGGTATAGTCTGGTTGCAGGGTCGGTGGTGTTTCATAGGTACAGGATGACGGTGATTCTCCAGCAGCTTCTACTTTTGGTTTCATGGTGGGAGTTGTGTCCTCTTACATTCCTGTTCATTTCTGTAGTAGCTCTTGTACTTGTTTAGAATAGATCCTAGGAAGGGTGTTGTATTTAAAAGACATTTTCAGCATTAAACATTGTAAATGTTTTTCATGTTTTAAGGAAAGATTTTATAGTTTTCTTGAATTTCTGCTTTTACCTGTTGGATCGGGTGGAAAGGGTTCGTCTATCTAGGTGCATAGAGTAGGCGCCCGCACGGCCTGGTAGTTGGTTCGTGACAAGAATAACCCCAACATAACTAATTCCAGCATTACTAATCTCAGTATTACTAATTCTAGAATTACTAATACATCATATTCAGTACTATTCTTATACACTCTACCAAATGACCCCTAATGATCTTCTAAATGGATATTAATCCACGTGCTATATAACCTCCATCGTATGATCTTATTTAAGTAGCCATATCTAGGTCGTCCACATCACTAAGCTAATAGGTCTCCAAATGATCAAAGAATGACTTTGTGTTTCGTAAAGCTTCTAAAAGAGTCTAGATGCCCGATCCAAATAGTGAAGAACGCATCCAAAATTGGCCAAATACAAGGTCTTTGGCTCCCAAAAATAAAATGAGAATAATGAAATCGAGATTAGAATTTAAATTTGTCCAAAAATTAAATGTCCTTCATAATCGTGACCCAAACCACATAATCGTAACCAGGTGACCCGACCCAACTTATTATAAATGTGACACCATGATCGCAATCACGATGCATAACCCAGACTCAGCCTAAAACTCTCTAATTGCGAACGCAATGTCCCTGTCCGCAATTGCGACACCCCCTCCTCATGCGATCGCAATGAGTAAAATAAGCTTGCACTAGCAACTAAAAATTTGGTGTATCCCATCTCCATTTTGGCACTCGAAACTCATTCGAGACCCTTCAAAAATAAATCAAATATGCAAACCACTCCTAAAACGTGTTGGAATAATCAAATCACTGATCTAAGATCGTCTTGATCAAATATAGATCGTGATTAACTCAAAATTCCTCAAATAACCAAATCACTTTCGAGCCTCCTCAGGCTTTGTGAAAATCATTTGATGAAGTCATAAATGACCCGCCGAACCTAACTAAATCGTCAAAACTCAATTCCAAGCGCGTTAACCCAATTTGTTGACTTTTGTCAAATTCTAATTTCTAAACTTCTAAAAATAGAATTTCTTCTCCAAAATATACTCGATTGCCTCGAGAACCATATCACTTATCCGCTCAAGTCATAAATAGCAAACTAATGGTACAGGAAGGAACATACGGGTCATTATATCATCCACCCCTTAAACAAACGTTCATTCTCAAATGGGTAAAGAAAAAGTACCTGAGCTAACAAAAACTTCATATACTTGCTCCGTATATTTGACTCGGTCTCATAAGTGGAATCCTCCACATGATGGTCTTCCACTGCACCTTCATAGAAGTTATTTCTTAAACCTCAACTTTTGGACATGCCTATTCAAAATAGCTACAACTCTTCCTCAAATGTGAGACTCGGATCCAATTGTACCAAATCACATTAGAACTATCTGAATGGTACTTCTTCAACATCAATATATATATAGAACAATAGATAAACACCTGATAAACCCGGTAGAAAGGCCAACTTATATTCTCTAGTATGTTGTAGCACCTCGAATAGACTAATAAATCTTGGGTTGAGCTTACCCTTCTTCCTAAACCTCATGACTCATTTAATAGGTTAAACCTTAAGCAAAACCTTATCACTGACCATAAACTCTATAAACCTTCCGATCAACATAACATTTTTGTCTACTCTGAGTTATGAGAAGTCACTCTTCAATCAATTTAACCTTATCCGAGGAATATATCCTAAGGCCTGACCTCAAATGCATTGAATCAACTAAATGGAGAATGATATCTCTTATCATACAAAGCCGCGAATGGGGCTATCTAAATGCTGGAATGATAATTTTTATTGTAGTTAAACTCTGCCAAAGGCAAGAACTAGTCTCAATGATCATTAAAATCAATCACACAGGCCCTTAACTGTAACGACCAGGTTTGTCATTACGGATAAACTTTTTGTGCCAATTTTTGAGTCAGAAAACTTCCGGATTTGGGAGTTGAAAATTTTAGGCTAGGCTAGTCTTGGCCAGTTTTAGAGCGAGGTGTGGTCTAGGGAAATCCGGGTAAGGATTGGGAAATGTATCATGATTTGAGCTAGTTTTCCTTGTAGCTAAGACTTAAAGGAGTCTGAGGACTTTTTAGAAGTGAATTCGGGTAAATAGAACTCCCGGTATCGAGGTTGACGTGAAGGGGTTATTCTGGAATGTTGAGAAATTAAGCATGTCGTAAAATGGGCATTTTTGGAGAATTTTACGACATTCTGTCCTATGTCAACCACTGTCGTACCGCCGTAGCAACCTCCACTATAGAGGAGAAATTACCACTATAGTGAAAGTCAATGCCTGTCAGCACCACTATAGCGGTAGGTTTTGCTATGGAGATACTGCTATAACGGAGCGTGGACCGCTATAGTGGAGCAACGGGATCAAAAAAGATGAGGGTTACTCCAAGAACCCTCCTTGGCTGCTCCAAGGCTTGGGAGTCATGGGGAGGGGAGATTCCGGCTAAAAGGATGTGAAACCATGGATTTCAATCCTGTCATCCATCAAGGAATGCCTTGATAGAGCCAGAAATTATATCGTGCAACTGCTTGGCATCCAGGTAGGCTAGGTTTTCTTTATTGAGTAGATTGACTCGCTTCTATTTCCTACTTATTGTATGATTGAAAAGGAGAATCCATGTTTAGGCCCTCGGGCACGAAGTCTGGAGGAGAATTGATGTGGTTGGATTAGTTAATCTAGAATTGATTGAGTTGTGATAATTTGTTGTGACATTTTAGGTTTTTATGATTAATTGGGTGTTGTGTGATGATAAAATCTGAGTACTAGGCTATTTGGAAGGTTTGGGGAACCGGAAACTTGGATAATAAAACCACGGGTTAAAGAGGGGATTCTCTGAAATGTTGTTATAAGAAACTAGACTATCGTATTTGGTTGAATCACCAAGGTTAGGGAAGGTCTCTCCCCATGTTGTATTTCGGTACTAGAAGGAGGGTCAGGATTGAATGTACCTACTAGTATGTGTTAAGGGGTGAATTGAGGTTAGTGTTCGGACGGGATTTCAATGTTAAGTTTAGGTACCTGGAATAGGGGTAGGTGATGATTATTGATTTCTAATATACTTTATGTGTCCACGTACTATTCTGTAGTAGTGTATGATAAGCATGTTTATGGAATGTTTTGTGAATTCTAGTTGTCCGATAATCAGTCTTGTGAAATGAACTGTTTTTGTTTGCTTGTTGGTTTTACAAGTATGTGTATTCATCAGTTGTGATTGATTGGACTTGTTTGACATTCGGTTGGCTCGGGTACCACGCCTGGTTTGGATAATACTAATGATTGGCTCATCTACAACACCTGGTATACGAATACACATTTGGTTGGCTTGGGTACCACGCCTGGTATGGAATACTAACGATAAGCTCGGGTACCATGCCTGGTACAGGTTCTACATTGGTTGGCTCGGGTACCACGCCTGGTATGGGTTAATTATGCATTATTGACTATGTTTGTCGATGGTTCCATGAGTGTATGGGGTTGATTGTTAAATCTGTGATTGATTACATTAGTCCTTGAGAGGCCGGGTTATTACACTTAAACGTGGGGATGGTCCTGGGGTGGACCGGGCATTGCATGTTAACACTTAGGTGTTAGTCTAGGGATCCTTGATTATTCCGGGTAATGAAAAAGGGTAAATACCATTTTATTATTATTGTTAAATGATTGTTGAGCCTGTTCTCTTTGGTTGATAAATAATAAGGTAGACGGAGAGTCTGGAGTTGTACTACTGGGTGTTATTATATGTTGCACTGCTTTACTCAGTGCAGGTATACTTATTGTTCTTTATATATTGGGTTCCTGAGAGGGCCAGGATTTGTTATTATTTGGCATATAGTTGGTCCTTGAAGGGCCGAGTTAGTGTGCTTAAGTGACAAGGGGGTTCTTCTGTGAGCTGGGGCCGTATGTTATGGGCATAGATGATGTACTAGGGATCCTTGCTTGGTTAGGATTATGTAAAAAGGATGTATGTTGGCTGTTGTTACTTGACGAGTATGGCCCTGGGGTCATTGGGGCAATTTTGTACTAGTAGGTGGCGTGCGACGGGTGTGGTCTATGTCACTAAGTAGTGGGGTTTACTACGAGTTATTGAGTCATAGTGGTTGACTTGGGTAAGGAAATGGTAGTCCGGGTATGGACATAGATGTTAGCAATGGACAAGGTGACTTGGGAAGTCTAGGTGATAAGGTGACTTGGGAAGTCTAGGTGTCAAGGTGACTTGGGAAGTCTAGGTGACAAGGTGACTTGGGAAGTCTAGGTGATAAGGTAACTTGAGAAGTCTAGGTGTCAAGGTGACTTGGGAAGTCTAGGTGCCAAGGTGACTTGGGAAGTCTAAGGGATAGGCAGGCTTGAGTTGACATCAGGTTTTGGTAGGTGAATGTTGAAGGGTTGAGTATTGTAATTAATTGTACATTCCCTTGATTTCTTATATGATGGTATGAGTGGATTCGGGTCAACTAATGATGCCTACCAGTACGTGTGTTTGTACTGGTTCTCCTCTTGCTATACCTTTTTGGATATAGTCTGGTTGCAGGGATGGTGATGTTTTATAGGTACATGACAATGTTGATCTCCAGCAGCTCCTACTCCTTGCTTTCGTGGTGGGAGCTGTGTCCTCTTTTATTTTTGTATCACTCTTGTAGTAGTTCTTGTACTGACTTAAACTAGGTTCTGGTGAGGGCAGTTTTCAAATAGTAATGGTTTATTCTTTAAATATTATAAAGGATATTTCTTGTATTTCAAAAAGGTTTATTTCATGGTTTTACTTCTTTTTCCGTATTTCCTGTTGGTTCGGGTGGTAAGGCTTCTCCTATCTAGGTGGAATAGAGTAGGTGCCCATATGGCCCAGTAGTTGGGTCATGACAAATAGTATTAGAGCCCAGGTTACCGTTCTTCCAGTACAAGAGCAAAATGTTGAATAGAGTCTTGCAGATTGGTGTGTTGACGTCCACATCTAATCTCTGGGAAGCTATAAAGCATTCTAGGAAACATCTCTCTTCTTTCATTCCTTTTTGTGCGGTTCATTCACTTGCTTGTATAGGTTGAGTTCAATTGGTATCTCTCGATTCCAATTGGTATCTCAACAAAGTAAAGGATGTCATTGGACTCCAGTTGCGGTAAGACAAGCAAGGGAAATTAGAACCGGGAAGGTTCCAATTGGTGTCTGGCCAGTGAGGCTATGTAAAGGATGGATGAATCGGCTAACGGTCATCCATGAAGCGAATAAAAGGTAATGAAACTGATTTGGTTGAGTGTTGAAGCTTGATACTTGAGATTGTGCTTATGTGTATTGATGTTGTTTGTATGACTGCAAATGTGTGGTGTGCAATTATTTGAATGGCTGTGAATATTGTGGTCAGACAAAGGTCATAACTTGATTTTGTGTGCTTGGGTCGATAATAACTTTCTATGTGTACTTAAATTGATCAGTAAAATGGTATTTAAATTTGGAAATGGACTTGCCATTGGTAAAAATGGTAAGGGAACAAGGCTTATGACTGTAGGAAAACTTTGGGTTTCAGGACAGTCGGGATTGGTTGAGAACCATGGGGAAAAAGGGCTATTATTGCTTGATAGCGGGAATTTTGGTAAGGAATTTTTTTGTGATAAATCATGACCGTGACTTCAGTAAATTTATTCTGACTTTAAAATTTGTGATTTGCTTTAGTGATAAATTGCGGTATGCCCCAATTGGAATGGTTTGCATTATATTCGGGTATAGACATACCATTGGTATAGATGGTAAGGGAACAAAAATGGTTTAATGACTATGGAGAAGCTCCAATTTCGAGACAGTCAGGATTGGTTGGAAATCATAAAAAGAAAAAAATGGGATGAATAGTGTACGATAGCAGGAATGTGTTATTATGCACGGTTCTAGTGTGTTTTGTGTCTGATTTATGATAATGGGGTGCTAAATTCTCAACTATGCATAGTTGAGGTTGGTCTTGAGGTTATGTTTCAAGACCGCAACACATTTTTGGTGCTAGCGTTGAGAACATGGAAGGGGAATGAGAGAATTTTTTAGAGAATGGTAAATTTTCTGGGCTACTACTTTTGGGGGTTGCCATAGCGGT
This sequence comes from Jaltomata sinuosa, assembly GCA_003996215.1. Taxonomy (NCBI): domain Eukaryota; kingdom Viridiplantae; phylum Streptophyta; class Magnoliopsida; order Solanales; family Solanaceae; genus Jaltomata; species Jaltomata sinuosa. Next base: position 875,658 of record QJPP01007531.1, read on the forward strand.
GTACAAGTCACTATAGCAGGATGAGCAGGGCATAATCCCTGTCCTGTTTTCCCCTATTTTATCTTTCATTCTCAGGTCATTTTAAATCACTATTTAAGCTGCGAGCTATTGCAGAAATTATTTAGTATCTATGCGCGATAAAAGGAAAGGGTATATATGATAGCCCGGGGTATTGGTGAAATTTTGATTTACCACTGGTGGGAATAGTCACCTATGTAGAACTTGGAAAAAATGACCCAAAATTGACTTAATAGTGTTGGACATTTCTCATAGGCTTATGTTATGAGGGTTATTATTGGCTGGTTTATTATTGATGATCCTTAGTGGTAGGGTCAGTTGAGGGAATGAGGTTATTAAATGGATTCTTTAATATCGTTATCCCTCTAGTCGGTCATGATAATACCTGGTGTCACTGCTCTTTGGGTGATGGGGTATGCTCGCTATAGCATTGGTTGGGGTGTAAGTGCCCAGGTAGAATTCCCCCTAAGATGATAGTTGACAAAAATCTCAAGCTAGGATGGGTTCCAATGGAATTTTTCTATTGTGTGGTTTAGAGATACGTGGTGTCTCGAGGCATAATGTTGATAGGAGCAAGGTAACACCATGATACGTGAGGGGCATAGTATTTTGTAGAAGCTTCGAAATGGAGTTCGGGTTAGTAGGACTCTAGATATAGCATTTAACGTGAAGAGATCTAGTCCCGTTGGCATGGAAAAATTATTTTCATTCGTTAAGTGTAAATTTCTTTCGCTCTGGGGTTTCGATGAGGCCCTGGATTTCTTGGGCACTCAGGGAGGGGTGATCTAGTTAGCCTTGTACAGCTCGAAGGAAGGAATTCCTTGATAGAGTGGAAGTGAGTTTAATTTTGATTGAGTTGGGTACACCAAGGGATTTGGAAGTTTTGGTGGTTTGCGTAAGGTTATATTTATGCTGTCATGGTAGAGCATTAAGGTTCGGGGGGCGGGCTCCTTCTTCTCTTTCTACCTTAGAGATCATTCGGGGATGAACGATGGGTAAATTAGTATCTGTTGTAATGACCAGGTTCATCATTATGGTTAAACTTTTCGTACCAATTTTTGAGTCAGAAAACTTCCGGGTTTGGGAGTTGAAAAATTTGGGCTAGGCTAGTCTTGGCCAGTTTTAGAGCGAGGTGTGGTCTAGGGAAATTTGGGTAAGGATTGGGAAATGTATCATGATTTGAGATAGTTTTCCTTGTAGATAAGACTTAAAGGAGTCTGAGGGACTTTTCAAAAGTGAATTCGGGTAAGTAGAACTCCCGGTATCGATGTTGACGTGAAGGGGTTATTCCAGAACGTCGATAAATTAAGTGTGTTGTAATATGGGCATTTTTAGGGTATTTTATGACATTCTGTCCCATGTCAACCACTGCCGTACTGCCGTAGCGACCTCCATTATAGCAGAGAAATTACCGCTATACCAGAAGTCAACACCGATCAGCACCGCTATGGCGGAGCGTGGACCGCTATAGCAGAGAGACGGGATCAGAAAACTCAAAAATGGGTTTTATATTTTCCTTCTCTCCCATTCATCCCCAAAATAGATGAGGGTTACTCCAAGAACTCTCCTTGGCTGCTCCAATGCTTGGGAGTCATGGGGAGGGGAGATTCCGGCTAAAAGGATGTGAAACCATGGATTTTGGGACTTTCATCCATCAAGGAATGCCTTCGCAAAGCCAGAAATTGCATCATGCAGCTGCTTGGCATCTAGGTAGGCTAGGTTTTCTTTATTGAGTAGATTGACCAGCTTCTATTTTCTACTTATTGTATGATTGAAAAGGAGAATCAATGTTTAGGCCCTCGGGCATGAAGTCTGGAGGAGAATTCCTGTGGTTGGATTAGTTAATCTAGAACTGATTGAGTTGTGATAATTTGTTATGACATTTTGGGTTGTTATGATTAATTGGGTGTTATGTGATGATAAAATTTGAGTACTAGGATGTCGACAAGGTTCAGGTAACCAGGAACTTAGATAATTAAACCATGGGTTAAAGAGGGGATTCTACGAAATATTGTTATAAGAACTAGAATATCGTAATTGGTTTGATTACCAAGGTTAGGGGAGGTCTCTCCCCATGTTGTATTTCGGTACTAGTAGGAGGGTCAGGATTGGATATACCTACTAGTATATGTTAAGGGGTGAATTGGGGTTAGTCTTCGGACGGGATTCCAAGGTTAAATTTAGGTACCCGGAGTGGGGGTAGGTGATGGTTATTGATTTCTAATATACTTTATGTGTCCACATACTATTCTGTAGTAGTGTATGAGTTGCATGTTTAGGGAATGTTTTGTGAATGTCAAGTTGTCCAATAATCAGTCTTGTGAAATGAACAACTTTTGTTTGCTTGTTGGTTTTACAAGTATGTCTATTCATAGGTTGTGATTGATTGGACTTGTTTGACATTCAGTTGGCTCGGGTACTATGCTTGGTATGGGAAATACTAACGGTTGGCTCGGGTACCATACCTGGTATGGGAATACGTATTTGGTTGGATCGGGTACCATGCCTGGTACGGGATACTAACGGTTGGCTCGGGTACCACGCCTGGTACATGTTCTACATTGGTTGGCTCAGGTAGCATGCCTGGTACGGGTTAATTACGCATTGTTGACTATGTTTGTTGACGGTTCCATGAGTGTACCGGGTTGATTGTTAAATCTGTGATTGATTACATTGGTCCTTGAGAGGCCGGGTTATTACACTTAAACGTGGGGATGGTCATGGGGTGGATCGGGAATTGCATGTTAACACTTAGGTGTTGGTCTAGGGATCCTTGATTGGTCCGGGTAATGAAAAAGGGTAAATATCATGTTTATTATTGTTGTTAAATATTGTTGAGCCTGTTTTCTATGGTTGATAAGTAAAAAGGTAGACTGAGAGTCTGGAGTTGTACTACTGGCTGTTATTATATGTTGCATTGCTTTACTCATATGGGTGTACTTATTGTTCTTTATATATTGGGTTCCTGAGAGGGCCGAGATTTGTTATTATTTGGCATATAGTTGTTCCTTGAAGGGCCGAGTTAGTTGTCTTAAGTGACAAGGGGGTTCTTCTGTGAACCAGGGCCGTATGTTATGGGCATAAATGATGTACTAGGGATCCTTGCTTGGTCCGAGTTATGCAGAAAGGATGTATGTTATCTGTTGTTACTTGATGAGTATGGCCTTGGGGATTATTGGGGCAGTTTTGTACTAGTAGGTGGCGTGCGATGGGTGCGCTCTACGTCACTAAGTAGTGGGGCTTACTCCGGGTTGTTCAGTCATAGTTGTTGACTTGGGTAAGGAAATGGTAGTCCAGGTATGGACATAGATATTGGCAATGGACAAGATGACTTGGGAAGTCTAGGTGATAAGGTGACTTGGGAAGTCTAGGTGTCAAGGTGACTTGGGAAGTCTAGGTGACAAGGTGATTTGGGAAGTCTAGGTGCCAAGGTGACTTGGGAAGTCTAAGGGATAGGCAGGCTTGGGTTGACATCAGGTTTTGGTAAGGTGAATGTTGAAGGGTTGAGTATTGTAATTAATTGTGCATTCCATTGATTTCTTATATGATGGTATGAGTGGATTTGGGTCAACCGATGATGCCTACCAGTATGTGTGTTTGTACTGATTCTACTCCTGCTATACCTTTTTCGGTATAGTCTGGTTGCAGGGTTGGTGATGTTTCATAGGTACATGACGATGTTGATATCCAGCATCTCCTACTCCTTGCTTCCGTGGTGGGAGTTGTCCTCTTTTATTTTGGTATCACTCTTGTAGTAGCGCTTGTACCGACTTAGACTAGGTTCTGGGGAGGCCAGTTTTCAAATTGTAATGGTTTATTCTTTAAATATTGTAAAGGATATTTCTTGTATTTCAAAAAGGTTTATTTCATGGTTTTACTTCTTTTTTCGCATTTCCTGTTGGTTCGGGTGGGAAGGGTTCTCCTATCTAGGTGGAATAGAGTAGGTGCCCGCACAGCCCGGTAGTTGGGTCGTGACAGTAACATATTCTCAATGACATAGAATAATCCTCTTAGACTGACCATCCATATGTGGGTGAAAGACTATGATGAGTTCTATATGTGTATCCAACTGCTTCCACATAGACCTTCAAAACTGAGATATGAACTGAGTACCCCAATCTAAAATGATTGAAATAGGCACCCCATGCAAATGAACTACCTCTCAGATATAAATCTTGGCTAACTTCTAGTTTGAACTGGTGTAAAATGTGTTCACTTAGTCAATCTGTCCACAATGACCCAAATAGAATCACATTTTCTTAAAGTCTATTGTAACCCTACCACAAAGTCCATAGAAATTCTCTCTCATTTTCACTTAGGTATAGGCATCCTCTGAGCTATACCACTCAATTTTTGGTATTAATACTTCACTTACTGACAATTCAAATAATGAGACACATGCTCCACTATGTCTCTCTTCATCCTACAACACTAATAAATCTACTTTAAGTCATGATGCATCTTTGTTGCCCCTTCGGTGAATAGAATACCTCAAACTATGAGTCTCTATTATAATCAACTTAGTCAAGTCACCAATCCACTTGGACACAAATGCAATTGTTAATCCACAAAACACCTTCATCATCAAGAGTTGCCTCCTTAGCCTCTCCTTGTAACACTTTATCCCAAATTATGCATGATTTTTCATCTTTAAATTGTTAGCCTTAATATGTTCCAGTAAGAGTGATTGATCCTCTACACAAGCAAGAACTCTACCAGGTTCTTAAATGTCAAGTCTCACAAAGTTGTTGGCCAAGGACTGAACATCCATAGCCAAGAGACATCCGTCTACCAACAATAATATCACTACTCACTGCCTTACGACTCAATGCATCCACTACTATATTTAATTTGTCCGAGTGATAAAGCATAGTCATTTCATAGTCCTTACATAACTCTAACCACCTCTGCTACCTCAAATGATATCTCTATGATTGAATATGTACTGAAGGTTGCAATAATTTATGTAAATCTCACAATGCACAATATAGAGGTAATACCTCCAAATCTTTAATACAAACACTAACACTGCCAATTCTATGTCATGAGTAGGATAATTCTTCTTGTGTATCTTTAACTGTCTTGGGGAATATATTATAACCTTGCATCCCTATATCAAAACACAACCAAGGTCAATACATGAAGCATCACAATGAATGTAAAAACTTTTCCCTTCATGGGTAATAATAATATCAAAGACAAGATCAACAAACTCTTAAGCTTTTAGAAGCTCGCCTCACACTCATCTAATCACTAGAAAACTATATTTTTCTGAGTTAACATAGTCAATGGAGATGCAATAGATGAGAAACCCTCCATAAATCACCTGTCATAACCTGAAAAATCTACAAAATTCTAAATATTAATAGGTGAAGTGGGTATCTCAATCTCAAACTTCCTTAATCTTCTTAGGATCCACAGTGATACCCTCCTTAGGCACCACGTGTACTGAGGATGCCACAAACTAAGACAAAACTCACACTTTAAAAATTTACCATAAAGTTGTTCATCTCTCAAAGTCTGAAGCATAATTCACAAATTTTGCTTGTGCTCCTCTCTACTACTTGAGGATTATACTTTTGACTATGAAGGATGAGTTACTCATGGAAGGTAACTTTACCGTGTGTTATGATGCTTAGCAAATTGGCCTTGGGTGTATGTTAATGTGGAGAGGTAAGGTAAATTTTATGCTACAAAGTAGTTAAAGATTCACAAAAAGAAATATCCTACGTATGACTTGAGATTGACAACATTAATATTTGCTTTAAAGACTTGGAGGCATTACCTCTATGATGTGCATTATGAGATTTCATGGATTAATGCAGCCTTCAGTATATTTTCAACCAAAGAGGTCTTAATTTGAGGCAAATAAGATGATTAGAGTTGCTTAAGGATTATGATATGACAATCATCTATCATCCTAGCAAGACTAATATGGTAATAGATGCCTTGAGTAAGAAAGTAGTCAATATTAGCTTGGCTATGTTACAAGTGTAAGAGCATCCTTTAGCTATTGATGTTCAATCCTTGGCTAATAGCTTTGTGAGACTTGATATTTTGGAATGTCACGCCCCGAGACCAGGCCCTGGACGTAACGGGCACCCCAAACCAATGAAGGATCGAGAAGACCCCTTATCATAATATTATGAGCATATTCAATAAAATATTGGCAAAAGAAAGACCCATATGAGAAAAGCATTTAAAAATATAATTCAAGTGTTTACCAAGTGTTGGGAACAAAATGCTTAAGCAACATCTACATAGGTGTATGAAGCCTCTAATCATGAGAATAAAATATCTATGCTGGGACATGACCCCGACAATGCCATTGAATAGAAACTACAGGCTAAAAACAAGGATTTAAACCACCTTCAGAAAGATGGAGGGCTCACCAAAAGCTGGACCTGTCTGAATAAGTCTAATACTACACAGTACAATGAGAAGGTATCTCGGAACCTACATCATAAAATAATGTAGCCACCCGAAGATGATTAGTACATGGAATATAGTGGTACACAAAACAACCAAATAGATACTATATACTTGTCACGACCCAAACCGTCGTGAGTGGCACCCACCCAATCCCCGGATGAGCGAACCAATACAGTTCAACCCTTTGCCTAGACTAACAACCTAAAACCAACAAACAGGAAGCAAACTCAAAATTAAACAATGGAAAACTAAAGCTTTAATATAATCTGCGGAAAATCCCTCCTAGGAACTGAAAGTCGTTGTATCAAACATCACTACCAATATCTAGAATACGGGGATGCAATCCCAAAAGAAAATACGTAATAGTTTCAAGTCCGAAACAAGTGGACTGTAACTCTAAAGATAATCCCAAGGTAGCTTGATCAAACAGGTCACCCTTGAAGTCAGAAAATCATCGGTGCTAAAGGTAAGGTCGCGTCTCAGCCGCTGGAAGATTTCCTGTACTCACCAAAAGAAAAGCAACTGCAGTATCAGTACACTACCACTGTGTACTGGTAGGATCATCAGCCAGGTTCCAAATAAACAATGTATAAGCAGTACAACATTATCAAGTAGAAGGTATGGAAAACATGCACAATAGCCACAGACACACCTAGTCTACCAGTCTCCACTTAGCTTGTTCCTGCATGAAATCCACCACCTAACTCTAAGCCAAAAACATATATCGTTAACTATACCTTTCCATTTAGCCCGAACCCACCCTGGGATCCCCTCTAGACTATACACATGTACCTTGAATCAACCCAGCCTAAACCAAGACCAACACAAATGTCAATGAACAACCCGGCCTAAACCAAGACCAACATAACAGTTAACCAGAATTTCCCCGGCCTCTCAAGGACCACCCAACCAATAACACATTTCAATAAGAAGCCCGGTCCACTCATGGAATAAATATAAATCAATGCAACATAATAATAACAACGCAATGATGCAACAAAAGTAAACTCGTACCAGGCGTGGTACCCGTGCCAACCAATTGTGATACCCGTACTAGGCGTGGTACTCATGACAACCATTTGTTATACCCGTACTAGGCGTGGTACTCGAGCCAACCGAATGTCAATAATCCAAAGTCAAATGCATGACCAAACAACTTGTAAACCAATAAGCAAATACCGTTCAAATCACAGACTATAAAGCAGGAACCTTAGACATTCTACACGACTTTCCTAAGCAATGTAGTTCATACAATCACTTAGATATGAGTACAAGAATATACAACATTCACAGAAATCGTAAGCCATCACCTACCTCAAAATGATCCAAGCTCTATTCAACTCGAGCTTTCCCGTGTTCCGAATTCCTTTCTTGTTTTTGGTCTAAAATAACAAACAAGTACATACAATTAACACACAAGGACTGCACAGTACCCTAATTACACTAAATCCCCAAACCCCAGGCCACCCATGATCATCCCACCCTTTCCACCATTAATTCACCTACTTCTATCATTTTTTATGGATAAAATAGAGAATTAACCAACCTATGATCATAAAAATATACTTTTAACAATGCCCATGAACATTCATGCTTGGAATCCCCTTTCTTTCCCGGATTCTACCATTCCTAGATTATTCCAACCTTTCCTCAAGTTCCCTCCTAGCAATTCTACCGCATAGTAAATGTAGTACAAAGATTGGGGAGTAGAAACCTTACCTTAGGGAAGAATTTCGAAGGAAAAAGGAGGAAAATCGCCTGAAATTGCCCTAGTTCTTCTCCCAAACGAATTATCGAAAATTGAACTATTTTGGGAAAGTTTTTGAATTAAAAACCCGTTGGCCCACTATAGATGTCCCAGCTCCGCTATAGCGGTCCCGCTATAGCGGAAGACTTCCGCTATAACGGTCCCGCTATAGCGGAAGACTTCCGCTATAACGGTCTTAAGTGGGTGTTGACCGCCTTGACCACCGCTATAGTGGAGGTCGCTATGATGGATCTGTTGCGCTTGTCATGGATAGAATGTCCAGAAATCTCCAAAATTTTCCCATTTCACAACACACTTTCTTCCCCCGATGATCCGAAATAACCCCTTCATATCAAACACGATTCTGAGAGTTCTACTTACCCAAATTTGATTTTAAAAAGTCTCCCGGACTCCTTTATGTCTTGCCTACGTGGAAAACTAGCTCAAAACAAGACACAAAGACCAATACTTACCCGGATTTCCCTAGACTCCACCTCTCTCCAGAATCGGCCGAGGCTAGCCTAGCCTAGAATTTCAAACTCCTAAACCCGGAGTTTTCTAACTCTAAAACTTGGCACGATTGGACTACCCATAACGATGGACCTGGTCGTTACAACAGATACCAATTTACCCATCATTCATCCCCGAATGATCAAACACAAAATTACGAAAATAAAAGGAAGAAAGTGTAGTACCTGAATCCTCAAACAGTCGAGGGTACTTGTCGCGCATATCCTTCTTGATTTACCAAATGACTTCCTTAATCGGAAGATGCTTCCTCTGAACCTTCACCATATCAATCACCTTTGTCCTCAACCTCTAAACATCCCGAGCAAGAATCAAAACTGGTTCCTCCTCATAACGAAGATCCTTATAAAAAAGTACCTCATCCCACTTGATGATGTAATCCCTATCCCCATGGTATCGCTTAAGCATAGATACATGGAATACCAGATAGACGCCCGACAAACTAGGTGACAGTGCTAGCTTATAAGCCACTGGCCCCACAATTTCAAGAACTTCAAACAGACCAATGAACCGAGGGCTAAGCTTGACCTTCTTTCCAAACCGCATAACCCTTTTCATTGGTGACACCTTCAATAATACCTGTTCACCAGCCTGAAAGTCCATGTCCCAGCCTTGCAGTCTGCATACTCCTTCTGCCTGCTTTGAGCATCCAACAACTTGGTCTGTAAGCCCCTTACCTTTTCCTGTGCTTCCTTCACTAAGTCTATGCCCAGAGGCTTTACATCGCCTTTCTCAAACCACCCAACCGGTGATCTGCAGTTCCTCCTATACATTGACTCAAACGGTGCCATGTCAATACTGTAGTGGTAACTATTGTTGTACGAGAATTCACACAATGGTAGAAACTGGTCCCAATGACCCCCGAAGTCCATCACATATGATCTCAGCATGTCCACCAATACCTGGATCGTTCTCTCCGACTGATCATCAGTCTGAGGATGGAAGGCTATGCTAAAAGTGAGTTGTGTACCCAACTCTTCATGTAACTTTCCCCAGAACTTAGAAGTAAACTGCGTACCCCTATCTGAAATGATGGACAGTGGTACCCCATGCAGTCTCATAATCTCCTTCACGTAGATCTTAGCTAAATGCTGTGAATTGTAATCTACCCTGACTGAAATGAAATGAGCGAACTTGGTCAGCCTGTCAACAGTGACCCAAATTGAGTCATACTTCCCCAATGTCTTGGGAAGACCCACCATGAAATCCATGGCTATCCTTTCCCACTTCCACTCTGGAATTGACATTCTCTGAAGTAGTCCTGCAGGTATTCTGATGTTTGTACTTTACCTTCTGGCAGTTCTTGCATTTGGACACAAAATGAACTTTATCCCTTTTTATCCCAAGCCACCAGTAACGCTGCCTCAAGTTCCTGTACATTTTGGTCACAGCCGACTGAATTGAGTACCCTGAACCATGGGCTTCTGCCAAAATTCTCTGAATTATATCATCAACCTGAGGAACACAAATCCTCTCCCTGAAATACAACACTCCACCAGAGTCGAACATGACGTCTCTGGACTCCCCGGATATTACTTTACCTCTCAACTTACCCAGTTTCGGATCCTAAAACTGTTTCACCTTTATTTCCTTTATGAAGGTGTCCTTGACCTCAATGCTGGCCAATAACCCACCTTGATCTGAAACACCCAAGTGCATGAACTTGGCCTCCAAAGCCCGAATCTCCTTAGCCAACGGTCGTTTGGATGCCCCTAAACAAGCCAAGCTACCCATGCTAACTATTTTCTGGCTTAATGCGTCTGCCACCAAATTAGCCTTACCCGGATGGTACTGAATGGTCACATCATAGTCCTTCAATAGCTCTATCCACCTTTTCTACCTCAAATTCAAATCCTTTTGAGTGAATACGTGCTGCAGACTGCGATGATCTGTGAATACCTCACACTTGACACCATAAAGGTAGAGTCTCCAAATTTTCAATGCAAAAACCACCGCTGCCAACTCTAAATTATGAGTCGGGTAATTCCTCTCATGCACTTTTAACTGCCTAGATGCATAGGCTATCACATTCCTATCCTGCATCAACACAACACCCAAACCAGAATGTGAAGCATCACAATAAACAATAAAGTCTTTACCTTCAACCGGCAAGGACAAAATAGGGGCTGTGGTCAAAAGTTTCTTGAGCTTTTGGAAGCTCTTCTCGCACTTGTCGGACCACACGAACGGTACCTCCTTCTATGTCAGCCTGGTCAGATGAGTAGCAATAGAAGCAAAATTCTTAACAAACCTTTGGTAGTACCCCGCGAGCCCAACAAAACTCCTCACCTCGATCACAGAGCTAGGCCGAACCCAACTCTTGACTGCCTCAATTTTCTGGGGATCCACCATCACCCCTTCTTCTGACACTACATGCCCCAAGAATGCCACGTAAGTCAACCAAAACTCACACTTAGTGAATTTTGCATAAATCTTTTGGTGCCTCAAGATATCCAGCACAATACGAAGGTGATTAGCATGCTCCTCCCTACTCTTAGAGTTGATCAAAATATCATCCATGAACACGATAATGAAGGAATCCAAGTAAGACTTAAACACCCCATTCATTAAGCTCATGAATGCTGTTGGCGCATTGGTCAAGCCAAACGACATTACTAGAAACTCCTAATGCCCATACCGATTCCGAAAAGCAGTTTTCGGAATATCCTCAGGCCTAATCTTTACTGATGGTACCCCGACCTCAAGTTGATTTTTGAGAAAACTGATGCACCCTGAAGCTGGTCAAACAAATCATCTATATTGGGTAGAGGGTACTTATTCCGAATGGTCACCTTGTTTAACTGCCTATAATCTATGCACATCCGCATACTACCATCCTTCTTCTTTACAAATAAAACCGAAGCACCCCAAGACAAAGCACTGGGACATATAAATCCCTTATCTAGGAGTTCCTGCAGCTGAGTCTTAAGTTCCCTTAACTCTGCCGGAGCCATACGATATGGAGGAATGGAATGGGACGAGTGCCTAGCTCAAAATCAATACAAAAATCTATATACCTGTCCGGAGGCATACCAGGCAAGTCCACTGGAAACACCTCTAAAAATTCAGAAACCACTGGAACTGACTCAATAGGTGGGGACTCCACACTATCATCCCGTAGATGAGCCAAGAAGGCTAGACACCCCCTCCCCACTAGCTTCCTAGCCCGGACAAATGATATTATCTTAACTGGCTTAGGCCTATACACACCTTTCCACTCTAGTCTATCCTTACCCGGAATCTCTAGAGCCACAGTCTTGGTGTTAAAGTTTAACACAGCATGATAAGGAGATAGCCAGGTCATACCCAAGATAATATCAAAATCAGCCATATCCAGAATTACCAAGTCTACCCAAGTATGTAACCCTACAACCACAACAGAACAGTCACGATATACATTAGTCACAATCACAAACTCTCCAACTGGGTAGAAACATGGATAGGGGAATCAAGGATATCACAAGTCAAACCCAGCCCCAAAGCAAAACTCACAGACATATAAGAATATGTAGAACCTGGGTCAAATAATACCAAAGCGATTTTATCGCAGACAAGAATAGTACCTGTGATCACTGCATCTGAGGATTCCACCTCGGTCCTCCCTGAAAAAGCATAGCAATGAGCCCGATCATCAATCCGGGAAACTTCCCGAGCTGGCTGCGCCGCACCCTTGCCTACGCCGCCATTCCCTTGATCTCCCCCGCCTCCCTGAAAATTACCTCGCCCCCTCTATGGACGACCCCTAGCATTACCGCCTCTACCTACCGGAACCACTGCTCTAGTCTGCTACTGACCCTGATTACCTGTCTGCCTATGTGGACACTCCCTCTTAAAGTGGCCTATCTCACCACAATGGAAACAACCACGATCAAGAGTAGGTCTGCTAGCTGATGTATATGACGCTCCCTGTCCTCTAGGAGCTGAAGACTGAGCTCCTTGACGACCACCTGTAGTAGCTGGCAGAGCTGACTGAATAGGACGGGCCGGGTAAGCCTTCTGATACTGGCCCCTGGAGTATGAACCACTATAGTTTCGCTCATTCTGGGGCTTCTTGGCTAAAGCCTTAGCCTGCGCCACTTTCCTAACTCCCTCTATCTTCACATAATCCACCACATCATTAAAGCCCTTTACTGAAGAAGTCATATGCACTAACAGTACTTGCAGTTCACTATTCAGGCCCTTTACCAACAACCAGACTCCTTCCTTTTTGGACCCCAACATCTGGGTAAAAAAATAAGACAACGCATGGAACTTAGCCTCATAAGCCAAGACCGACATGCTACCCTGCTCTAAGTTTAGAAACTCATCTTTCTTCTGGTCCCTCAAAGTACGGGGAACATACTTCTCTAGAAACAACGCGTGGAACTACTCCCAAGTCAGTGGAGGTAGAACAGAAGACCGACACTCAACATGAGACCTCCATCACTGCTTCGCATCACCCTGCAGCTGAAAAGTGACAAACTCAACCCCATGCTGACGTACAATACCCAACTTGTGCAACCTCTCATGGCAATTTAGGATGAACTCTAGGCATCCTCCTTGTCCGTACCCTAAAACGTCAAAGGTTTCAGCTTAAGGAACTTAGTTAGCATCTCATGCTCAATTCCCGTCATCACTGGGCCTAACATTGGCCTGAGGAGATCATTTATGCCCGAAGCTGCGTCCATCCTATGTGTAGTAGTGACCGCTAGCTGAGTATCGAAGGCCTAATTTGCATAAGCTGCGGGTATGGCTCTAGTACCAACCAACCCACTCAGAATATCCCAAGCCTGCTTAAAAGCTTTCGGTGTCATAGTAGGAAGGCCTGCACCCTCAACTGGTGTCGCCTCTGCTTGAGCCCCTCCATCTTCTACAACCACTTCTTCTACATCCTCATCCACATGCTCCTGAGGTGGGGGAGGGGTTACTTCATGTGCAACAATATCTCGAGCTCCACCCCTGGCGGGTGTGGCTCCCGCTCGTCCCCTGCCCCTTCCCCTACCTCGGCCACAAACTACCGGGCTCACTGCTGGGACCGCTGGCCTTGCTCCATTGTTCCTTGAAGTAACCATCTACGGACAGAAGAGTTAATAAAGTAAGCTACAAATTTGTATCACCAGATACCAATTAGAATCGAGTTATAGCATGAAAGAAAGAAGGAAGAGATAGTTTTTCCTAAAGCCCCATAGTCACTCAAAGAAAAGTATGGACATTTCCGCATCGTTCTGCAAGACTCTACTAGACCTATTTGGTACGACGAGATCAACAACCTAGGCTCTGATACCATCTTTGTCATGACCCAGACCATCGTGAGTGTCACCCACCCAACCCCTGGATGAGCGAACCAATAGAGTTCAACCCTTTGCCTAGACTAACAGCCTAAAACCAACAAACAGGAAGCAAACTAGCAATTAAACAATGCAAAACTAAAAGTCGCTATACCAAACATCACTACCAATATCTAGGATACGGGGATGCAACCCCAAAAGAAAATACGAAATATTTTCAAGTCCAAAACAAGTGGACTGCAACTCTAAAGATAAGCCCAAGGTAGCTTGATCAAACAGCTCACCCTTGAAGTCAAAAAATCATCGGTGCTAAAGGTGAGGTCGCGTCTCAGCTGCTGGAAGATTTCCTGTACTCACCAAAAGAAAAGCAACTGTAGTATCAGTACACCACCACTATGTACTGGTAGGATCATCAGCTAGTTTCCAAATAAAAAATGTATAAGCAGTACAATAATATCAAGTAGAAGGTATGGAAAACATGCACAATAGCCACAGACACACCTAGACTACCGGTCTCCACTTAGCCTGTTCTCGCATGAAATCCACCACCTAACTTTAAGCCACAACCATATACCATTAACTATACCTTTCTGTCTAACCCAGACCCACCCTGGGATCCCCTCTAGACTACACACATGTACCTTGAATCAACCCAACCTAAACCAAGACCAACACAAATGTCAATGAACAACTTGGCCTAAACCAAGACCAACACAACAGTTAACCATAATTTCCCCGGCCTCTCAAGGACCACCCAACCAATAACACATTTCAATAAGCAGCCTGGTCCACTCACATAACAATTATAAATCAATGCAACATAATAATAACAATGCAATGATGTAACAAAAGTAAACCTAAACCAGGCGTGGTACTCGTGCCAACCAATTGTGATACCCGTACCAGGCGTGGTACTCATTTACAACCATTTGTTATACCCGTATCAGGCGTGGTACTCAAGCCAACCGAATGTCAATAATCCAAAGTCAAATGCATGAACAAACAACTTGTAAACCAACAAGCAAATACCATTCAAATCATAGACTGTAAAGCAGGAACCTTAGACATTCTACACGACTTCCCTAAGCAATGTAGTTCATACAATCACTTAGATATGAGTACAAGAATATACAACATTCAACGAAATCGTAAGCCATGACCTACCTCGAAATGATCTAAGCTCTATTCAACCTGAGCTTTCTCGTGTTCCGGATTCCTTTCTCGTTTTTGGTCTAAATTAACATACAAGTACATACAATTAACACACAAGGCCTGTACAGTACCCGAATTACAACAAATCCCCAAACCCCAGGCCACCCATGATCATCCCACCTTTTTCCCAGGCTTTCCACCGTTAATTCACCTACTTCTATCATTTTTTATGGATAAAATAGAGAATTAACCAACCTATGATCATAAAAATATACTTTTAACAATGCCCAAGAACATTCATGCTTGGAATCCCCTTTCTTCCCCGGATTATACCATTCTTAGGTTATTCCAACCTTTTCCCAAGTCCCTCCCAGCAATTCTACCGCATAGGAAACGTAGTACAAAGATTGGGGAGTAGAAACCTTACCTTAGGGAAGAATTTCGAAGGAAAAAGGAGGAAAATTGCCTGAAATCGCCCTAGTTCTTCTCCCAAACAAATTGTAGAAAACTGAACTATTTTGGGAAAATTTTTGCATTAAAAACTCATCGGCCCACTATAGCGGTCCCCTCTCTGCTATAGCGGTCCCGCTATAGAGGACGACTTCCGCTATAGCGGTCTTAAGTGGGTGTTGACCACCTTGACCACCGCTACAGTGGTATTTTCCACCGCTATAACGGAGGTCGCTACGATGGAGCCGTTGCGCTCGTCATGGATAGAATGTCCGAAAATCTCCAAAATTGGCCCATTTTACAACACACTTGCTTCCCCGATGATCCAAAACAGCCCCTTCACGTCAAACGTGATTTCGAGAGTTCTACTTACCCAAATTTGATTTCGAAAAGTCCCATGGACTCCTTTATGTCTTGGATATATAGAAAACTAGCTCAAAACAAGACTCAAAGACCAATTCTTACCCAGATTTCCCTAGACTCCACCTCGCTCCAGAACTGACCGAGGCTAGCCTAGCCCAAAATTTCAAACTCCCATACTCGGAGTTTTCTAACTCTAAAACTTGGCACGATTGGACTACCCGTAAAGACGGACCCAGTCGTTATAATACTTCATCTTAAAAGTTGATATTGAAATACTTCCAACATAATAAATAATAAAGTATCCGTGATAAATTTCATAAGGCAAAAAATAATAGACTTTCTATCCTTTACTTTTGAACTAGATGGTATCACCGACTTCTATATACATCACCACAGGCTAATGTGGGTTCGACCAACGCTCGATTGGCTGAGCCCCAACCCTTGTTTGCCGCATGAGTTGAGATATATATACATTAAGGCCAACATAATCATCCTCATAGAGGGAACATTTAAGTTGTCCAAATCAGGATCAAACCATCCCTATGTTGACAAAACATAGGTTTTGGGTGTTGAGACATTTAGACTCACACCTTCTCGAATAACCATCTAGCTCTCTTATAGACCATATTATTACCATTTTTCAAAATCATTAAAACATCAATCCATAGCGTAAATTCTATTAGGGGCATCATCCGTCAGTGGTATCATCATACCAAGACTTGCAAGTCACTCATTTCATCAATAAAAAACCTATAAGGTCTGTCAACAATTCATTATGCTCATTTCATAGGATTCATATAAGAATCAAAGATCTTTGTCTCAATTCAATCCATTCTTAAAGGCCATTATAAATAGAAATACTTTCCAAAATAATAAACCATTTAAAGTCTTTTAGATATTTGGAAGAACAAGTGAAAACCTTTAAATCCCCCTTTTCGAATACCATTCATCATATAACCTTTAGAATTTCAAATAAAAGTTAGGGGATAATGATTTCACGAGTTTTCATCAAAGTTAGGAAAACCATACTTGTAACCCTAAGTTCATAATCAAAATAGTATAAATAAATACCAAAAAGATTTGAAAACCATAACGTTTACAAGATACTTTGAAAAGGAATCATTATGCGTACCTTTTGACGGAAAGAGACTTAAGAAGGACTTGTAGTTGACCCTTGAAGCTTGAACCCCAAGCGTTCTTATTTCTAGGAACTTTGGAGAGGAGAGAAATTATATTGATAGTTGTGAAATCTGAGCGTATTAGGCTATAGGAAAGGTTAAAGGTTATGGGTTGGGGTAAGAGATAATGGAAAGGACAAAAACACCCTTTTAAGAACATGAAAAAGGAAAAATAAATGCAATTTTTTTTTCTAGAAATAGGTCAGGTGCGGGGCGCCATCAATGTGCCAGTTTAAGCATTCTGAAGTTTTATGTCTGGCGTGGGATGCTACCATCACGCTAGACTGATAGTTGCTTGATAAAACGCTCATAACGTTTTACTCCAACCTCGGATTAACAAGTGGTTAGTGGCGTTGGAAAGAAGACTTAAAAACCTTTAATTTGATGGGTCATGGGCCGTGTAAATCTTCATATAATAGGAGGAATAATCATTTGAAGTTGACCCTAGTTAGAACTTATATGAAAACTAAATCGGTAAAAAACATTTAAACTTAACTTTGAGCTAGTGGTCCTTTATGACCTTAATTCACATCCAACACTCTTCCCACACATAGTACTTGACCATAACACCTAGTTACCATATAATCTGCCGGCTTCAGGTCTAATGACACACAAAAAACAATTAGAATTCTAGCTCAAAAGCTTAGGGTGTTACAATATCTCCTCCTTGGAATCATTCGTCCTCGAATGATGGGTAGGAACTTATTGAAGCCATACAAGTAAGGAAGTAAAGGCTATAGTTTTGCATCAAGAATTCTCTTTTAAACTAGGATAGAAAGACATTAAGAGGTGTTCTATGACAATATCAAGCAAAATCATGTGAGTAGGAATCGTGAGACATATGAGACTTGGCATAGAAATGATATAGAACATAAGTTTTATGGAACATGATCATACTAATGTATGACATGAAATTTTCACATTTGCGCATATAGCTACTAAAGTCTGCATCTAACATCTTGCTCTCACCCTGTTTAAGCCTAACTCGAAGGCATAAAGTGCTACATCTAATGTGATCCTATTAGTCTGAATTTCGAGATTTTATACACCATACCCCTATAGGAACCTTCTTCCCTAAACGTGATCATCCCTTAGGTTTGTTCTAAACTCGTCAAAGTCTTTTTTTACATCTAGATTTATCCTCCAAGAATACTACTTGTCCTTATCACCTTAATCAATCAAGTTCAAGCTTTTAACAAGACGTCACTTCCCATAAGAAGAAATTGCCCACAAGTATCTAACATCACATTCAAGCCTATTACTATAATTCTCTTCCCGGATTATATGCAACTAAACTATCAAAGAGTTCTCTCAAGCATCCCCACAATCAACAGTTTTCGAACTTCTACAAGGAGACACACCATATCTTCCTATCTAACTATTACACAAAACTAATCCTCATCTCGCATCTTGTCCACACTTAACAACTTAGGTGACACAATCACACCGAAGCCACCACTAAAGGGGAACATTTACTACGTTCCATCTAAAGCACTACTTAGCTTCCTTTACTGATAGTTGTCCTGACATAAGTTAAACATTCCCGAAGGAATAGATTGAGAGCATGAACTGCATGACATGCAAATAGAGGCCTAACTCTTGACCACAAACATGGAGTATGAATGGAACATATTTAGCAAGAACATGAGCATTGGGGATACATGAATGTTGTTCAATCTAGACTTATACTTAGTGTGACCTTGTCACGCAAGATGAGATCTGGGGAAATTGATGCGATGGGCATGGGTACTTTATATATACTGAACACACAAGTTATGAACGGAGGGTTGTTCTGAGTATAGACATGTCATAACCATCCATAACCATCAAGGGTTGATGTACACAGGGCTTAGAGAAAGGAAATTGTAAGCACGAATCTTTCAATAAGTCTAATTTGAGTATGTACATGACATATCATGATTATAATAGCCAATTTGGGCATATCATGAAGCTTGAGTTTATAGGACTAAGCATAATGTGACATATGGGTTCATGGATCATGAGCATATATCATAACGTAGAAACTAGATCCCTAGAATCGAGGAAGATTTACATTGCTGAGAGATACTATCTCTTCCGATTTAAGGGAAAGAGTATGGACAAGAGATTAGAAATTTTGGTCCTTAGACATAGGCATGGTTCAAAGGCATAATACATGGGTAGAATGCCCTCTTAAGCTGACGTATAAGGAGTATGCTAGAATAATAATGATTCACTATGGGACGCATCATAACTCTCTTTTGAAACTCATCACCACTAGAAACTTAAGACTTTCCTTAGTTCGCCACCTCATCATCTCCTCCTTAGCGCAAAGGTCACTATCTTAGGCCTGCAGACCTATTCTGTAAAAATATCTATAGGTACAACACTCGGTGCTGTGGGATATCACTATACACATGAACTAATCTCACCCAGATATTACAACAACAACAACAACAACAACATACCCTGTGTATTCCCACAACGTGGGGTGTGGGGAGGGTAGAGTGTACGCAGTCCATACCACTACCTCAGAGGTGAGGTAGAGAGGCTGTTTCTGATAGACCCCCGGCTCAAGACAAAACAGTCTAAAAATAGGCTAAAAAGGACGTAACAATGATACAGGATAAAAATACAAGATAAAACTACAAGAGACGATAGGAAGTAATATGTAGTAGCACACAATAGACAGAAACAGAGCACTGCCACAAAATACTACCACGAGGAATCCAAGAACAAGAAACTATAAGCGTAACACTACGATTACTAGTCGGAACAATAAGGAAAAACACTCCTACCTACTATCCTACACACACTTCTACCTACTACTCTTCTACCCTAATCCGCGTCGTCCACACCTTCCTATCTAGGGTCATGTCCTCGGTAAGCTGCAACTGCGCCATGTCCTGTCGAATCACCTCTCCCCAATACGTTTTCGGTCTACCTCGTCCTCTCCTGTAACCATCCATAGCCAACCTCTCACACCTCCGCACTGGAGCATCCGTGCCTCTCCTCCTCACATGTCTGAACCATCTCAACCTCCCTTCTCGCATCTTATCTTCCACCGACGCCACACCCACCTTATCTCGGATATCCTCATTCCTAATCCTATCTCTCCTAGTAAACCCGCACATCCATCGCAACATCCTCATCTCCACCACCTTCATCTTTTGAATATGAGAGTTCTTTACTGGCCAACACTCAACTCCATACAACAAAGCTGTTCGGACACTACTTTAGAAAAATACCAACTCCTTTCAAGGTCATTCCTTCAAGAGACACTACTCTTAGGGGAGAGGTGATTCAACAGGACATGGCACAGTTGCAGCTTACCGAGAACATGACCCTAGATAGGAAGGTGTGGAGGACGCGGATTAGGGTAGAAGAGTAGTAGGTAGAAGTGTGTGTAGGCTAGTAGGTAGGAGTGTTTTTCCTTATTGTCCCGACTAGTAATCATAGTGTTACGCTTATAGTTTCTTGTTCTTGGATTCCCCGTGGTAGTATTTTGTGGCAGTGCTCTGTTTCTGTCTGTTGTGTGCTACTACATATTACTTCCTATCGTCTCTTGTAGTTTTATCTTGTATTTTTATCCTGTATCATTGTTACGTCCTTTTTAGCCTATTTTTAGATTGTTTTGTCTTGAGCCGGGGGTCTATCGGAAACAGCCTCTCTACCTCACCTCTGAGGTAGTGGTATGGACTGCGTACACTCTACCCTCCCCAGATATTACATTTAGAAAAATACCAACTCCTTTCAAGGTCATTCCTTCAAGAGACACTACTCTTAGCTTACTCTAACCTCTATATCCACTGTATTAAGACTTAAGTCTCTTGGGAGCACACATCCATGCTCTCTAACACTAAAAAAAATCTATTCCCCACTCCTTAGTATACTATCATTAAGCCTCTAGTCTCATATCCACCCAATTCAATGAAATTTCAAAAATTATAAGTCAAGAGGCTCAACAACGTCCCTTTTGATCCATAATTCCCTTACTTCCATTCCAATAGACACCAAATAATTACTGCCTGGCCTATTCCATATAAAGCAACTCAAGAACACTAACCAGGAAAACCTAGCACTTAACAACCTACAACATCATCTAACAACATATTACCTCAGGTACAACTTATTCTTATAAACTTAAGGCTCTTATTCATCTAATGACTTAACCACAATTCAATGCTTCAACACTAGAACCACAATTCAATGCTTCAACACTAGTTCTCATGTATATATCATGCTTACACCTTCAAACCTTCCCTAAGTTATAAACCTTATCCCTCTCACGCACCATGTCAAGCCTACTAGATGAGTCTCATAAAGGTAATATTATCATCCCCAACTATCATTTATTTCTATCTTAGTGACCACCCCTGACTCAAACTTAGTGTCTAATACTAGGTAAAGTTAACATCACAACTTAGTATGCTATTTAGACTTAAGTCTACTAGATAAAAACCAAGAAACTCTAGGTCTAATAAAACCACCTGATAAGGATAGTCGACCTTTATCTTACAATGTGTGATGACCCTTCTAGTCATCTTTGCTTTTTTGCATTCATTGTACTGTTAGAGATTTTCTACAGTAACCCCAAGTCATTTGTGGCTAGCTGGGACCGATAGTTTGGTGCCCTGGTTATTCATTTGGTTATTTTGGCCGTTTGCCTATTTTAGAGCCTTAACTTTGAATATCATTGACTTTAGTCAACATTCTTAGCTAACGTGCTTGGAATTGAATTCTGACAGTTCTATTAGCTCCAGAGCACTAGGTTTGGTCTAGTTGGACCTTTAGTCGAGTCCTGAGAACTTCCGATATGGGTTTTGTGTTGTTTTTTCTGCTTTCAGGATATTTGGAGTTGAAAGTGTAACTTTGGTCAGCTTTCGATGATCGGAGCAACAGATTTAAAATCCGATGATTCCATCAGCTCTGGAATGTTGTGTTTAGATTAGGTAGATAGTTGGTTCGAGTTCTGGGTGAGCCGGGCTCATTTTGAGCCTTTGAGTTCTTATTAATTAGTGTTGACTTGGGTCAACATTTCTCCGGAACGACCCTGTATGGAAGTTTCATCGATTCTGTTAAGTCCGGAACATCGTTTCACTCTATTAGCATTATTGGTTTTTGAATATTGATTTTTGATTGTGCCCGGAATGCCCCATTGAATTTCTAAAAAGTTGCATATTTTGTTGTAGGCCAGGCCTTCAGTGCCAACGGCGCCAGCCTAACGCGATCATGCTCAGGCGTATTTTGCTGGCCAGTGCGATAGCGCCTGGACCTCCTTGAGCGTGATGGCACTGATTTAGTGCGATAGCACTGACCAACGACTATCAACTATATATTTCTTGTTAGTTCAATTTTCCAGCCATTTGTCTCAACTTTTCCAACTCTAAAACTCTCATACTCTCTACCAATTTGCTCCATATCAGTTCCAGGCCTTGGAAAGTCATTTCTTTGAAGAGAAAAGTTTGCTCCCTTGATTATTTTGGTAAGTCTTCTTCCCCAAATCTCCCTTTTCCTCTATTTTTAAACCTCCATGGTTATGAATCCTAAAAGCTTGAATTTTCTTGAAGAATCTATCTCCTTGGAGTTGCATGCCCCATAAATTCCGTAATTTCTTTTCTTTGGCGTGTTTCTCTTGTGTTGGTAAGATTCCTTGCTCTAATTCCGATAATTGTTCTTAAATTCCCATTTTAAGCCCTCTCTTGAGCGGGCTGTTTGGAGTCTTTTCCCTTGGCTAAAATTGATCATTTTTAGAGCATGTCTTCTTGGCATCATTGTGGTCATCGTGCTTCTTTCAATTTTTGGTTTCAAGTTATGAGCCCCACGGGCCCACTTTTGACCCAGATTTCTACCCAACTACAAGTGTAGAGATATGGGTATCGTTAGACTCGTCTTAATGTTTTATTTATGTTTTTGATAGTTTGATCATTGTTTGTGGTTTCTCGGAGTGATTCGAGCTTGGATTTTGTTGTCCCAGCAGCCTGTCATCAGACGACAGGTAGGTTACGACTTAAACTCCCTAGACTTAGCATATATTAGATAAAATTGTACTAATGGGCATCCTTGGGTTGGGTTTACTAGGTTGGTTTTATACGCTCTATTAACCCTTGTGGTCCTGTGTGGCCTTTTATAGACTCTAGAATATAGTTGGTGGGATATTGGGAATGTCCGTGAGTCCCGAATATTGTTATTACAATTATAGAGCTGGCTATTTATGCTGTAGAACGATTGGAGCCTGTAAAGGGATGATAGGTTGGTTGTGAGCCATTGGGCTATTGTTTGTGTTTAAGCATGCCATTATCATGCATACAAAGGATTTTCTACTTGGTTTTACTACGATTTTGGCTTTGAGCCCACTATTTATGCTTTCCAAACCTTGCATGGCCCCGAGGGCCCATTTTTGGTAAAATAAATTATGAAATGGATTGGTACTCCTTTTTATGGATCTTCTTGGGGTAAGAAAGGTTAAAATAGAGAGATGTCTCAGTTTTTATATTTTATATTGGACTCGGGTGGACTGAGGTGCTAGATTGATTCTACTACTGATAAAGAAATGATATTAACCTCGGTAAAGCCGAGCAGCGGGCTTGATTTACTACTATTTTAGACCTGGATATGCCCGGGCACCCTTGAAGGGGGTTTATGAGACTTATTTCCTTGATTTAGACCTGGATAGAATTCAGGCATGCATTTTGAGCATTTGGGTACTAGTTTGGATTCGGTGGCACTCTGGACAGATATTTTGAGGTTAGAGTGTAGTATGTGGTCTACGAGTAGACCTCCATGGACCCTGTCATCCCAGACCAAGTGCTATGGGCAAAAGGGTGATCGGGGGTAGGGGTGTACGGCGGAGTAGATGTACTCGGGAGAAGTCCTTCCATGGATCCTGCCTTTATTAGACCTTTGGGGCACCGGAGGGGGTAACATACTGACACTGTGGTTGCACTTTGTTTATCATGTCATATCATATCATTCATTTGCGTGAGGTTCCACCCTTGTTTGCTATTTGTTGAGTGTACGCTCCAGTTGTATGGGCGGCCGAAGGGTTCATTTTCACTTGAATGCGTTCCTCGGTTGTATGGACGGTCGAGGGACTATAGGTAGACACTTGTTACTTTATCTCTATACTACACCCTATTATGGTTATATGTATGAGTTTGGTATGATTAAGTTGGTTATTTGTTCCTATTCCTTTTGAGCATGCCTATCATTATTCTTCTCCTCATTTCTCTTGTACTTGAGGTTACCGATATACCGTCCACTTCTAAACTTACTATATAATATTATTGCAAGGATCCCAGGTGCGCCATTTCTTACTTTCACCTGTGCCTGCTGTGTGTATATATTCTACTTGCTAACCTTGTATGTTGCTTTCTGTTGTATTCCCTCTGGGCTAGTTCCATGTACTTATCCGTTGCCTTCTGTGACTATTTGTTTCTATTCTGTTCATTACTGCTCTTTTATCTTATATGTGCCCAGTTGGCCTATGATATTTACTGGGTACCTTTTGCTTCGCATTTGGTGCTCATACTACACTCTATATTTTCTGGTGCAGATCCTAGTGTGGGCCATCGCCATTAGGTCATTGAAGACTCGTGCGAGGAGCTGCTTTTGTGATATCCCAGGCTGAGAGTGAGCTCTAAGCGACCGGAGCTTAGCTTTAGTTTATCTTTTGCTTTATGTACTCTATTACTACTCGAAGACATGTGTATATATATTATTTTGGATGCTTCATACTCCCTATGTGTAGTTCTGACTCTATACTATGATACCAGGTTTTGGGTTGGTTTAGCTTCCGCATATGTATGTATTCCTATTATCTATGTTCTTCATCTTGTTTCCTTGCTTCCGCTTATTAAACTGTTCTTCTGCTTAAATTGTTAGAACGTAGCCCTTACTAACCGTTTCGGGCTACAAGGATTGGTTCGCCTACTTGGGGGGTTGTAGGTGCCATCATGATCGAGAAATCGGGTCGTGACACAATATAACCCATTACAGTACATTAGCACACTCCCCCTTCTCACATCACATCCAGTTACTCATGCATACATTTAAACTATCTTCAAAGTTCTATACACATCACTAAGTCTCCCTCTCTAAGTTCCCCCAAATTGAAGCCCAAATTTACAACCTCATAATCACTCTATCCTTACATCCACAACCTAAAATGGGTCTATACTACTACAATAACAAGCCACCCTAAGCAACTTTCCTACCAATCTTCACAAAATTTGTTAATCTTGATACACTAGAACCCATACCATATGGGCATACCACCTCCATTCACTCACTTAGTGGGTACAGGAATCTAGCTATATTTTTCAATCTCTTACAACCCACTCTCTGGCTTATAAACTCACGACTCCATATATTCCCGGCCTTGGGATCATCTCACTACTGATCTCATAACACCCTAGTTTATACTTTCTCTCGGGTGTAAATACTATCCCAATACTCGCATACATACCTTTCCCCCTTAAGCATGACAGTTGCAACAAAGCTTTCAAAAGGGTTTGAAAACACGTTTCACCTTGGCTCAAATGCATGATTCAAGAAAATAGGGTTTTACTCTTGGAATTAATAGACTTTGACACACTAATGGACTCCTCTCAAGTCCTTGTGCAGTTTCATAACCTTTTAGATGACTCAACTAGATATGATTACATCATAAGGAATCTGAGCTTTGTACTTCTATCACCTCGAAGGTAAGGCGTAGTCAGCAATGTTAGAGCAGAGTATGAATCTGGATAAATTTCTTATGGATAACACTTTCACATGATCTGGAGTAAGAAAGAATGGGAAACATTTCCTAAATGCCTTGTAGCCTCCTGATTATAAGTGTGGTGCACAACACACCCATAAGCAAGACTCTACTGGACATGGCTTCGTAGACACCCTAAGACCATGAATCGTGCTCTGATACCAAGTTTGTCATGCTCTGAGACTAGGCCCTGGACGTAACAGGCACCCCATACCAATGAAGGCCCGAGAAGACCCCTTAGCATAATATTATGAGCATATTCAATAAAACATTTTCGGAAGAAAGACCCATATGAGAAAACTATTTAAAAATATAATTCAAGAGCTTACCAAGTGTTAGGAACAAAATGCTTAAGCAACATCTACATAGGTCTACGAAGCCTTTAATCATGAGAATAAAAGATCTATGCCGGTACATGACCCTGACAATGCCATAGAACAGAAACTAAAGTCTAAAAATAGGGATTTAATCTGCCTTCAGAAAGATAGAGGGCTCACCAAAAGCTGGACCTGTCTGAATGAGTCTAATATTGCATAGTACCATAAGAAGGTGTCTCAGAACCTACATCATAAAATGATGTAGCCGCCAAAGATGATCAGTTCGTGGAATATAGTGGTACACAGAACAACCAAATAGATATAATATACTTTATATTAAAAGTTGACATTGAAATACTTCTAACATAATAAATAATAAAGTATCCATAGTAAATTTCATAAGGATAAAAATAATAGACTTTCTATCCTTTACTTTTGAACTAGATGGTATCACCGACTTCAATATATATCACCACGGGCTAATGTGGGTCTGACCAATGCTCGATCGGCTGAGCCCCAACCCATGTTTTCCGCGTGAGTCGAGAAATACATACATTAAGGCCAACATAATCATCCTCGTAGAGGGAATATTGAAATCATCTAAATCAGGATCGAACCATCCCTATATCGGTAAAACACAGGTTTTGGGTGTTAAGACGTTCAGACTCACACCTTCTCGGATAACCATCTAGCTCTCTTATAGGCCATATTATTACCATTTTTCAAAATCATTAAAACATCAATCCATAGCGTAAATTCCATTAGGGGCATCATCCATTAGTGATATCGTCATACCAAGACTTGCAAGTCACTTATTTCATCAATATAGAACCTATAAGGTTTGTCAATAATTCACTGTGCCTATTTCATAGGATTCATATAAGATCAAAGATCTTTGTCTCAATTCAATCCATTCTTAAAGGCCATTATAAATATCAATACTTTTCAAAACAATAAACCATTTAAAGTCTTTTGGATATTTGGAAGAACAACTGAAAACCTTTAAATCCCCCTTTTCGAATACCATTCATCATATAACCTTTAGTACTTTCAAATAAAAGTTAGGGGATAACGATATCATGAGTTTTCATCAAAGTTAGCAAAACCATACTTGTAATCCTAAGTTCATAATCAAAATAGTATGAATAAATACCAAAGGGTTTGAAAATCATAACGTTTACAAGATACTTTGAAAAGGAATCATTCTGCGTACCTTTTGACGGAAAGAGACTCAAGAAGGACTTGTAGTTGACCCTTGAAGCTTGAACCCTAAGCGTTCTTATTTCTAGGAACTTTGGAGAGGAGAGAAATTATGTTGATAGTTATGAAATCTGAGCGTATTAGGCTATAGAAAAGGTTAAAAGTCATGGGTTGGGGTTAGGGATTATGGAAAGGACGAAAACACTCTTTTAAGAACGTGAAAAAGGAGAAAAAAGCGACAATTTTTTTTCTCGAAACAAGTCGGGCGCATGGAGCCATCAATGCGCCAGTTTCAGCTTTCTGAAGTTTTATGTCTGGTGTGGGGTGCCACCATCGCGCTAGACTGATAGTTGCATGATAAAATACTCATAACTTTTTACTCCAACCTCGGATTAACGAGTGGTTGGTGACATTGGAAAGAAGACTTAAAAACTTTTAATTTGGTAGGTCATGGACCATGTAACTCCTTATATAATGGGAGGAATAATCGTTTGAATTTGACCCTAGTTAGAACTTACATGAAAACTAAATCGATAAAGAGGCTTTGAACTTAACTTTGAGCTAGAGGTCCTTTATGACCTTAATTTACATCCAACACTCTTCCCACACATAGTATTTGACCATAACACCTAGTTACCATATAATCTTTTGAGTTCAGGTCTAGTGACACACAAAAAATGATTGGAATTCTAGCTCAAAAGTTTAGGGTGTTACATGGAGCCTAATAGAATTTTTGCTTGTGTCTCGGTTAATTTTAGTGGAGTAGATTAAGGCTCGGCATTTTGAAAATGAGAAGTTATGTATGATTCAAGATAAAGTGTTGAAAAGTGTGGACAAGGAAGCAATTTTGGATCAAGAAGGTTTTGAAGATCAAGGATCATATTTGTGTTTCTAGAGTAGATAATTTGACCAAGTTGATCATAAAAGAGGCTCACAATTTGTGATATTTTATTTATTCGAGAGCAGCAAATATGTATCATGATTTTAAGCAACACTATTAGTGATATCAGATGAAAAAAAATATTGTGAAGTATGTAATTTCAGTACTGAAATGGCCAACAAGTAAAATATGAACACTAAAGATTGAGTGGTACGACTCAGATAATCTCTATAAGTGAGTGGAAATAGAAACAAATTTCTATAGACTTCGTGGTGGGACTACCATTAAACTTTGAGAAAGTTTGATATTATTTGAGTCATCATGACTAAGTTGACCAAATATGTTACACCCTCAAATAGATTGTGACATGGCCGGCACCCAGTGCCTACTAACTTGCATTGAGCAAACCATTATAATATAATACATACCGCAAATCATATTTGCATAACTCAATTCATTAAAAATAATATTAATTTTTAGATAAATAAAGTAACTCCATCAATGATCAAAGTGCATCAATATAAACTAGAAATACTTATATTTTCATTCCTTATGCCATATGAATACTCGTTACCTAAAATAATACAAAGTATCTATGGAGCCTCTATGACACTATGAATAAAATAATATAGTTTTGTAGTCATCCCACATCATACAACAGTATACACAACTAAAATAGAGTGATCCTATAAGTACAAAGGTGGGTTCATCAAAAGGAGAAAGCTACAGGACTCTAGCCCATATGTTGACCGCCCTGAACTTGACCGCCCTGGACTTGAACTCCCCTATGCTGACCGCACTGAACTTGACCGTCTGCTAAACTTGACATTATTTAAACAAACAATGCCTGAGTATTGAAATACTCATACATGCGTTATAGACGCCACTCATGATGGGGCATGAGTTGTACAAATATATATAAAAAAGTAACAAGAGCATTAAAGATAACTCAAATGAATGATTTAATTCACCAAAATATGTAATGAATCACAAGTTACTTTATAGGCTATTTAGGATTATATTAAATATTTTCTTCAAAAAATATCTCAAGTGTCATAGTGTTCCACTATTCTGATATCCATATCTCAAATTTCATAATTATATGTGATGTATACACTCGAGATGCCATCTACGAGTCCTGACGTACTCTCTTTATTTGATAAGCTATGGTACACCGAGGTAAGAAACCACGAGTCTGATCATCCTCTAAATCGAATGAATAATGATACACCAGGGTATACAACCCACGGGCCTGATCATCCCCTCGATCGGATGAGCATATTAATATCAATATTTTATAATAATCATGTTTACTTTCTTTTATTAAGTAATGAAGTAGGCTTTTTTTTAAAACATACAAATGGCTAGCAGCTCGGCATACCTCAATGTCCCACTAAGTTAGCTAAAAGTTGTATAATATATCCCAACGATATTCACAAGCTCAGTATACATATATAAACTTACAACTATCAATAATGTCTCACAATAATATTAATTTAGTCAACTAAGTATTTTACACTTGGGTTAAGTTTTCAAAAATTTTGTATTCATCCATTATAGGTGATGTCTTGGTTAATCGTATTAAATAATCACAACATTTTCATTAGTACATTCGTTCGAGTCGTATAAGTCCACTATTTGAAACCCATATGCACTATTCATTTTCTCATTCACTAATTTCACAACTTTCATAAATGTCAAGTTAGGACTTTTCTTTTCTGATCACCCCAACCACAACCTAAGTTCACTCAAAATGTCATCCACGAGGCCTAACGTACTCTCACTGCCAGATAGGCTATGGTACACCAGAGTAGGAACCCACGAGTTTGATCATCCCCTTGATCAAATAAGCAATGACACACCGAGGTGTAAAAACTAGGGTCCCGGTCATCCCGGACCCTCGACCAAATGAAAAAATTAATATCAAAGTTCTGTAAGAATCGTGTTTACTTTATTTTCTCAAGTAATGAAGTAGTTTTTCTTAAAACATACAAATGACTAGAAGCTTGGCACACTTCTATGTCCTTCTAAGTTAGCTAAAAATTGTGTCGATCATTTCAATAATATTCAACAAGTTCAATCTACATATATGGACTCAACAAATATAAAAAATGTCTCACAATAATATTAATATTTAGTCAACTAAGTAATTTACACTTAAGCTAAGTTTTTAAAAATCTCGTATTCATCCATTATAGGTGATATCTTGGTTAATCTTTAAATAATCCCAAGATGATGTTATTACATTCATTCGAACGGTATAAGTCCACTATTTAAAATTCATACACACTATTCATTGTCTCCTTCATTAATTTCACAACTTTTCTTTTATGATCATCCCAACCACAAAGCAACTCTATAGTACCTTTCAAAATTATTAATACTCATAAATAACTCACACTTATCATTTAAAAGTGTAGAAATTACTTTCTTGAAGAAACCCCCACCCCAAATAATAAAAATCAACTTTAAGAGTTTTTAAAGATCATATGAAAGCACCAGATGGAGATAGACTAAATGCCTATTTTTTTCAAAAAGGCATGGCCAATGGTCGGTGCAGATCTGGAAAAAACAATGATCAAATTCTTTAACACTGGTGAACTATATAAACTTGTGAATTGTACATCAATCAAACTAATTTCTAAGGTGAAGAATCCATCCTCGGTGAAGGAATTCCTACCTATTTCTTGCTACATGTAATATATAAGTTTATATCCAAGATTATTACCAAAAAATTACAAAGGAGATGGCCAGTTTAATTGATCAAATTCAATCAACATTTGTACCAGGCATACTGACAATATCATTTTGAGCCATGAGTTAGTTAAGGAATACAAAATAAAAGAAATCTCATCAAGATGCATGCTTAAAGTGGAGATGCAGAAGGCATACAATTCCTTAGAATGGCTATTTATGGAACAAATTCTTAGGCACATGAACTTCCCAGCTACATTTATCAACTGAATTATGAAGTGCTTAAAAATAGTGACTTTCTCTATTTATATCAATGGTTGACTTTCTACTCTATTTGATGCAAAAAGGGGATTGAGACAGGGAGTCCTTTGTACCCTTTCTATTTGTTCTAAAAATGAAGTGGTTCTCAAGGCTACTCAAGAGGATGCAAGTGCAATTGCTTGTATTTCACTTCCACCCAAGATGTTCCAAATTAAAACTATTTTAGTTGGGATTTGCCGATGATATGCTCTTATTTTATAAAGATGAGATGAAGTCTATACAATTTCTATTTGACTACTTTCAAGAGTTCTCTAAGGCCTCAGATTTTGTAGCTACCAGAGACAAAAAATCTATATATTTTGGTGAAGTGAGGGAAGATCAACAAGTTGCTATTTTTAATGTACTTGGATTCACTAAAAGGGAGTTACAAGTTAGATATCTTGGAGTGCCTTTTGTTGGATAAAAGTGTATCCGAGAAAAAGATGAAAGTAATTAAATAAGAACAAACAAATTCATACAAGATGCAGATCTCAACAATTAAAAGAAAAGATAGATGCAGGAAGTGAAAAAACTAGTTCGAGGCACGCTATGGTTGGCGCTCTCTTCAGAGTAGATATCCGCCGCTCCTCGGGTGTAATAGCCAAATGACGTCCTACTCCCATGATATAATGAACCACTCAGGAACTTCTAAAGTGCACTCAAATAAAAGTTTCGAAGAACTCTTAAACTCTCAACTGCTTTGTGTGAAGAAAGAAGAGTCAAGTAAGTAGAATTTGTGTTGCTTGAATTTTGTATTCGCTGAAATTGTTTCTATGTTCTGGAAATCTAAAAGAGGCCTACTTATAAGGTGTAGAAAATAACTAACACCCCTTTTCAAGGAAAGGACGCAACCCATCAGAAAAGACACCTATCAAAATTCAAGAGACACCTATTCACATTAGACACCTATTCACATTAGGAATTTTGAATCACTCTAAAATAAATAACAATCCCCCACATTATTCAAGAATTCTAGGATACAAATCAGTCTTTTATAATGTAATCAGTGAAGGTGTCTTGTGGACTTGAACCTCACTTAGTATGAAGAAATATGATCAGAAGGAACATAGTGAACTTGAGTCTTGAACTAGAGCTTTTAGTCCGATCTTCATTTCATCATACACATTATATGAGATTTTTATCGAGTTCATAAATGGGGTCGCGCTTTAACAGCCTTACGCAGTATCTTGTTTCTTGAGTGCTCTAGAGAAAAGCCCAATCTCATAGGTTGCAGCCTCACAACCAGACTCAAATAGGTGAATTCTTCAAGGATGTGTAACAGAAATATATCCTGCATATTATGCTATGAATTCATTCAGAACATGTACGTTCTTCCTAGCCGTTACATTACGTACCATGAAAGTCTTGATGGGACTAAGAAAAAAACATTTATGGTACTTCTCTGATTACTTAACAACTTATTGTTACCACATTGAACCTTCATCATGGGATCTCCAATCCGTAAGGTAGGTTTGCCACTATCAGTAATTATAGATTTTCGGGCGCTAGTCCCATTCCTTTTGAGAACTCTATGACTTGTTTTTTAGATAGTCCTTTTGTTAGCGGATCCGCAATATTTCTCGAGGAAGGGAATGTAATCCAATGTGATTACTCTATCTTTTATCAAACTCATAATTGTTTTTTGCCTCAAGAGCAGATGTCTCTTTTGCTCATTTGAGTTCTTTTTCTTGCATTTTGCAATAGCCGCTTGGTTATCACAATGAATACAAATTGCAGGAATCGGCTTCTCAATAATTGGAATGTCCATAAATAAGTTCTTAAGACATTCTGCATGTTGTGCCATTGCATATAAGGCTATCATCTCAGATTCCATAGTGGATCGAGAAATACATATTTCTGTCACACCCCGAGGCTAGTCCCTAGACGTAACATGGGACATAGGACCATAAGTGACCCCAAGTAACCCTGAATCTGGCATATCACAAGCATACTAAAATAACTCTAAACAAACGGAAGCATAACTGAATAAAGCATATAATCTAAAAAGAATTCAACTGAAAATATCTGAACAAATAACTGTCTGCAAAGCAGAATAACCCAAATCAACTGAGTCTGACTCTATTTTTAAAAGCCTCTAATACTGATGAGCTGCTGGGACAAGTCCCCAGCTAACTCTAAAATAGTGAAAGTATAACTGAACCAGCTAAATCAAAAAGCAAGAAAAATGTCCTTGGATGATGAGGACTTACCATCGGCTGGCACTGAAGTGGCACTGGGATAGACTAATCACGTGGCTGAATCTGAGAACCTGAACCTGCATCATAATATGATACAATATATAGAGTATGCGTCAGTACTTGGAATGTACTTATCATGAGGGATATGCAAGCTGACTATATATGTAAACATGGTAAAATACTGATAAGCTGTAAAACTGAACTATACTATAGTACATAGGCCCAAAACATAGTCATGCATAAAAGAGTTCAAATGCAAGAGTAATATGAAAACATACTAAAATTTGATAACAAATATAAGCTGAGGGCCTGAGGTACTTTACTAAACTAATACTATGGGAGAATCTATTAACCGACATAAATCACGTGAGCTAAATATAGAGTCCGATGTATACGCCCCATCGAGAGGACCCAATATACCTTGCCAGGGTCTAAAGGCATGACTGATGTGATCACTATGTCTGAGGCCCAACTGAGGGGCTAAATAACCTATGGTGGCACGTAGTTCTAGGACTTGAGGGTATGCTGAACCCTAGTCTAACTCGATGCTAAGTACTACTCCCAAACTGAAGACTAATAGCTCATTAAAACTGAAGTTCTGAATTTTCTGAGGCAGGACTAAAATGGCCTGAAATCATTAGTTTTCTAAAATATGGTAGTAACCTGAAATCTGACTAAATTCTTATTTTAACTCAAAACTAGTAGTGTAGGCTCAATCTTGTAGCAAGCTAATATATGGGAAAATACTATAATTTAGGGCTAAGTTTTTGATTTTCTCAAAACCTTGTAAAAATCCATGTAGTTCAATATAAGCAATATATACTTCATTAAAACAGGATGAAAATCATATGTTAAACATATGGTTCAAATTCTATAACAATCTACAAAAAAAGGCAAGAACCCTAGTTTCTAGATTCATGAAAGTCACTATAAAAGTCTGAGATTTTTGGGCATAAGGGAAAACTAAACCCTTACTGAATACCCACATACCTGGTAGAAGAAGATCCTTCAATAAAATCTGAAGTTGAAGCTTGGAGGAGAAAGCCCTAGGTTTGGATGGAGAGAAGAATCACTTCTTTTCTTCTTGAAACTAACTTGGGAGAAAATCTAATTTTGTTTGGGGGATTTGACTTAATAAAATAAGTGTAAGGCTATTTATAATCAAAGCTAATTTAAGAAGGAAAGGTCTAAAATACCCCCGAGGAACTAAATTAAAAACTGATGAAAAATTCGCGACTCGGTTCTACGGATAGGTTCCATGGTTTGTGGAAGCTTCCATGACTCGTGGAACCCTATCTTGGTTCCTAGGCTTTTATTCCTGACTGCAGGTCTGATAACCATAACCCAGGTTCACGGCTCATCAAACCATCCACGGCTCGTGGAACCTGCTCGTAGTTCCTGAGGGATTTGATGACTCTCAGGTCTGAGTTCTATGAGCAGAATCCATGACTCGTGAACTATTCCATGGTCCGTGGTTCCAACTCATGAACTTGACCCCAAACTTGCTGGCCTGTGATTGAGTTCCATGAAGGCTTTCCACGACCCGTGAACCCTTTCATGGTTCGTGGAAACCATCTGTGGTTCCGACTGAGACTTGGAAAATTTTATTTTCTTGTTTTTATGAGGTGGTTCTAAGCTTGAAAGTTCTGGGGTATTACAATATCTCCCCCTTGGGATTATTCATCCTCAAATGAAGACTAACAAGCTGAGTTTGGGAGGGGAAAGTGCTGCAATCCCTACCAACTGAGTACCAGAAGCTGATATCTGACTTAATTGAGTTCTAAGGACATGAAAACATGCTAGAAATGCAGGAATAACTGAGGAAACATAACACTGAGACTGAGATGCATGATAAGGCGGGGAAACTAAAGAGGAACTATTACCTCAAGCTGAAGCTGGATCGGAAGGGAAGAGGTGTGAGTACTTGGTCATCATGGATGCTTCTGCTTCCCAAGTAGCTCCCATGACTGGGTGGTTCCTCCAAAGAACTTTTACTGAAGCGACTTCCTTGTTTCTCAGCCTCCAAATCTGACGATCAAGAATCTGAACTGGGACCTCTTTGTAAGAGAGGATATCCTTGACAAACACGCTTTCTAAGGGAAAAACTAAAGCTGGATCAATGCATTTCTTCAACAAGGATACATGGAAGACTGGGTGCACCGATGCTAAGTCTGTGGGAAACTTTAACTCATAAGCTACATTTCTAACTCTCCTCAGAATTCTGTAACGATCCATATATCGGGGACTAAGCTTCCCCTTCTTACCGAACCTCATCACCCCCTTCATGGGTGACACTTTAAGAAACACCCAATCATCAACCTCAAATTTTATCTCTCTTCTCTTCACATCAGCATAGGACTACTGACGACTTTGAGCCACCTTCAACCTTTATCTAATTAGCTGAACTTTTTCCATAGTCTCATAGACTGAATTTGGACCTATCAAAGCTATTTCACCTACCTCAAACCAACCTATAGGTGATCTACACCTCTGCCCATAAAATTCCTCCTGCGAGGCCATCTAAATGCTAGAGTGGAAACTATTATTGTAGGAGAACTCTATAAGCGACAAGTGCTCATCCTTATAACCCTTAAAATTGATAACACAAGCCTACAACATATCTTCTAAGGTCTGAATGGTATGCTTTTCCTTTCCATCTGTCTGCGGGTGAAAAGTTGTGCTAAGATTAACCTGAGTACCAAGACCCTTCTGAAAGAATCTCCGAAACGGAGATGTGAACTGAGTACCCCTATGTGAGATAATGGATAAGGGAACTGCATGAAATTTTACTATCTCTTGGATGTAGAGTCTGGCATAATCCTCTGCTGAATCGGTAGTCTTGACAGCTAAAAAGTGGGCTGACTTAGTCACCCTATCTACAATCACCCAAATAGAATTATGCTACCTGTGAGTACGAGGTAAGCCTGTAGTAAATTCCATATTAATCACCTACCACTTACAAGTGGGAATGACCATCTCTTGAGTCATACCACTTGATCGCTGATGTTCTACCTTCACTTGATGATAGTTGGGACACTTCACCAAAAATTAACAATGTCCCTCCTCATAACATTCCACCAATAGACTTCTTGTAGGTACCTAGAACTATGACCCTCTGTCAAAATCTGCTACCTCAAATCACCTACATTAGGAACACATAATCGACCCTGATAATGAAGTACACCATATCCCCATTGGGAGAAGACCTCTACTCTCTGCTGCTAGACAACACCTTTAAGTTGAAGTTTGATGGGATCACTATCTTTTTTTTCCTTTACCTCGGCTACCAATGAAGACTCTGACCCATTCTGAATAATGACACCACCTTCTGATGAATCAGTGAGGCAAACCCCTAACTGAGAAATCCTGTGAACATCCTTGGCTAATTCCCTTCTTCCTTCCTCTACCTGTGACACACTACCCATGGACAACCTGTTAAGTGCATCAACTACTACATTGGCCTTATCCGGATGGTAAAGCACACTCATGTCATAGTCTTTGAGAAGTTCTAGCCACCTTCTCTGCCAAAGATTCAACTCCTTCTGCGCGAACACATACTGAAGGCTCTTATGGTGAGTAAACACATCTACATGGACACCATACAAGCAGTGTCTCCAAATCTTTAAGGCAAAGACCACTACTTCTAACTTAAGATCACGAGTCGGGTAATTTATCTCATAAACCTTAAGCTGTCTGGAGGCATAAGAAATGACTTTACCATGCTGTATGTCATGCCCCGAGCCTACACCCTGTACGCGACACAGTGCTTAGAGTCATAAGTGACCCCAAGCTAACCCTTGGACTGACATACCTCTGAGATAAAGAGTGAAAGCAAATGTGGAAGCTGAAATGTGCTGAGCTCTTTTGAAAATATTATAACAGAAAGAACTATTATAAACTGATATACAATCATATTTGAAAATTGATATAAACAGAGTAACTGACTATCTGACTGTCTATGAAGCCTCTACTAACATTGACTATGGTTAGCCGGGACATGACCCCCAACTATCTCTAATCAATATGAAAGAACTAAAATAAACTACTATGACTACTACTGACGGGAGTTCCCGGATAAGGAGAACTCATCCCCTGCTGACTGGAAGCTGCGATCTGTCTGACCATAATCCCAGGAGCTAGCACTGAAACCTACATCATAAAACAATGCAACACAAGGAAGGTATGCAGTCAGTACTTTGAATGTACTGAGCATGTAAAAATAATGCACAAACTGTAAATCATGAGTAAATACATGTATACTGAAAGCATGGCTGAAAGCTGGAACATGTATAATAACTAAAGTGCATAATCAAGTTGTATAACATAAACCCTTTTTACTGAAGAGAATGTAAATCATGTTGTTGGAATGTAACTAAGAGATCATGCTGTTTAAAGATGAGTAAACTGTTCCTTGGGATTTTATGGACCCAAGGGATAAGGTATGTTTGTAAGTACCAATATAGTACACTAGATGCAAGTTTAAAGGTATGAGCTGATGCAATGACCAAGCATATAAACATGAGACTTCATAATACTGAACTGGTCTAGATAACTGAATACAAGGTTATGCAATAGTGAATATGGGCTGTGGGAGCTACTATTAACTGACATACCCTAAGCTGAGCTAACTGTAGGGCCAACCTATAACACTGACTGCGAGGGTGTTCATACCTTGCAAAGGGTACAAACAAATCTGATGTGGATCCACTACTGATGTCCTCAAGGGACAAGGAGGTGCAGCCTAGTCTGACAGCTGACTCCTTAATACCTACGGTGGCGCCATAGTTCTGGGACTTAGGGACTTCTGCTAAAGGTCTCAGCCTAATCTGACAGCTGATCCTTCATCCCTTCATCCGCTACGTGCTAAGCCTACTCCCAACTGAACATAAAGCTATGAATGCAACTGAAATACTGGATAGCTCAAAGTACTGATATAATTTGAGAATGCAACTATTTCTGAGACTGAGACATTCAAATCATGTAATTCTGACTAACTGAGTACCTGACTGATAATGCATGAGGATAATTTATATCATGTGACATATCTGAATGTCATACTAATAATGAAGCTTATTGAGTTTGTAATCATTGATGGTATATCTGTATACCATGCTAATCACAATCCCTACTAAGTTCATCATCATTGATGGCATATGTTGAAAGTCCATAATAAAAATATATTCTTGTAAAATATATTAAAGATAGCTGAAGCCTGCTAAATCATGCGTAGTTCTTTCTTACTAAAATAACTGGACTGAAGTGATTGAAAATCATGAATGCTTTTCTGGAATCAAAACCCATAGTGATAATCATCATGAGGAAATTTAAACTTGTTTAGACTGAATGCTGACTAGCTGAACTAGATTCTGAAAAGAGCTCTAAATTTGGAGAAGTTTAAGGATGACCTGTAGACTGAAAACTGGCTAATTTTATGCTTAAAATTGAATGATAGAAATCTAGGTTAAAGTCAGTAGAAAACCAATTCTCATGAAAATACTACAATTTCAGGCTAAATTCTTGATTTCTTAGAGTTCTTATAAAAGCTCATGCAAGTTACTTAAAAC
The DNA here is from genome assembly GCA_003996215.1 of Jaltomata sinuosa. Lineage (NCBI taxonomy): Eukaryota > Viridiplantae > Streptophyta > Magnoliopsida > Solanales > Solanaceae > Jaltomata > Jaltomata sinuosa. Next base: position 914,686 of record QJPP01007531.1, read on the forward strand.
ATGGAGCAAATCTTCTAAAATAGTCTATAATTCATGTAGGAATCATAAGAACTGAATTCTATAAAATTTAACATGATTTGGTAAGAACCCTAGTTTCTAACATCATGAAATTTGAAATAAAAGACTGAGGTTTTGGGTATAAGGGTGAACTAAACCCTTACTGAATACCCACATACCTGTTTAATGGAGAATCTTTAACTATCTTGAAGGTTGGAAGCTTTGGAGAAGAACCCTAGGTCTGAACTTGGAGAAAGAGCGTTCTTTTCTTCTTGAAATTGAATTGAGAGAAATCAGACTTTGTTTGGGAGGATTTCACTTATTAAAATAAGCCTAAAACTATTTATAGTCGGAGATAAAAGAAAAAGGAATGGTCTGAATACCCTTGGGAAATTAAATTAAAAACTGCTAAAATTCATAGAATATTGAACCACGGATTGGTTGACGGGCCATGGTTCTGAATGATGGACCGTCAACTGAGTCATGGATCTGCCTTTTCAGTTATGGGGTTCTCTGAAGATGATTCTACGAGTTACAGGACGGTCCGTCATTTCAAATGACGACCCGTAAAGTCACCCGTGAAAATCTGGACGAAAAGCTGAAAATTGACAAACCACGGGTCAAAGTACGGACCGTGGTTTTGGTCTACGGGTCATCAACCAACTCGTCATTTTGAAGATAAAAATTTTAAGCTGCAGATCTATTTTGACGAGTCAAAGTACAGACCATGGTTCTAAACCACGGTTCGTCATACCCACCCGTAATCCATGGCAGCACTGCAGTAAAATATCTATAACCTTTTACTCCAGACTCGTATTAATGCGCGGTTAGCGGAGTTGGAAAGAAGACTCAAAGACGTTTAATTTGGTGGGTACTAGGCCTCCTAACTCTTTATATTTTTGGATTTATGGTCGTTTGAAGTTGACCCTTGTTTAGTCTTACATGAAAACTTCTTTGGTTGGGGTGCTTTCAACTTAACTTGCTTCTAGGAATTTCTTATGAATATAATTTACATCGAAAACACTTTCCACACTAGGGAACTGATCATAACACTCATGAAAACTAATTTGGGTCTTAGCTTGGAATTTTTGGGGTGTTACACTGCATCAGAACACAACCAAGGTCAACTCTGGATGCATCACAATATACTACGAAACCATCTGAACCTTCTGGTAGAGTCAAAACTGGGGCTGTGGTCAACCTAGTTTTCAACTCTTGGAAGTTTTTCTCACACTCATATGACCACTGGAACTTGACCTTCTTCTGAGTCAGCCTAGTCAATGGAGAAGCTATAGACAAAAACCCCTCAATAAATCTCCTGTAGTAACCAACCAAACCCAAAAAACTCCTAATGTTTGTCGAAGAAGTAGGTCTAGGACAATTCTTTACTGCCTCTATCTTCTTAGAATCCACTTGGATGCCCTTCTTAGACACCACATGACCCAGGAAAGCGATATACTGCAACCAAAATTTACACTTGCTGAATTTGACGAATAATTGACGATCCTTGAGAGTTTGCAACACCACTCTCAAATGATTAGCATGCTCCTCTTTACTCCACGAGTAGACTAAAATATCATCTATAAAAACAATAATGAACATGTCCAAATACTACTTGAATACCTTGTTCATTAAGTCCATAAAAGCTGCAGGAGCATTCGTTAGTCCAAAAGACATAACCACAAATTCATAGTGACCGGGTTCTTAAGGGTGTCTTTGAGATGTCACACTCTCTAATTCTGAGTTGGTGGTAACCGGATCTGAGGTCAATCTTGGAGAAATAGTTGGCACCATGAAGCTGGTTGAACAAGTCATCAATCTTGGGGATGGGATACTTATTCTTGATTGTGACTTTGTTCAACTGATGGTAGTCTATGCACATCCTGAGGGAACCATCCTTTTTATGCACGAAGAGAATTGTGTCACCCCATGGAGAGATGCTAGGTCTATCTAGGAGGTCCTTGAGCTGTTCTTTTAACTTCTTAATCTCAGCCGAAGCCATTCTATATGGAGGAATAGATATGGAATGAGTATCTAGAAGAAGGTCTATCCCAAAGTTGATCTCCTATTCAGAAGGGACTCCCGGCAGATCTTCAGAAAACACCTCTGGAAACTCATTAACTATTGGAACTGACTGGAAAGGTGGGGTTTCAGACTTGAAATCATTAACTCGAACTATGTGGTAGATGTAACCCTTTGAGATCATCTTTCTAGATTTGAGGTAATATATGAAATGACCTTTTGATGTTGGAGGACTACCCTGCCATTCTAAGACAGGCTTATCTGGAAATAGGAATTTGACGAATCTGGTTCAGTAGTCGACTGAGGCATAACAAGCATGTAGCCAATCCATACCAAGAATGATATCGAAGTTGGTCATATCTAACTCTACTAAATTTGCTGAGGTGACTTTATAAAGGACTGAAACTAGGCAATCTCTATACACCCTCTTAGCTAGGACCTACTCACCAACTGGAGTGGAGACTGGGATGGGTTCTAAGAGTTTTTTAGGACTGACTCTAAATTTACATGTAACATATGGGGTTACAAAATATAGGGAAGCCTTTGGGTCTAACAAGGCATAAATATCAAGAGAGAAGACTGATAACATACTAGTGACTACATCTGGTGAACTCTCCTAATCCTGACGTGAAGACATGGCATAGAGACGGTTCTAACGCTGACCGCCACTTGTGCCAGACATAGTACTCTGCTAAGCTGTGCAACCTGCTGGAGCTGCTTAAGTGGTAGATTGAGCTTTGTTACCTCCTTGTCCTTGCCTGGCAGAAAGGCACTCCTTCAACCTATGGCCGAGATGACCACACCCAAAACACCCCTCTCTGCCAGTAAGACACTCACCTGGATGATTTTTATCACACTTGGGGCAGGCTAGAAAAGTGCGCTTACGTGGAACACCGCCTTGTGACTTAGATCCTGTTGCTCTTTTTTTTTCTGATCCTGTCGAGGCCTGGGAGATGGGGCACTAGATGATGAAGGTGTTGGGGCTGAAGAACTCTGCTGAAACTGTGAGCAATTTCCACCGCCCGACCTCTACTAAGAATATTCATAGTTGCCTGTCCTAGACTTCTTACTATCCTTAGCCATCTCTTTAAACTTATCTTTCTCAACTTACTGAGCATGGGTCATCAGTCTAGAGATATCCATATCCCCTAATAATATAGCATTCCTACACTCCATTTTCACCAAGTCGGATACCTCATACAAGAACTTGACCATTTGTGCCCTCGGATCGGCCATCATAGATGGGGCATTCCTGGAAAGCTGAGTGAATTTTAACCCATATTCCTAGACCAACATTGACCCCTGTATCAAATTCATAAACTCTTGGGCCTTAGCCTCTCTCAACTCCCTGGGGAAGAACCTGTCTAGAAAAGCTCCGGTAAAATAATCCCAAATCACAAGAGCTGCATTGACACCCCTGTTGTCTTTCTACTGAGTGAAACAAATATGAGCCACATTCTTGAGTTGATAGGATGCTAACTCAATACTATCAGTACCAGTCACTTGCATTACCTCAAGAATATTCTTGATCTCATCGATGAAATTCTGTGGGTCTTCACCAACCTTTGACCCTATAAACTCTGGCGGATTCATGCGAACAAAATCTCAAACCTAGGCTGCAGCTGATCAACCATTTTGGTTTGCAGGAACTGGAACCTGCTGGTTAGCCTGATTGGATACAGTCTGAGCCAATAACTAGATCGCTTTACGGAACTCCGCATTCGTAACCTCATAGTTCAGGGCTGGAGAATTAGCGTTAGCATTGCGGGCGTTAGCTCTGTGAGAAGGCATGATCTGAAATGCATAACAAATGGATTAGAGAGGAGAAACAAAAATAAACTTCATCGCATAATATAGATAATGAAAAAAGTAAAGTTTTTCTTAAAACACACTGTAGTCTCTCCCTCATAAGTGTGGCACGCTTCACACCCATGAAAGAGACTCTACTTAGTGCGACTTTCAGACACCCTAGGACTCTTGAACTTGATGTTATGATACCAAGTTTGTCATACCCCGAGACTAGCCTCTAGATGTAACACGAGACCTAGGACCACAAGTGACCCCCAAGCTAACCCTGAATCTGGCATATCACAAGAATACTGAAATAACTCTAAACAAATGGAAGCATAATAGAATAAATCATATAATCTAAAAAACATTCAACTGAGAATATCTGAACAAATAACTGTCTGAATAGAAGAACAACACAAATTAACTGAGTCTGAATCGATGTTTGAAAGCCTCTAATACTGATGAGCTGCTGGGATAAGTCCCCAGCTAACTCTAAAATAGTGAAAGTAGAATTGAACCAGCTAAATCAAAAAGCAATAAAAATATCCTCGAATGATGAGGACTCACCACTAAATGGTGTTGAAGTGGCACTGGGATGGACTAATCATGCGATTGAATCTGAGAACCTGAACCTGTATTACAATAGGATGCAATATATAGAGTATGCATCAGTACTTGGAATGTACTAAGCATGACGGATATGCAAGATGACTATATATGTAAACATGTTAAAATACTGATAAGCTGTAAAACTGAACTATATTATAGTACATAGGTGTCACGCCCCGAGGCTACCCCATAGACGTAACACGGGACTCGGGACCACAAGTGTCCTAAGTTAATCCTTAGCTAAAGAATGACTTAAACAAACATAGATAAAATTAACAAAAGCATCAAACTGAAGGGATAAATAGACCGAGTCATCAATAGCTCAAACATAACATAACAGAAATTGAAACCCAAATATAGAATCTCTACTATGTCTGAAAGCCTCTAAAATGAATAATGAGTTGCTGGGATAAGACCCCAGCTAACTCCAAATACTAAGCCGAAACCATAAAGATAGATAACTGATACTAGTCCTTGAAGTATGAGGACTCACCACTCGAAGCTAGGACATCTGCTAATCTCTAGCCATGAATCTGAGGGCCCAAACCTGAATCTGCATCAATAAAAGATACAGCGCGAGAATATGTGTCAGTACTGTAGGATGTACTGAGTATGTGAGATATGCAAAATCTGAAGTAAGCATGCTAGATATGCTATAAAACTGATTTCATGCTATAACCATAAAACTATAATGTAAATGACTCAATGAAATATCATAAGCTGAAAACATAATCATAAGTCATAAGTCTAAAATCTGAGCAAGAGTCAAATACATTTTAAAAATATGAAACTGTTTCTGTGGGAGGTTCTCTAACCGACATAGACCATGTGAGCTACATGGAATCCGATGTATCTGTCCCATCGAAAGGATCCAATATACCTTGCCAGGGTATAAAGGCATAACTAGTATGATCACGGTGTCTGATGCCCAATGAGGGGACTTAAAGAACATACAGTGGCACGTAGTTCTGGGATATACAAAGGGGTATGCTAAACCCAACCAACTCAGTGCTCAATACTACTCCTAAAACATACTTATAGCTCAATTTATACTTGTGACATATCTAGTGCCAAATTTGTTTGAAAAGCATAAGAGTATATCTAATACCATGCAATTCAGATAGATTAGGTACACATATCTAGATGCTCAACCTCTTCATAAAACATAGGGACATATCTAATGTCATGCAATTCATACTTCAAAATCCTTAAAAATTAGCATAGCCATAATTCAAAACATACTTTTCTTTTTAAAGTCATAACTTGAATAATTAGGCATGCGCTTTCATAAATACATAAGGCCATGTTATCTAAAAATGCCAATTTCACTTGAAATTATATGCTAGAAATCATCTTTAATGTATGGTCTTTTGAAATCAATTAAGGAACCTCAAATAAATCATAGATAAATAATGAGAAACCATGAATTGAAGCTTTAAAACTGAACCCATATGTTTTCCCCAATTTGAGTAAGAACCCTTAATTCCCAATTTCATAAATCAAAGTAAAACAGGGGGTTTTGGGCATAAGGGTCAAAGGAATACCTTATTGAATACCCGCATACCTTATTGAAGCTTGCTTGATCTAAGATGAAAAGAAATGGAGGCTTGAACTTGGAGCTTAAGACTTGGAGCTTGAAAGAGTTCTTTCTTCTTTTGGAATAGAATTGCTTAGAATGAGAAGAATTTAGGCTATTAGGGAATAAAACCCTACTAAAACTGGTCAAAATGACCTCACTTAGGAGTTAAAAGGGTGGGTAATTATAGAAATACCCCTAGGATTTAATTGGGAAAAAGCTGATTAAAAACTCGGCTTCAGGTTCCACAGGTCCTTTCTACGGACCGTAGAGGTTATCACAGCTTGTGGATTGGAGTCGTGGTTTTTTGAGCCAAAATTCAAGATGCAGATCTGATTTCCATGGATGGGTTCCACGATCCGTAAAACTTGTTCGTGGTTCTCAGAGAAAAAGGCTACCCTCAGTCTGAATTCCATGAATGGTTTCTATGACCTGTGAAGTCAACCATGACTCGTGGACTCCAATCGTGGTTCTTAGACTAGAGGAGGGGCTTGCAGAACTGGTTTCACGAGTCACTTCCATGACTCGTGGTTCTATTCACGGCTCGTGGAGTTGACTCATGATTCCTAGAAGTTTTAAAATATTTATAGTCTCTAACTTTAAAAGTTGAATCGAATACCGGGGTGTTACAATATCTCCCCCTTGGGATCATTCGTCCTTGAATGAATACTAAGCAAGAAAAACTTGAGAGAAAACAACCCAACCAACCAACAAAACATAAAACTCAAGGATAAACATGAAAACTGAGCTTTTCAACTTAAAACATGATTGAACTAACTTTGGAAAACATGAATGCATGCTAGGATCATGAGGGAAAACTGATGGAATAAAATCGAAGGGACATACTAAGGAGGAAACTATTACCTCAAGCTAAAACTGACTCAGAAGGAAAGAGATGAGGGTAGTTGGCTTTCATGGCTGCTTCTGCTTCCCAAGTAGCTGCCTCAACTAGCTGATTTCTCCAAAGGACCTTCACCAACGTGACTTCTTTGTTTCTCAACCTCCGAATATACCAAGAATCTCCACCAAAACTTTGTCATACGTAAGGATATCCTTCACACCCACATCTTCCAAAGGAACAATCAAGGTCGGATCACCAACACACTTCTTCAACAAAGAAACATGGAAAATTGGATGAACCACTTCTAAATATGATGGTGAATCCAATTCATAAGCAACACTACTAACTCTCCTCAGAATCCTATAAGGACCTACATATCGGGGACTAAGCTTCCCTTTCTTACCAAATCTCATCACACCCTTCATGGATGACACCTTCAGAAATATCCAATCATCAACCTCAAACTCCAATTCTCTTTTTCTCACATCTGCATATGATTTCTGTTGACTCTGAGTGGTCTTCAACCTCTCCTTAATGGTATGAACTTTCTCAATAGTCTCATGAACTGAATTTGGACCAATCAAAGCTGCCTCACCTACCTCAAACCAACCGATAGGAGATCTACACCTCCGACCATAACGTGCCTTATAAAGAGCCATCTAAATGCTAGAATGAAAGTTGTTATTGTAGGCAAACTCGATAAGAGGTAAGTGATCAGCCTAATTACATTTGAAACCAACCACACAAGCTCTCAACATATCCTCCAAGGTCTGAATAGTACGCTCTACCTGGCCATACGTCTGTGGGTGAAAAGTTGTGCTAAGATTAACTTGAGTACCAAGACCTTTCTGAAACGAATTCCAAAACTGGGATGTAAATTGAGTACCCCTATCTAAAATGATAGACAATGGAACACCATGCAATCGGACTATCCCCGGAATGTAGAGTCTAGCATAATCCTCTACTAAATATGTAGTCTTAATATCCAAGAAGTAGGATGACTTAGTAATCCGCTCGACAATCACCCAAATAGAATCATGTTGCCTTCGAGTATGAGGTAAACTAGTAATGGAATTCATATTGATTGCTTCGCATTTCCAAGTAGGAAGATCAATATCTTGAGTCATACCACCCTGTCGTTGGTGCTCTACCTTCACTTGTTGACAGTTGGCACACTTTGCCACAAAACCTGCTATATCTCTTTTCATGTCATTCCACCAATGGACTTCCTATATGTCACGGTACATCTTGGTGGCACCAGGGTAAATAGAATACCTAGAGATATGAGCCTCTACCAAAATCCACTGTCTCAACCTATCTATGTCAGGAACACACAATCGACCCTGATATCAAAGCACACCATCTCCCCTTTGGGAGAAAACCTCTACCCTTTGCTGATGGACTGCATCCTTCAGCTGGTGCAAAATAGGATTACTGTCTTGCTTTTATTTCACTTCAACTACCAAGGAAGATTCAGAACCATTCTAAACAATAACACCACCTTATGTCGAATCCATAAGGCAAACTCCTAATCAAGCAAGTCGGTGAACATCCTTGGCCAATTCCTTTTTTCTGTCCTCAACCGAAGACACACTATCCATAAACAACCTTCTAAGTGCATCCGCCATGACATTGTCCTTACCCATATGGTATAGCACACTCATATCATAATCCTTAAGAAGCTCAAGCCATCTCCTTTGACGAAGATTCAATTCTTTTTGAGTGAATACATACTGAAGACTCTTATAATCGGTGAATACATCCACGTGAACCCCATACAAGTAGTGTCTCCAAATCTTCAAAGCAAAAACCATGACCGCTAACTCAAGATCATGAGTAGGGTAGTTCTTCTCATGAATCTTAAGTTGTGTCGAAGCATAAGCAATCACCTTAACACGCTGCATCAAAACACAACCCAAACCAATCTTAGAAGCATCACAATACACCACAAAGTCATCTAGGCCCTCGGGTAAAGCCAACACTGGAGCTATGTTCAACCTAGTCTTCAATTCCTGAAAGTTCTTCTCAGATATATAAGACCACTAAAATTTAACCTTCTTCTGAGTCAACCGAGTCAATGGGGAAGCAATGGAAGAAAATCCTTCCACAAATCTCCTGTAGTAATCATCCAACTGAAAAAGCTTTTAATATCATATGAGAAAATGGGTCTAGGCCAGTTCTTTCCTGCCTCAATCTTTTGAGAATCAACTCGACTACCATCTCTAGTCACAATATGACCCAGAAAAATAACAGACTGCATTCAAAACTCACACTTGCTACACTTAGCAAATAAATGTTGATCCTTAAGAGTTTGCAACACAATTCTCAAATGGCCTGTATGCTCCTTCTTACTCCGAGAATAGATAAGAATATTATTAATGAACACAATCACAAATATATCCAGATACTGCTTGAACACACAGTTTATCAAATCCATAAAGGCTGTAGGAGCATTTGTTAGTCCAAAAGACATAACCACAAATTCATAATGACCATACCAAGTTCTAAAGGCTGTCTTTGAGATGTCACACTCTCGAATATGGAGTTGATGATAACCAGATCTAAGGTCGATATTAGAGAAGTGACTGGCACCCTAAAGTTGATCAAACAAGTCATCAATCCTAGGAATGGGATACTTATTCTTGACTGTGACCTTGTTCAACTAACGGTAGTCGATACATATTCTGATGGAACCATCTTTCTTTTGCATGAATAAAACTGGAGCACCCCATAGAGAAATGTTGGGTCAAATAAAACCCTTATCAAGGAGGTCTTTCAACTTGTCCTTCAATTCCTTTAGCTCCACGAGAGCCATCCTATAAGGAGGAATAGAGATAGAATACATATCTGGAAGAAGATCTATTCCAAAGTCGATCTCCCTCTCAGGAGGAACTCCAAGCAAATCTTTGGGAAATACTTCTGGAAACTCACTCACAACAGGAACTGACTGGAGAGATGGGGTTTCAGACTCTGTGTACACAACCCGAACTATATGATAGACTTACCCTTAGAAATCATCTTCCTAGACTTAAGATAAGATACGAAATGACCCTTTGAGGATGGAGGACTACCTTGCCACTCTAAGACAGGTTCATTCGCAAACTTGAAACTGATGACTCGAGTACGACAATCAACCGAGGCATAACATGCATACAACCAATCCATACCAAGAATAACATCAAAATTAGTCATCTCCAACTCTACTAGATTCGCTGAAGTGACTCTATGAAGGACTGAGATAGGGAAATTTTGGTAGATTCTTTTGGCTAGGACCGACTCACCAACAAGAGTAGAAATACAAAAGGGTTCTAAAAGCTGTTCAGGACTAATCTCAAACTTGCAAGCCACATAAGGGGTCACAAAAGATAAGGAGGCACCGAGATCAAATAAATCATATACATTGAGAGAGAAGACTTTCAACATACCAGTAACAATGTTTGGTGAATTCTCCTGGTCCTGGCGAGAGCACATGTCATAAAGGCAGTTCTGGCGCTGACTACCAGAACTAGAAGCAGTGCCCTACTGGGCTGGTCGACCTCCTGGGGCTGCTGGAGCAGATTGAGTCATGTTACGTCCCTGGCCTTTCTTAGCTGAAGGGCAATCCTTAATCCTGTGTCTAACCTGCCTACACCTGAAACATCCCTCTCTACCAGCCAAACACTCACCGGGGTGACTTCTACCATATTTGTTGCAAGAAGGGTAAAGGGTCCCCTTTGCAACACTCCCCTGCGAATAGTAACTAGATAATTTACCACTTTGATCATGACGAGTCCTGGAGGCCTGGGTAGGAACACTAGCTGAATAATAAACGGGCCCTGATGATTTCTTTTAAAACAAAGAGTGATGTCTGCCTCTAGACTTTTAATGGAAAAAACCCAAACTCTCCGACCTTACCCTCTTGTTCTCCTTTTTTATCTCCCTCAACTTATCTCTCTTAATCTGGTGGGCATGAGTCATAAGTCAAGAAATATCCATGTCACCTAAAAGCATCACAGACCTACACTCCTTCTTTACCAAATCTGACACTCCATAAACATACTTACTCATCTCATCCCATGGGTCAGCCACCATGGAAGGACCATACCTAGAAAGCTGGGTGAACTTCAATCTGTATTCCTGAACTGACATAAAACCTTACCTTAAATTCATGAACTCTTCAACCTTAGCTTGCCTCAAATCCCTTGGGAAGTACCGATCAAGAAAAGCCCTCAAAGCATTCCCAAGACATAGGGACCATATCCCTAGCCCTAGCATATTTCCATTGAGTGAACCAAATATGAGCCACGTCTTTGAGCTGATAGGAAGCTAGATCAATACCATTAACACTACCCACTTGCATCACACCAAATATCTTCTTTACTTCATTTAAGAAATTTTGCGGATCCTCACCAACTTTTGAACCCCAGAACTCAGCTGGGTTCATGTGAATGAAATCTTAAACTTGGGCCGCTACTCCACCTTGAGGGTGGGCATGGATAGGAGCCTACTAATTGGCCTGAGCGGCCATAGTCTGAGCTAGCATATGAATGGCATTTCTGAACTACATATTTTTGACCCCAGGGTCTGGAATCTGAGGGTTAACATTTCAAGCGACTCGATGAGGCATGGCATGGCGAGGAGGCATAATCTAAAATGCATAAAGAATAGATTAGAGGGTAATAGAGTTAAACTCTATCGCACGATATTGATCATGAAAAAAGTGAAGTTTTTCCTAAGACACCTCATAACTTCTCTCTCATAAGTGTGGTGCTCTTTACACACATGAAAGAGACTCTACTCGATGCGGCTTTCAGACACCCTAGTACACTTAAACTTGATGCTTTGATACCAAGTTTGTCACGCCTCGAGGCCACCCTCTAGACGTAACACAAGACCAGGGACCACAAGTACCCTAAGTTAACCCTTGGCTAAAGCATGGCTTAAACAAACATAGATAATCTTAACGGAAGTATCAAAGAGAAGGGATAAATAGACCGAGTCATCAACAACTCAAACATAACATAACAAAATCTGAAACCCAAATATAGATACTCTACTATGTCTGAAAGCCTCTAAACTGAATAATGAGTTGCTGGGATAAGACCCAAGCTAACTCCAAATACTAAGTAGAAACCATAAATATAGAAAACTGATACTAGTCCTCAAAGTATGAGGACTCACCACTCAAAGCTGGGACACCTTCTAATCTCTAGCCACAAATTTGAGGGCCCAAACCTGAATCTGCATCATCAAAAGATACAGCGCGATAATATGTGTCAGTACTATAGGATGTAATGAGTATGTGAGATATGCAAAATCTGAAGTAAACATGCTAGATATTCTATAAAATTGATTTCATGCTATAACCATAAAACTGTAATGTAAATGACTCAATGTAATATCATAAGTTGAAAACATAATCATAAGTAGTAAGTCTGAAATCTGAGAAAGAGTCAAATACATTTTAAAAACATGAAACTGTTTCTGTGGGAGGTTCTCTAACAGACATAAATCATGTGCGCTACATGAAATCCAATGTATCTTCCCCATCGAGAGGACTCAATATACCTTGCCAGGGTATAAAGGCATAACTAGTGTGATCACAATGTCTGATGCCCATTGAGGGGACTTAAATAACCTATGGTGGCACGTAGTTCTAGGATATACAAAAGGGGTACGCTAGACCCAATCCAACTTGGTGCTCAATACTACTCCCAAAACATACTTATAGCTCAATTTATACTTGTGACATATCTAATGCCAAATCTGTTTGAAAATCATAAGGTTATATCTAATACCATGCAATTCACATAGCTTAGGTAGACATATCTAGATGCCCAACCTCTTCATAAAACATAGGGACATATCTAATGTCATGCAATTCATACTTCAAAATCCTTAAAACTTAGCATAGCCATAATTCAAAACATACTTTTCTTTCTAAAGTCATAACTTGAAGAATTAGGCATGCACTTTCATAAATACATAAGGCCATGTTATCTAAACATGCCAATTTTCACTTGAAATCATGCAATTCAGTGGAATCATGCTAGAAATCATCTTTAATATATGGGCTTTTGAACTCAATTAAGGAACCTCAAATAAATCATAGATAAGTAATGAGAAACAATGAATTGAAGCTTTAAAATTGAACCCATATGTTTTCCCCAATTTGGGTAAGAACCCTAAATTTCCAATTTCATAAATCAAAGTAAAACATGGAGTTTTGGGCATAAGGGTGAAAGGAATCCCTTATTGAATACCCACATACCTTATTGAAGCTTGCTTGATCTACGATGAAAAGAAATAGAGGCTTGAACTTTGAGCTTGAAGGAGTTCTTTCTTCTTTTGGAATAAAATTACTTAGAATGAGAAGAGTTTAGGCTATTAGGGAATAAAAACCCTACTAAAAATGGTCAAAATGACCTCACTTAGGAGTTAAAAGGGTAGGTAATTATAGAAATACCGCTGGAATTTATTTGGAGAAAAGCTTATTAAAAACTTGACTTTAGGTTCCACGGGTCCTTTCCACGGACCGTAGAAGTAACCACGGCTTGTGGATTGGAGTCATGGTTTCTGAGTCAAAATTCAAGTTGTGATTTGATTTTCACGGATGGGTTCCCCGATTCGTGGAAGCTTTCAAAATATGTAGAACCTATTCGTGGTTCTCAGAGAAAAAGGATACCCTCAATCTGAGTTCCATAAATGGGTTCTACGACCTGTGAAGTCAACTACCACTGGTGGACTCCAGTCTTGGTTATCAGACTAGAGAAGGGGCTTGCAGAACTGGTTTCATGAGTCACTTTCATGACTCGTGGTTCTATCCATGGTTCATAGAATTGACTCGTAATTCCTGAAAGTTTCAAAATTTTCAGAATCTCTAACTTTAGAAGTTGAATTGAATTTCGGGGTGTTATAATAGGCCCAAAACATAGTCATGCATAAAAGAGCTGAAATGTAAGAGTAATCTGAAAACATACTAAAATTTGATAACAAATATAAGCTGAGGGCCTGAGGTACTTTACTGAACTAATATTGTGGGAGAGTCTATTAACTGACATAAACCACGTGAGCTAAATGTGGAGTCTAATGTATATGCCCCATCGAGAGGATCCAATATACCTTGTTAGGGTATAAAGGCATGGCTGGTGTGATCACTATGTCTGAGGCCCAAATAAAGGGCTAAATGACTTACGATGGCACGTAGTTCTAGGACTTAAGGGTACGCTGAATCCTAGTCCAACTCGGTACTAAGTACTACTCCTAAACTGAAGACTAATAGCTCATTAAAACAGAAGTTCTGAATTTTCTAAGGCAAGACTAAACTGGTCTGAAATCACTAGTTTTCTGTAATATGGTAGTAACCTAAAATCTGACTAAATTCTTGTTTTTAACTCAAAACTAGTAGTCTAGGCTCAATCTTGTAGCAAGCTAATACATGGGAAAATACTACAATTTAGGGCTAAGATCTTTGTTTTCTCAAAACCTTGTAAAAATCCATGCAGTTCAATATAAGAAATATATACTTCATTAAAACCACATGAAAATCATATATGAAACATATGGTTCAAATTCTATAACAATCTACAAAAAGGGCAAGAACCCTACTTTCTAGATTCATGAAAGTCACTGTAAAACGTCTGAGATTTTTGGGCATAAGGAAAAACTAAACCCCTACTGAATACCCACATACCTGGTAGAAGGAGATCATTCAAGAAAATCTAAAGTTGAAGCTTGGAGGAGAAAGCCCTAGGTTTGGATGGAGAGAAGAATCGCTTCTGTTTTTCTTGAAACTAACTTGGGAGAAAATCTTACTTTGTTTGGGGTTTTTGACTTAAAAAAATAAGTATAAGGCTATTTATAGTCAGAGCTAATTTAAGAAGGGAAGGTTTAAAATACCTCTGAGAAACTAAATTAAAAACTGCAGGAAAATTCACGACTCGGTTCCACGGACAGGTCCCACAGTTCGTGAAAGCTTCCACAACTCATGGAACCCTATCATGGTTCCTGGGTTTTTATTCCTAACTTCAGGTCTAATAAGCATGAGCTAGGTTCACGGCTCATTAAACCATCCACGGCTCGTGGAACCTGCTCGTGGTTCCTGAGGGATTTGATGACCCTCAGGTCTGAGTTTCACGAGTGGAATCCATGACTCGTGGACTATTCCATGGTCCATGGTTCCAACTCATGAACTTGACCCCAAATTTGTTGGCCTCTGACTGAGTTCCACAGAGGCTTTCCATGACCCGTGAACCCTTCCACAGTTCGTGGAAACCATCCGTGGTTCCGACTGAGACTTAGAAAATTTTATTTTCTTATTTTTCTGAGGTAGTTCTAAGCTTGGAAGTTCTGGGGTATTACAGTCTGTTTGGAGAATTTCCACGCAACTACACCTCCACCTAGTGTAAAAACATATCTAGTGGTAGCTTTAGTTTCATCTAAATCAGAAATCCAGTTTGCATCACTATAGCCTTCAAGTACATGAGGATATCCTGGATAATATATACCAAGTGATATGGTACCTCTTAAGTATTTTAATATCCTTTCAAATGCCATCCAATGATTTTCATCGGGTTTACTTGTATATCTACTTAGCCTCCCCATAGCTTGTGCTATGTCAGGTCTAGTAGCATTTGTGAGATACATAAGTGTGCCAATAATTTAAGAATACAACAATTGAGAAAAAAGCTCACTACCATTTTTCCTTAGTCTCACATTTGGATCATAGTGGGTACTCACGGGTTTACAATCATACTTATTAAATTTCTTCAATATCTTCTCTACATAATGTGACTGAGTAATTGTAATACCCGTAGGATCTCGTTGAATCATAATTCCAAATATAACATCCATTTCTCCCAAGTCTTTCACATCAAATTATTTGACAACATAATTTTGGTTTCTTTAATAATATTCAAGGTCCTACAAAAAATGAGAATATCATCAACATACAGACATAGTATAACACATCCAAGGTCAAAAGTCTTGCTATAAACGCACTTTTTTGAATCATTTATTGTACCACCCCAAAATTTGATCCAACTTTCCAACTTAGATAATCTACAAATTTTGACTTTTCCAGGAACTATGAGTCCAAACCATGGTCCGTGGTTTGAACCATGAGTTGTGGAATGAACTCGTGGTTACAGTTCTGCAGATCAGTCACTGGTCTGAGAAACATGAGTAGGTTCTACGGACCGTAGTTCATTCTACAGTCCTTCCTGTTGACTCATGGAATCAGATCAGAGGACTGACTGTTTCCCCTGAAAACTACGAATGGGTCTACAGCTCGTAGTTCATTCTACGGTCCATAGTTCATTCTATGGTCCATCCTATTGACTCATAGAATATCTTTGCAGTTGATCATTTGGGCCAGGAATCACGACTGGAAACCATGAGTCGTGGTTCAGTCTACGGCTCTTGGACTGCACCCGTGAATCCTAAGGCTGAAATTTTCAACAAATTTTCTTTAATTAAACCATAGGGGTATTTTTATAATTTTTCACTCTTTTAACTCTTAAGTGAGGTCATTTTGGTCAATTTTAGTAGGGTTTCTACTCTTATTAGCCTAAGTATTTCATGCTCCAAGTCTCAAGCTCCAAGTTAAAGCCTCTATTTCTTTTCATCTTAAGATCAAGCAAGCTCCAATAAGGTATGTGGGTATTGAATAAGGGATTCTCTTCACCCTTATGCCCCAAACCCATGATTTTTCTTTGACTTATGAATTTGTGAAATTAAGGTTCTTACCCAATTTGGGGAAAATTTATGGGTTCAGTTTTAATGCATCAATTCATGGTTTTTCATTATTTATCTATGATTTAATTGAAGTTCCTTAATTGATTTCAAAAGTTCATGCACTAAAGATGATTTCTAGCATGATTTCATTGAATTGCATGATTTCAAGTGAAAATTGGCACGTTTAGATAAAATGGCCTTATGTATTTATGAAAGTGCACGCCTAATTCTTCAAGTTATGAATTTAGAAAGAAAAGTATATTTTGAATTATGGCTATGCTAAGTTTTAAGGATTTTGAAGTATGAATTGCATGACATTAAATATGTCCCTATGTTTTATGAAAAGGTTGGGCATCTGGATATGTCTACCTAAGCTATGTGAATTGCATGGTATTAGATATACCCTTATGTTTTTCAAACAGATTTGACATTAGATATGTCATAAGTATAAGTTGAGCTATATGTATGTTTTGGGAGTAGTATTTAGAATTGAGTTGGACTAAGGTTTAACGCACCCTTAAGTCCTAGAACTATGTTAGCACCATAGGTTTCCTTCTGTGGCTTATGACAGAATCCTGATAGATAAGGTTCTAACCTTAGCCAGTTAGGACAACCTTTTTCGGTGTGGGTGTATGACACTAGAATACATGTAGCTCATCATGGTTTATGTCGGTTAAGAGAAACTCCCGTATAAATGTTTTGTAATGACCGGGTCCATCGTTATGGGTAATCCATTTGTGCCAAGTTTTAGAGTTAGAAAACTCCGGGTTTGGGAGTTTGAAATTTTGGGCTAGGCTAGCCTCGATCGGATTTGGAGCGAGGTATAGTCTAGGGAAATTTGGGTGATGATTGAGTTATATGTCTTGATTTGAGCTAGTTTTCCATGTAGATAAGACATAAAAGATCCTGAGGGACTTTTCGGAATCAAATTTGGGTAGGTAGAACTCCCAGAGTCGAGGTTGACGTGAAAGGGTTATTTCGGATCGTTAGGGGAACCAAG
The DNA here is from genome assembly GCA_003996215.1 of Jaltomata sinuosa. NCBI lineage: Eukaryota > Viridiplantae > Streptophyta > Magnoliopsida > Solanales > Solanaceae > Jaltomata > Jaltomata sinuosa. Next base: position 932,236 of record QJPP01007531.1, read on the forward strand.
TGTGTTGTAAAATGGACCATTTTGGAGTTTCCTGAGCATTATTCCCATGACGAGCCTAACGGCTTTGCCGTGGTCACATCTACTATAGCAAAAGAAAATACCGCTATAGCGGAAGTCAAGGCGGTCAACCTCTACCATAGCGGTTGACTCTGCTACAGCGGTTTTGCTATAGCGGAAGATCACTGCTATAGCGGAGCATGATAGGATTTAATGTAGAAACTCCCTCAAAATATTTCAGTTTTCACAAGTTCATTTTGGAGAAGAGCTAGGGTGATTTCAGACGATTTTCCTCCATTCTTAGTTGTTTTTCTTCCCTAAGGTAAGGTTTCTACTCCCCGAACTCCGTAATACTTTTCCTATCGGTAGAATTGCTAGGAGAGGACTTGGGGAAGGGTTTGGAATGACTTAAGGATGATAGAATCCAGGGAAAAAGAGGGATTCTATGGGTAGAAGTTCTTGGGTATTGCTTAAGTTACTGTTTTATGATCATGTGACCTTAATTTCCTAATTTTATCCATAAAAATGATAGAACTAGGTGAATTAACGGTGAGAAAGCCAAGGAAGAGGGTGGAATGATCATGGGTAGCCTGGGGTTTAGGATTTCTACATAATCCGGGTAAATTTTAGGCCATAAGGATTAATTCTTGGTTATTGTGTGTTGTTTTAGACCAAGGTTGAGTAGAGCTTGGATCATTTCGAGGTAGGTAATGGTTATTGATTCCTATAAATGATGTATGTTTGTGTATTCTTAGCTAAGTATTGGTATGAGATGCATTGCTTAGGGAATTGTTTAGGGATGTCCAAGGGTCCTGTTTTACAGTCTGGTGAATTGAACTGTGTGTTAGCTTGTTGGTTTACAAGTTTATTGTTCATTATTGTGACTGTGGATTGATTGATATTCGGTTGGCTTGGGTACCATGCCTAGTATGGGATAACACTAACGGTTGGCTCGGGTACCACACTTGGTACAAGATATATTAATGGTTGGCTCGGGTACCACACCTGGTATGGGTTTACTTTACTGCATTTGTTGCATTGATATTGGTTGCATCATGGCATTTGGTATTTGGTTCCATGAGTGGATTAGGTTGTGTTATTGAACTGTGATAGTTGCTTATAGTTCTTGAGTAGCCGGGAATATGGTTATATCTGATTGGGTTTGTCTTGGTATAGACCGGGTTGTTCGTTAAAACTTAGGTGTTGGTTAGAGGGGATCCCAGGGTGGGTCCGGGCTATATAAAAAGGATTGTTTATTGGTTATATTTGATTTTTGATCATAGTCATAGAAAGGTGGATTACATGTGGGGACAAGTTAGGGTGAGACTTGTAGTTTAGGGATGCCTCCTATCTTGTTGCATGTTTTTCCTATACTTACACTTGATTTGTTGTACTGTTCATACACTGTTTTAGTTGGAACTGGTTGATGATCCTACCAGTACACAGTGGTGGTGTACTGATACTGCACTTGCTTTTCTTTTTGTGACTACAGGAAATCTTCCAGCGGCTGACATGCGATCTCATTTGTAGTCCCAGCATTTCCAAACTTCGAGGGTGAGCTGCTTAAATCAAGCTGCCTTGAATCTATCCTTAGAGTTGTAGCCCACTTGTTTCGAGCTTAGACTATTTCCTTATTTTGGAGTTGCATCCCCGTATTCTAGATATTTGGTAGATTGTTTTGGTACTGTGACTTTGCTAGCATGGTTAAGTTCGGGGAAGTGATGGCTCACTCACCCAGGGGTTAGGTGAGTGCCACTCACGGCGGTCTGGGTCATGACAAAGATTGTATAAGAGCCTTAGGTTTGTTGATCTCATCGTACCAAAATAGGTGTAGTAGAGTCTTACGAAATGGTGCGGAGACGTCTAAATTTTTCTTCGAGAGGCTATAGGACTTTAGGAAAACTATCTCTTCTTTCTTCCATCGTGCTATAACTTGATTCCAATTGGTATCTGGTGAAACAAATTGGTATCTAACCTCTTTCACTCTTCTGTTTGTAGATGGTTAACACAAAGAACAATGGAGCGAGACCAGTGGTCCCAACAGTGGACCCGGTGATTCATGGTAGAGGTAGGGGAAGGGGCAGATGATAAGGAAGATCCACACCCGCCAGGGGTGGGGCTCAAGCTGCTGCTGAAGTGCGTGAGGCAACTCCTCCCCCACCTCAGGATCAGGTTGTCGAGGATGTAGAAGTTATGGTAGAGGATGATGGGGCACATGCGGAGGTGGAGGCGGTACTGGCTGGGGGTGAAGGCCTTCCTCCTATAACACCAGAAGCCTTTCAGCAGGCTTGGAACATCTTGAGTGGGTTGATTGATGCTAGAGCCATACTCACGGGCATTGCAAATCAAGCTTTGGACACTCAGCTAGCAGTTACTATGGCGCCTAGGATGGATGCAGCTTCAGGAATGAATGATTTCTTCAGGCCAATGCTAGGCCCAGTGATGACAGGAAACGAACACGAGATGCTGACCAAGTTTCTCAAGCTGAAACCTCCTACATTTCAGGGTACTGATAGAGAAAATGCTTATAAGTTCATACTAGATTGCTATGAGAGACTGCACAAGCTGGGCATTATGCGACCGTGTGGGGTTGAGTTCGTCATATTCTAGCTGCAGGGCGATGCTAAGCAGTGGTGGAGGTCTCATATGAAATGTCAGTCATCTATTTTACCCCCATTGACTTAGGAACAGTTCCACGCTCTGTTTTTAGAGAAGTACGTACCCCATACTTTGAGGGACCGTAAGAAAGATGAGTTCTTGAACTTGGAGCAGGGTAGCATGTTAGTCTCTGCTTATGAGGCTAAGTTCCATGCCTTATCTCATTTTGCTACACAGATGTTGGGTTCCAAGGAGGAACGGGTCCGTTTGTTTGTGAAGGGTTTGAATACTAAGATGCAGGTGTTGTCAGTACATATGACTTCTTCAGGGAACGGCTTTAATAATATGTTGGATTATGTGAAGAAACTTGAGGGAGTCAGGCAGGCGAGGCAGGCTAAGGTGTTAGCCAAGGAGCCTCAGAATGAGGGAAATTATGGTGGTTCATATTTCAAGGGTCATATTCAGTAGGTATATTCAGCCCGTCCTATTCAGTCAGCTCTGCCAGCTCCTACAGGTGGTTTTTCGGGAGCTAATCAGCAGTCTTCAGCTCCTAGAGGCTAGGGAGCTTTTTATTCATCTGCTAGCAGTCCTGCACTTGATCGTGGTTGCGTCTATTATGGTGATTTGGGCCACTTTAAGAGGGAGTGCCCACACAGGCAGACCGGTAATCAGGTTCAACAACAGCCCAAGGTTGTGGTCCCGGCAGGTAAAGGTTGTCATGCTAGAGGTCATCCACAAGGTAGGCGAGGTAACTTTCAGGGAGGCCGGGGAGACAGAGGGAATGGCGGCGCGAGCAGGGGTGCAGCACAGCCGGCCAGAAAGGTTTCCCAGATTGATGATCGAGCTCACTGCTATGCATTTCCAGGGAGGACCAAGGCTGAGGCATCAGATGCAGTAATCACAGGTACCATTCTCATCTGTGATAATATGTCTATGGTGTTATTTGACCAAGGTTCTACATATTCTTATGTGTCTGTGAGTTTTGCGTTGGGTCTGAACTTGATATGTGATATCCTTGATTCCCCTATCCATGTTTCTACCCCGATTGGAGAGTATGTGGTTGTGACTCATGTTTATCGTGACTGTTCTATTGTGTTTGTGGGGTTGCACACTTGGGTAGACTTGGTAATCCTAGATATGGTTGATTTTGATATTATCTTGGGCATGACCTGGTTATCCCCTTATCATGTGGTGTTAAATTGTAACACTAAGACTGTGGCTCTAGATATTCCGGGTAAGGATAGGCTAGAGTGGGAAGGTGTGTACAGGCCAAAGCCAGTTAAGATCATATCGTTTATTTAGGCTAGGAAGCTAGTGGGGAGGGGGTGTCTAGCCTTCTTGGCTCATCTCTGGGATGATAGTATGGAGTCCCCATCTATTGAGTCAGTTTCAGTTGTTTCTGAGTTTCGAGAGGTGTTTCTAGCGGATTTGCCTGGTATGCCTCCAGATAGGGATATAGACTTTTGTATTGATTTGGAGCCAGGCACTCGTCCTATTTCCACACCTCCGTATCGTATGGCTCCGGCAGAGTTAAGGGAACTTAAGACTCAGCTGTAGGAACTCATAGATAAAGGATTTATCCGTCCCAGTGCTTTGCCTTGGGGTTCTCCGGTCTTGTTTGTAAAGAAAAAAGGATGGTAGTATGCGGATGTGCATAGATTATAGGAAATTGAACAAGGTTACCATCTGGAATAAGTATCCTTTACCCCGTATTGATGATCTATTTGACCAGCTCCAGGGTGCATCGGTGATCTCGAAAATTAACTTAAGGTTGGGGTATCACCAGTTGAAGATTAGGTCGTAGTACATTCCTAAGACTTCTTTTTGGACTCAGTATGGGCATTATGAGTTCTTAGTAATGTCGTTTGGGTTGACCAATGCGCCGACGACATTCATGAGTTTGATGAATAGAGTATTTAAGTCATATCTGGATTCCTTTGTTATTGTGTTTATCAATGATATTTTGATCTACTCCAAGAGTATGGAGGAGCATGCTAATCACCTTCGTATTGTGTTGGACATATTGAGACGTCAAAAGCTTTATGTGAAGTTCTCCAAGTGTGAATTTTTGTTGACTTCAGTCGCATTCTTAGGGAATGTAGTGTCAGAACAGGGGGTGATGGTGGATCCCCAAAAGATTGAGGCAGTCAAGAGTTGGGCCTGGCCTAGATCTATGACAGAGGTGAGGAGTTTGGTTGGGCTCGCGGGGTACTACTGTAGGTTTGTTAAGGGTTTTGCTGACCAGGCTAACACAGAAAGATGTACCATTTGTATGGTCCGATAAGTGCGAGGAGAGCTTCCAAAAGCTCAAGACACTTCTGACCACAGCTCATATCTTGTCCTTGCCGATTGAAGGTAAAGACTTTATTGTTTACTGTGATGCTTCACATTCTGGTTTGGTAGTTGTGTTGATATAGGACAGGAATGTGATAGCCTATGCCTCTAGGTAGTTGAAGGTGCATGAGAGGAACTACCCGACTCACGACTTAGAGTTGGCAGTGGTGGTCTTTGCACTCAAGATTTGGAGACACTATCTTTATGGTGTTAAGTGTGAGGTGTTCCCCGATCATCGCAGTCTGCAATATGTGTTCACGCAGAAGGACTTGAATTTGAGGTAGAGAAGGTAGATGGAATTGTTGAAGGATTATGATGTGACTATTCAGTACCATCTGGGTAAGGCTCATGTGGTGGCAGACACATTGAGCCGGAAGACAGTTAGCATGGGCAGTTTGGCTTGTTTGAGGGTGTCCAAACGACCACTAGTAAGGGAAATTCAGGCGTTGGAGTCCAAGTTCATGCACTTGGGTATTTCAAAACAAGTTGGATTATTGGCCAGTATTGAGGTTGAAGCCACTTTCATAGAGGAGATAAAGGCCAAGCAGTTTTAGGACCCAAAACTGAGTAAGCTTCGAGATAAGGTAATATCCGGGGAATCTAGGGATATCACGTTAATCTCTGGCTGAGTACTAAATTTTAGAGAGAGTATTTGTGTTCCTCGGGTTAATGATATAAATCAGAATATCCTGGCAGAGGCTCACAGTTCGCGGTACTCAATTCATCCAGGTGTGACAAAAATGTATAGGAACTTGAGGCAGCGTTACTGGTGGCCCAGGATGAAAAGGGACATAGTTGATTTTGTGTCCAAGTGTCAGAACTTCCAGCTGGTAAAGTATGAGCATCAGAAACCTGCAGGACTACTTCAGAGAATGCCCATTCCAGAGTGGAAGTAGGAGAGGATAGCCATGGATTTCGTGGTGGGTCTTCCCAAGATGCTGGGGAAGTATGACTCAATTTGGGTGATTGTTGATAGGCTGACCAAGTCCGCTCATTTCATTCTGGTCAGGGTAGATTACAATTAGCAGTAATTAGCTAGGATCTACGTGAAAGAGATTATGAGATTGCATGGGATACCACTGTCCATCATTTCAAACAGGGGTACACAATGCACCTCTAAGTTTTGGGGTAAGCTATATGAAGAATTGGGTACACAACTTACCTTTAGTACAACCTTTCATCCCCAGACTGATGGTCAGTCGAAGAGGACAATCCAGGTATTGGAAGACATGCTGAGAGCATGTGTGATGGACTTCGGGGGTCATTAGGACCAGTTTCTACCATTGTGGGAGTTTTTGTACAATAATAGCTACCACTCCAGTATCGACATGGCACCATTCAAGGTATTGTATGGGAGGGGTTGTAGATCACCGGTTGGATGGTTTAAGAAAGGCAATGTAAAGCCTCTGGGCGTCGATTTGGTAAGGGAAGCACAGGAAAAGGTAAGAAGGCGTTCAGACCAAATTGCTAGCTGTACAAAGCAGAAAGAAGGAATATGCGGATTGCAAGGTCTGGGACATGGCATTTCAGGTTGGTGAACAGGTATTATTGAAAGTGTCACCAATGAAGGGAGTTATACGATTCGGTAAGAAGGGAAAGCTCAGCCCTCGGTTCATCGGTCCATTTGAGATTCTTAAGATTGTGGGGCTAGTGGCTTACAAGTTAGCACTGCCACCTAGTTTATCGGGTGTCCATTTGGTATTATATGTATCCATGCTTAAGCGATACCATGGGGATGAGGATTACATCATCAAGTGGAATGAGGTACTTTTCGATAAGACTCTTCGCTATGAAGAGGAACCAGTTTTGATTCTTGCTCGGAATGTCCGAAAATTAAGGAAAAAGGTGATCAATATGGTAAAAGTTCAGTGGAAGCATTATCAAGTTGAGAAACCCATTTGGGAAACTGAGAAGGACATGTGGGGTAGGTATCTTCAGTTGTTTGAGGATTCAGGTACTATGCTTTCCTTTGTTAATTTTTGTAATTTCAGGATTGATCATTCAGGGATGAATAATGGGTAAATTGGTATCTGTTGCAACGACCAGGTCCGTCATTATGGGTAATCCATTCGTGCCCAGTTTTAGAGTCAGAAAACCCTGAGTTTGGGAGTTTGAAATTCTGGGCTAGGCTAGCCTCGGCCGGATTTAGAGCGAGGTATAGTCTAGGGAAATCCGGGTGAGGATTGAGTTAGACGTATTGATTTGATCTAGTTTTCCATGTAGCTAAAACATAAAGGAGCCTGGGGACTTTTCAAAATCGAATTTGGGTAGGTAGAACTCTCGGAATTGAGGTTGACATGAAAGGGTTGTTTCGGATCGTCAGGGAACCAAGTGTGTTGTAAAATTGACCAATTTTGGAGTTTCCCGAGTATTCTGCTCGTGATGAGTGTAACAGCTCCATTGTGGTAACCTCCGCTATAGCAGAAGAAAATACCGCTATAACAGAAGTCAAGGCGGTCAACCTCTGCCATAGTGATTGACTCCACTACAGCGGCACCGCTAAAGCGGAGAACGACGGGATTTAATGCAGAAACTTCCCCAAAATAGTTTAGTTTTCACAAGTTCATTTTGGAGAAGAGCTAGGGCGATTTCAGGCGACTTTCCTCCATTCTTCATTGTTTTTCTCCCCTAAGGTAAGGTTTCTACTCCTCGAACTCCGTAATACTTTTCCTATGTGGTAGAATTGCTAGGAGAGGACTTGGGGAAGGGTTTGGAATGACTTAGGGATGATAAAATTCATGGGAAAAGGGGGATTCTATGGGTAGAAGTTCTTGGGTATTGCTAAAGTTACTGTTTTATGATCATGTGACCTTAATTTCCTAATTTTAGCCATAAAAATGGTAGAACTAGGTGAATTAATAGTGAGAAAGCTCAAGAAGAGGGTGGAATGATCATGGGTGGCATGGGGTTTAGGATTTCTACGTAATCCGGGTAAATTTTAGGCCATAAGGATTAACTCTTGGTTATTGTGTATTATTTTAGATCAAGAACCGGCAAGAACTTCAGAAAACGGGAAAGCTCTGGTTGAGTAGATCTTGGATCATTTCGAGGTAGGTGATGGTTATTGATTCCTGTAAATGTTGTGTGTTTGTGTACTCTTATTTAAGTATTGGTATGAGATGCATTGCTTAGGGAATTGTTTAGGAATGTCTTAGGGTCCTGTTTTACAGTCTGGTGAATTGAACTGTGTGTTTGCTTGTTAGTTTGCAAGTTAATTGTTCATTATTATGATTGTGGATTGATTGACATTTGGTTGGCTCGAGTACCACACCTGGTACGAGATATACTAACGGTTAGCTCGGGTACCACGCCTGGTACGGGTTTACTTTACTGCATTTGTTGCATTGATATAGGTTGTATCGTGGCATTTGGTATTTGGTTCCATAAGTGGATAGGGTTGTGTTATTGAACTGTGATAGTTGCTTATGGTCCTTGAGTGGCCGAGAATATGGTTATATCTGATTGGGTTGGTCTTGGTGTAGACCGGGTTGTTCGTTAACACTTAAGTGTTGGTTAGAGGGGATCTCAGGGTGGGTCCGGGCTATATAAAAAGGATTGTTTATTTGTTATATTTGATTGTTGATCATAGTCATAGAAAGGTGGATTACATATGGGGACAAGTTAGGGTGAGACTTGTAGTATAGCGATGCCTCCTGTCTTGTTGCATGTTTTTCCTGTACTTACACTTGATTTGTTGTACTGTTCGTACATTGTTTTATTTGGAACTGGCTGATGATCCTACCAGTACACAGTGGTAGTGTACTGATACTGCACTTGTTTTTCTTTTTGTGAGTACAGGAAATCTTCCAGCGGCTGACACACGACCTCATTTGTAGTCCCAGCATTTCCAGACTTCGAGGGTGAGCTGCTTCAATCGAGCTGCCTTGAATCTATCCTTAGAGTTGTAGCCCACTTGTTTCGGGCTTTGACTATTTCCTTAATTTGGGGTTGCATCTCCATATTCTAGACATTTGGTAGATTGTTTTGGTACTGCAACTTTCTGATTCTAGGGGGTATTTTTCCGTAGGTTAAGTTAATGAAGTTTTTTCTTTATTATTGATTGCTAGTTTATTTTCTGCATATTGGTTTTGAGCTGCTAGAACGGTTAAGTTTAGGGAAGTGATGGTTCTCTCACCTGGGGGTTGGGTTAGTTCCACTCACGGCGGTCTGGGTCATGATAGTTTTTAAGTTTTATATTATGTTATCTCTCACCTTATGCTTAAATTATGATATATCTTATGATTTTTCTTATTATGTATGGATTCAGTTTTATCTATGTTTCAAGTACATTTTACTACATTTATGCATATCTCACATACTCAGTACATCCTATAGTACTGACGCATATTCTCGTGCTGCATCCTTTGATGATGCAGATACAGGTTTTTTCCCTCACACTCGTGGCTAGATATCACTGGAGACCCAGTTTCTTTTGGTGAGTCCTCATTATCCGAGGACTAGTGTTGGACCTATCTCTTTCATGTTCTTTCTTGGGATTTCTGAGTTAGTTAGGGGATTGTCCCATCAACTCTTTATGACGGTTTAAAGACTTTCAGACATAGATAATACTCAAGTCCCTCTTTCGGATTATGTTTCATCTTGACTTTATCATTTATGGATTGGGTTGCCGAGCTTTCTATTTATGCTTCCCCTATATTTTCTTATGAATATCTGAGTATGCTATGACTAAGGGTTAACTTGGGTCACTTGTGGTCCCAGGTCTCGTGTTGCACCTAGGGGGTAGTCTCAGGGCGTGACAAACTTGGTATCAGATCCAGGTTCAAGTGTCCTAAGGTGTCTGAAATCCATATTGAGTAGAGTTTCTTTCATGTGTGTGAAGCACGCCACACTTATGAGAGGAAAGCTACGAGGTGTCTTAGGAAACGCTTCACTTCTTTCATGATCAATATAGTGCGATAGAGTTTAACTCTATTACTCTTCTAATGCATTCTTATGCATTTCAGATTATGCCTCTTCGCTGTGTCATGCCTTGCCGAGCCACCCAAAATATTCACCCCCCAATTCCAGACCTCGAGGTCACGAAAGTGGAGTTCAAGAATGTCATTCATATGCTAGCTAAAACTATGGACGCTCAGTCCAATCAACATGCTCCTACCCATGTCCACTCTCAAGGTGGAGTAGCGGCCCAAGTTCGAGATTTTATTCGCATGAACCCACCTGAGTTCTGGGGTTCGAAAGTTGGTGAGGATCCACAAAATTTCTTGAATGAGGTAAAAAAGGTCTTTGGTGTAATGCAACTGGGTGGTGTTGATGGTATCGAGCTAGCTTCCTATCAACTCAAGGATGTGGCTCATGTTTGGTTCACTCAATGGAGGAATTCTAGGGATATGAATGTGGTCCCTATGACTTGGGAATGCTTTGAGAGGGCTTTTCTTGACCAGTTCTTTCTGAGGGAGTTGAGGAACGCTAAGGTCAAAGTGTTCATAAATTTGAGGCAAGGTTCTATGTTGGTTCAGGAGTACGGATTGAAGTTCACCCAACTTTCTAGGTATGCTCCTTCCATGGTGGCTGACCTGTGGGATGAGATGAGTAAGTACATTTATGGAGTATCAGATTTGATAAAGAAGAAGTGTAGGACCGTGATGCTTTTGGACAACATAGATATTTCTCGACTTATGACTCATGCCCATCAGATTGAGGGAGAAAAGTTGAGGGAAAAGGCAAGGGAGAACAAGAGGGTTAAATCAAAGAGTTCATGTTTTGGCCATCAGAGGTCTGGAAGCCGACATAGCTCTTTGTTTCAGAAGAAATCATCAGGGCCCATTCATTCTTCGGCTAGTGCTCCGACCCAGGCCCCCAGGACTCATCATGATTAGGTGGGTAGAGGATCTGGTTCCTATTTGTAGAGGAGTATTGCAAAGGGGACCCCTTACCCTTTTTGAAACAAGTGTGGTAAGAGTTATCTTGGTGAGTATTTAGCCAGTTCAGGTTGATACTTTGGATATGGTCAGGTTGGACACAAGATTAAAGATTGCCCTTCAGCTAAGAAGGGACAGAGAGGTAGTAGGACTCAGTCTGCTCCAGCAGCCCCAGGAGGTAAACTGGCCCAGCAGCACACTGCTTCTAGTTCTGGTGGTCAATGCCAGAACCTCCTTTATGCCATGTACTCTCGCCAGGACCAGGAGAGTTCACTAGATATTGTTACTGGTATGTTGAAAGTCTTATCTCTCGATGTGTATGCTTTATTGGATTCAGGTGCCTCTTTATCTTTTGTGACCCCTTATGTGGCTTGTAAGTTTGAGATTAGTCCTGATCAGCTCTTAGAAACCTTTTGTGTTTCTACTCCTGTTGGTGAGTCAGTCCTAGCCAAAAGAATCTACCAAAAATTCCCTATCTCAGTCCTTCATAGAGTCACTTTAGCGGATCTATTAGAGTTGTATATGACTGATTTTGATGTTATTCTTGGTATGGATTAGTTGTATGCATGTTATGCCTCGGTCAATTGTCATAATCGAGTTGTTAGTTTCAAGTTTCCAAATGAACCTGTCTTAGAATGGAAAGGTATTCCTCCATCCTCGAAGGGTCATTTCATATCTTATCTTAAGGTTAAAAAGATGATTTATAAGGGATATGTTTATCATATAGTTTGGGTTATGGACACAGAGTCTAAAACCCCATCTCTCCAGTCAGTTCCTATTGTGAATGAGTTTCCTGAAGTGTTTCCCAAAGATTTGACCGGAGTCCCTCCTGAGCGGGAGATTGACTTTGGAATAGATCTTCTTCTAGATACGAATCTATCTCTATTCCTCCTTATAGAATGGCTCCAGTGGAACTTAATAAATTGAAGGATCAGTTGAAAGACCTCCTTGATAAGGGTTTTACTCAACCCAGCAGGGGTGCTCCAGTCTTATTCGTGTGAAAGAAAGATGGTTCCCGTAGAATGTGTATCAACTACCGTCAGTCGAACAAGGTCACAATCAAGAATAAGTATCCCATTCCTAGGATTGATGACTCGTTCGATCAGCTTCAGGGTGCTAGTTACTTTTCTAAGATCAACCTTAGATCCATTTATCATCAGCTCCGTGTTTGAGAATGTGACATTCCGAAGACAGCCTTCAGAACTCGGTATGGTCATTATGAATTTGTGGTTATGTCTTTTGGACTAACGAATGCTCCTGCAGCCTTTGTGGATTTGATAAACCGTGTGTTCAAGTAGTATTTGGATATGTTTGTGATTGTGTTCATTGATGATATTCTTATCTATTCTCAGAGTAACGAGGAGCATGCAGACCATTTGAGAGTGGTGTTGCAAACTCTCAAGGATCGACAGTTATTTGCTAAGTTTAGCAAGTGTGAGTTTTGAATGCAGTATGTTGCTTTTCTAGGTCATATTGTGACTAGAGATGGTATTCGAGTTGATTCTCAAAAGATTGAGGCACTAAAGAACTGGCCTATACCCACTTCCCCATCTGATATTCGAAGCTTTTTGGGTTTGGCTGGTTACTACAGGATATTTGTGGAAGGATTTTCTTCCATTTTTGCCCTATTAACTCGATCGACTCAGAAGAAGGTTAAATTTCAGTGGTCGGATCTATGTGAGAATAACTTTCATGAATTGAAGACTAGATTGACCACAGCTCCAGTGTTGGCTCTACCCGAGGGCCTAAATAACTTTGTGGTGTATTGTGATGCTTCTAAGATTTGTTTGGGTTGTGTTTTGAAGCAACGTGGCAAGGTGATCGCTTATGTTTCTAGACATTTTAAGATTCATGAGAAGAACTACCCTACTCATGATCTTGAGTTGGCGGCCGTGGTTTTTGCATTGAAGATTTGGAGACACGACTTGTATGGTATTCATGTGGATGTATTCACCGATCATAAGAGTCTTCAGTATATGTTCACTCAAAAGGAATTGAATCTTTGTCAAAGGAGATGGCTTGATCTTCTTAAGGATTACAATATGAGTGTGCTTTACCATCCGGGTAAGGCCAATGTCATGGCGGAAGCACTTAGTAGGTTGTCTATGGGTAGTGTGTCTTCGATTGAGGACGGGAAGAAGGAATTGGCCAAGGATGTTCATCGACTTTCTCGATTAGGAGTTCACCTTATGGATTCAACAGAAGGTGGTGTTATTGTTCAGAATGGTTTCGAATCATCTTTGGTAGATGAAGTGAAAGGGAAGCAAGACAATGATCCTATTTTGCACCAGTTGAAGGGTTCAGTCTATCAGCAAAGGGTAGAGGTTTTCTCCCAAGGGGGAGATGGTATGCTTAGATATCAGGGTCGACTATGTGTTCCTGACATAGATGGGTTGAGACAACGGATTTTGGTAGAGGCTCATAGCTCCAGGTATTCTATTCACCCCAATTCCACCAAGATGTACCATGACCTACAAGAAGTCTATTGGTGGAATGGAATGAAGAGGTACATAGCAGGTTTTATGGCTAAGTGTCCCAACTGTCAACAAGTGAAAGTAGAGCATCAACGATGTAACACCCCAAAACTCAGACTAGCAATTAAAACCCAGAACTCAGAAAGAACTCAAAAAAATTCTATCTCCAGTCAGGCCCCACGAACTGACCCATGGGCATCATGGACACGACAGCCTATCGGGGTCCTTGTGGGAAGAGCTTAGAGGCTCTGTCAGCTTACCTCTACCAAATGGGGGTTCCACGGGTGGCGAAAGTCCGACAGGCCATGGGGCAACCCGTAGGAAACCAGCAGCGCCCCTTCCAAGTCTCCTCATCCCCGATGGGCAATCACCATAACCATCGTGGATGCGAAGGGCTGTGGGAGCCATTATGAGGACTATCCAGAGGACTAGGCCTAGTCTGCCCTATTCCAACGCCCTGGCTGACGGGTCGTCTTAGGTCCGATGCCCATCGAGTGACCCATCTGGTGAAGGATTTTCTGCAACTTTTCATTTTAAGTCGGGGGCATTTTAGTATTTTCCCAATTCTATTAACTCTGATCTTAAGTCGTTTTGGGAGTAATTAAACAGTTTTTACTCTTTTTCCCTCATTACTCCTACATTAAATTGACACTTAGCAGTTTCAAACAAGAAAAGAAGTGTTTCCTCTCAAGAACAAGCAGAAGGGTTTTCTTCAAGTTCAGCCCTGAATCCAAAGGTTCATCCATAAAATCTTTTTCCAGGTATATGGGTATTCAGTAAGGGTTTAGTCCGCCCTTATGCCCAAAAATCTCAGGCTTTTATAGTAATTTTCATGGTTTTGAAACTAGGGTTCTTACCCTCTTTAGTAGATTGCTACAAAAATCCATCTTCTTGACTTGTATGTGATTTTCATCCTGTTTTAATGATATATATATTGCATATATTGAACTGCATGTATTTTTACAAGGTTTTGAGAAATCACGAAATTTGCCCTAAATTGTAGGATTACTAAAGTGTTAGCTTTCTTCAAAATTCAACCTAGATTATCAGTATGAATTTTAAAAGAAGTCAAAATTTAGTTAGTTTTCAGTCTACTACAATATTTCAGAAATTAGTGATTTCAGACCATTTTAGTTCTATCTAAGATAATTCAGGACTTCAGTTTTAATAAGCTATTAGTCTTCAGTTTAAGAGTAGTGTTTAGCACCGAGTTGGACTAGGGTTCAGCGTACCTTTGAAGTCCCAGAACTATGTGCCACCGTAGGATATTTAGCCCCTCAGTTAGGCCTCAGAACTAGTGATCACATCACCCATGCCTTTATACCCTGGTAAGGTATATTGGGTCATCTCGATGGGGCGTATACATCAGACTTCACATTTAGCTCACGTGGTTTATGTCGATTAGTAGACTCTCCCACAATATTAGTTCAGTAAAGTACCTCAGGCCCTTAGTTTATATTTGTATCATTTTTTGTATATTTTCAGATTACTCTTATATTTCAGCTTTTTATGCATGATTACCTTTTTGGGCCTATGTACTACAATTTAGTTTAGTTTACAGCCTTTCAGTAATTTAGCATATTTACATTTCAGTCAGCCTTGCATATCCCTCATGCTCAATACATTCAAAGTACTGACGCATACTCTATGCACTGCATCCTATCATGATGCAGGTTCAGGTTCTCAGCTTCAGCCTCATGATTAGCTCACTCGGTGCCATATCAACGACAGTCAAGGGTGAGTCCTCATCATCCGAGGACATATTCTTACATGCCTTTTGATTTAGTTAGTTTCTCTTTATTTTCAGTATTTAGAGTTAGCTGGGGGCTTGTCCTAGCAGCTCATCAATATTAGAGGCTTTCAGACATAGAGTCAGACTCAGTTAATTTAGATTGTTCTGCTTTTCAGACAGGTAATTATTTAGATATTCTCAGTTGAATTCTTTTTAGATTATATGCTTTGTTCAGTTATGCTTCCGTTTGTTTAGAGTTATTTCAGTATGCTTGTGATATACCAGATTCAGGGTTAGCTTGGGTTCACTTGTGATCCTAGGTCCCATGTTACGTCTAGGGGCTAGCCTCAGGGCGTGATAAGCGACCGGGTGGTATGACTCAGGATATTGACCTTCTTACTTAGAAGTGGGAGGCGATCAATATGGATTTTATTACAGGTTTTCCTCATACTCGCAGATAGCATGATTCTATTTGGGTGATTGTTGACAGGATGACTAAGTCATCCCACTTCTTGGCTGTTAAGACTATGGATTTGACAGATGATCATGCCAGACTCTCCATTCGAGAGATTTTTTGATTGCATGATGTTCCATTGTCTATCATTTCAGATAGGGGTACTCAGTTTACATCCTAGTTTTTGAAGTCATTTCAGAAAGGTCTTGGTACTCAGGTCAAGCTTAGCATAACTTTTCACCCACAGATGGATGGCCAGTCAGAGCGTACTATTCAGACCTTGGAGGATATATTGAGAGCTTGTGTGATTGATTTCAAAGGTAATTGGGATGATCACTTACCTCTTATCGAGTTTGTCTACAACAACAACTTTCATTCTAGAATCCAGATGGCTCCTTATGAGGCACTTTATGGTCGGAGTGTAGATCTCTTATCAGTTGGTTTGAGGTAGGTGAGGCAGCTTTGATTGGTCCAGATTCAGTTTATGAGACTATGGAGCAAGTTCAGACCATTAGGGAAAGGTTGAAAACTGCTCAGAGTCAACATAAATCATATACAGATGTAAGGAGAAGAGAGTTAGAGTTTGAGGTTGATAATTGGGTGTTCTTGAAAGTTTCACCCATAAAGGGTGTGATGATATTTTGTAAGAAAGGGAAACTTAGTCCCCGTTATGTAGGTCCTTATCAAATTCTGAAGAGAGTTGGTAGTGTTGCTTATGAGTTGGATTTGCCAACAGATTTAGAAGTGGCTCATCCGGTTGTCCATGTTTCCTTGTTAAAGAAGTGTGTTGGTGATCCGACCTTGATTGTTCTTTTGGAAGATGTGAATGTAAAGGATAGCCTTACTTATGAGAAAGTTCTCGTAGAGATTCTTAATCGTCAGATCGGGAGGTTGAGAAACAAAGAAGTCGCTTTGGTGAACGTCCTTTGGATAAATCATCTAGTTAAGGGAGCTACTTGGGAAGCAGAAGAAGCCATGAAAGCCAAGTACCCTCATCTCTTTCCTCCTGACTCTGTTTCAGCTTGAGGTAATAGTTTCCTCCTTAGTATGACCCTACGATCCTATCCCATCCATTTTTCCCATGATCCTAGCATGCATTCATTTTTTCCGAAGTTAGTTCAATCATGTTTTAAGTTGAAAAGCTCAGTTTTCATGATTATTCTTTAGTTTTCATGTTTTGTCATCTGGTTGGGCTGTTTTCTCTCCAGTTTTCCTTGATTAGCCTTCATTTGAGGATGAATGATCCCAAATGGGAGATATTGTAACACCCCGAAATTCGATCCAACTTTTCAACTTAGAAAATTTGCAAATTTTGACTTTTCCAGGAACTACGAGTCCAAACCACAGGCCATGGTTTGAGCCACGAGCCATGGAATGAACTCGTGATTACAGTTTTGCAGATCACTCACTAGTCTGAGAACCACGAGTGGTTTCTATAGACCGTAGTTCTTTCTACGGTTTATCCTGTTGACTCATAGAATCAGATTAGAGGACTGACTGTTTCCCCTGAAACTACGAATGGGTTTACGGCCCGTAGTTCATTCTACGGTCTATCCTATTGACTCACAGAACATCTTCTGCAGTTGATCATTTGGGCCAGGAACCACGAGTGAAATCCATGAGTCGTGGTTCAGTCTTTGGCTCGTGGATTGTACCCGTGATTCCTGAAGCTGAGATTTTTAATAGCTTTTCTTTAATTAAATCCTAGAGGTATCTTTGTAATTTCCTACTCTTTTAACTCTTAAGTGAGGTCATTTTGTCCACTTTTAGTAGGGTCTCTACTCTTATTAGCCTAAGTCTTTCATTATTCCTCATTCATCTACCAAAAGAGGAAAAGAACTCCTTCAAGCTCCAGGTCTCAAGCTCCAAGTTCAAGCCTCCATTTCTTTTCATCTTAAGATCAAGCAAGCTCTAATAAGGTATGTGGGTATTCAATAAGGAATTCCCTTCACCCTTATGTCTCAAACCCGTGATTTTTACTTTGATTTATGAATTTGTGAAATTAGGGTTCTTAGCCAATTTGGGAAAAAAACTTATGGGTTCAGTTTTAATGCATTAATTCATGGTTTCTCATTACTTATCTATGATTTAATTTAAGTTCCTTAATTGATTTCAATAGCCCGTGCATTAAAGATGATTCTAGCATGATTCCATTGAATTGCATGATTTCAAGTGAAAATTGGCATGTTTAGATTACATAGCCTTATGTATTTATGAAAGTGCATGCCTAATTCTTCAAGTTATGAATTTAGAAAGAAAAGTATGTTTTGAATTATGGATATGCTAAGTTTTAAATATTTTGAAATATGAATTGCATGACATTAAATATGTCCCTATGTTTTATGAAAAGGTTGGGCATCTGGATATGTCTACCTAAGCTATGTGAATTGCATGGTATTAGATATACCCTTATGCTTTTCAAAGAGATTTGACATTAGATATGTCATAAGTATAAGTTGAGCTATATATATATTTTAGTAGTAGTATTTAGCACCAATTTGGACTAGGGTTTAGCGTACCCTTAAGTCCCAGAACTACGTTACCACCGTAGGTTGCCTTCTCTAGCTTATGACAGGATCCTGATAGATAAGGTTCTAACCTTGATCTGTTAGGACAACCTTTTTCAGTATGGGTGTATGACATTGGACTTCATGTAGCTCATCATGGTTTATGTCGGTTAAGAGAAATAATCGTATGAATATATTTAAGTCTTATGTTATGTTATCTCTCACCTTATGCTTAAATTATGATATATCTTATGATTTCTCTTATTATGTATGGATTCAGTTTTAGCTATGTTTCAAGTACGTTTTACTACATTCATGCATATCTCACATACTCAATACATCCTATAATACTGATGCATATTCTCGCGTTACATCCTTTGATGATGCAGACAAGTTCCTTCCCTCAGACTCGTGGCTAGATATCGCCGGAGACCTAGTTGCTGTTGGTGAGTCCTTATTATCCGAGGGCTAGTGTTAGACCTATCTCTTTCATGTTATTTCTTGGGATTTTTTAGTTAGTTGGGGGATTGTCCCATCAACTCTTTATGACGGTTTAGAGTCTTTCAGGCATAGATAGTACTCGAGTCCCTCTTTTGGATTATATTTCATCTTGACTTTATCATTTATGGATTGGGTTGCCTAACTTTCTATTTATGCTTCCGCAATATTTTCTTCTGAATATCTGAGTATGCTATGACCAAGGGTTAACTTGGGGCACTTTTGGTCCCGGGTCATGACATTTATCGTGAACCCATTTGATAATATGACTTGATCAAATTTATCATGCCATTGTTTGGGGCTTGCTTCAACCCATATAAGGATTTTATTAACTTACAAACCTTATTCTCTTGTCCGGGTATGACAAATCCCTCTGGTTGTTCCATATATGTTTCTTCTTCTAAATCACCATTTAGAAATGCGGTTTTAACATCCATTTGATGGATCTCCAGTTTATATATGGACGCCAAAGCTAGAAATACTCGAATGGTTGTCATCTTCGCTACATGAGAGTAGGTGTTGAAATAATCAAATCCTTCCTTTTGGGAATAGACTTTTACAACTAATCGTGCCTTGAACTTTTCTATTGACCCATCTGGCTTAAGCTTCCTTTTGAATATCCATTTACAGCCGATAGGTCTACACCCCTTTGGCAATTCAGTCAGAGTCCATGTCTTATTATAAAGTAAAGACTTCATTTCATCATTTATGGCATCTCTCCAAAACACTGAATCAATAGATGATGTGGCTTCTTCGTAAGTCTGAGGATCTTCTTCTATTAGATATGTATAAAAATCATCTTCTAAGATCTTATACATTGAGTTCATCTTCTTCATCATGATCGACCAAATTTGGAGTGCAATCAGAAGGCTTTGGTTCATTCACTGTACCTTTAAAAGGTAAAATATCCTCAAAAATATAACTTCTCTTCATTCTATGATCGTGTTAACACTTATATCTATCACACTCCGAGCCTACATCCTGGATGTAATACGGGACCTGAGATCATAAGTGATTCCAAAATAACCCTTCTTGCTGGCATAATTCATGAGCAACTAAATAGAAATAGATAAACTGAAGAATATTATGCGGAAGCTGAATTTTGTGCTGAGCTCTTGAAGAGTACTGTAATAAACTGAAGTTTTATAAACTGAAATACAACTCATTTGAAAAATAATACAACTGACTGACTGACTATCTATGAAGCCTCTACTAACACTGACTACAATTAGCCGGGACATGACCCCCAACTATCTTACATCAATTATAATAACTGAATTAACTACTAAAACTACTAACTAACTGGAGTTACCAAAAAAGGAGAACTCATTCCCTGCTGATTGGGAGCTGCAATCTATCTGACCATGATCCTGGGAGTTGTACTAAAACATTCATCATCAAAAGGATGTAGCACAAGAAGGTATGCGATCAGTACTTTGAACGTATTGAGCATGTGAGATATGCACTAACTTAAAAATCATGAGATACATGTATTTACTAAAAACACGGCTAAAAACTGGACTAAGTATAACATCTGAAGTGCATAAGTCAAAATTGTAGAATATAAGCTTTTTTACTGAAGAGGGTGTAAATTCTGTTTCAGAATGGTAAATGTGAGATCATGATATTTTTAAGATAAGTAAAACTGTTATTTGGGGATCCATAGACTAAAAAGATGAAGTATATTTTTAAATCATGAAGTAGTGCAATTGAGCTGAAAGTCATGAGTCATGCTAAAAATCCTATTTAAAGTAAATCCTTAGGGGAGTTTCTTCTACTAAGCATGCTGAAAATACTGATATAGTATATTGAATGCAAGCTGAAAGGTACAAGCTGATGCAATGACCAAGTATATAAACATGCAACTGTATAATACTGAACTGAACTAAATAACTAAATACAAGGTCATGCAATGATGAATATGGACTGTGGGAGCTACTATTAACTGATATACCCCAAGTTGAGCTAACTGTGGGGACAACCTGTAACCCTTCATGGAATGGTGTTCATACCTTGCCAAGGGTACAAACAAATCTGACGTGGATCCACTAAACTGATGTCCACAAGGGACAAGGATGTCCAGCCTAATCTGACAGTTGACCCTTTTGATACCTATGGTGGCACCGTACTTCTGAGACTTAGGGACTGCTACTAAAGGCCTCAGCCTAAATTGATAACTGAGGCTTCATCCTCTTGGTTCTAAGCCTACTCCCAACTGAATATAAAGCAATAAATGTAACTGAAATACTGGATAGCTCAAAATATACTGATGTTCTGAGAATTCAAAATATTACTGAGGCTGAAGCATTCTAATCATGTAATTATTCCTGACTGAGTGCCTGACTAATAATGCATGAGAATGTTTTGTATCATGTGACATATCTGAATGTCAAAACTATTCATATTTAAAACATATTTTGTAGATAATACTGAAGGTAGGCCGAAGCCTGCTAAATCATGCATAGTTCTTTTATATTTGAAACAACTAGACTGAAGTGATTGAGAATCACAAATACTTGTCTAGAAGCCAAAACCCATAGTTAAAATCATCATGAGGAAACTTAAACTTGTTTAGACTGAATGCTGACAAGCTAAATTAAATTCTAAAGGGAGAGCTAAATTCTGAGAAAATATTGTAAAATCAGGCTAAAACATGCTTCTCCCTAATATCTTGGGCTTTGAAATCTATTTGAAGAAATTCATGTAAAATCATTATAACAAGGCCAGTAGTTATGTAGAATCATCAAGAAATCGAGACCAAAAATGCATAAGGAATAGTATTCATACAAGTTGATTTTATTTTGGGTCTTTGGCGCTACATTCCATGTAGCTACCACTTTATCCCTTATCTTCTCCTTTTTTTTAATAATTACATGTCCCCTTTTGAACATCGTTCATTATTCATACTTTGTCCATGTAATCTGAACCATGTTATATAAGTATTAATATATTCAAGAATATTTTTCTTAATTTGTCATCATCGTTGCTATAATAACCAAATATTTTTTATATTAGTTAGTCAAACTTGAATCAAAATTTTTAGGTATGCTGCACAATTTGCTCATTTCGTTCTAGTTCAAACTACCTATCCTTCAGAGAATTAGTCAGAATCTATATTAAAGAGATAGTCTATTTAATAGTCTGTTTTCATGAGGTGCCTAATTCTATTATTTTGAACTGAGGTATCCAGTTTATATCTCAATTCTATAGGTTTATGTAGAAGGAGTTGGGTACTCGGGTAGATCTTAGCACAAATTTTCACCAATAGGTGGATGGCCAGTTCGAGAAGACTATTCAAGTCCTTGAGGATATGCTTTGTGCTTGCATGATTGATTTTAGTGGTCATCGAGTTTAGTTCTTACCTTTGGCGGAGTATGCATATAATAATACTTTATCCGCCCACTTTTACTTGACATTGTTTCACTATAGCATTTTCGTATAGTTTTTGACCATCTAAATTTTAATTTAAAATATTAAATTAATCTACTTCAATTTAACTTTGAACTTTAGTCAAATTGACTTTCGTAAAACAAAATGCGAAAAGTAAAAATGAACGGGGGAAGTAGTTATCATTCTAGCATTCAAATGGATCCGGGGCCTTGTATGATAGGAGATATCTATTTCCAGTTGGTTAGTTTGATACTTTTGAGGTTAATCCATGGGGTACAAATTTATTGAGATATTCTTTAGACAAAGTCAAGTTAATTCAAGAGTGGATTCTCATAGCTCAAAGTAGACAGAAGAGTTATGTGGATCGGTAGGTTTGTGATCTAGAGTTCATGGTTGGTGAGAAGATATTTCTGAAGGTATCGCCTATAAAGAGTGTTATGAGGTTGGGAAGAAGGGCAAGCTTAACCATAGGTTCATTGGTGCATTTGAAATATTGCAGCGTATTAATGTGGTGACCTCTGGGTTGGCTTTGCCTCCAAAATTATCAAGTGTCCATCTGGTGTTCATGTGCCAATGTTGAAGAAATACTATTCTGATGGCTCTTGTCTGATTCAATGGTATTCGATGCAGTTAGATCAGAATATGTGTTTGAGGAGGAGCCTATAGCTATTTTGGATAGGCAGAATCATAAGCTAATTAGGTCTAAGGAGATTGCATTGGTGAAGGTGTACTAGAGACATCGTCCGATTGAGAAAGCCACTTGGAAGGTTGAGACAGACATGCGCAAATATATCCTTAACTATTCAACTCTTTAAGTACTTCTTTTCTCTTTATGTTCGCGAATGAACATGTGTTTTAGTGGTGGATGATGTAATGACCCTCATGGTCGTTTTATGTCTTATGTTTGTTTTCCTTGTTTCCACCCTTTCCGTATCTTTATTATGTCATTTATGACTTGTGGGAATATCTGGCATAATTTTTGAGGTGATAGAATGTGTTTCAGAGAAGATATTCAGTTTTGGCTTTGGGAAGTTTGACCAAAGTCAATATTTTGAGTTAACGAGGTCGGATTTTAGTTTTGACAGCTCCATTCAGTCCGTAGGAATATTTATGAATTAGTTGGATGGTTGACATGGGTCTAGAGGGACTAAGTGTGATTTGGACCTTTGGTTAGATTTTGAGTATTTTGAAAAGTCTAGGTTTGACCATGGTCAGTATTTGATCAAGACAACATCGGATCAGTAATTTGATAATTTCAATAGGTTCAAAATATTCTTTCTGATCAATTTACATATTTGATTTATATCTGGAAGGTTTTGAATGAGTTTTGAGTGTTGATTCCTTGATTTAATTGATATTGGGCTTTACCAATTTATTATCATCTGGTTTAGTGATATTTATTTTGCATGCACGAAGAGTCTTCATGGCATCACATCGCTATCATGGTGGGCCATGTCACGATTGCGTAGAAGAGTTTTAGACAAAGTTGGGTTCGCACCTGGTATTAAATTGTGATCATATTTGGGGTCTTGCAATCGCGATGAGGTGAATCGGGTCGGATCACGTATGTTCTTCATGATCGCAATGAACAGATCTGCATTCGTGAAGAAGCACCTGGCAATGACTAAATAAGCCCTAATCCGATTTCAAAATTCATATTTCGATTTTGGGAGTTAGGAGTCTCAAATTTTGGTGATTTCAATGGCGTTGTGTTCGTTTTGGCATAGGGGTAGAAACTAACCTAGTAATTTTTCACTATTTCATCATTAATTTTAAGAATTCCCTAAAATTGAATGAAAATTTAGGGTTTTAATACCTAGACTTGAATAATGGTGATTCTTCAAAAAAAAAAAAAAAAAAATTTGAGGGGGGGGGGGGGGATTCTATTCGTGATCATATTTTGATGGTTTTTGACGCATAAGGTCCTTAGACTATAGTTAACCTGATTTTAAGAGAAAATTATTGTTTGATCTTGAGGGCTCGAAGTTCACTTTTAGGCTCGAAATAGAAATATAGCAATATGGGTATTTATGAATTCATATACTTTTGTGGATTACATATTTGATTAGATTGATCATTTGGAGGTGTTGCATAAGGGAAAGTTTGTAATTTGATAATTTGAGCTTCAATTTTAGCAAGTTGAGACTTTCTTAACTCTTTATTAAGTGTTAGAGTTGTTTGATCATTGAATTTAAGGATAATGGATAATTAATGGGTTCCCACATAATGAGAGATGACGAAAATCTATGCGGGTATGATGCAATATTATGGGTAAATTAATAATTGTCTACTTGATTAATAAATTCATGATTATGTGAGCATGATTATGATTGACTTAAAACTTATATATTGCTCACTTGATTATTCTTCACTTTCTTACTCTCATGTATAGATTCAGAGTTGATTATGACTGTTTGTGTTGAAAATTGAATCACGTGCAGAACTATTTTATTGACATATACATGATATTCACGCACACGGATGTTGTGAAAGTAAGACAATAAATTTTGATAGGCGGTCACCCAGGATATTTCCGGTATAGGGTACAAGGTCTTGCATTCAAGGAGTTTCATTATATTATTGTTTGGTATTAGGTATGTATAAGGACCTCACAAGTCCTCCATGAATTTCGACTATTCAATACAAAAAGCGGGTGTATATAAGTTACTAATCAATGCATATGCATTTGTATTTCATTTCAGCCTCATTAAATCACATATTGATCATGATTGGTAAAGTAATGTGTGTAAGTGACTTATTTTCCTCTCTACTTGGTTAAGATGATTGAAAGAGTTGTTATGATATTCTTGAGACAGTTTGTGATTTATGCTTTTTATTTAGCAGGATTCATAAATTTCACTTATCTTGATTATGTTTGTCATTGACTGTTGAACTATTTTAATTGATATTTTGTTATAATAGTTCTGAGTTCTGTCAAGTGTTGAGGAAAGCAATGGTAGGACCAACCATTTCCATCACTTCTAAAAAGGGACGATCGATGATGCTACTGAGTACACGTATTTTTCATACTCACTCTATACTTACTGCACCTTTTGTGTGCAAGTTCAGTACCTGGTTCAAGCGGTGTTTGAGTTGTACAGGGTCTTGAGGTGACTTGTTGGAGTCTAGGGTGAGGTGTTTGGAGATTCTGCATCACAAGATTTTGGAGCTATCTTTTATTTACTGTCCTCTTCATTCTAGACAGATTGTGTCTTAGCACCAAACTTGTATTTTCAAATTTAAAATGCTCCTGTAAATGTATCACCAATCTTGGGGGTTATTTCCATTTCCGCCCATGTTTTAACCTTGGATTACAAATTTCATATTTAGTGATGCTTTATTTGAATTTCATTTATTTTCGTTTTTACTCGACTTAAATGATTAATATGAATGGAGTCCACTAATAGGAAAGGGTAGGTTCCCTCACGATCTATTAATATTTGGGTCGTGACAATTTTATGCCTTATAAGGCATAACTTAGGGTGCGTTTGGTATAGAGGAAAATATTTTCCTATTTACTCGTATTTGGTTGGTCAAAAAAATTGGAAAATATTTTCTTTACGAAAAAACAAGCTCCTTCACAATAAGGCAAATGACTTCTCTAATGAAAGTAAAGAAAACAAGTTGCATTGTCTCCTCCCACCCTCACAA